>CM040123.1:262964330-263564330 GCA_022559845.1 Amorphophallus konjac
ATGATGCGATGATTTATCTCTTTCCCCAGTGGAGAAAGACGTGGATTTGACCCGTGCCTCCGTCACCAGACACGAATTTCCTCGCTAATCCCTCCTTTCTCTAATAAATAATCCCTACATTATAAGTAAAAAAGTCAACACGGTCAATCAGACCCATCTGAAATCAATATTAAAATAGTAGGCATGGAACTGAAAGGCTCACATATGGATAAAATCATGTGTCATTTTCATCACTTGTGTTGCTGCCATGGCCTTTCATCAATGAAGCCATGACCTTATCCATTTAACATCATTGCCAAAATCATAGAGACCCCAATTGGTATGGTTCATTTGTTTACCCACACATGCATGGGGATGCAATGGCTGCATCATCTTTTGGTACTACACATTTGGATAGGGCTGCAGTCATACCCTCCTCCTATCCAATTGCATGGTAGAAGAAATCATGTGCAATCATGCATTCCTGCTATATATATACAAGTGCAAGTTCACAATGAAAACCTTACACAATGAGGTCCATTTAGGGAGAAGAGATGTCTGTTCAAAGAAAGAGAAATTAATATAGTGACAAATATTTCATTGTATACTTCAACAACAAATATGAAACATAAGTTCATGGCACACCTCTATAGAACAGGAAAATGACAAGAGTACAACGAAATAAGATAAATACACTTATGTTAATCGAGACTACCTAATAAATAAAATAGAAATTATCAAAGGGAGACATCCTCACTGTAATTATAGTGCATATATCTCTCTTTAATCAAATTTGAGTGTGTATTTTTTTTGTGAGATTCAAAATCTCCTAACGTGATATGGGAACAAGTCACCTAATTTATTTAGGATGCATGGTAAAAAAAATTTAGTATGAATAATTGTTAGTATTTATATTACTGTTTATCAGAGTTTGTCGTCTCAACCGATCCGTCCGTCTCGGTCACGGCCTAGGACGGGTCGATCGGGTCGATTCCGTCTCGTTCCGTCTCGGTTCATATTAAAATAAAAAAGACTTTATATATATAATATATATATAATAATAGAATAAAATAAAAAATGATACTATATATATAATATAATATTAAAATAATGAAGCGTCCCAGTCACGACCCATCACCCGAGCGTCCCGCCGCTCGCTTGGGTCAGGTCGAGTCGTGCGGGTCAAGACATGTCGCACCGAGATGATAAATCTTGATGTTTACATGAATAATAATCACTATTTACACTCGTTTTGATCTCAAATAAATTATATGATTTTATTCACACTCTAAATTAAGAGATACTAAAAATTATAAAATAAAATTAAATGAAAATGTTCACTGTGAATATCTTTATTTAATCATTTCCCAAATACCAAATCATGTATATGGTATTCCATGATTTGAAGGGTTAAAGTGGCTGATGTTCCTGTCACATAAAGCATCTTCAAAGGACAAAATAGTGGTCAAAGGAGAAGGTAGGATCCACTCTTCCCAATGATTAATAAGAATGGGAAGAAAATAATGTTGCCAAGGGGTGTTGAGTTGAGAGAGAGATGATTTTGTGATGGTACTCATGGCTCTATCATTTGAAGACCCTGCTGCCTTTTTTTAATGGCAAATATCTAGCTGTCTTTGGGAAGATATATTATAATCTCTAACAATGATGATGATTACAGACAAACATGCACCACTTGTCCTCCATTTCATTGATCAGTTGTTAGAATGCTAATTGTTGGGTTGGATTTGATCATTAATTACCCAACATTCTTAAGCAAATTAGGATGTCTTTTCTTCGACCAGGAAACTAAAAAAAAAATTTCTTTAACTTTTTCCCCCTTTCTAAGAACACTTGTCACTGCGTACTGCGTGGGGCCCACACAAATAATGCAGTCAAGTACCGGCGGAAGGCCACGGGTGGTCCCCCCCCCCATCCCCATCGACCAACCAGAACCCGAGGACCACCGGAGAAGGGGTGGAGGCGTCGGTGGGCCGCCACTCACACTCCAGCCATTGGATCGCGATCGGACCGCCTGCATCTCACAACGCGGTGGGAGACCGCCGCGCTTGTCGGCGGCCGCCGTCGATGTCGCCGTCAGCCGGGGCAAGGCTGCCATCTGAATTGCCGCGGGTTCGGCGACGACCCCACCGGCTCCCCTCCCCCACCAGTGATGATAGAAGGGAGGGAGGGTGGGGGGGGGGGCTCGTGAGCTCGGGCCGGTGTTCAATCACAACGATGTTGACCCCCAACGAAGGAGTGCCCGGCCGGCACACGGGAAGGACGCGTGGAGTGACAGTGCGTGCCGGGCTCCGATTGGCGCCGGCCGTCCACTCGCACATGGGGAAGACCCGGGGTGTAGGGAAAGGAAGCTGTACCCGGCACGAGGGACCATAATAACAAGTTGCCGTCGTTCATTCCCCCTTGTTCATGCAGTGGAGGGTTGGTGGGTGGTGGTGGTGGGGGGAGTGGGGAAGGAGGAGGAAGGCGTGTGTGTTGAGTGTAATGGATGGATAGCTCCTGCGAGAGGGGTTTGATCCAGTAGTGTGCATACGAGAAAGGGTTGCCGTACGTGGGGACCGTAGGTTTTTCGAGATTGGAGACATTGATTTGAAGGCCTGGAAATTAAGGAGGACACTGTTGGAGACAGAATGATCGAGATGCGGCTCGTGCTCGGTCAATCAAGAGAGAGCAGAGCGCCCACTGTTTCATATGATTGGAGTTAGCACAGGTGAGCACTGGGGACGGCTAAATGTTGCTGCTCCCGTGCTGTCTCGTCTTTATTTGGTAGTTAAGGTTATGTTTGTTTAGCAGTTAAAATGCAGTAATCGACGAGAAAGATCGGTGTGAATTCTATCGCTCTCTCACCTATAGACATATTAATCGGGGTCGATTAGCGCACTCGACCCGTTAGATCACTTGCGCTAATCGCACGGGAATAACAAAGAGACCCCTGAAGAAGTAAATCCATGCAAGTAGAGGCTCGATCATGATCATCCCCCCACATCTATGGAATCAGAGAGGCAGAGGGATAAGGTCACATTGATACGTGGGATAGGCCCAGCTAACCCAGCCAGCCCCCATCAAATGTGTTGCCATTGGGTCTTCAGTCGGGGGCATTAACGTTACACGTACCACAGTGCGGAGTACCCGTCTCGGTTGGGATGTGGGATGGACAAGGATGGGAACGTACTAAGTGAGCCTTGCTACTCTACTCTTCCTTTTACAATAGATGAAAAACTTATCCCAAGGTACCTATGTTAAGGGTGGGTGATGTGGTCACTCGAAGAGAGTGAGATACTCGGTTAGAGTTGTCAATGATTTTAGTCTCGTATTAGATTTTACAGAAGAGTTAGATCGACTTATAAGAGAAACACTATCCTATCTGAATGCCTAAATTTTGGGAAAGGATAACTGATTTTTAACAAATGGTGTCTGAACTCAATTTTTGTCTGTCTAATGTGACGTATTAATACACTCTTTGTCTGTTGTTGACCTCGATCGACACTTAGATGACGAGGGCGTCAACCTTGTAAAAGGGGAGATATTATTACAGATGGATAGTTAGAGCATCCGAAGAGAGTGTATTAACGTGCATAACCTCGATCGACACTTAACCGTGTGAGTCTCTTAGTCAGCTAGAATTGTCAGTGACTTTACTCTCACATTAGATTTTACAAAAGAGTTAGACCGACTTATAAAAAAATGTATTATCTCGATATACAAATTTTGGGAAACGATAAATGATTCCTAACAAACTATCATCTTATCTAAAAAGATCGGGATGTCAATTTTCTTCTCTTCATCTCATTTGGTGAAACAAATGCTAGTTCAACCCTTAATTGGAAGATGATCAAGGTGTAGTTTAAGTCAAAATACCTCATGTGACGTGCATATGCATGCACATATTCTTATGCTACTATATCATAGTTAGGAGTGGCAATAGGTCGGTCTACATTAAGTCCTCGTTTAGGAATATGCCCAACTTAGACTTTTGAGTTAAAATCTCCCAACCAATTTTAATCCCTTTCAAATACCAGAGTACTACCTTAGTTTTGATGAGAATAGATTTTGAGGAGAGGGAACGTAGGCACAAAACTGTCGTGTTCTCGTAATCCTGCGAACGAAACACAGACCAATTTCTCAAGATTAACAATGACGGTAAATCCTCTGACACTGTCCATCCAATACGGAGTGTGGATTTTACGAAAATGAGAAACGATGGTGTACATTCCAAACATGTCCCAAGGGGTTGTTTGTTGTGCCACGAAATAATTATGTAAAATATCGATTTTAAAATCGTTGGTTTTAAAATATGCAAATAAAAATTTTCATTCTAAAATCGCAGATTTCAAAATGTCCGGTCTTGGTTTCCTGCAGTTTTTCACTAAAAATCGAAACCCATTAAAGAGGGTGGCACAAAGGTCAATCGATTTTAGAAGTCTGCAATTTACGGCACCCCAAACACAAGTGAAACAGCATAAAATGACCTTCACCATTCTGAACATAAAACATAAGCCATTTTATTAAGCAACCTGGGCCCAACTTAGGGCCCAACATTGCACCAGATGGTCGGGCCTCGACCTGGGCCTGAACCAGAGATGGGCCCAGAAAACTTGCTCCACCCTCACAACTGTGGGTGAATTGCACCCACCGGTGTGTGACCAATCCCGTCCCCGATGATAATGCACTCACGCCTGTGAGTTAACCCGTCCGGGACGGATATTAAGATTTACCCTTTTAAATAATGCACTTTCGTGAACGGATCATAGGATTTGCATGATTATATCTTTTGAATGGCTCCCAATTTCAAAGATATCGTCGATATAGGTGGTCGCAAGACATGTTAAATCAAGATTTGTAGACACGGTGATCCGTATCAGATCAGATCTTCTCTGATCCGATACGATACACTCGAGTTATAATCAACTCGGCCCGACTCAACATGCATCATCTTCTCCCTCTCTCTCTCTCTCCCTCTCACTGTGACTCGACCGATCTTAGAGGTGATTCGTAGCGTATCAAGTTTTTTCAGATACGATACGACATGCCCGAGTCAGATCGAGTCGACGAACCATGTGTTAAACTACCACGGAATACACGTTGAGATCGTTCGAATGTGAACACTTGTTCTATGGAAGATATAAGTATTTGGCTAATTAATCAAAAGGACTAACCGATTGTACCGTGGGACGTCTTTTAAAGCTGAAGGAATATGTCATATGGCACGAAGTGTGGTGCCCTTCCCGAGATCTGATAATCTCTGTGAGAATGTCATATCATACACGATCATTAGAACTGGATAATGCGTGAAGTATTAAAGGCCAAATTATTCATAATTCTAATAAAACATAACATATCATTTTCATAAATATAAACATAAATAATTTACATCGCATATTGTACACTCTCAATTCAAAAGTCAAAATTTCCATTCATCTTACAAAGAGAGTTTATTTTACCTTATTTTATATACAGCGGAATTTAAAATATCTTCGGGATCACTCTCTGACCTAATTCTCGTCGGAGTTAAAATTATACACTTAATGATCTCTTAAAAAATAGTTAAGCAACGCACGTGAGTCCTAAGACTCAGTAATCATTAAAACGAATCGTATGATTAATTACTATATAATAACTTTTACAAAACATATATATAATAATACTTCCTTATCATAGTCCTTGTAAGTTCTAAATATATAAGTTAAATTCAATGGAAATAGTAACAAAATAGAATATCAATCGTATGTGCAAATATTCTCAGTTATTCGATTTAACTGTTAAACAATTCATTATTACAATTAGCTTGCAAAGCAGTTCAGTGCATTCACGTACATATTCAATTATATCATTCACATATGCAAGACTTACAATCTATTTCACAATCATAAACATATGTAACTTTTACTTATTATGGCCAATAACAGTTCAATCAATCTTAATTACATATAATATTATTACAAAAGTTGGACGTACATCTAAACCACAACATAAGGGATTATTCAGTACCAGATTTACATATGATAGATACGTGGACAAATGGTCTATATGCTAGGGGTCGATCAGTCTTGATCAATTATGTAAGATCGAGACAACTGGTGTCCATCGGCACATTCCATTTGTCCTTATACAATGGACTAATCTATTGAGAACGCTTGTTACATATTGTCGACAATCTCCCTTAAAATGGTACTGTTCATATGTTTAATTTCATTCAATTATCTTTGCCAACTTTTATTTGAACAACTTTAATTGAGCTAAATAAACAAATTGAGGATACATCAATTAAGATAAATAAACTAAGGAGGGGGAAGTTCGCTCAACCCAATAAAGTCCAACATCAACCGGCTCACAGTCTAAAGGCCCAACAGCAACCAGTCTGCAGTCCAGTACGCAGCCTGCTAAGACCTGCAGGAGGATCAGCCGAAGGTCCAGACCTCGTATGCCGCGTGCGCCCTCGTCATTCAACAGTGAGCAGCATAGATCTCCGACGACCATCATCACATTAATGGCAGAATGACCCAGATGGCAAAGGAACAATGGGTCAGTACCCACGTCTCTGGCGAAGAAACAACATGTCAGCACCTGCGCCTCCTTTTCCCTGTCGGGTGAGCCAGCAGGTGACCCACACCTCCATGGCCAAGACAACTCTAACAACACCAAGTCAGAAAATAAAAGTCAACGGGACAACTCGAAAAAGACTACCAGAGAGGTATGTAATCCACACCTCTCAAACTCGAACCTCTCTCCAACCTTTCACCCTGCTTGTACTAATCTAGATCTCCGTCTCCACCTACGATGGACTGGCCCACATGCCTCTCCCTCTCCCTCTCCGACGCTCGTTTGAGCACTCCTTTTCTCTTCCAAACTCTGCTACCCCCCTAAGTCGAGCGTTACGTACTCGTCGTCTGAGCGCTCCTCCTCCACACTGACGATTATCAGAGGGTTGTTCCCTGAGATCTCTTCCAGGACTCCTTCTGATGCTCTTTCTATGCCTGCAGGTTTCTCTCGGAGATTACCTCTTCTTCCCGCACCTAACAAATCTTAAGAGTGTAGCTCGTAATTCGAGATGACCAATCTCTACCTCTACATAAACAAATCGAGGATACATCAATTAAGGTTGACGGCTAATCAGATAAACAATTATACATATTTAGATCACATATATAATAATTTAATATGCAAATTAGGGATCTAAATATGCATGACTTATTTAGCAGATACAATTTATCTTCAGATAGTTTATTCAATTGTTTGAACACATTAGTCAAAATTTTAGATATCAAAATAATATTAAAACCACAGTATATCTGAAGTATAGCATTGGCTCAATTCATCGCGTGTCTGTTTCTAGGGTGTTCTCAAATAAACTCTAAAACATTCCCCAAGCTTATCTAACGATGTCTACACAATTTTGCGATGATTTCTGCGTGCGGAGAGATGACCTCCTTATCCTAAATACAATAATATATATATACATTCAATTAAACATTCACTAAATATCAAATTTTAAACAAGAGAGATGCTAGTTACCCATCCGGGACGGGATTGGTTCACAGGAGTTGGTACAATACGTCCACCCCCATGTGCACCAATTCCATCCCAGACGGATAACTGTCCCAGACGTGTAATAAGATTTTCCCTTTAAACAAGTTGTAACTCATTGTTTATGTTATTCTTTTAGGCCCAGTTTGTTATTAGAACTGTCGACTGGGTTATCTATATGATGAGAGAGAATTGGTGTGAGATCCACACCCCTCCCTCACACCCAACGCCCTTTATTTCATCCGACAAACTTTGTTCGACCCAAAAGGGTCGAACGTATTATTCTAACCTAGAAACAAACAGGGCCTTAAATCTACGATCTTCTATTCTTCTCTTTGATCTTCTTCTTCTCTGACTTCTTGGTGGCCTTCTGCTTCTTCCTCTGTATCTTCTCCACTTATTCTTCTTATTTGTCTTATTCCCTTCTACTTCTTCTCTTTTCTTCTCACTCGCGAAGAACCGGTGGGGGGGACCGAAAGAAATGAGAGAGTTGAGATTTTCTGTTCTTATCTTTGATTTTCTTCTTCTCTAGCTTCTTGGTGGCCTTCTTGCTCTGTGTCTTCTGCACTTCTTCTTCTCTTATTCTTATTCTCATTCTTATTCTCTTATTCTCATTCTTCTTATCCGTTTTCTTCCCTTATGTTTATTCTCTCTTCTTCCCACTCACGAAGAATCGGTTGGGGGGGGGGAGTGAAAGAAACAAGAGAGTTGACATTTTTCTCTTGCCATTGGCCCATGTTGTGGTCGTCAGCCCATGAACAATAAACACGGCCGAGTTGTCTTCGTTCTTCTAAATAGAGAAATGTCTGGCCAGGTTGACTAAGAAAAAAAGGCCAGGCTGCCACCTGTACCTGGTCAGATAGGATGAAGTGGAAGTATGGAAGACAGGTGAAGGCAGTCAACATGATCAAGGTTTGCCAGATGAATAGATGCCGGTGTCGTCTGGCGAGGTGGCTAGCTTCATCGGCGTCCTCCGACGGATTGGGGATGGGGGTGGAGGGGAGAAGAAAGGGGAGGGTGCCTGAGAAGAGAGGGATCAGGGTGGGGGAGAAGAGGGGGGTTGAATATTTATAAAATAATCCTTACAAAACCCGATTTCTTCGAATTTGGGGCTCAAGAAAATTTGTTCTCGATCCAACGAGCCACGATAGCGTACCACACCGTCCCAAGTCGGAATCGGCACGGCCGGTACGAATGGTCCAGTCAACCTTGCATAGGATTCTCAATCCTTAATGAAGGTGAAATACCTTTTGGAGGATTGTTTGGATAGATGCAAAACTGTAGAGATCTCCACAAAGAAGGGCTCAAGGCTAAAAACCAAAACCAAAGTGTGGTCTCCACTGCTTTTGCAACCAGTGATTTAAGAATCCAACGTTTCCCTAATTTGTGGCAACCCCAAGCAAACCCCTCTGGATTCTGGTCAAAGAAAATATGGACAATAAGCAGACTTGCAACAGAGACAAGACATGGAGTATAGCCAATATATGGGCATTCCTGGAGGCTGCGCTCTCGTCTTTTGTTTTATGGCTTGATGTGGGTACTGATTACCAATCAGAAGGGAAATGTCATAAGAGCTTTACAAAAGGAGGTCCCCGGTTTGTCATGGAATACAACTCCAAAAAATTGAAGATCACTGAACAAGACGAAGTCCGACAAATGCCTTCCTGGAAAAAGCACTTGCAATGGACACCTCTACCTTGTGAGGAGAGGCAATTAAAATTCTATCTGAATTCAAGAGAAGAGAGTCAGCAGAAAGGGAGCTACTAGCCTACCAAGTGAGGACATGAAAGAAGAAAAACGATTGGGATCCATTATGCTACTCCAGAAGCTCGCTCCCCATTTTCACAATCGATGGTATAATCCTGTGATGGATGAAAGGAACAACAAGCAAATGCCATTATCCTGGAAATTTGGAATTAAACACGGGCAATTTACTGCAACTGATTGGACAATTTAGTCATTGATTCTGTATGACTGTAGGGAGCAACTGGCTATGCCTCACCTTATACTTCCATCATTTTGTTTCTGCTTTGGCACTTCTTTTCTTATCCTCTATCTTGTCACTAGGTGGACACTGCATGCTTCTAAAACCGGACTTTTGAAACCAGGTTAACAAACTATGCCAGATTCTAGAACATAAAGGTCAACCAAAGAGCCCCTGGAAAAACAGGTACCTATACATCCAGGCCATGGTTGGCCAAACAAAGGATCTAGAATTGAGAAATATATCGCACAAGGAACAGACTGGGAACACACTTGGCAGGGTAACATTTACAGCCCAAAGATATAAATTGTTGCTCAGTCCTGGGCATAGAGACAGAATTATAGTGCAAGCCATCATCCTATCATCTTCAACATCCTTCTAGAGTCCAGATAACTAAAATGAATTAAAATAATAAAATCTTGGCTCCTTTTGTATCAACTGCCAACTAATCCACAACTTGGGTGAATTATTAGATTATGACAAAGATATGTAACAAACAGTCTGCTTCTTTACTTTCTTGTGTTCTTGAAAAATGACATATTTGCAAAAGCAAAATCCTTAATTCAAGCTTGAAGGTCTATTCTACTGCTGCCAAATTAACGACAAAGCAGATTCCCAATCCAATCTGCAGATAATTCCCAAGAGTGTGGCAGATTCACATGTGTGGTAAAACATAGTACTCTCAAGACATTAAACATGTCAGCAGGCAAGTTGCAGACAGGCCCCGGATCTCACAAGAAAGACTTTACATCCAATTCCAGAGAAACCCCGCATACCACAAATAAGATTTGGCATCCAATTACATACAAACCCTGGATATTACAAGAAAGATTCCTCATCCAATCACAGAAAAACAATGGAGCCCACAGAAAAGACTATGCATCAAAAAGACAAGAAGAAAAAAAATTTACTGTATACAGCCGAAAGTGAACAAGCTGAAGCAGAAAAAGGAAAAAAACCATATATGAACAGTATTCAGAGATCAAAACATGAGAGCACATGAAGGAGCAATCCACACCATATCCAAATGGAGGAGACAGATTTACACAGCGAATCTTCCACTGAAAGACCAGCCTGCGTTATTGTGCCAAAGCAGACCTCCTATGAATGTATTCAAGAAGCCCATAAGGAGATAGGAAAAAGAAACACCCACAAACGCTGATGGATGGTGGCAACTGGTACAAGCTCGAGGGGTTCTTGCACCCAAAGAGGGATCACCAAAACCCATAAACCATCCGGGTGTACCTGTCCTTGAGCCACCTGAAGCTCCTCCTGAAGGAAATCTTCACCCTCCCCTCCGCCGAGTACAGCTTGTACCCGGCGATCCTCTTCTTTCTCTGCAGCTCCGGGTCCTTGAAGCCCCATCCGCCGTTGGAAGAGGACGACGCCGAGACGCTCTTCCCTTTCTTGAACTTGATATCTCTGGGTAGCCCCACCTGGTGGGAGGAGGCGTAGGAGGTGCTGTAGCTTCTGAAATCGCGCACGCCGTAGGGAAGGGCGGTCCTGCCGCCGTACACCTCCATCTGCATCCTCCCATCCGCATACGACCTGGATCTGAAGTCTTCCATGGAGAGCCTCCCCTCCAAGCCCCAACCTCGCAGCTTTCCCCGACTCTCCTCCCTTCTGCAGCCGCAAGGGAGAGGGGAGGGGGGGACAGCGGGGAGGAGGACGAAGTCGTCAAAGTGGGATCTTTGGCTTCATGCTGTGCTCCTTCCCCTTTTTATGCGTGTTTTGTGAGGGGACGGGAAGGAGAGCAGCAAGGAGGACTGTTGTTAACGTGTGAAGACGCCAGTGGAATTGGGAATAATCGATTACATTATAATTAATTAAGAGATTTTACCATGTATATTTTCATAAAATTTAATTTCATCAAATATATCTCTTATATAAATATATTATCATGAATATTTTTTATTTAGACAGAAATATTACAGTTATATCTTTTAATTTACCAACATCGACAATGGGAGAATATTTCGTGAAATATATAATCTACTGTCGTTAGATCTAAAATATATTTGACAAAATCAAATTTTACAGAGATAAATATTTAAAAATCTTAATTTTTAATTCACATTTATCTCGGGTTAAACACGCGGGAGTTACGGCGACGACATAATCTTGATATTACTCATATTTCGAGGATATACACGATAATATACTCAGGTGAGAGATAAATTTGACAAAATTAAAATTTACGAGTATATATATATATATATATCCTATTAATTAATATAAAAAAGATAATAATAGATTTTAGACTATAGAAGAACAATGACGAGGTCAATGAGGAGGACCGTAGCTAATGTCAAGGTGGCATCATCGGCTTTATTCTCTGCAGCCATTCTGGACTTTTGGGGCGTCCAGTAACGACCACTTTGATTGAAATATTAATTTTGATAGCAATGGATTTAGATTATAAAATAATAAAGATAATCACTAATATAAAAATATCAATAAATTATATTTGAAAGAAAAGGAGAGAGGAGGGAGAGACAGAGAGTCCAAAGACGTGTTTAGGCATCTCTACCGAGTTTGTTAATATTAAAAGTGAGGAAACAACTTGACGGTATGTCCGTCGAAGTCCATAGGAAATGGCATGGTGGTTGACTGATTTTTTAATAAAATTTTAAGAATTGTTTTACATAAATACTCTAATAAATATTGATTATGTTAAATATATTCTCCTACTTGAATATATTATCGAAAATATTCTCCGAATACGTCAAAGAGAGAGAGAGAGAGATATTAATATTAGATAATCTATTTTACATGTCAAATAAGTCGTCGAAGATTTTTTACGTTCTCTCTTATCTAAGATTTGTCGGCTCGATCATACGGACGGTATCGATTTTCTATCGAGATATTAATATTATATTGAAAGGACAATCTATTTTACATGTCAAATGAGTTATCGAAGATTTTTTACGGTCTCCCTTGTCTAATATTTGTCGACTCGGTCGTACCGATGATACTGATTTTTTATCGATACGGTACGATATGACATCGTATCGCAATGTATCACAATATGTCAAGAATAAATAATTATTTAATAAATATATATTATTATAAAATATAATAAAATATTACGTGTGATTCAATGGTCAGTAGGTGTGTTGATTATGTGTGAGTTAAATTATTTGAATATTTAAATGTCACGTGTTTTTTCACTTATTTTTTTAAAGAATAATAAAAAAAAGTAAGAACATAATATCGGTAGTAACGCTTCTAATCAAATTACTTACGAAGTCATATTTAATATATAATAAGATATATAATATTTAAAAAAATAAGTTACGTACGGTTACATATCACAGACCGGTCATATCAATCTGTAACCGATACCGTCCGATATAGACGATTCATCCTATACTAGACCGGTTTGTAAGATCTTACTCCTATCTAAAAACATCTTTACCCGACAATTGCACCTATTTTATAAAAAGATACGATAAAGACTTATCCCATCAATTTAATTGACCATGATTTAATTTCATTGGCGTAAAACTAATAATGATGCCCCTAACAATGATCTCAACATGCATGTCAACGCCAAGAGGGCAATCATAAGCTCCATCCCTTCCAGCAAGTCTTGTGAGTTATGTTCATTGAATTCATTATACTCACTTTCAATTGAAGAACATGTATTGTTGTACACCCAAGATACTTGCACAGTTAATTTAGATGTACAGTAAATTCTTTTTTTTGGGGGTCAGGTCATCAATGAGACTTAGAAAATTCAAGAGCTAATGTTTGAATCGGAGATCTCGTGGTTTCCCATGATATGCAGTAAATTTTATCTCTTTTTTTCTTGACAATATGGTGACATGTGAACTCCCCCTCAACTTTATGTCCGTACAGCTCATTCGCATATCAGTCAGTCTAAACAAATTTAATAAATAAAAATTGGTTAATAATTAAAAAAGAGATTGAACTGTCCAATCATTATATATATATGTTATATGATCTAAAAAATTGGCACCCACACACGCAGTGTTCTCAAATAATTTTAGGATATATGTGTGATAAGCACTTCATCCCCCCCCCCTCCCACGCTCAAGTCAACCCTATACTTGAATAACAAGATGATGGGAGGAGGTTGAACGCGGTTTTCAACATCAAATAAAAGAGGGGCCAAACCAACGCGTTCTTAACGACCAGGATCAAGTAAAAGAGAAGTCAAACCAACACGTTCTTAAATCTTAACGACAATGAGGGGCTGGGGGAAAGAAAAAGAGAACGTTGGCATTCCGGTGATTGATTCCTGTTATCTCCACCTTTTCTACTACAATTTACATATTTCTTGACTCACGACCCAAGGAGTTTAACATGAAAATTAGCTAAAGATGTTTCACATTTGTGCAAGCTTCTCCGTCAATTCTCTGATGCCTGCTTTATTTTATAAGGGCGCCTTTGCTAACGGATTAGATTAGCACATCCGATGAGAGAGGGAGAGCGGTGGGTTTCACCACTCTCTCACTCGCGGTTGCGTTAATCGGGGTCAGTTAGTGCAAATGACCCCTGGAGGTCGCTTGCGATAACCGTGATCAGTTAGCAAAGGCGCCCTAAGGGTCGATTTGTTTCGCGATTAAGATAAATCGATCGGTGAGAGAGAGCAATGTGAGTCCCACTGCTCTCCACACAAAGGTGCTAACTGAGGTCGGTTACACTAATCTCACCTGATTAACAAACAGACCCTAAAGAAACAAGATAACCTATGTAACCTATCTGATAAGAGAGAGTGTGTGGGTCTCACCCTCATCTCCCACACACAAATCCATTCAATTTTTATTAACCTAGTGCGCCTAACGGTGCGTCAAGCCAGACGGTGCAACAAGTTGAACTCCTTCAGATTTTGACAGTAACTTGTTTCCCCCCTAACTTCTTGTCTTGCAAAATTGAAGCTACAAGTGGAATATCGATAATTTAGGCGGGGACATTGGCAGTCATAGTAGTTTAAATATATTAAATCAGTTCACTCTCAAATCAGCTAGATCAATCAAATCAGACGAGTGTAAGTACCCTCGCATCTGCAATACAAGTGGACCGTATGCCATTGTACCAAGTAAAAGTATATATTTTTACACATTGTTTTTAAAAATTGACACTCACCCAACAGTAGATGCTGAAGATGTCAAATGTCTACACTATAGATTGCTTCCAAAGGGAACCCGCCCATATTACTGGAAGCCTCAATGCATCCATACATCGATCAACCACCAATAACTAGAACTTCCGACAGGCCATCTCTTTGGTCCTCCCCCCCCCCCTTTCTAAGATCACCACAGAGCATCCGATAACTACTATTATGACAAAATAGCCCAATCTGAGAGTCCTATCATGGACAGGCCGGGTGTCTTCACATATTTTGTGTGTATTGCAGTCACAACTTGCAGGTACAGAAAGTGAGATGATATCCCCCCTTACCCCCCCTTCTAAGATCCTTCTGTAGGCAGGAGGAGGAAAACGCAATCCTGGAGACTACAATCTGAAGTTATACCCAAATACACATGCAAACGCTGGATCTCCCAGAGTTTGAGGATTGCTCCCACAGACAGTGAACAAAATAGCTCAATCTGAGAGCCCTATTATGAACAGGCCGGTTGTCTTCACATATTTTGTGGGGTATTGCAGTCACAACTTGCACAGAAAGTGAGATGATATCCGGAGGGCAGTCCTCTATGACTAGTGTGCAACAGCAAGCGAGTCTATCCAAGTAGACAAAATGGTCAACGGCACCAAAATGCAGAATTGACACACGTTTCTACAACAAGGAGAGTGGTATAGGTACCCTGATCAACAAAACTGACGCACGAGCATGCCATTGTCCCCAGTTCTATCAATCAGGAATATCAATAATCACTGACAACGGGGAAGAAAAAAAAAAGGAACAAAGGATGCATACAGCTCATTCTGCATGGGTTCTTTGCGAGGCTGATCTGATGGCACAAGATAACCGGGCGTATTAACAAAACATGTCCCACACTACTCACTCTGCATAGGTTCTGTAAAGGCAGATGTGAAAATAAAAACATAACTTAAACGCATGAAGCAAAACATCGGAAGGACACGGTGGCAAAGGAATCAAAGTGGCAACAGATGCCCGATCAAAAGCCAAAGGAGACAGGCGTCTCATTACTACATTGTATACAGTTCTAGTTCAGCTGGATGGCTCTCCCTTTTCTTATTGTGCTCTCCAACAAGGGATTTTGCTTGAAGACGCAGTTTCAATGTACGTTTCAACTTACAGTGGCTCCTCTCAAATGAAAACTCAAGAAAAGCACAAATGACAAAATTAATTGTGACCCAGTATATAAATTTTTTTTTTTTACACAGTGGAGTAAAACAAGGATGGCAGCTTTCACGGGCCATTCTAATACTGAGGCCTATCATCACCATCAAAGTTAAGAGATTCAATGCCTTTGAGGGTGGATTCATAGTTCTTAATGTTAGCTGGATGCCTACCAGAAGAAGAGTGCTTTGGTTCTGCAGATCCAACAGGAGAGCTTCTCTGAGCACTCGGAACTTTGCGGAAACCTCCAGGGCTCGCCTCTGTAGTACGTGTGTGGGAGGGGTCCACTTCACTGCCCATCATCACATCTCTGCTGCTAGACACAGCAGCTCGCCTCGAGGATCCGCTTGATCGTCCCAAAAAAGCGGAGCTTGATAACTATATCAGGTATGCAATCGAGGTCAGGAAATACAATATTGGGAGAGGGGGCAACATTGCTTGCTGTCTCTTGCCATCAAAATAAGCAGAAACACACAATCAAGAGCATCAGTTTCAATCCAACAATCTGAAGTATGACAAAGAATCAAAGGATTAGATGAATTCTTTCAACCATCTGCTCCACCTGACGCCAACCCACTAGAAGTTCGGGTTCAGTTCCTAGTCAATTCAATTTAGACAGGATTGATCAAAAAGTCCCATGAAGCCATATAACAGGTGGAAAACCGTATACTCAGTAGCACATTCAAGTTAATGCAACTGACCATCCTCCAAGGCCTCCCTAGAATTGAGTCTAGACAAAAAACGAAAGCCTAATTTCATAGGGGTGGCCCATGGGAACACAACACCAAGAGGAAGCAAGGACAGTTCATAGAACCCAAAACAAGATCTTAACGTTACTAGTGCACTTTTGTATTCATTTATAGTGCATTTTCCTGTCAACTTAATATTAATAGTGCAGCAACAAGAGAAGAAAACAACTCACCATGGCATCCTTTGAACCAGCCAAGTCATTTGCAACTGGCATCTTCTGCTTCGATACGCTTACTGTGTTTGCAGGTGGTGTTGAAACTCGTCGACGTGAGGAATCCATCGTTGACCAACCAGCTGCTCTTCCATCTTCACCACCTGAAGTAAACATGTAGAATATATAATGCACAATTAACATATTGATTCAAAGTTAACGGTATGGTTGGGAATCCCGATTCGGATTAAAATTCACATGAACTTAAAGACAAGTGTATTGATATTGGAATATGACAGTCCATGAAGCCAACATCGGACCATCCACATTAAAAGGTCATAATGCAAAAATGTGGAAAGATACTTAAAGATATGATTGAGAACGGCAACACTTCAGAAGGCTTATGGTTGCGCTACATCAACCCGTAGAGGGGAGGCGGAGTGCTGAATGAGGCAATTGGGACAAGTGTATTTTGAATATAAAAGTCTGTATCACGAGTTACAGGTTTGCTTGTACCTTACCTTTCCATTTCATGGCATTTGTCTTTCTAGCATTGGTTCGCTTTTTCATAGTAGAATGTTATATGTTCTTTGCTTCCATTGACAGTCATCATCATTCTATAACTGTGTAGGGAATAAAAAAAGAAGGGGGGGCCTGATGATTGAACTAGAGGCCAATCCCCACAGGGCCCACACGGAGATAAAAAGATAGGTTGATCGGCTGGTATAGAAACCCATGTTCATTACAGATAGCCCTAAATTAGGGTCGCAGCCACATGCTTTGGGAGGCAGACCTCATCAGAAATTCTGATTGGCCTTGGTCTTCATGATACAATAAAAGAAAATAGTGATGTAGGACCATCTACGGATGATGATCTGTTGGAGGTTAGTAGGATTTTTTTAAAAAAAAAAAGTGGGTAGTACCACAATTGTATTAAATCAAAAATAGAAAAGGATGTACAAGTATGGTCAAGCATCTCCCAAAAAAATCTCTATACAAAGAGATCACACCAAGAAGGTGCGGACTTCACAAGCCCCCCAACAAAACAAAAAGAGGTGAGGTGAGGGAATTCACGTTACAAAACAACTCCGCCCACTCCCTCACTCTAGCACAAATAAAGAAAACAAGCGACTCCTCAGCTCTAGCCTCCCTACTAAAAATCCTCCCTCCACTCGGGATCCGGAACGCCGAGAGAAAATAGATAAGAAGGCTATCCAGAATAGATTAGCAGAGAACCAATCTACCCCATACGACAGCAGTCTAGCCTTCCAACTGGCCAATCTAACCTCATACCTCTGAACAATAGGGAGCCAATATGCACACCGCAACACGCTAGGGGACAAGGGAAGGCCCAGGTATGAAATGGGGAAAAAACCAATCTAGCATCCTAAGATGTGCACCGCCCATAGGAGAGACATATCATCCATATTAACCCCTACAAGCAAGCTCATGTCGAAGTTAACCTTAAAGCCAGTGGTTTCCTCCAACAATTCCAGCTGAAGTCTAGTCACATAAAGATGTTGTTCACCCTCTGTCAGAAACAAGATAGTATCGTCGACGTATTGCAAGTGGGTGACTGCAGGACCCCCTCTGGCCACCTAAAAACCTCTAATGAAAAGTGCAGCCTCTGCTCTCTTCCACATTTTGCTAAGGACATGGGCCACCAAAACAAAAAGGAGAGGAGACACAGGGTCTCCCTGTCGAAGCCCTCTACCACCATAAAAGTATGTAGAAGACTTCTCATTGACTAGCACAGCAAAGGAAGCAGACGAAATACAACCTCAGATCCAACCAATCCATGTATGCCCAAAGCCCATCTTCTTCGCCACATCGAACAAGCAAAGACAATTAACTCTTTCAAAAACCTTCTCAAAATCTAACTTTAAGACTACTCATTTCCTCTTCTGTGATCTCATGACATGCAAGCACTCATGGGCCGCCAAGAAATTATTCTGTATATGTCTCCCCCTAATGAAGGTTCCTTGATAGCAACTGACCAGCCTGACCATGACTATCTAGTCTCCCTACAACCAACTTGGTGATGATTTTATGAGTACCATTCAACGAACTGATAGGCCTGAAGTCCTTGAAATCCTCAGCTCCCAGCTTTTTAAGGATAAGGACAATGAGGATTTTATTAATACTGCCCAAGTGAGTCCTCCTCTTGAAACTCCCTAATAGGTGTCACCAAGTAAACACTGTTGACATCCCAACAATACTAGAAGAAAGCTAATGGAAAGCCATCTAGGACCGGTGCTGGGTCCCCTGCAAGAGAAACTACCTGCCGAACCTCCTCTGAAAAGCTCTGAGTAATAGCCTCCCTCTCCTCAGAAGAAAGGCAAGGGAGAAGATCTGTTATCGAGGGTCTGAAGTGATCCTCCTCAAAAAATAACCTGGAGTAAAAGTCTCTAGCCAAACACCTGATGTGCTCACCTAAAGAGAAAGACATCTCCCCTACTCTAATGGAAGAGATGGTGTTGACTCTCCTTCTCCCTGATGCAATGCATCGGAAGTAAACAGTGTTCATGTCCTCTTCTTCAATCCACATGTCCCTGAATCTCTGCCTCCAGTAGATTTTCTTCCTAGAGCAGATCTCCTCAAACTATGACCTCAAGAGTTTCGAAGGGTCCTATTGTCCGCGTCCAATACACCTACCTCCTCCAAGTGGTCAAGCCCCTCGATCTGTTGTAGAATTCTATCCTTGGCTGCCCTACCTGGGAGGATTTCATCCGCTCCCTAGGTCTTGATAATCTGCGTAGTATGCTTCAGCCTCAACACCAGGGTGGCCACAGCAGAGGGTCCAGTAACCTGCAAATACCAAGCACTCGCGACCGTGTCCAAGAAGTCCGCCTCCCAGAACCAGAATCTCTCAAGCTTGAAGGAGAGTCGTTTGTCCTATACCCGGCTGGTCTTCAAGAGGATAAGTTTGTGGCCAGACACCACTCTAGCCAAAAGGAAGCACCTGCACACGAAGATAGTAATCCTCCCAGTTCACGGAAACGAAGAACCTGCCCAACCTAAGCAAGAGGCATCTGCTCACATGTTGGACCAAGTAAAAAGCATGTGTAACATACTGATATCCATCAAAGCCGCCCCTAGATAAACTCTAAAAAATCCTCCATCTCCCCTACATAGCCAAACTCCCCCGACCGCTCCCACGGAACTGCCACCGCATTGAAGTCTCCTCCCACACACCACGGCCTCCCTAAGATATGATGGGGGCTGATTAATTCCTCCCATAATAGTTGCTTGTCCTCCCTGCTTTGAAGATCATACACCCCAGTGAAATCCCAGGAGAAGCCATCACTTATGTTAGTGAAGTGAATATATATAGCCCACCCACTCACATGCCTATCCACTACCACCTCATCCACCCCAAAGGGATTCCAGATAACCAAGATCCCACCAAACCTCCCAAATGTCAGAGCCACAACTCCCTTTGTGAGTCTACCCCCCGCCCCCTCAGAAGAGACTCCCCCTCCCCATCGCACTTAGACTATTGGATATAAAGAATATCAATGTTACATCTCCTAACCAGCTCCTTCACCCCCCCCCCCAATCCCCCTAACGTCCAAGAGACAATCCTCAAAAAGGCAGAATGTTGCTCTCCTTCACCCCCTCGCCACCCCCCTCCTTTTCTCTTCTCTGTTGTGCCCTCTCTTCCTGCAAGATAGTGGTGCACCACCTCTTACATCTTTTATTAAATGCCCCTTTGACATCCTTATCTACCACAACTTCAAAAGAAAACCTCGTCTTCTCAGCCAACACCCTCACATTCTCCTCCATAATTTTTTCCACCTCTCCCACCATCTCCCCCCTACTTAACTGACACCTCCCCCTCGGCTCCTCTCCCATAGTAAGCAGAGCCACTGGCTCTCCCAATAAGGTCTAGAGCACAACTACTTCTTCCACCGATACCGCATCCTCACCCTCTGTGATGGGGACACCAACCCGATCTAGCAATTCGACCCAGCTCGGGTTTATAGGAGACGCAATTGCACTCCACTGTGACTCAATGGTGTGGCGATATGAGTAATTATGGTGTCTTTTTATTTTCACATAATGTAAGTTTCCATTATGTCTTTTTATTTTAGGAGTTTAATAGCGTCTTTTCATATTTGTGTGAGCATTGAGTGGTGTCTTCTTGTCTTCCAAAGGGTCGCCAATGTGAGGCAACCTTTGGTTTTCTCGTTGGGAGTCTATATAGACATCATGTACTGTTTTGAAGATAATGGCTGAAAACTTTGAACTTTCTTCGCTTGTTTAAGTTTTTTTTCTCTGGGACAAAGAATACCTTGCTAGGAGTGGTGGGATGGGACAACCTCCTTTAGTATTACCCTTACGTCATCGAGCTCACACCCCATCCCACCTCTTCATCTTCCGTCGTCCTGCTACTGTGCAACCCACACAAGCTCCCATTCCCCTCACCTTGTCCTTCGCCCCACCCCATTCATTCTCCAGGTACAAAGCCCCCCCCCCCCTCCCCTCTACACGGCCGCCACCTAGCTCCGCCTCCATCGCCCAGATCCACCCTTCCCCTCCATCCCATCTTCTATCTTGCCCTACGTCTGCCGATGAGTCCACTCCACCACACAGAGCCTCTATTATGTCCCCTGCCCGCCAGTGAATAGCATCGACCCCTGCCGACTAGGCTGACCGCCTACACCACCCAACACTACTGTTGCGTCCTCCGTCTGCACCGGTCACTCCCTGCGACTACAGCACCCTATCGAAGATGGGCGCCCGCGACCCGGTCGAACTGCTCAGTGGTCGCCTTGTATCCCACTGCCACCTCCAGAAGCGACTGTGATGCTGCTCCCCCTGTCACCCTCAACAGTGATTGCACGCATCAACATGGGTTACCTGCATCCCCAGTGGAGTTTGGTCCGCAGCCCCTCTCTTCCCTCCCTCTATTTATGTTTGCTCGATACCCCCTACGTGGAGTGAGCCTTTGGTTGTCATTCGGAGAGTGGGTCGGGTAGCCTCGACATCACACTCAGGTATATGTCTGATCGCTCTTTATTTGAATTTGAGCATGTTGTTCTTTTAGTATGTTTTGAATGATGCACGCCGACGAGTGAACAATAGTTAGGACTTCATTATATCATGCTGTTAGGGAGAGAGAGTTTAATTTTCCTACTCGAGTATGCCAAAAAAGCATTACCAGTCGAGCTACCCTATCTACTTGGTGGTTCCTACACCACCGCGGTCCATCCCTGAGTCTCGAGACGTGGGCACCACACTCTGTGGAACGTTAACCAATACTAGATCAGGATCGGAATTTGTTTGTGGGAATTAGAAATTTGCATTTTTTAAATTTTCCCGCGTCTGACATTTGGGAATCAATTTCTTCTTAGAAACCCAGATCCTGCCCGATGCATATGATGCATTCATTCTCCCTTCCAGCACAAGTGTGTTTGCCAAATGATACAGATGTCCCTTTATTTCTTAGTGACTACTTTGATGGTAACAATATGTCCCAAGGTGTGGTCGACCTGCTCTCACAAACATGGAAAATTATTGTTGAGAGCAACTGTGCACTTGTAGAATTTGAAAAGGTATTCATAGAAGAGACCACCAGACCTCTATATTCAGGTTGGCCGAAGTTGGTTGCAAGAACGAAATGCAGTCTACAATACTAAAAGTGACACTTGCATGTTGTGGCCTCTACACCTCATAGACATATTTTGTTTTGCCAATGAGCCACCTCCCATAAATGCACCACACGCTTCGGTCGCAACCCATGCCACTTCAGAGGTTCCAACTACTTAATCCATGAGTGTTGAGGATGAGTATGAAGGTCCATTGTTGACAGTTTCGGCCGAAACCGATACGTATACAAAAAGGGCCCCTAACACTGTAGCAATCTGAAACTTAAGGGGGGTATCGATTTCGGGCGAAACCGATACTGGTTTCGCCCGAAACCGAGATGGTTTCGGCCGAAACACGTGAACCCCTTTATGCTTTGCTGTCTCCCCCCCAAAACCCCACTACACAACCACGGTTTCGGCCGAAACCCTCCCCCTTGCTGGCTGTTGTCTCCCTGCCGCTGCAGTGGACCTGTGGTGCTGGCCCGCCGCTGTTGTGGTGCTGCCGCTGCTGGTGCTGCTGCCTGCTGCGGCTGAGCCTGCTGCTCTTGCTGTTAGGGTAGCAGCCAACAAGTGTTGCTGTTACTCCCACCGCCGGCACAGCCCTACTGCCACCGCCGGACTGCCCACCCCCTGCTAGCATGTTGTGCATTTGGGGTTGTAAGTATTTTTTTTACCTTAATTTGTGCAACGCTAATTAGTTCAGATTTCAAAATAAACCTTAATTAGATACTTAAAATTAGATTCATTATTAATTAACCCCTACTTCATGCAAAATATTCGGGGCTTTCGTCTAATTCGACTTTCTTAGCCACAATTGAAAGTTAGATAAGTTTCATTGACGAATTTGGGGTGCCTTCATGATGGGATTATATTTTTAGAAAGGGTAATTAGGGCTTCATTAGTAATTAAGGATTAATTAGTTCATAAAAATTGGGGCTTTTGTCTAATTCGAGTTTCTTAGTCACAATTGAAGGTTAATTAAGTTTCATTGACGAATTTGGGGTGGGATCATGTTTGGATTATATTTTAGGAAGGGTAATTAAGGCTTAATTAGTAATTAAGGCTTAATTAGTTCATAACAATTGGGACTTTTGTCTAATTCGAGTTTCTTAGTCACAATTGAAGGTTAATTAAATTTCATTGACGAATTTGGAGTGGGATCATGTTGGGATTATATTTTTATGGAAGGTAATTCGGGCTTAATTAGTAATTAGGCTTAATTAGTTCAAAAAAATTGGGGACTTTTGTCTAATTCGAGTTTCCTAACTACAATTGAAGGTTAATTAAGTTTGATTGATGAATTTGGGGTGGAATCAAGCTGGATGTCATTTTTATGAAGGGTCATTAAGGGTTATTTGGTAATTAGGACTTGATTACCTCATAAAAATTGAGACTTTTGTCTAATTCGACTTTATTGCCCACAATTGAAGCTCAATTAATCTTCATTGACTAATTTGGAGCTCTTTCATGTTGAACTGCCTTCTTTTCATCGTACTTACAAGAGATTGTCTTTGACTGTCTTAATGCAGCGTCATGCCTAGACGTCAGCAAACACAGGAGCAGCAAGGGCAGGAGGATCCGGGGTGGGCCCACATGTCCTTAATTGATGCTAAGAGAAGAAAAGTGAAATGTAATTACTGTGGCAAGGAGATGTATAGCGGAATTACCGGAGGAAAGTAACATTTGGCAGGGGTAAGAGGAGGGGTGAAACAATGTGACAACTGTCCCCGAGAGGTGCGAGAAGAGATGCGCCAGTGCCTTCTGGGGAAAAAGGGGAGGGTGCAACAAATGGCTGAGGATGAGGCTGAAATTGCTGAGGAGATTTCTGGCAGAAGGGTTAGGAGGGATGATGATGAGGAAGGCACTGAGGATTCTGATCCGGAGCTGACTGAAGCAAAGAGCGTGAAGAAGCCGCTCGAAGGAAACAGAAGGGACCCATAGGTTCAGGGACCTATGAGAGTACAGCTGCACGACGTCCTGACATTGGTGCTGTCCCACATACGCAGGGAACCGGTCCCATGGACAGTTATCTCCACAGAAGACCCCAGGCTACACAACCTAAAATCAAGTCTGCATCGAGAGGGGTCAAAAAATCAGCAAAAGTTGCAAGACATGGATTTAAAAGTATCTGCAAATAGTTTTTTCATGCACGTGTCCCTGCACATGCAGCTTCAAGTGAATATTTCCAACCTATGATAGATGCCATAGCAGATGCTGGCCCTGGCTTCACGTCGAGACATATACGGACGTGGCCTTGAGGGAGAGGTTGAGGAGCTCTATGATTGAGTTAAAAGCTTCAAGCATATATGGGTGGAGAGAGGATGCACCATCATGTGTGATGGTTGGACTGGTACCACGAAGAAGTCCATGATAAATTTTTTGGTCTATTGTATCGAAAGTACAGTGTTTGTGAAATCAGTTGATGCATCAGATTATGAAAAGAATGCAAATTATTTGTTTCATTTGATGGATGACATGGTAGAACAAATTGGAGAGGAGAATGTTGTGCAGGTGGTGACTGATAATGAAGCCAGTTACAAGGCTGCAGGGAAGAAATTGATGCAGAAGCGCAGTCATTTATATTGGCTCCCATGTGCAGCACATTGTCTGGATCTGATGCTTGAAGACATAGGGAAGGAAAAGCATGTGAAGAAGACAATTGACAAGGCACAAAAAGTGTCACAGTATATCTATGGCCATCCTAGGATACTGAATATGTTCAGGGCGCATGCCAGTGGAGGGCGAGATATCATCCGTGCAGGCCCAACTAGATTTGCTTCCAATTTTATTTATTTGGAGTCTTTGCACAGGTATAAGATTGATCTCAATTCTTGATACTTTATCCTTACTGATATGTAACAGTTGATGCAGCTTCAAATTTCATTTATCTGCACAGGTACAAGAATGAGCTGAAAGCTTTCATGTACCACAATGCCATGCGGGAATACATCGACAAGGACAATGTTGATGCACAGATGGATTATTTGGATGTCTACCACGTCGTGGACGACAACAAATTCTGGGACACTGTGTCACGGTACTTGAAAGTAGTCACACCTCTCGTGAAAGTCCTAAGAATGGTGGATGGCGATGAGAAGAATGATATGGGCTATCTGTACGAGGCCATGGACCGTGCCAAATTGGAGTTGCAGCATTCCCTTCCCAGACATTATGGAAAATGGTGAAAAATTATTGACCAGAGATGGGACAACACATTACACCACGACTTACATGCAGCTGGTGAGTGATTAATTGTACTGAAATTGGGATATTGCCTTTATGTTATTTTATAAATTCCATTTAGTTAATTATACACAAATACATGTTATTTCCTCAATCCTCGATTTATGTACGGTGCCGATGCACATGTTGATGGCGAGGTGCTTCAAGGGACTTTAAAAGTCATTGGTCGTTTATCAAGGAATCTAGAAAAGAGACTTGAGGCCGAAGTAGAGGTTCGCCTTTATTTGATTTTATCAATAACATGTATAGAATTTATTTAAGTAGTTATGTTAATGTATTACTTTATATTTGTAGATGAACCATTATAGAATGAGGACTGGGACATATGCTGACTCCCAATTGCAATACGCTGTGGGAAGAGTGAGCCCAGGTATATTTTATTTTTTAGATTTCTTAACCTTAATATACATTTCTACAACTTATATGCATTTGTTTATGGTTGGTGGAACAGCTGACTGGTGGATAATGGTGAACAACCGAGATGTGGGCAGCAATGCATTGGCTTTCATTGCAGTTAGGGTGCTCAGTCAAACAACATCGGCAAGCCAATGTGAAAGAAATTGGAGCACGTTCAACCTTATACACTCGAAGGTTCGCAATCAGCTAAAGGTTGAACGGTTAGAGAAATTAGTGTATTGCCACTACAATATGAGGTTGAGAATAAAGAATATGAGGTTGAGACAACAGCTACGAGAAAAACGCGCCACCAGAAATGCCGCCGCAGAAATTGATGTGGATGCCTTATTATGATGAGAATCCGTTGCAGTCTTGGGTGGAGACACGAGAGCAGGTTGATGAGCATGTTTTTGATGATGATGATAGAAGATGGATAGAGGGCATACTAGATGAAGATGAGCCAAGAGATCTCGAATTAAAAAGAAAATCAAAGAGGGCCAGAGATACTCATGCGCACATGTCTAGGGTGGTCGAGGACACTGAGGAGCAGCATGATTTTCAGCCAGACACTCAGACTCAGATAGCAGGCCAGTCACTCCTAGAATGGGCAAGGCACCTACATCCTTAAGAAGAAGTACATCAGTGCATGGGCAAACTGAGAGAACAAATGTTGTTGCTCGAGAGGTCCCGGCAATTGAGCAGTTGAAGCAGATTTATTTGAGACACACGCCAAGGGGAACATGATTCATGTCAAGGGTGCAAGAAGAAAGCACACCGACACAGGAAAAAGCATCCCCAGAGGCCAAAAGGCGACTGGAGACTGCGGGTGCTACAGGTGCTGCAGGTGCTACTACTGGCGGTGGGGATGCTGGTGGTCCTTCCTCGTTCCACGCAGACACAGACAGAGGATACAGTCAAAGTGAGTAAGGATATGATTCACATACTCAATATGGGCATCCATCAGGTTATGGAGGTGCCCAACAGGAGGCAGCGATTTATGGGTCGTGGGGTTATGAACCATCATTCCAGTTCCAGGCCGCCAATTCCTCTTCTCTTCCTCAAGATTCTTATACTGATACTAGATTCGGCTCAAGCCAACCAAACACTCCAAGAGGGATCCAAAGAGGGATGCAAGACTTGACTACCTCATTGTTCGGTTAGAGTGAATATAGACCATACATGCATCCTTCTTATGGGTATGAACATGAAAAGCCAGACAATGAGAGAGAAGGTTCTAGTTATTACCCATATTAGTGCCTCTTCATTTAGGTAAAGATCATTTAATTTCCGTAACATTTACTGTGCCTAATTAGGTTTATTGTAATGCTTGAATCTACTTTATGCTTAGTATGTACTCTAAAAATTAGTTTAACTTTAACATGTTCAATGTTTGAATTTCAATGTCTACTTCATGTTTATTGCACTTAATCTAATTTCTTTACAATCAAATGCATGTCTAATGAATTTTTTGATTTTTATGTGATTATTCATATTTTTCTGAATTATTCTCAATTTTTCTAGTTGTCTACTTCAAGGTTATTGCACTAACTTATACAGTCAAAGGCATGTGTAATGATTTTTGTGATTTTAAGTGATTATTTATATTTTTTATGATTTTTTTTCGGATGTTTTAGAACTAATTTGATTTTTTTTTAACCTTTTATCTGGGTTTCGGCCGGTTTCGACCGAAACCGATATCGAGTCGTATCGGTTTCGGACCCGGCAGAAACCGAGTCCGAAATCGAGTTTGCCATCCTTGTGAAGGTCAGCAACAGGAAGTGATCTATCAAGCAAATCTCACGTCGGTCGAACAATATGAAGACGAGACATGAGAATGGTCTATGTTGCAAAATGATCTATGAGTATGATTGGTTTGTTACCGACACGATGCTTGAGGTTGTTCCGTCAGTTACTCCTCCCGACCCTGTGTTACTTCGGGAGCTGTCCCATGTCGACATTGTGTGGCACGATTTTAGCAAAACATATGAAAAGCGGCAACCTGACATTCTTCATACAATCAACTATCCCGAGTTCTCGACATACTCTCTAGCGATCATCCCATTTGTGCTTCAACACTTTAAGATTCAGGGACGAATATTTTCCAACCAGGGGAGAAGTGATGGGGACACCAGCTCGATCCAACGGTTCGACCCGGCTCGAGTTTATAGGAGACGTAATCGTACTCCATTGTGGCTCGATGACGTGGCGATATGAGTAGTTATGGTGTCTTTTTATTTTCACAGAATGTATCTTTCCATTATGTCTTTTTATTTTAGGAGTTTAATAGTGCCTTTTCGTATTTGTGTGAGTATTGAGTGGTGTCTTCTTGTCTTCCAAAGGGTCGTGAGTGTGAGGCAACCTTTGGTTTTCTCGTTGGCAGTCTATATAGACATCATGTAATGTTTTGAAGATAATGGCTGAAAACTTTAAACTTTCTTGGCTTGTCCAAGTTTTTTTTTCTCTAGGATGGAGAATACCTTTCTAGGAGTGGTGGGATGCCCTCCTTTCGTATTACCCCTACGGCATCGAGCTCACACCCCATAACCTCTTCTTCTTCCGCAGTCCTGCTACTGCACAGCCCACACAAGCTCCCATCCCCCTCACCTTGTCCTTCTCCCCACCCCGTTCATTCTCCAGGTACGAAGTCCCCCACCCTTCTACACGGCTGCCACCTAGTTGCACCTCCATCGCCTAGATCCACCCTTCCCCTTCGTCTAGTTTTTGCCCTGCCCCCTATCTGCCTATTGAGTCCCACTCCGCCGCATAGAGCCTCTGCTACGTCCCCTGCCCCCCAGTGAATAGCATCGACCCCTGCCGACTGCACTGACCGCCTACACCACCCGGCACTACTGTTGCGTCCTATGTCTGCGCCGGTCACTCCATGCGACTGCAACACCCTGTCGAAGATGGACGCTCGCAACCCGATCGAACTGCGCAGTGGCCGCCTTGCATCCCACTGCCACCTCCATAAGCGGCTGTGACGTTGCTCCCCGTCACCCTCAACAGTGACTGCACACTTCAACATGGGTTACCTGCATCCACAGTGGAGTTTGGTCTGCGGCCCCTCTCTTCCCTCCCTCTATTTTTGTTTGCTCGATACTCCCTATGTGGAGTGAGCCTTTGGTTGTCATTCGGAGAGTGGGCCGGGTGACCTTGACATCGCACTCAAGTATACGTCTGATCACTCTTGATTTAAATTTGAGCATGTTGTTCTTTTAGTATGTTTTTCAATGATGCACGCCGACGTGTGAACCATAGTTAGGACTTCATTATATCATGCTATTGGGGAAAGTTTAATTTTCTTACTCTAGTGCGATGGTGAAGCGTTGACAGTCGAGCTACCCTATCTACTTGGGGGTTCCTACACCACAACGGTCCATCCCCAAGTCTCGAGACGTGGGTGCCACACTCTTACGAACGTTAACCGATATTGGATCAGGATCGGAATTTGTCTGTGGGAACTAGAAATTTGCATTTTCATATTGTCCCGCGTCACTGGCTGCTCGTCCCCCTGGAAGGGCCCCATCACGTCCATCCTGGCCAATAGCAAAACATCAACCGAGTATTGGCCAGGGGGCAAGCCTGCCCCACACAATCCACCGCCGAGGATTCCACCGACTGCAGGCCACAGAACCCACCCCACCCAGATTGACCTGCAGGCTCTGTGAAGGTAATCGGCCAGACAGGGAGACATCGTCGCCCCTTCCAGAGGGACGGTCGACGGCGTCTCTCCAACAATCTGTTTCCCTTTCCAGTCTCTGCAATGCCATGACTGACAACAAAGTGTCACCGATTCCCAGGGAGTCATGGTTGCTCAGTTTCAGGTTCAAAGGTTTTATCTTCTGCTGTGCCTTTAAGGTCAGAAAGCTGACTCATTAGCATGCTGAAAGGAGAATTTCTAATATTAAAAAAAGGCAAAGAAATAAAATACTAACATGGTAATCTCAATTTCTCAACCGTGTGAAGCTCAAAAATATGGTGGCAGTGCCTATACCAAACATTCAGATAACAACGTGAGTTAAACTCAAATGGACAGGCATATGGGCATGGACTGCAGGTCGGTGGCTTTGCCTACGCCATGCAGTCCATGGGCGGCAAAAAATGAGGGGAGGCAGATGGTTGACCTAGAAGCCAATCCCCACATGGAGATAAAAAATATGTTGACCAGCTGGGATAGAACCCCATACTCGTTACAGATGAGCACAGATGAGCCCTAAATTAGGGTCTCAGCCATACGCATTGGGAGGCAGACCTCGTCAGAAATTCTGATCGGCCTTGGTCTTCATGATATAATAAAAGAAAATAGTGATGTAAGACCATCTACTGATGATGATCTGTTAGAGATTAGCAGGGTATTGCCCCATAAATAAGCATGTCATCAAGCACCTAGGGTGTGTTGAACATAGATGTGCCGGATAATTTATCAAACAGTTGAGATACATGGAGTACAGCACGCATATGTGCTTATGAAGCTCATATAAAGTCAACTAGGCATACCTTGATCTAGGGAAAGAAATATTGCCTTTAGTCCCTTTTTAGCCCAGCCTCTCACTGAAGAAAATGAAGTTGAACCCGCCGCTACTACGCCAGGGAGGGGAAGACACTGCTGCTGCTGCACCAGGGGAGAAGGAGCCCCCTGCTGCTGCGCCAAGGGGAGGAGGCAGATATGCTGCTACTGTTGCCCCGGAGAAGAGGAGAGGCCCTCTCTGTTACTGTGCCAGAGAAGAAGTAGAAGCCTCCTCTGCTGCTGCGCCAGAGAAGAAGAAGGAGAAGCCTTTGCTGCTGCGCCAGGAAGAGACAAAGGGTGATGCTTCTGCTGCATCAGGGGATAGAGGGAGAGAAAGAGAGGGAATTTAAATAAAAAGAAAGAGGGAAGAGTCCTAATAGAACTCTGAAGGAGAGATGACCAAATAGGACAAGAGCCAAAGTAGGACTAACCAGAAGAAAGTGAGAGATGAGTCCAATTGGACTCTGGTTGGGAAAAGGATACCAGAGTCCACTCCGACCCTCCTCCCTTCTCTCTCCTGCGTCTCTCTCTCCCTTCTCTCTCTATCTCTCCCACATCCTCTCCCTATATCTCCTCTCCCATACTTAATATAGGATTAATAAAGAAATCCTATTTAATGGAGATTAACAGAAAATTCAGAAAAAAAGGAGAGCAGAGAGGGGAGAGCCCGGAGGCTCTCTTCCCACCACCTCCGGGTCTCTCCCTTCTCTCTCATGCTGCCTCCCTCTCTCCTATTTTAAAGGAGAGGTTATTTCCCCATTTAAAAAATACAGAAAATCCTGCGAAAAGAGAGCAGAGAGGGGAGAGCCCGGAGGCTCTCCTCCCACCACCTCCGGGTCTCTCCATCTATCCCTTCTCTCTCCTGCTGCCTCTCTCTCCTATTATCAAGGAGAGGTTATTTCCCCATTTAAAAAAATACATATACAGAAAATCCAGAAAAGGAGAGCAGAGAGGGGAGAGCCCAGAGGAGCTCTTCCCACCACCTCCGGGTGTCTCTCTCTCCCTCTTCTTTCTCCTGCTCCTCCTCTAACTCCCCTTTTTTTAAGGAGAGGATATTTTCCATTTAAAAAGATACAAAAAAGACTGAAATTGAGGGCAGAGAGGGAAGAGTGTGGAGGCTATCCTCCCACTGCCTCCGGGTCTCAGTCTCTCTCATCTCTCTCTTGGGCCTTCTCTCTCCCCTATTTTTAGGAGAGAATATTTTCTACTTAACGAATACAGAAAAAGGGCAGAAATTGAGGGTAGAGAGGGAGAAGCCCGGAGGCTATCCACCCACTTACCTCCGGTCCTTCTCTCTCTCTCTCTCTCTCCTCCCCCTCTCCTTGGGAAAGGGGACTGCTGGGTCTTTTATGCAAATAATGGAGGTTTTTATGCAAAATTTCAGAAACGCTCCCTCTCTTGGGAAGTGAGAACAGCTTGGCAAGGGGACTGCCATGCAAACTCATTTTCTATGGGTTTTTATGTAAAACCCCTTTCTCCAATTACACTACAAACAGCCAGACGGGGGGGTAAACATATGACTCCATTTTGTCTAGGTTTTTATGTAAAATGCCCCTGGAGTCTATAAAGAGCCCCACGAGGGTCCCATTTGGGACACGAAGCACTCTTGGCAAGGTTGCTTATGCGCTCTCTCCCCAGTCAAGTGAGAGCCATAGCCTAATTTCGCTAAGTCCCTGCCCATGGTCCATGTGGCGCAGACCACTTTCATTAAGCCTAATTGGCTCAGATCATTGAGTCCAAATTCACAATTGACTTGCACCATTGAGCCCAATTGGCTCAGGCCATTGAGTTCATATGCCCAATTGGCTCGGACCATTGGGTCTAATAACCCAATTAAGTCCAATTGACTCAGACCACTGGGTCCAATTATCCAGTTAGGCCCAAGTGCCCCGGACCATTGAATCTAATTACCTAACTAGCCCAATTGACTCGGACCACTGAGTCCATTATGCCCGATTGACTCATCATAGGTCCAATTGACTCTGAGCATTGAATCCAAATACCCAATTAGGCCCAATTGGCCCGAACCATCAAGCCTAAAGACCCAACTAGCCCAATTAGCCCAATTGGCTCGAACCACCAAATCCATTATGCCCAATTGACTCATCAGAGACCCAATTGACGGGACCACTAAGTCCACAAAGTCTAATTGACCCAGATCATCAAGTCTGGTCAGCCCAATTAGACCCAATTAGTCGAGGTAACTAATCTTTACATGTACTTGGCCTATCTAACCCAATTTTGATGTAATTTATCTATCAATAATGAATAAAGCTCAATTTTTATTCATGTGCCCTTCTGTGTATGTGTGAATGAGTAATGCTGGTCCCATGGGTGAATTCCCCCAAATACCCTTCTGGGATCACCTGGATGGTTGGACCTCACCCAAGCGGTAACCTGGCCCAAATTGACCAGCATTCCCTTCGCATGATAAAAATCCCTAAAAATCACGAAAAAATCTCCAGAAATGTGAAAATGCCAGAATACCCAAAATGCCATAAAGATGCCCAAAATTACAAAAAAAACTAAAACAATAAAAGTCACAAAATTTCCAAAAAAAATCCCAAAAATATATAAAAACACCCAGAACACCTAAAATAACCCCAAAACCTTAAAAATGGTCAAAATGACCAAAATACCCTTAATGCCCTAAAAATTCCATAAAATCATAGAAAACATTCCCAAAAATGTTAAATCTTGAAAATACCCATTCAATCCCTAAAATGACCAAAACACCCCTAGAAATCTAAATACATAGAATTCCCCGAAAAACATACCCTAGGGTTTTACTAAAGCATACCTTGAACCACGGTTTGCCGTCCCGCCCCGACCCGCACGACCCGACCCGACCCGGGCGGGCACCGGGTCGCACGGGCTGGGGGTCGTGGACGGGTCGCACTGGACCGCATGGTCCCGTGCGTCCCGCCACGTCCCGCTCCGGTGCGAGGCGGGACCCGGCTCGGTACGGGCGGGTCGGGGCGGTTCGCCCATTTAACGGGCCGAAGGGGGAGGAAGAGCTCCATCCCTCCCACCGGCGAGCGGCGGTGCAGCGGCGGCGGACGGCGATCAGAGCGGCGGACGACGGCGTTGGGCGGCGATCGGAGGTAGGTAGGTTAAATTTTTTTAAATGGTCGGGGGTGGGGCGTCTGCCGCCGTGGGCTTAGGGGGGGGTGCTGGGCGTCTGCCGCCGTGGGGGGACGGGGGGGGGGGGGGGGGTGCTGGGCGTCTGGGCCGCCGTGGGGGTGCCCGGCGTCTACCACCGTGGGGGGAGGGGGGGGTGCTGGGCGTCTGGGCCGCCGTGGGGGGACCGGGGGGTGCCCGGCGTCTACCACCGTGGGGGGAGGGGGGGGGTGCTGGGCGTCTGGGCCGCCGTGGGGGGACGGGGGGGGGGAGGTGCTGGGCGTCTGCCGCCGTGGGGGGACGGGGGGGGGGGGTGCCCGACGTCTGCCACCGTGGGGGGACGGGGGGGGGTGCTGGGCGTATGCCGCCGTGGGGGGACGGGGGCCGCCGTGGGGGGATGGGGGGGGGGGGGGGGGGGGCAGCACCGCGTCTGGGCCGCCGTGGGGGGACGGGGGGGGGGGGGGGTGCCCGGCGTCTGCCACCGTGGGGGACGGCGGGGGGGGGGGGGGGGGGGGTGCTGGGCGTCTGCCACCGGCAGGCGGTGGGGGGATGGGGGGGGCGTATGCCACCGTATGGGACGGGGGGGGGGGGGGGGTCTGCGACCCTGGCGGTGGGGGGGGGAGGAAAAAAAATTTATTTTTTGAAAATTTTATATCTTTTTTAATTTAAAAAAAAAATATAAGAACAAAATTTGTTAGATTATTATTGTTTAATATTATTTTTGATGTTTTGTTGAATTCATGTTGTAAAAAAAAATATAATTTTTATTTAATTCATCTTGTAGAATTAAATATATTGATATATTATTTAATTCATGTTGTAGAAATAATATAAATATCGTTTAATTCATGTTGTAGAAATATATTTATGTTTGGTATATTATTTAACTCATGTTTAAATATTAGATTTAATTGAGATGTATTAAAATTTAAATTTAATTTTGTAGAATTAATGATATTATTTTCATTATTAATTGTAGACGTAAAATAACATAATATTTAATTTTAAAAATTGTAAAGATGTTTTTCATTTAAATATATCTATAGTGAGGAATATTTTACAAAAAATTAAAGGTAATATTTATAATTTAAACTAAGTAGAGATGTTTTGAATTTAAATATAAATTTATTGATAAATATTTTACAAATAATTTTAAATTTAATTAAGATGTATAATGTAATTTAAGTAGACATATTTTTAATGTAAATAGTGTTGAATATTTTATAAATAATTTTAAAGTTAATTTAGATCTATAATATAATTTAAAATTTATTTAGAGATGTTTAAAATTTAATGTAATAATTACTGATAAATAATTTAATATAATGTAATTTAATTAGACATGTTATAATTTAAATATATAATTAGTGATAAATATGTTACAAATTAATTTAAACTAAATGTAGGTGTATTAAAAAAAATTAGCATTATATGCATGTTTTAGAAATAATGATATTATTTTGAACTAAATTATATTGACACGTAGTAAATATTAAATTTAGTCTTGCATATTGTAGAAATAATGATATTATTTTTCATTGTTAGTCTCTGTTTAAAATAATGTACTTAATATGATTTGTATTTCTTACATTTAGGAGATACAGTTAAGTACTTAATATGGCTCCTAAGGAACGAACAAATGATATTGGGTGGTCACACGGAGTTTTGTTGGATGGCAACCGTAAGTGTTGGCGTTGTAACTATTGTAAAATAGAACACCGGGGAGGAGGGGTGTCTCGGTTGAAGAAGCATTTGGCAGGAGGAGCCGGGGCAGGATACTCTGAGATTGCTGGGTGAACCCATGTGCCTAGAGATGTGAAACTTGCAATGGCTAGGCACCTGCGTGAGAAGAGAGCTGAGATGCAAGAAAAGGAAAAAAAGAAGAAAAGGGATCAAGCGGCAGTGAGCGGGCGCCCAAGTGGCAGCAACGAGGAGGAATGTGCATGGACACCCAGTGACGAAGACGAACAAGCATGTACTGAGCAGGCTAATGTGTATGTCACTGTGAACGATCCATACGAAGCAGAGCTTCGTGAGGCAGTACGTCAGAGCAGGGAAGAGTCAAGACATCCCGAGGAGACTATAGTCCGTAGTCGCGAGGCCGCGAGGACCGGAGCATCAGGGAGTGGGGGTTCATCTACGACTCGACAATCACGAGGCATAAGGAGTTTATTGACTGGTGACTCGGGGACACAAAGAAAAAGGACACAATCGATCAACATTGAAGATGTGGAGCACGGTGCACTATCCCGAGAGCATGGTAAGCAAACGAGGATGGACGATGCGTATGGCCAGAAGGGACCTAAATGGAAACTTGGTCAAGCTGTTGCAAAATGGTGGCACCACGCGGGTCTGCCTTTCAATGCAGCCAATAGCCCTTACTACAAGCCAATGTTTCAGGAAGCACAGGTCCTTGGGCTACACGTGCAGCCACCTACAGCGAGAGAATTGGCTGGCGTATACCTTGATGAACAAGTTGCTGAGATCAAGAGTTACATTGACTCATTCAAGCAGAAATGGACAAAGTACGGAGTCACACTGATGTGTGATGGATGGTCAGGTACCACAAAATCTAGCCTGATCAACTTCCTTGTTTATTGTGACAGACAGGTATTCTTTCACAAATCAGTGGATGCGTCTGGTCAAATTCACAGTCACCAATATATTTTGTCATTGATGGAGCAAGTGGTGACTGAGATTGGGGAGGAGTACATTGTACAAGTGGTGACTGATAATGGGTCGAACTATAAGAAGGCTGGGGAGGAGCTAATGAAGAAAAAACGGCACATTTTCTGGACCCCTTGTGCAGCACATTGTGTAGATCTGATGCTGAAGGAGATTGGGCAGCTTCGTATGGTAAAATCTGTGGTCGATGTGGCACAAAAAATCACGAAATATATCTACAACCACCCACTTGTATTGGCATGGATGAGGGAGCACTGTGGCGGCGAACTGTTGAGGCATGACATCACACGATTTGCCACCAACTACATCGCATTGCAGAGCCTATTGAAGCACAAGGATGGGTTGAAGCAAATGTTTAGAGGTGAGACCTGACTGAGTACCTCTTTTGCTGCTTCACGTGAAGGGGCGGAGGTCGAGGGGATTGTCAACACCTCGAATTTTTGGGATAGAGTGAAGGTATTAGTGTCATTGATAGAGCCACTGTATGAGGTTCTACGATGCGTGGATGGGGATAGAGTACCAACCATGGAGTTGGTGTACAGCAAAATTACAGCAGCCAAGCGGAAGATCCTTACAACGTCCAAAAAATATGGACCCACCATTCTAGAGATTGTGGAGGACAGATGGGACAGACAAATGAGCCGCGATCTTCACATGGCAGGTAAACACTTACATTCTCGTCCAATCAATGAGCTGTGATTTTCAGTTGATACTAATATGTAATTCATTGTCTTACGATTGCAGCGTACTATCTTACGATTTCAGGTGAGGACCACGGTGTTCCACCGGCAGGGACGAGACGGGCAGCTGATCATTGGGATCCCTACTATGGAAGTTCGGTTGCAGACAGTACCAGCTATCAAGGCATGTTGTCTGATTTTGAGAGGATGAGCACACATGACTCCCAGGGATCTGGAAGCTCGTATGGACGGTCATGGCCGCAGCAGCCGATGTATCATGGCGACTCAGATAACAGTAGTTCATTTTTCCCATCGTATCCATATCCTTATGCCGCAGCTACGTCAGTAGAGGTCGTGTACGCACAAGGTTCGCAGAGTATGAATACTACGTACGCATGTACTGGGAGAACTATTCAGGTTCAATGCGCTATGAAGACTATCTGTCCTATCTGCGGACCACATTTAATGTCAGATTGTTTAGAGATGGGCACTGGCCCAGTTTGAGTCCGTAGGCTTTATTAGTATGTATCATTTGGTTACATTTATAACTAACTAATAATTAATTGTAGATTTTTTCATATATAGAGTTCTGTACTTGTCATTGAAATCACTAATGCAAACTTTTACATCATTTGCAGGTCATCATGGACGGACGGCGTCACCCTGCGTGGGAGCATGGATACTCTGTTGAGGGTGATGGACATGTGCACTGTAGATACTGCGAACATCGCGTCACCGGCATACACAGGTTTGCGGAGCACCTTGCGGGAGTGGGACGCGATGTTCGTGCATGCGACCGAGTTCCGGGAGATGTTCGACATTCCTTTCGGACACAGTTACAGGATAGATACGGTTCTCGTAGCACACCGAGGACATCTTCTTCTACGTCCCGGGTACCTCCACCACGAGCACAGGGCGGAGCAGGATCTTCCTCCACGTCCAGAGTTCGAGCAGCACCAGCACCAGTCGCACATGATAGAATTGAAGCTATAGATGTAGTGAGGACTTTTTTTACAGATTTACATGTACCCTCCACCGCAGCACACGACCCATCATTTGTACAGATGGTTACATATTTTCAGTCCCACCCACATGTACCTCCACCCACTAGGATAGAGTTAGATTATACGGGTGATCAGTCTCATGTATCTGATGATGAGTTTTGAGATTCGGGCTTCACTGATGATGAGGATTAGTGAGTTTTGGGATTCGGGTTACACAGATGAGGAGGATGAGTGAGTTTTGGATTCGGGCTTCACAGATGGACGAGGATTAGTGAGTTTTTGTATTTTATACTTCATGAATGAATGCCATTATTATGTCACTGTTTACTTTTACATATTTAGTAATTGAAATAAATTTTTATGTATTATATATAATAGGATGTTTAATTAAGCAGTGTAATATGTAATTTTTATATAATTTATTATGTATAATTTAGTATGGATCTATTATCATAAATAAACTATACATTCTAATATTTTTAAATATATATAACATTTAATCTTTCAAAATAAATTTCTTAAAAATTTTAAAAAAAAATTCAAAAAAAAATCGCGTGGAGTGCCAAAGGGGCGGACCGGGTCGCTGTGCGACCCGCCCGACCCGACCCGTCCCGCGCCGCGACCGGGTCGGGCGGGTCGGCAAACCCTGCCTTGAACCCTTAAATGGTCCCTAAAATCCCAAAAACATGTGAAATGACAAAAATACCTTTATGACCCAAATCAACTCAAACCAATCTAAACCCACCTAAAATATTTTTTAACCCATAACGGACTAGCAAATGTGTTTGTAGAGCCTGTGCAAGTGGTGCATTTATATACTTATGGTTTGTTTGGCATCTTATAAGCAATTTTTTAAAGTCATCCTATGAGCAGTTAATCAAGAGTCTTCGACTATCCAGCCAATGTAATTAACACCGATCGAGATTGGTCAGGAAAAGTCCGACATATGAACCCATAATACTTGATAAACATATTCCACAATATTCCAGGGATTCATTCCATAGTCCCAGAATATACATATGACATACCATATGATGCAATTTTCATGTTCCCACAAACTGTCAACTGTAATTTGGAATGTTACCTTGATGTGTTGGTCATGACTGCCATAGTAGACTGCTATCAAGCAGTTTTGCTATGTTTTAGGTAGATTTCAGAAAAGGTAGTTGTTGGAACCAAAAATTTTGACAAAAGAAAAAAGAAGAGAGAAAAAGGACGTAAAAAAGAGGCGTCCCTCCCTTCCCTCAAAATGGGGGTTGGGACTGGATAAACCCCCCAAGTGGGGGTTTTGGACTGGTTAAACCCCTCAAGAGGAGGATTTGTACTGGATAAACCCCCACGCGAGGGGTTTGGACCGGTTAAACCCCCCAAGTGGGGGGTTTGGACCGGGTAAACCCCCAAATGGGGGGGCGGGGGTTTGACCGGATAAACCCTCCCCTTGGGGGTTTGGACCGGTTAAATCCCCAAATGAGGGGGTTTGGACCGGATAAACCCCCAAGAGGGGAGTTTGGACTGGTTAAACCCTACCAAGGGATTTAGCCCGATTAAAACCCTCACTAAGGGTGTTTGGCCCGGTTAAACTCCCCAACTTGGAGATTTGGACCGTTAAAGCCCTCATTGGACACCTTTGGACCAGATGAACACCATAACTGCCTCTCGCAACCTATAAATACCCCCAATGGGTCCCCCACACTCAGAGAGTGACGTAAGACACACGCGAAGACTTGTGCTTGTGCTTTTGAAGGCTCGTCTTTTGGAGGGCTTGTACTTGTGTTTGTGCTTGTGCTTTAAGTGCTCAGGATGAGGGTATGTTATAAAATCATCTTCCTTCAGTCCGCACACGTCCTTATGTTGTGGCTAATGTAATCTCTTTGTAAATATTTTGAGAAAAATAATGTGATTCTCTGAAATAATCAAGAATCCCATAAGCACCCTAACTTTTACCAAAAGAGTCTACATAGATGCCCATGTGGTTATGTCTCTTGTACCACTCCTTGGAGAGGGATTATAAGAAATTTCTTCCATGAGAGGACCGATCCGCCCCATAGAAACCCCCAAGGGAGCTGTCCCCTTGACCCCACGACCTAATCGGGCAAGTCGATCTCTGACGTTGCCCTGACGAACGCACGAATCTGCATCGCAACCCATGAGAGCTCAAGGAGAAACAATATCCTGAGAGTCTTTGGCCGATGCGCCTCCACCATGTAGGGACTTACATCTCATGTCAAGATTACACAAAAACCCTTGTTCAGTCTTAAATGTTACAAAAATATCTCTGGTCTAGACAAACTACACAAATATTCCTGAACTTTTCTAGAAGTTGCAAGCAAACTCCTACTCAAGGAAAAATCGCAAATAAACCCAGAACGAGTTCAAAATCTCAAATAAACCTAAAAAAAAAGGTTTGTGATTGCAAATAAACTCAGAAAGGGTCCGCAATTGCAAATAAACCGAAAAAAAATTCAAAACCTCAAATATATCCAAAACTGTGTAGTTGAAAACGCGCCTAGGCGAGCGCCTAGGCGGTGAGGCGGGGCGAGGCGCCCGTCGCCCACCTCGCGTCGTCCCGGCTCGCCGAGGCGAGCGCCTCGCGCGCCTCGCCCGCTCGCCGCTGCCGCTCACGCCTACGGATCCGCGTATCGGGTCTCAAGACCCGTTAAAATACCCCATCCGGGTATGTTAACCTCCCCCCCCCCGAGGGTTTCGAGAGTCGTAACTGTGTCTTTTTTTTTTTGCCTTCGCTGCTTCCACCTCCAAGCGCGGCAGCGGCGACCCGACCATGTCCTCCCTCCGGCGTCCAGCGAGCGGCAGCGGCGACGACTGCCTCCGGCGTGGTTGTAGCTTCCTCCGGCTTCATACGACGTGCGGCAGCAGCTTCCTCCAGCGTGCGGCAGCGGCTCCGGCTTCCTCCAGCCACTCTCACTCTCTGTATGTCCACTCTCTCACTCTCTCCGATCTCTCTCTCTCACTCTCTCCTATCTCTCTCTCACTCTCACTCTCTCTCTCTCCACTCTCTCACTCTCTCCGATCTCTCACTCTCACTCTCTCCGATCTCTCACTCTCCCCGATCTCTCATTCTCACTCTCTCCACTCTCTCTCTCTCTCTCCGATCTCTCTCACTCTCCCCGATCTCTCATTCTCACTCTCTCACTCTCTCCGATCTCTCACTCTCACTCTCTCCACTCTCTCACTCTCTCTGCGATTTTAATTTTATTTTTTTATTAATTTATGGCCTCAAACGCCTCGGCCATCGCCTAGGCCTTTGAGGCGTGAGGCGCCCCCTGGTCGCCTCGCTCGCCTCACGCCTCAGACTACATAGATCCAAAAAGGGTTCACAAGCTGTAGAAATACCCAAGACGGGTCAAAAATTGCATAAATATCCCAAAAGGGTCAAAAACTATCTCTACCATGGCCGGTCCCAAGCTCAGATGAGAAAGGAGGGTGATTTGCGTTAGGTTGACAGTCAGCAGTAAAATTTGTCACATCTCTCACGTGAATTCTGATCTAAATACATTTTGTGCTAATACTATAGCGTCCCCCGGAAGCGACGCGTTACATCGGAACCCAGATGGAATGATAAGTGAACAAGGGCTAGCTAGGGCGTTCCCCGTAAGGGACGCGCCGCAATGGCGCCCGATTGCGGTGTCAAAGAGGTAAGGGTTCCCGTGTGGGGTTGGACGCTCACGGGTAACGAAGCTAATCCAAAAACATAGGATCCGTCTAGCTACTTGGAATATAGGAACTTTAACGGGTAAGGGTTTAGAATTGATTAAGATAATGAAGGATAGGAGGGTTAGCATAACTTGCCTACAAGAAACTGGGTGGAAATGACATAAAGCTAAAGATATTGATGGATATAAAATTTAGTATACAGGTAATAATAACTCTAGAAATTGTGTTGCTATAATAATAGATAAAAACTTAAAAGATAGAGTTGTAGAAGTTAATAGATTGGGGGATAGATTGATGTTAATTAAACTTATCTTAGGTGAGGATATTTTGAATATAATTAGTGCATATGCACCTTCAGTAGGATTAGAAGAGAGTATTAAAAAGTAATTTTGGGAGGCTATTGATAGTTTGATCCAAAATATCCCTAGTGAAGAGAGAATCTTTATTGGAGGGGATCTTAATGTTCATGTGAGTAAAGATAATAGAGGTTATGAGAGGATTTATGGAGGGCTTGGTTTTGGCAATAGAAATGATATGGGATATACTGTTATTGATTTTGCTATGGCCTATAATTTAGCAATTACTAATACCTTCTTTAAGAAGAGGGACGAACACTTAATAACATACAAGAGTGGATCACATATAAGTCAAATTGACTATTTTCTTATTAGGAAGGTCGATAGAGTTTTATGTCAAGATTGCAAAGTTATTCCTGGTGAGAGTCTAGCCCCTCAACATAAGTTGTTAGTAATGGATGTCTTTATCCCTAAATTCAAAAGAAAGATCATTATAAATAATTATTCTAAGATTAAATGGTGGAATTTAAAAAGTAAAAGTTTAGAAACATTTAAAAATCACCTATTAAAGGAAAAGATTTGAAATTTAGAACAAGAAACTAATGTAATGTGGAATAATGTTACAAATTGTATAACGAGTGTAGCAAAACAACTCTTAGGCGAATCTAAAAGTAAAAAGAATTTAGAAAAAGAGACTTGGTGGTGGAGTGAGGAAATCCAAAATACCATTAGAGTAAACAAGGAGTGCTTTAAAGTTTCGCAAACTAACAAAAATAATCAAACCCTAGAAACTTATAAAATTGCTAAAAAAAGGGCTAAGAAAATAGTTAGCGAAGCTAAATCAAAGGCATATGAAGATTTATATAATAAATTAGGAACTCGAGAGGGTTAAAAGGACATATTTAAACTTGCTAAATTAAGAGAAAGGAAAACTAGATATTTAGATCATGTTCGTTGCATTAAAGGTGAAGATCAAAGGATTTTAACTAAAGATCTTGATATTAAAGAGAGGTGGCATAGTTATTTTCTGAAGTTACTTAATGGAGATTGCGTCAAGGATTCTTCTTTAGAAGGTACGCAAGAGTCCACAATATTTGATAAATATCAATATTTCAGGCGTATTAAGATGTCAGAAGTGGAGGATGTTTTAAGGAAAATGAAAGTGGGCAATGCCTTAAGACCATATGACATAGCTATTGAAGTATGGAAAGGCTTAGGAGACATTAGTATTCAATGGCTAACTAAACTTTTTAATAAAATTTTAAAAGAACGGAGAATGCCAGAAGTTTAGAGGAAAAGTGATGTAGTTCATTTCCATAAAAACAAAGGAGATATTCAAAATTGTAATAATTATCGTGGAATTAAGCTTATGAGTCATACTATGAAACTTTGGGAAAGAGTAATCAAAAAACGTCTCCGGTATATGACTACTGTATCGGAAAATCAGTTTGGTTTTATGTTGAATAGATCTACTACAGAAGCTATTTTCTTGCTACGGCAGCTAATGGAGAAGTATAGAGAGATGAGAAAAGATTTGTATATGATTTTTCTTGATTTAGAGAAGGCGTATGATCAAGTACCGAGAGAATTGATTTGGTGGACATTAAGAAAGAAAGGAATCACTCAAGGATATGTTGATTTGATTAAGGATGTGTACGACGGTGCTATTACTAGTGTTCGAACTATTGCTGGAGAGACTGGTGAGTTTCTGGTTTCTATAAATTTGCATCAAGATTCTGCACTAAGTCCGAATCTCTTTGCCTTAGTTATGGATGAAGTAACAAAACAATTGCATGAGGATATCCCTTGGTGTATGTTATTTGCAGATGATATTGTCTTAATTGATGAGAGTATTGATGCTTTAAATGCTAAGTTAGAGCGCTGAAGACTTGCCTTGGAGTCTAAATGTTTTAAAATTAGTAAGAGTAAGTCAGAGTTTATGCATTGTAATTTTAATAATGGGAGAGTGGTACAGGAAGACATGGTTCTAATTGATGGACATAATATTCCGAAGAGTAGTAGCTTTCGATACTTAAGATCTATCATACAAGAGAATGGGGAGATTTATGACGACATTACACATAGGATTAAGGCAGGCTGGTTAAGATGGAGAAGCGCATCAGGAGTCCTCTGTGATCGTCGTATGTCTGTGAAACTCAAAGGGAGGTTTTACAGAACGGCTGTGAGACCTGCTTTGCTATATAGTACCAAGTGTTGGGCAGTACGAAAAGAACACATTCACAAAATGTGTGTAGCAGAGATGAGAATGTTGAGATGGATGTGGCAAGACTAAAAAAGACAAGATTAGAAATGAGAGCATCCGTAAGGACTTAGGGATACCCCCAATTGATAGTAAAATGAGAGAAAATACACTCAGGTGGTTTGGTCATGTGCTTCGTCGCCCTAACTCAGCGCCGGTTAAAAGATGTGACCGAATCTTAGTGGATGCTAGTAAAAGAGCTCGGGGAAGGCCTAAAATGAGATGGTGCGATGTTATTAGGAAGGACATTAGTTTCTTGAGTTTAAATATGAATATAGCACTTGATAGAAATCTTTTGCGGAACAGGATTCATGTAGCCGACCCCAAATAATTGAGATAAGGCTCTGATGATGATGATCCCGAAAGGGTCAAAAACTACAGAAATACCTAGGAAGGGTCTAAAATTGCAAAAATATCGCAAAAAAAGTCATAAACTACATAAATACCCAGTGAGGGTCCAAAACTGCATAAATACCCAACAAGGATCCAAAACTACAAAACTATCCCAAAATGGTTCAAAATTACAAAGATAGGATGGGTCAAAATTGAAGAAACACCCCTAAAGGGTCTGATCTCTATGAATCTTGAATCCAACGGTTTGTTCGGGTGGTGGAGTGAAGGCGGAATATAAATCAAATGACCAGACTATATAATCGGGAGTTCATGTATTTTGTAAAGATAAATCCAAAGAATGAAATGTTTAGTTTTCTCTTGCAAATGTGTATCTCTAATGGGCGATCTCTTTAATCAATTTTGTTAGATAAAACCCCTAATATCACAGCAGATATTGTAGAGGCCGAAAAGAGTATGTTTGACAGTTAAAAGAGTATTCGGACTTTATGCCAATGTAAATAAACATCGACTATAGTCGATGGGGAAATATCCCGTACCAAAACCCAAATCGTCTAATAAACACAAATTAGCAGAAACAATAATGCACACGCTACTTATATAGCCACAAATGTGCATTTTCTCCAAAGATAAGATTTTTTTTGTGTGTTAAACAGTCCACTACCCACCAACTAGCCAATAAGTGCAACGGTGGCATAGTCTCAAAGTGTAGCAATAACCTGCCACCCTGACCTGGCCGATAGGAGGGGAACTGTTTACAAGATTCAGAACCTAGTGCAGGCAAGGAGTTATTAAAGAGTATGCATATCAAACAGTAACTGTGATAAAAAAATAATAAAAATATTTAACTTCTGACAACTAAGAACATATGCATCATACTCAGAGAGACAAGAAACCTTTGGCACATTTTTTTTTAAATTTTAAATTTACTAAACCTACCTGACTGTCTATCTGCATTGGGTACTGCAGGGGCCAACCCAGAGCTTGGTCCAGCACCAGGAGCCTAAAAAATAATAGAAGATCATTTCCCACATGCATACAAAAAAAGCCTTTTATAAAGAAAAAGGTAAAAGAATGAATAGATAACTTAAGCCTGTATCCAAGCTAGTATCATGATCCACTTACAACAGCCCGTGCAGGTCCACTAGCAATCTGAGATTGTTGATACTTCAATATTGTCCAATCAAACACATAGTCAAACTGAAAACCTGAGAGGAATTTAAGATTTCTGATAATTTGACCTCCACACAATCAAACATTATCGGATACAGACATGTTTTCAGACTTTTAGAATGTATATCTTTAATCATAATATCTGGCCGGTTTGATAACATACCTTCTCGGATAAATAGATCACGAAATATTCTTTTAAGATAAGCATAATCTGGCTTGTCATCAAAGCGAAGCGAACGACAGTAATGAAAATACGAAGCAAATTCTGTAGGATATCCACGACACAAGGACTGCACGCCAAAAAAAAGGAGTCAGACAGAGTCAAAAGAAGCATGAAAATGTGTGAGAGAGAAATTTTTGGTCATGCTTAAGCACTACCTCAATTGATGTGGAAACCTTCCTTTCACTAATCTTTTCATACTTTTGCTTTTTGGTCCCTGCTTTTAGTCCCTGCCAGGGTAAACTGAAGAAAATAAAAGTAAAACATAAAAACAAATGATATAAATATGCAGGTAAATATTTTACAAAGGGTTAGGCAAGAAACAAACCTTCCTCTTAAGAAATACATGAGAACATATCCAAGCGATTCTAAATCATCTCTCCTGCTTTGTTCTTAGCAACCCTCCAAAAAATGGTTGTCAGTGGATCACATAGGAAGAGCTTATCATTGAACAGTTTGTGCATTAAATATGCCTCATAACACTGTGCTTAGAAAAAAAGTTCAAGATGAAATCATAGCATCAAACATACACTACATACCAATGCCAAGATGGGTGTTTACGCTCGCATATCTTGCTGTCCCAGTCAAGTTCTTGTTCTCTCTGCAATAGTTCAGAACACATTAGAAATCAAATAAGTATGTTATGGCCAACCTTCAACCGTATGTAAAAGGAACAAAGGTAGCAAATGCGGTGGAGGGGCTTGAAAGAGTGGCATAGAGCTATCACTTCAAATGATATTCAATAACAAAAAAAGCAAATTACGATGATCAAAGGATTTTAAATGATGATGAATCCCAGCCAATCATAGCAAGCATGCAACTAAAACATATTACTCAACATAAATGTCAGCAGAATAAGTTCCCACTTAATTTTTCTGAGCATAGCAGAATTTCTAGATTATCAAGTAGGGCACACATCACAATATGCATGGCTTTAGTTCAAAGTGAGACAATGTGTTCATCTATGCTATTATCCCACAAAGCAATATATAACACATTGCTCTCTTGTTTTGTGGACTAATGTTTAATATCTTCCAGGGATCCATTTTTTCTCTCTACATTTTTCCCCCAATGGTGAGTCTACAATTTTAATGTGTCTGGACTCTGAAATAGAATAGAGGTAGCCAGTCAGTAATGTATCAGGAAGAAACAATGCATTCCTATGCAAATGCTACGCCTTCCCTTCTTTATGTGATGCAACACCGATGGAGGTTGGCCACCATGCAAAGCCTGTTCAAGAAAGATCATCATTTCCTTGAAATCTAGAATGCAAAACATGGCAAAGATTACAGTAGTCTCGCTCTAAGAAACAAAAAGAACATTCTCCTTTAACCTATCAAGAGAATCCATGGCCAACCCTAATGAGAAGATACAAGTAAAACACAAATCCAATTATCCAATGTAGCTCTAGTATTGTGATGCAAACAAGAAACCTGCACTGAATCAGCCATAGCATGGGCTGATCATGTTCTGCTTAAATTTCACCTTAAAATGAACTAAATAATCTTAGGATAAATGCATGCATAATAAAAATAAATCCAAAAATTAAAAAAAATCACACCATGTAGCAGATGATAATCCTAGCACAATTGGATAGGGGTCCAAATGGAGCCAGTTGTTATTGGGACCTTTTTCCTCTCCTTTCAGATATTAGTGGGACCTTTTACTCATCTTTTTTCGGGGGCGTTGGGGGTGGGGGATGTTGGTGTTCGTTCGCACTGGCCAACTGGGCAAAGTTCTGTACAGTGAGCTGTAGTGAGGTTAGGGTTACGGTTGAGCAGCTGCTCAATCCAACTAAACCTGGGTAGACTTGGGATCACCCCCCAGGCCAGGCTCATTCAATCAAACCCAAGCTTATTAGCAGTAAGTGACCAAACAACAACCTATTACCAGTAAGTGACCCAACAACAATTGACTTTAAATATTATAATATGATGAACTCATTTGGTTTAGAAGGTTCTTAAAAGATCTAGAGATATGGCCGAATTTGTCATGCTTCTTCTAGCTTGCATGTCTCCAAGCACAAGGCATTCCATGCCCTCCTCACTCTCCTCATTACCTGCCTCTTGCACCCCTTCTCCCCAAACCCCAATCTGCACCTCCTATTCTTCCCCCAAACACAGTGCCCCTGGCCTGTGCATCTTAAAGATGGCCATGCAATGGCCCTGCTCAGGGAGGCTGGATGGCAGAAGCCAAGGTGGATACATGCACAGCATATATGGCTCAGCTACCGCTGCCCTATGCTATAACAAGTGCTTGAGGTGCTAGCCTAGGAATGAGGGGGTGTCGATCTGCTGACCAAATCATTATCGCATATTTATACTGAAGATTATTCCAAAAAAGAGAAGCAATAGCAATTCATTCAAGAAAATCACAAAGTAGTCTGCGATTAAACCTAAAATCATATATTGAGTTTTAATACCAGAAAATTGTGAAAATGTTAACAACAAGAATTAAGAGAAAATAGTTTATGAATGAAGATTATAATCATCTACTTGCCTGTATGGAATGTGCTGATGGGTGGAACTATCTCTATATTTCTTTGCAAGGCCAAAGTCGATAATATACACCTGAATTGAAGTAAAAAAACACATATTAGAGGATCATGCTTAACAAGAAAGAAACTCTCTAAGTGAGTATTAGTAAAATAAAACATAAGACCTGATTTGCACGTCTTCCCAAGCCCATGAGAAAATTATCGGGCTTTATATCTCGATGCAGAAAAGATTTAGAATGAACGTACTCTATTCGGTTGATCTGATCGAGATGGCAAAGAGAAAAGTATAAAAAGGAAGCAAAAGTCAGTATTTAATATAATATAATTCAATTATGTCGAGAATCGCATGAAGGAAAAGGTTACCATTTGATCTGCAAGCATTAGGACAGTCTTCAGAGACAATTTTCTACTGCAGAAGTTAAACAGATCTTCAAGACTTGGTCCCAATAGATCCATCACAAGAACATTATAGTCCCCTTCAACACCAAACCATCTTACATTGGGAATTCCAGCTACAGAAAGAAAAGGAAAGATTATTCCCCACCAAAAAGGAATCAAGACAAAATCTGTCTAATATCACTTGAAACAGTGTTTACTTCCTCCTTGTAGGATTCTGTACAGTTTTGATTCATACAACAGCTGAGGATGCTTGGTCTTGACATTTTCCTGGAACAGAGGGCAAAGAATCAGGAATTGAATGAATACACATGGTCATGGCACTCTTACATTTTTCAGGAAGTGATCATGGCACTTTCAGATTACACGGGACAGTTTGTGTTAAGGTAAGCTTTTACCAAAGAGTTGGCAGGAAGCATTCAATGTTAGGCAAAAACAAGTAAACATATGCAAACTTAATTGTTAAAGTAGTTATATAAAACTGTTCAGCTATTGGCTACGGGTAACGTAAGATGTGTTCCTAATGCATGAACAAATACTTAATTCAAAGATAAGGCAGGTTTACAAACATCACATTTTCTCATTGCCTTTTTGTATGCATTGGCAGTTGACTGTACATTACACAGCATGTTACCTAAAAAAATTTTAAAAAAAAAGATCCATCATACAAGAGAAGCAAACACAAGCATTAACATGCAACAGATTCTCAGATCAGTATATAAAAGTAAAAATATACTAATAATGCTTCTGTTATTTTCAAGCATAGAAGCTAGGAGGAAAGCCTTCATTACAAATAAAAAAATGGAAGATCATTGCATAAGATACGAGTAGACTTCAATTTAAATAAAATCAATTCCCAGTAGGTTTAAATTTTATGATGCAATGGAAACTTAAATGCTTCGGACTTCTTTCCAATTCTCTCTCTGAATGTTGCAGTTGTCATCGAAATTTTTCTGATGGCTTTTACAATGACACAGGTGGGGATATTAGAAATATTAAAGCCCCCATTAAACAAAGAACAAAGTGAACTGAATGTCAAAATTGGAGCCACTAGTCCTTTCCTGAAGGGTGGAAACCTATGACCAATGTACTGGGTAGAACACAGCAAGTTGGTAGAACACAGATTTAGGCAATCTCTCAATTGAAAACATCAAGGTAAAACTTTGAAAATGCCAAAAATGAGGTACAACAACATCAATGCAGGAGGTTTACTAACATGGATACCTTTCACTGGGGCACACATAATGTATCTGTTTCATTCCAAAACTGCATGATATATTACAAGCCAACGTGTATTTTATCTAACTGCATAACTATGATCAGTCAGACCTCTATCCAAGACACAAAATCATCCTCAGCATCACCATCCACAAAAAACCAAAAAAAATTGCATGTTGGGGGCATATATTGTTTGGGTTTTTAAATAGGTGCCAAGGTGTCACCAAGGCAATGCCAAGACGGTCGCCTTATCGCCTAAGCGGTTAGGCTCCCCCATGAACGCCTTTGGTCGCCTTGTCACCTTGACAACTATGTCAAGAAGGAAACCCTTGTAAACAAGCTCCAAAAACTTTCAGAAGGTTTCCATAACAATATATGGCAATGTGGACCGTCAATGTAATTTCTCCACATCCCAACCTAGCTTTGAAAGTGAGTAAAAATTTGCGTTTCCAATATTTAAAAAAATAGAACAATTTTCTTTCAACAATGCCCGAAACGAATCCTTACTCATCTTGAAATGCTCTCTACTACAAATCACATTGTTCACAGACAACTAACATGATGTTTCCATTGTGCATTGCCACTAGTGCCAGCAAGATGAGCAGTGCATAATTAAATAAAAAAATGTTTGCTCACACTGATTTATTTGACAATTTCTCAATAGCCCCACCTGGTCACGAAAAATCAGTTGTAAGAACCTCCATACCATTTACAAGTTTCTTGTTAGAATATACAGCTGCAAATAACATACTTCGTGAATCCATTTTTACTCTTTCATGAAAAGAAATTATTTAAAGAGGGGCACAACCAGATTTCGCTTCACACAGTGGTAATGTCATGTGCGCCCTCATCATGGTGGTGCCATGAGAAACTAAAAGTTATTGTTTGCCATGGTTTGGCATTAATATTGTAGACTTCCTGTGCAAAAAATTTTTAGGAATTAACAATAGCAAAATGTTAAAGTTTTTCCAGTTCAGCAGCTGCATCCTCAATTTTATCATTCAATACAAGTTTTGTGGAATTGAAAACAGGCCAAATTGGCTTAACATGTGAATCATATGAGAATATCTTTTGGCATTGAAAATGACACCTCATATAATTTGAGTTAGTTTTTCCCTTCACAGGTATAACACATCATTGACCAGGAAAGACGATCCTAAATTCCAAGTTAACAGGATTAGGTTTGGATGTCTTCAAAAGAGGAAGGATGGATTCGACAATGATATTCCATATAATTTGAGTTGATTTTTCCATTCGAAGTTCCAACACATCATTTACCAGGAGGTGCGTTCCTAAATTCGTAAGATTGCAATTTTCAAGCCAAACAATGACCTAAGACCATCTGATAATTAAATTGATGCGTCCAATAGCAAAACCAATTGAAAGAAAGAAAATAGAAAAAGAAATGAACAATTATTCCGGGGAAAGAGTTACAGAAGCAAAGAAGCCCGAAGAAGACGCTTTTTACCCCATGGGGGCTGGGGTGAAGAAGGTTCTCGGATTTGAAGAACGACCAACCAAGAGAGAAAACTTACGAGCTTAATGGCCACTTCCTCGTTCGTTTGAATATTAGTCCCTGCACAAGCCAAGTGGAAGCAAGTCAGAAAAGAAACTTTTGACTTAGATATCCCGAAGAGGGTCAGCACGAGCTCGTATCGACCAAACAAAACAAAGAAATTCGAAAAAGTAAACACGATTTCTGAATTGAAAACACAAAAAAAGCAAAGCAGACCTAGGTAAATCTCCCCAAAGGATCCGCTGCCGATCTTGCGACCAAGGCGGAACTTGTTCCCCACGCGAGGCTCCATCGGCACCGCAAGCACAAGCCGGCGACCGCCCTACCTCCCAATTAACAAACCCCAACCCTCCGGCACCGCAACTTGACCAAACAAAAGAGGGTGTGGGGGCAAAACACCAGCACAGATCCCCAATTACATCACACACAGAACCCTCCCCTTCAATTCACCCGTTCACCAGTACCTATCGGGAAATCTCCCACAAACACCGACGCCGCGAGGAGAAGCATCCCGATCGGCGACCATGGCCGCTCTACGATCCAAAGGCGGCGGCGAACGCGTGCAGGCAGCAGTGGAGGATCCCGGTAATGGAGGATCGAGCGCGGGGGTTCCTGCCGTGGTCGCCCTCGGCGGGCTACGGTGGAGACGGTGGGTAGCTCGCTGCGGCGGAGGGGACGAGGAAAGGGGAGGGCGGGGGCAGGAGAGGAAGGGCTCTTACACCCTTCGATCCAATCCGAGTGCCCGATAGCGAATCAGAAACCTCCCTTTTCCGAAGTCGGGTTTCTATTGCTTTGGCGTACTGAAACAACCAATAGGATCTGACCACGATTTAAAATGCTCTACGTGGCATGTTCTGGTTGGTAGACGCATTATGTATCCATTTCCCACGCCACGACCTTCCAGTAGCCCGGGGGACCGAAAGTTCCGCCGCGCGACAGTCCTGTGTGCCCCGTCCACGAACTCCCTCCTCTCTCTCTCTCTCTTCTCCCTCTTCTTCTCTCTATATCTCTAGAATTTAAGATGGCTTCCCATCGGACGGTCCAGGTTGTCCCCCGAAGCTGGATCTAGTCGTCGCGAGAGCTTGTCCGTCGTCCGATCAGAATTTATCATCTTTCCAACTTAAGAAATGTGTTGGGGTTATATTCCCATTTGTCGTTCGAGGGATATTTGCTTACAACCCCACATTAGATCTGAAGTTTGCAACCGACCAGAAAGTATACTGTATTACTCTTTGCCATTTCGATTGTCGCTTTTTTTGTTCCAGCCTACGACTGTTTAAAGGATTGGATCATTGGACAATGGAAAATTTTTAAGAAAAGTTCGCTGTTTTCAAATTAATCTCAAAATGACAGCCGTAATGTTACTTTTCGAATTCTTTTTCATTACAAAAATACCCTTATTGTCGTGGACGTCTTCCTCATTTCTGTCGGGGACCGCGGCCGTTAAGGCGTAACTGCCCACCTGGAGCTGAACCGCTCAGGTCCCCTCGGGGCATTCTGGGAATAATAATAACGATGTGATTTTACGTATAAACCCTTTCAAACTCTTAAAGTTACTTATTTATCAGAAATCCCTCAAAATCCAGGTTTTGCCTAACCGTTTTTGAACTTGTCGAACCGTTCGTCTCGGACCGTCCCAGCCACAGACCGAGACGATCGACCTGTGAGACGCAATCGAAATACTTTATATATTTAATATTTTATTTTAAATATGAAACATTTTATAGGTAAATTGGTTAAACGTCTTTATTTGTTCGGCGGCGATTTAGGTTCGAAATCTATCGATTGCATACGTTTTTTTTTAGATTTTCAAAAAAAAACTTAAAAATCCATTTACATTTCACCTGATTCGATCCTAAGACACTCCGATGAAAGGCATAAACCGCCTAACCAACTAACCTACAAATTTTTTTATATTATTTCACATAGACTATATATATCAAAGTTCTTCGCACTTGCCGGTACGGAGCGAGACAGTATTATACCGTCCCATCTCGATAAAAAATCGAGACGGACGGTACGAACGATCTTTTTATCGAGACGGACGGTACGAATGATCCGGCAAACCTTGTCAAAATCTTCTGACTATAAATCTCTCATGTATCCATGGTGCTCTCAGCCCTCCCCCATAGTCAGGCAATTTCGACGACAAAAACTTACACAACGTGACATTTGAGGCCGACCATGAATGGTATGTCTGTGCTTGCCACAGACGATGGGACGAGAAGAAAGGAGGCGATGAGGAGGGGGCAAGAGGGCCACCAATACGACGTTCGCTGGGGCGTCGAGTCTTCTCGTGCTCGACCATGAACGGTGCGCCAGTGCTCACCCGAGATGGTGTGATAAGGAGGAAGGCGGTGACGAGCAGAGGCAAGAGGGCCTGCCAATCTAGCGTTCGCCATGGCCGCAAGCTTCAGGTTTCCCTCTGATCTGGCTCCTCACCGGCAATCGCCCGAGGGATGATGAGGTGGACACCCTCTCCCCTATGTCATGCATGCCATTTAAATTATATATCATTTGTCTACATTAATTTTAAATAAATTAAAATAAAAAATTAATTCATCCTTATTTAATCCTCTCACATAATTAAGGTAACAACATATACACCTCTATAATATGCTATATTATCTTGTATATCCCTTAAAAAATATCTTTATGTATTCACTACAATACTATATTTATTTTGATGGTACTAGAGTATGAGATCGAGATAATATTTAATAATATTACGTAATATGAGAATATAATGGAGAGGGGAAGATTCGCGGCTTACCATGTATATGGCCCAAACAGCCCACTGAGGCTCGCTAGGCCCAACAAGTGACAGTCCCTGCAGGGCCCACTTACTATGGGACCTCAATCGCTCAGGACCAACATAGCCCATCGAGCCTTGGCTCGGTCGCCCGATCGACATACCCCCCTAACGCTCAGGAAAGTCCACACACGATCGGCCAAGCGATATTAAGGCGAAGGAATGCTCACTTAGGGGTGCCAAAAATCTCGGCCCCCCGACGTGAGCAAGGGATACCATTTATCTTCTATGGATCAGCCCGTCATCAAGACTCCACGGTAAGTCGGGACGAGTCCTCGCGACTGGACGCTTATCCAAGCGGATGTTACGCTGTTACCTGAGAGTAGGAAGTTCAAGAGGATAGAGAGAGGGCGAGAGTCATTGATCAGTAAGAGTCCCCTCTGTGGATGTAACGATCCACGGGCCATCACGCTTCCTTTACCCATGGAAGGGAGTCGGCACTCCAGCAGCTATATATAAACCCAGGGAACCCCTCCATACAGGTAAGCCAATTCTGAGCCACTTCAATTGGTGGAGAGCCATTTCTGTCCTTCGCCTCTCCTGCCCCCTTTCGCACCTCGCTCATATCACTCGCTGGCTTAAGCATCGGAGGATTTTATCAAGGTTTACAACCCCCGGGTCCCCTAATCGCTCTTTCTCTTTTTTTGCAGAATTCAGTTTTGGAGTGACTGCGCCCCACGTATATCCTAGATCCGACGGCTCACGACTTGACACGAGATCTCGTATCTTCGTATAATATGACAATAACAATAATATGAGGATATAACATAAAATACACGGTACTCTAGGGGTATATATAACTATCCCTAATAATAATATGTTGTGTTAAGATAGTGTATTAATTTTTTATTGATAATATATGAATGATACGTGAAGGGCCGCCACGAGAGTGATTTGGAAACTAGGAAGAACAATGGCAGAATCGTCCGGATTGCTCCTATGTTTTAGGCCTCGTTTGGGAACATGTTTAATATGGGCTTTTGCGTTAAAATATCTCGACCAACTTTAATCCTTTTCAAATGACAAAGAATTATCTTGATTTTTAGAAGAATAACTTTTGCGGAGGAGAGAGAACATAAGTATAAAAGTGTTCGGTTCCCGTAATCTTGCGAACTAAGTACAGGTAACTTCTTGAGATTAATAATGATGACAAATCCTCTTACACTGTTCATACAGTACGGAGTGTGAATTTTGTGAGAACGAGAAACGGTGGATTTCTTCCCAAACGAGGCCTTAGGCATGTTAAGATATTTTGATATTTTACAATTTTTATTACATTAAAACAAACAGCTCCTTCAATGGAATTGCAAAATAGGAAATAAAGTATATAACTCAGAAAATTCTGTGGAACTATATGATCTAACGAGATCGTTTAATTCAATAATTCAGAGCAAAATTTTGTACTCTAGAAAATAATGCTCAATTTCCAAGTGAGATTTGTGACTCTTCGGTAAAAAAATTTCCACGGAATAAATAAACTACATAGTTCAAAAACCTGCAAAATACCTTTGTGGAACAATACAATTTGGATGTGCAGTGTAAATTGATCACGTTACATTTGGGAATGAAACCATATATTTTAAAACATATTAAAAAAACAAATGCTTTTACGTGATAATTATTAAAAATGATAAAGTTTTTGTAGGTTTAACTGTGAATATCACGCGTGACAAAATAAAGTGAAGGAACGAAAGTCATGTCGCAGACTCATATAGATGACATAATATACTATAAAAATTCAAGATGATGATAATTGAGGAGGGCCTAACTAATCAGCCCAACGAACGCCCATCCTTTCGGTCTATCAAAGGGGCCCAACCCTCTAGGCCCATTATGCTACGTGATCGCCTGGCACGCCTCATGTCCCACCGTAGGTCCAACACATGATCCATACTCGTGTGCATCTTCTCCAGTAGAGGTCACGGCGCACGTCTATTGCAGTGCATTAATGACAAACGACGCTCTAGTCCGGTGATGAGGTAAGGACGTCGCCCACATCACTCTCCCTGTCAGCATAGTTTCACCCCTTCTTCGACTAGTCCTATCTCATTAATGACTCGCGAGCTCTGTCACATTAATGGCAGAGGTATCCCTCCGACTGGAGACAGCGAGTCAATGCACATGTCTCTCTGCCTACTCAGACACGCGAGTTGGACGACTCACGTCTCCTCCAACCATACGACAACCTAACAGTTAACTCCCATTCCTCCCACTCTCAGAGTTCCTTCTGACCTTTTGTTGATGGTTGCATATATCTCTACGACGAGTCTCTCCTTCCCAATTAAATAAATCATTAGAGGTATGAATCGCGAAGTGGGAAACTATTTTTGAATCGCTACAATAATGATCTATTATAAACCTAAATAATGCTCTGTGTTTAGTGTGGCTCAGATATTAGTTTTAATATTAATATTCTAACTTCTATAATATTAAAATTAAAGGAACGCCACTGGAAGGAGAATTACGGGGAAAAATAACATCAAATTTGTCACGGCAATTAAGTTAATTAATATAAGAATTTTAAATTAATATGACATATTTAAACACACGTTATGTAATACCCCGATTATTTATTAAGTTTTATTGAGCTTTCATTAATTAAAAATTGAATTAATGTTTGAATTTTGAAATAATAATATTTAATTCATTAGAAAATAGAACCTATAAAATTCGACTACCTTAGAAAAATCTGTAAAAATAGTAATTGGGTAAAAGATCATTTTTATAGTAATTTTATCTTCTAGACTTGACCCAAATTAATTACGTAACCTTGTCTAATTAGAGGATTAATCCCGAAATTGACATTTACCTAACCTTTACCTAACCGAAACTTAAAACGTAAAATTCGACCTTATTACTCAACCAAATGATCTGAAATCAAGGGCAAATGGAAGGCCACGAGGTAAGGAACATTTACCCTCAATCAATTTGAGGTAAACCTAGCCCTAAAACGTGCTGCCGACATAGATTTGGTCAAGTCAAGGATTTCGGCGCCCTTTTTAACACGTAACTTGCAGCGTCGAATACTCCCAACTCCGAAGGATCCAGAAGCCCCATGACCTATAGAAATGTAGCTCTTCGACTCTAGTTTCATTTGGTTGCTGTGGGGTACGTTGAAGTTACAGATCCAAGGAGTTCTTGCTCGATTAGTGGAGGTGGGACGGCAGGCCGTCGGCTTCCTCTCTTCCTTCCTTGTTCCAACGATTGAGGTAGGAATTCTTAACCAAACTTCGATCATGAGTATAGAAAATTGTTCCTCTCATCGAGCTCTATCCATTGGTGGCAAAAGCCCCAATTTTCATTAGGTATCCGTGGAGATATCGAGCTTTTTGTGAGGTGCTGTCAAGCTTGTTCTTTATTCTAGGGTTTCGAGTTCCCTCTTCAATTTGAGGTAGGATCTAACAACCAAATCCTAATTAACTTACATGAAGTAACCAACATGTTGTTAGCTTTTATTCAACTAGAAACCCCTAATTTTATTGAGCATGCTTGGTGAATTTTGAATTTTTGTAGAAGCATGTCTAGAACATGATTCATATAGTATTCCTTTAAGCCAGAGCTTGATTGCGGGCTTATTTTGAGTCATGTAACCTGATATTCATGTAGCATATCATACATGGCTGGATTCATGATCGAGTTAGCTTTCTTTTGACACCAAAATCCCCAAATTTGGTTTTGTATATCGAGAGAATTTGACAATTTAGTGAAAGTATGTCCTGAACTAGGTCTCCTTGTGTTCTTCATAGAATAGGTTGTGATTCTGGTGAATTCTGATGAAATTCGTGTTTCCAAATTGTAGTTTTATGACCCTAATATGTCTAGCAAGATTCCTATAGTATGTGGTTTTAATTTCAACTCAATTGGACCTCATTTGGATGAGTTAATGGGTTTTCCGGAGGCAACTTACGTTGCTGTTCTTGCAGGGGTCGACCCGTTTTTTGGGAAACCCAACAGGCCCGAGACCCCAGGGGTCGACCCATCCAACCCCTGCATGGGGGTCGACCCCAGAGGTCGACCCTTGTGCTGGATTGAAGGGGTCGACCCCAGGGGTCGACCCATCCTTCAGAATTTGAGGGGGTCGACCCCAGGGGTCGACCCATTCAGCTGCCAGACCCCATTTTTACAGGGGTCGACCCCAGGGGTCGACCCATACACCAGAAAACCAGTTTTCATCATTTTTCGACCCGAGGATCGATCCGGATCATTAGGGGATCGACCCATTGAACTTAGACCAATTGAAAACTATACTTTTGTAGAGCTAGTGACCTATTCTGGAAACTTTATGATTTCAATTTGCATTGGTTCCTACTTGCAAATATAGTGTAAAAACATGCCGTTTACCATCTTCATTTCGACTCATACATTGGTTAAATAGAAACCCACATAATTAGTGGTTAATGGTGTAATTAAATCTCTGTTAATACATTCTTTTTCCTTCCTGTACAAGTTCGTTCCTTTACCTTATCATCTCGAATCAGCTTTTGGCAATTGTCTTAATGCAAATGATAATGGATAATCTTTGACATATTAACTTGATAATTAGGATTAATATGTTGATTAGCTTGTTGGATAGCTGCTGTACTACAGTAGCTCAGCATGATTAACTTTTATTGTGACTTGATTTTCAATCTTCTTGATGATTGTGCTTACCTTGAAATTCTGAAATGAATCTCCTTCCTACTTGAAATTGTTATTGCTACATGGTTCAAACCTTGGAATTCTGGCCATAAATTGTGGAAGTCTAGAATTAAGGGCTCGGTCTAGTCCTGGGAGGAGCGCCCGAACACTACGTGTACCCCCGGAGAGGTGATTGACTAGGTGTGGCATTTGGCACCAGTACTATGACATGGGTTAAATCTAGGACTGGCCACTACTCTACTACTCTCTACTACTTTTCACTTTTCACTCTTCACTGTTCTATACTCGACTTGTTATTACTTACTTGCTGTTACTTGGACGTGGAAATGAAACTACATACGTGCTTGACATGACTTGAATTATCTTGATATGGCCAACTCTTTATCGTTATCTCCTGTAGTAAATTCTTGTCTTTGTTATTCCTCTTAAGTATTACCATTCTGTTCCTTTATATTTCTTGACCTTGCAAGATCTTTAAATTTTATTTCATTATATCATCATTACTCTTTTATTGCATTATCCTTTGTAGCATGGCATTTTGAAAATGTAATTAAACTGCTAATCACTTATACCTATCTGTTATTTCCTACTGAGCGTTAGCTCATAGTTGTTGTTTCCCCCCTTTCCAGGCTTTTCAGGTGACGCGCTTACCAATGGGGAAGGGCAGGAGTGATGTTTTGAGTGTAGCAGTTAGTTGTGTTTAGAGTGTGTTGTGCTTCAGTTATGTTATTGTGGTTTAGGGTTGTTATCCCAGTTGTATTGAGTTGTTTTGAGGATTATGTACCAGTTATGTTTTGTTTAATGGTCAATAAGTTATTTCCATTTCTTAGCACTTGTATGTGTTTAGTTCAGTTTTCTCTCTTTCCAGCTCGTTTCTAACTGTATGTCCCGATATTCCGCGTCGGGGCGTGGCAGTTTAGTTGGTATCAGAGCCCTAGGTTTCATATTCCTAGGTTCCCTAAGTTTAGGTTTTCTTGCATTGCATCCCAATAATCGGTATATCAAAAGGTGTTGTCCGAACGTTAGGCTACGCCTATCGGGAAGGTCGCATACTTGCGCGAGTGGTCTTCAGACCGATTAGCTCCGCCAGGTACCGAGTTTTTGGTCGTGTCTAGGTGCATTAGACCTCTAACCTCATGAAAGTCTAGGATCTGACCTGGTGAGATTGGGTAGAAACTTGGGTTAAGTTCATCCCTTAATCGTGTTATTATCTATTTTATTGGACCTAAGTAATCTATTTCTCGTGTAGATGGCAGCCGAACGTGCTGAATGGAGGAACCTACAACGCACGGTTCAAGGCCTGACTCAGGCGTTACATCTGGTAGCTCAAGCTGGAGCAGCAGTTCATGGCACCGGTGACTTATACCGGAACTTTCGAGGAATGAACCCGCCAAGATTTGTTGGTTCGACTAACCCCGATGAGGCCGAGCATTGGCTCCACGAAATGGGGAGAATTTTTGAAGTCATGCAATGCAGCGACCAAGAGCGTGTCCTTCTTTCTACCTTCCAATTGGAGCGGGACACGCGTACTTGGTGGGATTCCGTCAAGACAACTCTAGGTGATCAACAAGTCACATGGGAAGAGTTCGAGGAATTCTTCAACGACAAATATTTTTCCGATAGTGTACAAGAGAAGAAGGCGGCGGAGTTCGCGGCTCTAAAGCAGCGAAGCTTATCGGTGGCCGAATATGAAGCACAATTCTCTCGGCTTTCGCGCTATGCTACTCACCTTATCTCCACAGAAAAGATGAAAGCTAAGCGATTTCTCAACGGGTTGAAGCTTCACTACATCAATCAACTGGCGCCGATGGAGATCTCTACTTATTCTGAGATGGTGAGAAAGGCACAAGTTCTAGAAGATACCTTAGAAATGACGGAGAGGATCCGTGGGCAAGGCATGAAGAAGGAACAACCAACTCCTAGACCCTGATTTGGCACTAGCAAAAAGAGGCCCATGAGTGGGTCTAGTTCGTGGATCGAATCGGGAACGTAGAAAGGCAAGATGCCAAGAAATGAAGAGAAGAAACCCGGCCCTATTGTTCCATTCAAGGGCAAGTGCAAGTATTGTGATCGTCCAGGTCACAAGATGGAGGAATGCTGGCGCAAGCTAGGTGCGTGTTTACGATGTGGGAGTAGGGAACACCGTATCCCTGACTGCCCTCTTCTATCGGAACAAGCTACACCGGCAAAACCTCAAGTTATCAAGAAGCCGCAAGGAAGGCTCCAAGCTTTACATGCGGATGAAACTGGGATTTCTGATGACGGTGGACTCGTCGAAGGTACCCTTACTATAATCGACAAGTCCGCATTTGTTCTCTTTGATACTGGTGCAACACATTCTTTTATTTCTCAGAAATTTGCGAAGTCGTTATCTGTGGAACCTATTATGATGAATTCTTCATTGGTTATATCAACTCCTATTGGTTCTGGAGCGGCTATCCAATATTACTATCCTTCTAGTAAGGTTATTATTGATGAACGGAACTTTCCAGCCGACTTAGTTTGCATGGATATGAAGGATTATGATGTAATCCTTGGAGCAGATTGGTTGGCCAAGTACGAGGCCAGTGTTCACTGCAGTTCTAGCTCAGTGACTTTTACTGGACATTCTGATTTATCTTTTATGGGGATCAAGCACCATAACCCCGTATCGCTCATCTCTTCTCTTCGAGCCGACAAGCTGATGAGGCGAGGTTGCGAGGCTTTTCTAGCCTTTGTCCATGCTACACCAGAACAGCGAGTTGAGATAAAGGACACTCCTATTGTCCGAGAATTCTCCGAAGTCTTTCCGGAGGAACTACCGGGACTTCCGCCTGAGCGGGAAGTTATCTTCTCCATTGATATTGTTCCTGGCGCGTCCCCTATTTCTAGAGCTCCTTACCGTATGTCCCCTGCGGAGCTAAGGGAATTAAAGCAACAGCTGATGGAATTGCTCGAGAAGGGCTTTATTCGTCCGAGTACTTCACCTTGGGGAGCTCCTGTATTATTCGTCAGGAAAAAGGATGGTTCGATGAGATTATGCATCGATTATCGGCAACTGAACCAGCTAACTATCAAGAATAAATACCCATTGCCGAGGATTGACGAATTATTCGACCAGATAGCGGGAGCACATTATTTCTCTAAGATCGATCTTCGATCTGGATATCATCAGCTGAGGATTAAGGAAGATGATATTTATAAAACGGCTTTCCGCAGCAGGTATGGTCATTTTGAGTTTGTCGTTATGCCTTTTGGTCTAACGAATGCACCAGCAGCTTTCATGCAGTTAATGAATAATGCATTCCGGCCTTATCTTGATCAATGGGTCGTGGTATTCATTGATGACATACTAATTTATTCCAAGACTGAAGAAGAGCATGCCGAACATTTGAGAATGGCATTGCAGATATTGAAAGATCATCAACTATATGCCAAATTGAGTAAATGTGATTTCTGGCTGCAAGAAGTGTCCTTCTTAGGACATATCATCACCAAAGAAGGTATTTCAGTTGATCCTTCGAAAGTGGAGGTAGTAAAGAACTGGGATCATCCTACTACAGTGACCGAAGTGAGAAGTTTCCTAGGCCTGGCAGGCTATTATCGGAGATTTATTCAAGACTTCTCCAAGATTGCGGTACCTCTCACTCGATTGACCCGCAAAGACAACAAGTTTGAATGGTCCGAGGAATGTCAGCAGAGTTTCCAAACATTGAAGGATTGCCTCACTACTGCACCCGTATTGGCTTTACCTTCTGGCGACGGTGGTTTCGTGGTCTATACCGATGCTTCTGGTATTGGCTTAGGTTGTGTACTCATGCAGCATGGTATGGTGATTGCTTATTCTTCTAGGCAGCTGAAGAAGCACGAAGAGAACTACCCCGTTCATGACTTGGAACTTGCAGCAGATGTTTTCGCCTTAAAAATTTGGAGGCATTACTTGTATGGAGAAACATTCACAGTATTTTCAGATCATAAGAGTTTGAAGTATTTATTTTCTCAGAAAGAACTTAACATGAGGCAGAGAAGATGGTGGGAGTACTTGAAGGACTTCGACTTCTCGATTGAATATCATCCCGGTAAAGGCAATGTGGTGACAGATGCATTAAGCCGGAAGCCTGTGGCTAAATTATCAAGTCTCATGTTACAAGAGTGGAGGCTATTAGAACAGTTAGCTAGCCTGGATCTAAATGTTGATAATGATCGGGTTATAATTGTAGACACGCCATTCTTGACGTCTCCTGAGAAAGTCTCATATTACTATACAACGCCCCGCAACGGCTTACGTATTTTGAATCGCTCGAGTGCTTCCTTTGCTTGGGTCTTCTTCTGCCTTTTTTGGCATCCGGAATCGTCTCGTCACGGCATTCGGACGACATCAACACCAGTCGGACGCATCAAGAGGTTCCGGAATCAAGAAGGGGGTCTACCGGACGGCCGCCGACGCCTGATTTGAGGACCCGGGTGGGTCTCAATGGGGGCGTTCAGGCCCCTGGACGCCCCCATATTTTTAATTTATTTTATTCTTTTCTCAGGGCCCAAAACCAAATAAAAAAATAATAAAAAATATATATTTTTTAATGGAGGCGTCCAGGCCCCTGGACGCCTTCATAAAATAAAAAAATAATAATAAAAATGTTTGTAAAATGCCAGTTGGCATAAAATAAAACAAAAAAAATAAATAAAATATATATTAATGGAGGCGTCCAGGCCCCTGGACGCCTCCATAAAAAATAAATATAAAAAATTAAAATGCCAGCCCTGGTATAAAAGACAAAAGAAAAATAAAAAATAATTTAATTTTGGAGGCGTCCAGGCCCCTGGACGCCTCCATCAACTCCCTCACGGGCGCCGGCCACCGAACGACGGTTTGTCGTGTGTGAAAAAATCCAAATTATAGAGACGTCCGGTCAGCTGGACGCGCCCATTTCTGAATCACGAGGCGCCGCTCACAAAATCACGCGTTGTGCCAAACCGCGTGCGGCCGTCGTCGGCTTTCGGTGGACCTGCTTGAGGCGTCCGGGACCCTGGACGCCTCCACAAAAGTATTCCAAAAAAATCAATAAAAATAGAATAAAATATTATTTCGGCCCTGATGGAGGTGTCCAGGGTCCTGGACGCCTCCACCCTCCGGAGCTCTATAAATAGAGCCCACCCCCTCAGTTCTGAGAGAGCTTCGAAGTGATCCGATAGGCTGCCGGAGCCCAGAGGCTACGGAGTCATTTTCTAACCCGTGGGTTCTTTTGTAGGTGGAGGCTCTGCCGGCTTCTCGGGTGCTCACGCTCGCGAGAGGAAGGTTGTCTTCATCCACCGCGCTTCCACGTCGTCCCCACGCTGCCGGAGCTCCGCCGGATTTCACCCTCGGCTCATCCAATAAGCCTTTTCTTCCCTTTTTTTCTTCGTAGTTCTTTTGCATTCATCATCTCGCATCCTCTATCCCCCTTCATAAGGGCGCCTCTTCTTTTATACTTCTTGCATCCATCATCTCATTTTCCTCCTACTCGAGTCCGAGAGGGGTTTAAAAGATAACACCAACCAGGTGTGTGTCTTGCCATCATTTCGTTATTTTTATCGCAAGGATTTGAATACTACACCTCCATCTTTCTAATCCACTTGTCATTTGTTTGTCGTTGTTTTGCAGGGGTAGCCGAGGAAAGCCCTCTCCGTCGGCCGGCCGGAGGGAGAGGAAGAAGCAACCCGCCATCTCCCGCTCTTGAGGTAGGCGCGATCACTTTCTTATTTTGGGGTCTTTCAGCCCCTGGCGATCACATCTTATTTTCGAGGCCGCGGCGAGTCACTTCCCCAATGACCGTTTAAATTTCCGTTTTTATATGTTATATTCTTATCTATTCGTGTTCTCGAGGCCGCGGCGAGTCACTTCCCCAATGGCCGTTTAAATTCACGTTCTTATACGTTATATTCTTATCTGTTTGTGTTCTCGAGGCCGCGGCGAGTCACTTCCCCAATGGCCGTTTAAATTCCCGCTCTTTGTATTCTCTCTATATTCTGTCATCTTATTATCTGCTCATATTCTCGAGGCCGCGGCGAGTCACTTCCCCAATGGCTGTTTCAATTCTTGTTATTTAATTTTTGCACCATTCCCGTCCCCCCGAGGCCGCGGCGAGTCACTTCCCGCTATGGCCGTTTGAACCCCATATTTTGCTATATCACACTTGTCCCGCTCGCCCCGCCGGAGCAATCTCCCGTGGTGGCCCCTTCTCTCTCTTCTCTTATTTCTGTGTTGCAGCAACAAACAAACACCAAAAGAAAGAAAAGAGGAGCCCGCGCGCGCTCCGCGTCCTCTCTCCGCTCTTCCCCGAACCGCGTGACGTCGCTCACAGATTGGCGATCACGGTGGGACCTCTACTGCTTCCTTTCGGCTACCCTTGCAAGTTCGGCACCACCCGTGCCTCTCCACCTTCGCGCCCGCGCGCGCCCCCGTTGTGCTCACGGCAACACCGTCAGTTTTGATTGGTTCTTTGTTTATTATATGTCTGTTATTTCTGTTGTTTTTCCCACTCCATATATCTGTCAGCATTCCATTGCATACATCCATTCCTCTTTTCTATCCCTTTTTTTATTTTTTGAGGATCACCCTTTCCCGGTGAAGGAAGGACTCTCCGTTTGGGAATTCCTCTCAACGGACTAGAATCTCCTACACTGGGACCTCCGTAAGTCCCCGACATCGAAGAATCTCCTCTTCGTTCACTGGGCTGGTTGTACCATTGAAGTTCCCCGGAGTTAGTCATTTCATTCGTGGTGAGACGAGAGACCCTAGCTGACACGGCGGTGAAACAAAAATAAACTAGGGTCCCCATTTTGTGTGAACTTCGGATCTCGCTAAAAATACAAAAAAATCATCAAAATCAAAACACAAAAAAGGGCGTAAAGGCATCCACTTGTTTGATAATCTCTGCTACCTACTTGCTAGTGTATGTTTTTGCGTTCTGGGAAAACTGTGAGCATGTCTCACGAGTCTTTTGAGGAAAACCACCCTAGCCGTGGTTTGTCAGCCGACCCGCGAGTCTATGCTATGGACTCGGGTCCTTCTCATGACCCCTCGCATGAGGTGCAGGTTATTGCCGGGGACACGTCCCCGCCACAGGATATCACTTCCTTACTGGGCGTCCTCGCCAACACGGAGCTTACCTCTGAACAGCTCCGGGCCTTCCAGGCCATTCTAAAAGGGAAATCTGTTTCCCCCACGCCCCAGGAGTCAACTCCGGCCATCGCACCTCTCCAAGAGTCCGTGCAGGCCATTCCATCTCCCTCATTGGCGCAAGCCATCCAGTCTCCCTCGCTTCAAGGACAAGCGAGCCAACAACCACCCTCATTCCAGTTCCCATCACAATCTCAAACTCCCGTTGTTCCCCAGACACCGCTTCAGCCGGGGCCAACTGTCGGCGGTCCGACAGCTCCCTCTCATTCTGGGTTCCCCCCTCAAGTCTCCGGGAGACAGTTTCTCCCCCAGTGGCAAGTGCCACCTTCACCCCCAGAGGAGCTCGCCCAATCGCTCCTCAATAGGTTCAACCGCATGGACGAGCAGTTTCAAAATCTGAGAAGGATGGTGGACGTGAAAGCCACCCCGGAGGTTGCTTTGCCAATCCTTCCCGTCATTCATCTTCCTCCCTCCGAAATGCCCACGTACCGCAGATACAATGGTACCGGCAACCCCTTCATTCATCTCAAGGATTTCATGTATGAGTCCTCTTACTGGCAAAACGATCAGAGGTCCCTGGCATACCTCTTTCGGAGATCATTGGATGGTCCCGCGCTTGAGTGGTTCTATTCTCTGGAGCCCCGCGAGGCCGAGAATTTTGAAATAGTCCAGAGAAGGTTCTTGCAGAAATATAGGGATAGGGTCGGTCCCTCACTCTCCATTACCGACCTAGTGGCCGAAAAGATGAAACCCGACGAGGATTTTGTCCGATATGCTGATAGATGGAGGTCTCTGGCGGAAAGAATAAGGGATACCCTCTCCGAGCCCGAACAAGTGAAGATGATTGTGTCTAATGCAACCCCACAGTTCAGACATGTCCTGGCCATGAATAAACTTACTACAATGGAGGAACTCTATGAAAGGGCCCGATACATCCAAACCCAGCTAAAAGACTCCCCCATCATGAACATGTTTGAGTCGCCGAAGCCCAAAGTGGTCAGAAAGACAGGCGCTGGTGTCCCGGGCGGAGCCACAGAAGGGGTCGTGACAAATGAGCAAGTCAGTGCGGTCAACAATGCCAACTATGCAGTCAACCCAAGGCCTCCACAAATGCCCCGACTTCCCCTTCAACCAGGTCCTTTCCCTCTTCGTCCTCCACCCCAAAATAATCCACCCCAGGATAATATGCCTCCATTACGCCAACCCCAGCAACAACAACCACAACCTCAGCAACAACAACCACCGCTTCAGTACAACCAAGTTCCACCCCCGGGGAACTATGGTCCCCAACAGCAACAAAGGAGGCCGCTCGGTCCCAAGAGAGCCTACTATCCACCATTGCCAGAAACCTTAGCAGACATTTTTAATGCCCTCATGGCATCAAACCAACTCGCCCTACCCAGAGAAAGGCCCGCGTGGCCCCCCAATGTTGATACCTCCAAATACTGCGTCTACCACAGGCAGCCAGGACACACAGTAGATTACTGCTTCCATTTCAAAGATTACATCCATGATATGAATGATGAACATCAAATAGATTGGGATGAGATGAGACGGTACGTCGCGGCTCTCAAGGCTAGGAGACCTCCTCAGAGGCCACAGCAGCAGTTACAACAGCAGCAGCAGCAGCAACCACAACAACAACAGCAGCCTCAGCAGGCCCCACAACAACAGCCCGACATGGGCATAATCCAGAATCCATTACCGGAGCACCAACAGCCCAATCATCAGGTTAACCCCATCTCCTCCTTCCCGGAAGTCGGGAGAGAGCAGGTGTGGCACCAGGAAAGTACCTCCATTCTTTCTACCTCCAACCTATCGTCATGCAACCCCCTCACCTTGCCCGGGTAGCACCTCTCTCTCATCAACCCGCGTCAGTATCACCATCACCATTTCCACTACCATTACGCCCTCTCATCCGCACCCCGACCTCCTATCAACCGACACTCTCCACTACGCCTTCACACCCTCTCACCTTCTCTCACTCCCCCACTTTACCATCCACCTCTACCACATTTACCCCTACGCCTTCTAAACCCCTTATCATCCGTCAACCATACATAACCCCGTCTTTCTCCACCACATCACCACTAATGCCTTCAAAACCACTCATCACCCACCATCCACCTCAAAACCATTACCCGTTTCAAACCTTACCACTTCCACTTGCCTCCGCCTCCTCCAGACCCCTTATCCTTCATAATCCGCGCGATATCCCTCTACCTCCGCCATGCCTCCACCTAACAAACCCCTCATCAGAATCCCTGCTCCCGTCATCACCCCTGCTTCATCAACCATTCCTCCACTACTACCCCTCAAACCCCTGTTAAAACCCACTGCTACCCCCACAGAGGTACAAAAGCCACAGGCAATGGTGCTCCGGAGTGGAAGGATTTTCCACAGGGTTTTCCCCCACAACAGTCAGAATCCCGAGCAATCTCAGCCAGAGAAGGATGATGCAGAACAACCAGAAAGAGCTATCCCTGGAACACAGTATGATCTATTGAAACACTTGGACAAGACACCTGCTCGGATCTCCATCCTAGAGCTACTTCAAAGATCCACATCCCACCAGGCGGCCTTGATGGAATATCTTCAAAGGTCATGGTTAATGAAGACCTCCCGTGGAGAAGATTTCGACCGTCCTGACCCCAACAGACACACAACCAGCCATCATGTTTCACAACTACGAGCTCGCTCCCAAGGAAGCTCGGAAATATGCATTGTGCATTTCAATAAAAATTAATGGGTATCCATAAACCCGTGTCTTGTGGACACGGGTGCATCCATAAATGTGATCTCCATGAGCACTCTTCAGTTGTGTGGGGTCAACGAGGAACAAATAAGACCTTCCTCGATCACGGTCACGGCTTATGACAATAGCAAAAGGCCACCGCAGGGGATGATTATTCTGAAGGCAGAACTAGGCCCCATGTCAATTCCACGGAATTCCATGTCCTCGACATGGACCCCACATTCAAGGCTATACTGGGTCGCCCTTACATCGAAGCCATGGACGCTGTGCCTTCCACCAACCATCAGTGCATGAAGTTTCCTTACAATGGGAGAATTATTAAAGTGGTCAGTACACCTGTCCTTCACACAGTGGATGCTATCAACACCTCTCTGCCTTCTGTTTGGCCGTCTCATCGGCCCATATTGTCACTGCTGGACGTACGTGATCCATCTCATGTCCACTAGCACCAAAGGAGCCGGTCAGGGCAACCACAACATCATGTCTCCCTTTTCACTCCAAAGGTTGGGAGATTATGAGGAACATCGGCTATCAACAGGAAAAGGTCTGGGCGCACAGTTACAGGGTATGCTCAAGCCGCCAAAGAAATTAGGCCGAACCGTAGGTTTGGCCTAGGCTTCAAAGGACCGTTCAAGGCAGATTGGAAGCCCCTCACGTGGACTCTATCAAACCACTTCAACAGAGGGCCCGTTGTTCAGATGGGAGATCACCCACGAGAAGCATATGGGGGATCACATGCTGTATATTTGGCTGAAAAATGTCCGAGGATCACCAAAAGAGGCAAGATCAAAGATCCGGAATGCGAGTGGGACAAATGGTTCGACATACGGGACATTTCCGTTGCACTGGAAAGGATGTTCTCGTCTCCGCAGCTTGAAGGACCACCATTGATCTCCGAAATACCAGAGAATATTACCACTCTTGCCAAGGTTCCAAACTATCCTCGTCCTCGCCAGAAGGACCCTGTCATCGACGGATCTTCATCCGTCCTCAGCATTGCCGTCGACGGCTCATTAGCCGCCATCTCTCCATCCACTCGTCTCAGCCTTTGCTGATATCTTCTTCCTGGGCCAGACAATTGTCTGATGATCTTCCCAGGTCCCCTTCTTTGCTTACATACCTGCGCGGGCTTTTCAACCCGCGCCAGGTCTTCAACCATGATCTGCTCTATGAGCCTCACAATCCTCTAGCCATAACCACTTTCTCTCTCCTCCAATCTCTTTCACTGCTTTGTCATTAAAAATGAAAACGAAAAAAAAACGTCAATTTTCAAACTCCCCAACAACACATCTTCGTTGAGGAAACCTCCTACATCTCCCACGGGTGCGTACCGCCTTGCGGACCACCCGTCCAAGGTCCGATGAGCGACCTTTTCTACCCCTCCTCTGAGGGGTCTTCTCCTGTACATTCTACACCATCCTCTTCGTCTTCCTCTTCTTCTGTAAATATTGTCAGTCAATCTAGGAATGATAGGCCAAGGGTAGTACCTAGGAAGAAATCCAAGGGTAGGCAGATCCCTCGTCGATTCCTTCTGGATTTGGCCGCCAGGTGTCAGGCCCTTCTTGTCATCCCCCAGTTGTTAGAAAATCCCATCCAGCTACCCGAAATAGAATGCGAGGGCGACTGTGCATCTGATGAAGGGTATGGAGTCTACGAGATCACGGATGAAGAATGCCCCACTGAAGATGAGGGTGAAGAATATGAGGATGCGGCGGGCGCATACGCTAGTGGAATGAGGAGATTCGACGAGCCGTCAACCGCCGTAGAAGAATCCACCAAAGAAGTCAACTTGGGAACTGAGGAAGACCCTAGGATCATCCTCATAAGTGACAACCTACCACCCTCTGAAGAAGAGGCATTAATTGAGGTCTCAAGGAATATAAGGACACGTTTGCATGGAGCTACGAGGATATGCCGGGTCTGGATTCAACCTTGGTCGAACACCGTTTAACCCTAAAACCAGGGTCCATCTCGGTAAAACAAAGGTTAAGGCGTTTCCACCCTCAGATGGCTTTGAAAATGAAGGAAGAGGTCGATAAGCTCCACAAAGCCAGGTTCATTAGAGTCGTCCTTTATCCTCAATGGGTGGCGAACATTGTCCCGGTCATGAAAAAGATGGAAAGTCAGGATTTGCATCGACTTCCGGGACCTTAACCGCGCGTGTCCAAAGGATGATTTTCCCTTACCTCACATTGATGTGTTGATTGATAACACGGCAGGCTATGAAACCCTCTCTTTCATGGATGGATTTTCAGGATACAATCAAATTCGTTTGGCAGAAGAGGATCAGGAAAGACGTCATTCACTACCCCTTGGGGAACATATTGTTACGTGGTCATGCCGTTTGGGTTAAAGAATGCTGGAGCTACTTACCAAAGAGCGATGATGGCCATATTTCATGACATGATGCACATATATCTGGAAGTGTATGTGGATGACTTATTGGTGAAATCAAGGACCAGGATGGAACATCCAGAAGTTTTGGCTAAGGTCTTGCAAAGGTCAAGAGAGTTCCAATTGAAAATGAACCCGAAAAAGTGTGTGTTTGGTGTGTCGTCGGGTAAATTGCTGGGGTTCATTGTGAGTAAAAGAGGGATCGAGATAGATCCCGACAAAGCTAAGGCCATCAGGGATATGCCGCCTCCCAAGAATTTGAGGGAAGTCCGAGGTTTAATCGGGAGGTTGCAGTTTATTCGTCGGTTTGTGTCTCAACATTCACAAAGGTGTAGACCTCTCTACGAGTTGACCAAGCCAGGAGTAGAATTCCACTGGAATTCTAAATGTCAGAAAGCTTTTGAAGGGTTGAAGGAATATCTGGCTAGTCCACCCGTTCTCATTCCACCCAAACCAGAAAAACCTCTGATCCTTTACGTCTCAGTCTTGGATGACTCCGTGGGAGCCGTCCTCGCACAAGCTGATGAAGAAGGCAAGGAACGGGCAACCTATTACTTGTCCAAACTTCTCAATCCCTGTGAGCAGAAGTACACCGGCATGGAGAAAACCTGTGCTGCCCTCGTTTGGGTAGTGCAGAAATTGAAACACTACTTCTTGGCTCATGAGGTCCACTTGATTGCTCGGATGAATCCTATCAAATTCCTTCTGGAGAAAGCCGTCCTTACGGATAGGCTAGCACGCTGGCAAAGTTTTCTCTCTCAGTTCGACATCACCTACATCCAGCAAAAGGCGATTAAAGGCTATGCCATAGCCGAGCATCTCGCTCACCATCCTCTTCCCAAGTTCGATCCCGTCCAATCAGAGTTTCCAGATGAGGAACTAATGTCCGTCAACCAATCGATGAGCCAATGTGGACACTATATTTTGATGGAGCTCTGAATTCTCAAGGGAGAGGAATCGGCATCGCCCTCCTGTCGCCTGAAGGCCTCACATTCCCATTGGCATACCAGCTCAAATTTCCAGTCACCAACAATATAGCCGAATATGAAGCTCTTCTAGCTGGCCTAGAACTCGCCCATTCTTTTCGTATCACTGAGTTGCGAGTCGTAGGTGATAGTCAACTCATCCTTCGCCAGGTGCTCACTAAGTATCGCACTCGCGATCCCAAACTCAAGCCATACCAAGAACTCACTGCTGCCTTTGCCAAACTGTTCGCCAAACTGATCTTTGTTCATGTCCCTCGTCATCAGAATATTCTCGCCGATGCCCTCGCCTCGTTGGCATCATCCATAAGGTTCCCTCTAGGAAGATGGTTTAAGTCCATTTCCATCTATAAACTTCACGCCCCTGCAATCGATGATGCTTCCTACGTAAATATCAAAGACAGGATAGCAAGGAAGATCCTGCAGGAAGATATCCTTGAAAAGAGGGAAATCATGTTGGCAGAGGCCGAAGAAGAACTGGCTGATGAAGAGAAACCATGGTTCTATGAAATTGTCAAATACTGCCAAGATCAGTCTTATCCTGAAGAGGCCACCACAGAGGACAAGAAAGCCATAAGAAGGGTGGCTCAGAAATACACATTGGTTGGAGGTCTACTCTATAGGAGGAGCCTTACTGGTATTCTGTTAAGATGTCTTGGTGACGATGAGGTTTGGAAATGTGTAGAAGAGACGCACTCGGGTGTGTGCGGTGGCCACGTGAATAGTCAGATGCTCGCCAAGAAGATCATTCGTCAAGGCTTTTATTGGCCCACTATGGAAGAGATTGTGCTGTCTATGTCCGTAGGTGTGTCAAGTGTCAACTTCACGCCGATAAAATCCATTCACCATCTTCCTCACTTCATCCAATATCCTCCCCATGGCCTTTCTCCATGTGGGCATTCGACATCATTGGTCCCCTAGGTGATCCCAATTCCCTCACCAAGCAGAAATCTTTCATCCTTACTGCGACGGAATACTTCACCAAATGGGCCGAAGCCGAAGCTTACGCGGAAATCAAGGCGTCAACAGTCTGCAAGTTCATCATGAAGAACATCCTCGCCAGATTCGGCGTCCCAAGCACGATCGTCACCGACAATGGGCCACAGTTCATTTCTCAGGACCTACAGGACCTCTGCAAAAGGTACGCAATTGCATTGCATCATTCATCGCCTTATTACCCACAAGGTAACGGCCAAGCGGAGGCCACCAATAAAACATTGCTCAAAATCATCAAAAAAACCTGCGAGTCTAGTAAGTTTTCAGACTGGCCAGAAAAGCTTATCGAAGCTCTATGGGCCTATCGCACTTCAATCCGTACCCCCACCGGGCAGACTCCATTTGCCCTCACTTATGGTATGGAAGCGGTAGTCCCGTACGAGACTCTGATCCCTTCTCTCAGGGTACAATTGGACGAGGAATTTCCCCTCGACGATCGTCGTAATTCACTCCTCGCCCAGTTGGAACTCTTGGATGAGAAGCGACTGGCCGCTGCCGAACACGCGCGTGTGTATCAAAATAGACTCGCTCGCTTTTACCAAAAGAAAGTCGTTGAGAGAAAATTCAAAGTCGGTGAGATGGTCGTAAAAAGAATTTTTGTCAAACCTGGAGGGCCGCGTTCTAAGCTCCAACCCAATTGGGAAGGACCATTTGTAATTCAAGCCGTGTACCCTGGCAACGCCTACAAGCTAGTCAACGCCGAAGGGACCGAGTTATCCCACCCTTGGAATGGGCTTTATCTTAAGAAATACTACCCTTAGCACAAACAAAAAAAATGATGAAAAGATAAAAAACATCAAAAACAAAGAAATATTGAAAACCACTAAAAATATGGAAAATTCAAATGCCGATGCCTGGCAGTCACCATATAGTTAAGTCTCTGCATCTAACCTTCATGTTAGGATAGGGCCCATTAAGGCTTGGTAGGCACCGGGTCTTGGTTTGCCAGAACCGTGGAGATCCCTGTCCGGCCACGTCGGCCTATGCTCGCTCGAAGGAAGCTAACATGTGTTCACTTATGTATTTTATTCAAAAAAGTTGGTAGCATCACCTACGGTAGGGCCACACCTAGAAGATCTCCGGAAGCTGTAATCTTTATTCTTTTCTCTTCGACCAAATGAGACAGTCGGCGCCCTTAAAACGCTGAGCATGAGAAACCGAAACTCAAACCCCAAGGGCAAGAGTAGGATCCATTTCCTCGAGCATCGATCAGAGCACGAGAAGAGGGCAGTGTCCCCGCAGGCATACGAAAAGGGAGCCCACAAACGTCAAACGACTATATCTCCCTCACAAAAAGAAATACAAAGTCAAAATCAAGAGAAAAGCCTGGTCGTGACCGTGCCTGTTGCGATAAACGGAACCCCTCAAAGCAAAAGTCTGAATCCACAAAAGGGGCCGTGGAATGTAAATGCTCGAGATTTGGTCCGAAGTTGTCCGAAAGGAAAGAGTTAATGGGCCCTTATTCGCTCGCCGGGTTAACGGCTTTGCCGGTCCTCTCAGGAGGTTTATCCCCTACGCTCTTCCTTCTCCCTCTAAAGATGAAGGTTCGATGGAGTTTCTGAAGGTGAAAACTGCCTAGGGTCTGCGACCTTATTTTAATATACACATTTGGTTGCCTACTTTGAAAAGCAAAAGCTATCGCTGCGAAGGAGTCTCTGTGTTTCTGGCTGGTCAAGACCCCTGTTTACCGCCTTGATGTCTTCTTGTTTAACCTCGGGCTTAGGCCAATGCAAGCGCGTCACCTATGGGTGCGACGGCGTCTGATTCCGGGTCAGCGTCGCGCGGTTGGTCGTTAGGGTTCCAGGGTGTTCCATCATATACCATCTAGAGTTGTGAGGAAACAGACCCGGGTCGGGCAAATCTTTACCTCAAACACCTTTTGGGTGAATCCCTGTGGTCGGAAGCAACTGGGAGCCTAAGCATGGCATGACGGTATTGTCATCAGGGTAAGTCTTAGCCGGCGGGATCATCATTCGAGGGGTCTAGAGGCCCAAATCAACCTAGATGTGCACTTAGGATACCTGGGAGGTTAGTAAGAAACCCCTGTTCTCACGAAGGTTAGGTGCCATTTGGGTGCTTGCCGGGCGTTAGCAATAAAAAAATTGAAATGATAAAAGCACAAAAAAAATGGAAAAGAGAAATGTACATATTTGCAAACAAAAAAATCTTTTTATGATAAAACAAAAAAATATCAAATATAAAAAAGAAAACAAATCAATTTTGCATGATTACATTTGCGTGCAGCATCTCACTTTTAATACCGCTTGCATTCGTGTGCTTGCCTGTCGCATTTATCATCACCGCATCTTTCCCTTGCCTTCGTTAAATAAAGGCTTGGCCCCTTGACCAGTTATCAAGGACAGTCACAGTGACCATTTGCTTATTGAGCAAGGGGCCAAGTCAGAACAGAAATTCTGATTTGTTTGTTTCAGTGATGTGTGCAGGGACTCAGGCAACAGAAGCAAAGGTGAAAAACAAACAAACCGAACCTTGTATTTTATTCCAAAAATCAAAAAATTACATCAAGTTCCGCCCTCTCTCTCTGCATCACTCGTCCCACTACTCTCTGGATAAAACACTCTCAAAGGTGCTACCCAACTACGAAAAGCGGTACTCCTACCGCTCTGTACTCCTCTTCCTATTCCCGCATCCCGGCGTTGATCTACGGAAGCAGCAGAGAAGCTACCAACACGAAAGCCACGCTCTCGTGCTCTTCGGTAGCGCTCCTCACCATCTCTCAGCCACTGTTCAGCAAGACCAAGGCTGATTCGGAGTTCGAATAGTTGGGCCTCCATGGCCCTTCGTTCCTCCCTTTCAGTCAATCTGTTGGCTCTTTCTCTCTCTGCGTCTCTTTCTCTCTCTGCACGTTCTCTCTCGCGGTCTTCCCTCTCCAACTGGAGAGTGATCCTCAGTTCCACAGCATCCCTAGAGGAGTCGTCATCAGGATGACGCCGCAGTTCCCTCTCCAGTTCTGCTATCCTAGCCTCCTTCTGCGCAGCTTGGGCAAGCGCTTCTTCCGTCTCCTTTTCCTGCCAAGTGTACCATCTCAGATACACGATAAGGCATAAATAAGGAGAACTCAACACTGAGACTCTTACCTGTATAGAGAGCATCCCTTCTGCCTCCGCAGCACGCTGCGTGGCGTGAGCAAGTTGCTCATGAAGCGAAGTCAAGTTCTGAGGTAGGAATCCACAAGCTGGAGGAGGTACCACCCACTCCCATCGCTGGGGAAGCCGCGCCAATCTGGGCATGCTACGACCGCGTGAATTAGCAGCCAACATCTGGAATCTGGGGTTTTAATTAGGAACGTACTGCACACCTACCAAGGCGCTCGTAGCTCCGCGGGCATCGCCCGACTGTTGTTCCATCTCTGCCAAGCGAGTTCGTAAATTCGCTATCATGGCATCCCTGACATCCTGCAGCCATGCAAGTCAGCATTTCCACCAGAAAACCAAAAGGGGAAAAAGAAGAAAAGAAAAAAAAGGGGGAAACCTACCTCCGCAAGTCCCCGGGGTTGGAGCCGCTCTACGTACTTTCTCCTATATAGACGCAAGTAGTCCTCGCTATCCCGTGCCTGTGATTCTACAATCGTGCCACCCTGTTGCCAGTCCTCATACTGTTCGGGGAATCGCACGCGCCAGTCAATGCAGGTCGCCGGTCCCCGCGTCTTTCTCCTGACACGAGGTGGCGCAGCTGAATCCACCCATTCTTGAGCCAGTCCTAAAGTCCTCATAACTAATCGTAGCCGAAGCGGCTCGATTTCATTCAGGCAGTGCATCCACAGTTCCCGTTCGAACCGGGCACGACTTGCTAGAACCCACGGCTGGTCGGCATCGACCATGTCTGAGTAGGGTCTCCAGTTTACCATCGCTGCAGGGAACTCCTGTAGCTCTCGCCTCAGCACCATCAGTTGGTAGGTTAGGGGTGCCGCACTCATGATGGGTTCCCACCGCCTAGCTAGCGGCACCATCACGGGTCGCCAATGTCGAGCTCTCCCCATGGGAGGTAATAATAGCTCCATAACTGCTCGGCGCAGGTCATCAGTACCTTGCGAAAACAACAAAAAAAATACAAAACAAGCAAAATCAAAAATACCTGGATGAATGGTGTGAAACCACTCACAGTCATCTCACGATCCGTTTCTTGGAATAGGCCTGCAAACAAGTGTGCCAGCATGGCGGCTCCCCAGGCATAATACCCTACTCTTTCAAGGTCTGACAGCAGCTCTAGGAAGCAACATTGGATACCGTCCCCTTTCGAGCTCAGTACCAATCTCCCCAAAAGGAAGAGGAGAAATCTCCTCAAATCTATGTTGCATCTTTCCCAGTCGCCGAAATCTGTGCAGTACACGGCGCGGCATCCTATTTCTATCCTTTCATGAACTCTTCTGAGGATTCATCGTCCCACCGACGAGTGTCGGTGAGCCCTAATGCATCCATCAGGGACGCCCTAGCTACCGACCTGTTTTTCCGACCATCCAGGTCCAAACCTAGTAACTTCTGGGCACCTTCTCTGTAGTCCGCGTAAGTGACTCCGGTCACTGCCTCGCCCTCTACCTTCAAGCTTATGATCGGACCATATCCTCCAAGCTGGGCACCATGTGCCCCCAGGGCATCAGGAATGCCCGGCTCACTGGGTCCCATCTCTCACACAAGGCTTGGATCAGGACTAGGTCAAGCTGGATCGGCTCGATCCGAAGGAAGGTACCAAATCCCATCACGTCTAGTCTCACCTTCTGAAAATCTGGGAGGCCCCTGTACGCTGCTACTACCAACTCCCATAAGATTTGTGATTTCATCACAACCTACACATACAAGGAATAGGGGTGAGGTTTGGTCAGAAGAAAGGAAGAAAGAATGAGAAAAGGGCAAGAAAACTTAGCTTACGAGTTGTTATTGGGCCCTTTCGCTGAAGTGCCCTTCAAGGTCTTAAAGCCTCCTGGAACTACTACCACTGGACCTGCTTCTCTTCGAGGAATGGGAAGATTCGCCCTCCATCCAACTCTTAGAATTTTGAACTCCTCCTCTCCCGTAAGAAATTGTGCTCCTCGAGTTAGCTCTCGATATACCTGAGAGGATAAAAGGGACAAGAATTTATAGAAATGGAAGGAGTGCGGGCCAAGATTGCCTCCATCACCTGTCAATGATAGCCCTCGCAATGAGGCACCGCGCAAGCGGTCCCATGTGTCGCTTCACCGCTCGCACAGGGTGATTGACTTGACGAAGAATAGGACGAATAGCCCCTATGTTGTCTAGGGATACCCTATCATAATTTGGAGGACGTCCGCAAAATTTGACACAGCATTCGGGAAAAGAAACTAGGGCCGTCATTATTGACTTCGACGGCAGATTCCCGTGGAAAATGGTCACAACAAGACGCGATTCTCGCTTGGAGCGGAGTCTCGACAGACCTATCACATGGGAACAGTGCAAAGGAGAAGAAGTGTAGGGAAGAAGGAACGCACAAAAGAACAAATAAACAGCAGAAAATCAAATCACTCCATTCATAATTCTACATAAGCTGTCACAAACACTACAATCATAGAGAGGTGGCGGGTCCACTAGCTCGCCAATCCTCACCATCACTCATCTCTCTGGGCACTCTCCTCCTCTCCCCTGAGGTGAGGGTCCCTCAGAAGCCTCCGGGATCCCCGTGCAGTAGCACCTGCCTCGCCTCTGGGCGCCTGCTCCGCAGCAGTGACTCGCTGCTCCTCCCCTGGCGTGGCAAAGAAGCCACTGGCGGCAAAGCGACCGGACTGGCGGAGTCGCTCCCCGAACTCTCGCGCTCTCTCGTAGCGCGTCTCCATCCCTCCTAGCCTCTGCACGACGGCCTGAAGGCCCAGCTGGAGCTCCCTCACTTGGGCCTCCAAGGCCCTCCTCTCGGTCAGATCCCGCTGTCGCTCGGACCTTCTCTCGGCTTTCTCTCTCTCTGCCTCTCTCCTCATCATCTGCAGAAGAACCCTTAACTCCAGGATGTCTGAGAAGGTCTCTCCTCACCGCGATGCCGCAGCTCCGCTACAGTCGCCACCCAGGCGTCACGCTCCTCTTCCGCCCGGGTCGCGCGGGCCACCGCACCGGCAAGTTGCTCCCGGAGGGAGGCAATCTCGAGAAAAGGGGCCGAGGAACTGGAAGATCCGCCAGCCACTCCCACCGTCGCTGTCTGCTGGGCACGCTGGAACAAAATAAACAACGGCCGTCAGTGAAACTCCAAAATCTGAAGTTAAAAGTGCGGCACATAACTTACCAGGAGCGACAACTCATGTTGAGCGACGGCCAGCTGCCGCCTAGTCTCTGACAGTTGGGCGCGCGAGCCGCCGATGCCACGCGTGTCCCCAGCTTGGGGAAGCCCCGCGTAGCTCTCTCTCTGCCGCCGTAGGAAGTCGGCACTATCCTGCACCAGTATACCCCCTTGCTGTCCAGGGAGACGTACGGGCCACTCCTCGAGCCTCGCCTTGCCGCGACTCTCCCTCCTGACGCGGCTCGGCTCGTCTGCACTCGCCCACTCATCGGCCAGACCCAGGGTCCTTGCCATGTCCTGCACCAAGAAAGGGGTCCCACATCAGTCAAAAGGAACGCGTCCCCTGTCTAGGACGCGTCCATCATTTGAGTGCAACACTCGCCGAACCCTTTCCCCCTCGCGTGGCTCGCTTCAAAACCCAAAATGAATTAAAAGAGGAAGAGATCGAAGCACCTACCGGACCGTGTTCACCTCCTCCCACGCCATCGGGCCCCTCAGGTCCCTCGGGGGCCCAGAGCGGCCCTTCCTCCTCCATGGACGCCGTTCCGTGCTCGGGCGCGTCCCTCCTTGGGCGAGGGGTCCCGCGTCCCTCTCCACCTTCACTGTGGTCAGGCCCACCGAACTCCATCGATCAAAAGAGGAGGAAGACGAGAAAGGGGGCAAGCGAGTTTCGGCAGAAGGCGGGCTCGTTTGCGGGTAAGGCACGGGAGAAGAAAGACCACCCGTCGCTTTAAATTTGAAATCAAGGATTAAGACGCGTCCTCGCGCCTGGACGCGCCCAAAAGGGGGAAAAGGAAATAAAATCCCCCTGTGCAAAGCGTAGTTCCCCGCTGTTTAGGGCAAGGTCTCGCGGAGCGTGCCTCAAAGGACAACTCAGTGCAAAGAAGAAAGTGTGGGAAAGAGAAAGGTACACACAACACAAAAAGGCCATTTTCATTTCATATAATAGCCGAAAGTACATCATACAGTGAGAAGGGTGACGTGTACAAGCAACTCCCTAACTCTCACCATCACCCTCCTGGACATCTCTCTCCTCCCTCCTCTACCGGGGATCCCTAGGGGGCCTCTGCGAACCCTGAGAAGCCCTGCTCGCCTCGCCCTGCGGTGGCACTCCAGCCTCGAAGGCGCGACGATGCTCCTCGGCCGAAGAGACCAGATAGCTGCCCATGGAAAAAGAACCAGACTGACGAAGTCGCGCCCCGCGTTCCTTCGCCCTTTGGTACCGCTCCTCGCTCTCCCGGAGTCTCCCCTCCGCCGTGCCGAGACTCAATCGGAGCTCCAGCAGCTGGGCCTCTAGAGCCCTCCTCTCGGTCTGATCCCGCTGTCGCTCCTCCCTCTCTCTCTCCCTATCCCTCTCCCTCTCTCTCTCCACGCTCTCCCTCTCTCTCTCCACGTTCTCCCTATCCCTCTCCCTCTCCTCTCTCTCCCTCATCGCCTCTCTCCTCGACAGCTCGAGGGCGATCCGCAGATCCACTACGTCGCGAGGAAGCTCCTCAGCCTCCCGTCGCCGCTCCTCCTCTAGCTCCGTAATCCGGGCGTCGCGCTCTGCCACCCGGGCATCGCGCTCCTGCTCAGCTCAAACAGCACGCGCCAGGGCCTCTCGGATCTCGGCCACCTGTCAAAGCACGCATGCACCGTAAGAGAACAGTGATAGAAGGAGGGCAGCCAGAAGGAGAGTCGAGGTCAAGCAAGTACTCACTCGAGCCTCGCGGTCACGCTCGGCCTCCTCAGCCCGAGCCACCGCGTGCGCCAGCTGCTCCTGGAGGGCAGAAACCTCCGGAGGAGGGCCCCGAGAACTGGAACCCGCTCCACCAGCCATCCCGGCTGCCGTTGTCTGGTGGGCCCGCTGAAACACGGGGCAAACGTCAGTCAAAGGCTAAGCATCAAAAAGCCGGGTCACAAAAAATGCATTGCATAGACTCACCAGGATCTCCAACTCCTGTCGGATGGCCACGAACTGCCGCCTGGCGTCCGCCAGCTGGGCCCGCAGGTCGGCGATCATGTTGTCACGAGCATCCTGCATTACACATAAGTCAGTACCACATGCATATACCTATAGAAGGGTGAAGCATTTTCATTTCACACTTACCCCCGCCATACCACCGAGGGAGAGGCAGTCCCCGTACGTAGCTCGATATCGTCTCATGTAATCTGTGCTGTCCTGTACATGGGACACCACTGGGACCCCGCCCTGCTGCCAGTCCTGGTACTGTGCTGGGAAACGCGTACGCCAGTCCACAGTCTTCGCCTTCCCCTTGGTCTTCCGCCCAATGCGGGCCGGCGCATCTACGTCAACCCACTCCTGGGCCAGCCCCAACGTCCTCATGACCAGTCTAAGCCGCAGCGGCTCAATCTCGTTCAGGCAATGGACCCACACGTCCCGCCTGAAACGAGGAAGACCCGCTACAACCCAGGGCTGGCCAGCATCGCCCATGCCCAGGTAGGGCCTCCACACCACCTGCATCACCATACATACATTATGTTAGTTACCATTCAGTCACATGCATAAACACAAAAAAATCATACGCATCATACCATGGCCTCGGGATACTCGCTCAGTTCCCGACGAAGTGACGCCAGCTGGTAGCCGTGGGGTGCTGCAACCACGACCGGCCTCCACTGCCGCGCCAGAGGCACGGCCCTCCTGTTCCCATGCCTAGCCCTCCCCATCGGGAAATAGTAATAGCTCCACACCTACATCCATCATACATCATTAGTACAATAATTGCATATTTAACTGTGGGAATGCATAAATAAAATGTTTACCTGGAGAAAAGGTCCGAAGCCACTGACTTTCGTCTCCTTCTCCGAAGTCTGGGAGAGATCAGCAATCAAATGGGCAAGCAGAGCCGCCCCCCACGCGTAGTGCCCCACTCTGTCAAGGTCCGCCAGGATCCCGAGAAAGCGGCAGTGGATGCCATCCCCCTTCGTCCCCAGCAGAAGGCGGCCCAAGAAGAAGAAGAGAAACCTCCGAAGATCTAGGTCCACCAGCTCCCTCTCGCTCGGATCCTGGGTAAAAGCTGCACGAGCGTCTCCCTCCAGTCGTGCCAGAAACTCCGCTCCAGTCTCGCTAACCCGCTGGCGCGGGTCGACGAATCCGAGCGCCTCCATGATCTCCACTCGACCCACTACCCTGCTGTCTCTATCAGTCACACTCGTCTCCAACCACAGCAGGTCCAGGGCGCTCTCTCGGTAGTCGGGGTAGGTGCCGTCACTGGAGGACGTGGCTCGGATCATCGGGCTACGAGTTGACGGAGAGGCAGTCAGCGGGGTTCCCAGGGCATCAGAAATGCCTAGCTCGGTGCGTGCCACCGCTCCCTCAGTGCCTGGATAAGAGGAAGGTCGAGCCGGAAGGGCTCGATCATAAGGAAAGCTCCAAAGCCCATGGCGTCCACACGCGCCCTCTGGAAGTCCGGCAGCCCGGGGTATGCTGCCACCACCAGGGACCAGCTGATCCGGCCCTTCATCACGCCCTGCACACCACAAAACCAACAGAGAACACATCAGCATCATGAACAGTAATAAACAATAACACGGTATATATACTACTTATTCTTTTTATTTTATTTTTACTTTTTTAAAATATTTATATTTTATTGTGGAGGCGTCCAATGCCCTGGACGCCTCCTTCCAATTTACTTTTTTTCTTTTTCAGAAAAAACCCAAAAACCCAAAACAAAATTTATTAATAATATGTATATTTTTATGGAGGCGTCCAGGTCTTAGGACGCCTCCTTATTTTTTAATTTTATTTTATTATTTACGTAAATAAATAAATAAACAAAAATAAAAAGAAAAGTGGAGGCGTCCAGGCCCCTGGAAGCCTCCTTCTCTCACTACCCAGCCTTCTCTCACAGCCTCTCGCACGCCCGTATTAGCCTATTGAACCATAGAGTGAGAATTCCGAAGTACTTACCGGGTCGTGATCGTCCTCTCCCGCGTCACCAGCATCCGCAGCGGCCTCCGCGGCCAGAAGCGGCACCTCCATCTCCTCCTCCGCAGCAATCTCCTTTGCTACGGCCTCCTCATCATCGTCTCTCAGTCTCCTCGGACGACGAGCCAGTCGTTTACGCTTGTCTCCACCTCGGTTCGGGCCTCCTAACTTCATTGGGGCGAAGAATGGGTCTGTCTGTTTTGACCGGATCGTTTGAATGAACAGTAAGTGAGTAAGGGGGGGGGGGAGCCCCCCTATATATAGATTGAGCTTTAATTGGGGCGTCCAGGCGCCTGGACGCCCCCACTTTTTTATTTTTTTAAAAAATTCAAAAAAAATTAGGGGCGTCCAGGCGCCTGGATGCCCCCAAACCAAAAAATCAAAAAATAAAAAAAATAAAAAATTAGGGGCGTCCAGGAACCTGGACGCCCCCAAATTTTTTTTTAAAAAAAATTATAAAAAAATAGGGGCGTCCAGGCCTCTGGACGCCCCCATAATAAAAAAAATATAATAAAAAGAAAAAAGGGGTTAGAGTATGTATATAATCCAAATAAAAGAAAAAAAGGAAAGAAAAAGAAAAACCACAAAAAAGATAATAATTAAGGGGACGGGGGTCCGAAACATCCAAATGCCAGATTTTATTCCATCAGAAAGCAGAATGAGCTACATCAGGGGTTTAGGCGCCTTAGGCCTTTACTTCCCCAGTTCGGTTACATAAGCCCTCCACGGCTCGCATTCTTCCGCCACGTGCGCTAATGCCTTTCCCGCAACACTTGTCTTCCAGGGAGCTTTAATGGCCTTCGCTTCCTTCGCGTCCGCTTCAGTGCCCAACTCCCTCTTCTTCAAAGGAACGATGCCAGTCGGTGGCGGGAACGAATGGCGTGGGATGCCAATCTGGAGGCAGCACCGATGCGCGTTGTAAAGAACAAACTCGGTCGCGCCGATCAGTTGAAGATCAACTTTGGGGGAAGGCCTCGTGAGGAGATCAAGCGAAAGTAAACATGCCGGTGCGCAAGTAAAGAAGCCTTGTGTCACGGTGCGGAAGTGAGACCGCCAGTCTTCACGTTTCTTCAGCCACGGAACGCGGTTCACTACAGTACCACCGAAGCCTAACACGTCGGCTATGTGATGAAGAGGGCTTTGTTGGAAGAGTTTCGAAGCAGTTGGCATTCCCTCGCGGTGGTCGAATTTGAAGTGCAAATCAAGCCAGCAATTCAAGACAAGTGCGCAACCAAAAGGAGGCTTACCCATGCTCGAGGCAGTAAGGCCATTATACAGGTAGGCGAGGACAGCGGGTCCCACCCTTTTTCCACGCCAGATCCCGCAGATAGCACTCAGCTGGTCTTCCTCCACTATGTTGTCGGTATGAGGAAATAAGAGAGCACCCGCCAGACAGATAGTGAACCCCTTCATGATTCCCTCCAAATAGTCATCGTCTGGTGACCCTCTCAGGGCGTCCATAACCCACTCCGCAAGCTTTTGGAGATCGATCCCCTTTTGAGTACGGACCTTTCGGGCTGCGTCGGGCGGCATGAAGCTTCCAAGGATACTTTCAGAAGTCCCCCGTGTCAGCATCCGCATAGCCTTCACCTTCCCGTCACTCTTGAATTTCTTCAATCCGAGCAAAAGTTCCACCTCCTCGAGGAGGATGGTCACCTCGAAGGTCGGGAAGATAAAAGTGTGGGTCTGGGGATGCCAGATCTCCACTAGTGCGCCCATAGCCGCCCAGTCCATACGAATCTTCTCGTAATGCTTGGCGTGAATAAGGAGCCCCTGCAGATGCCACTTCGAGAGTATGGCCCTCATGCCAATGGAGATATTGGAAGTCAGCTTTGAAAGCCATGGCAGCTTGGAAAACTTCCTCGGGCCTGGGAAGAGTGGATATGGCTGGAAGAGGAAAGAAGAAGAAATGAAGGAAGTAAGAAGAAGGTTCACGTGGAGAAATTTGAAAAGAGTCAACTTACCATATGCGACATGATCGTCCCACTCAGATGACCCTCGAGGTCGGAAAGTCGCCTAATCTCGCTGCTAGGCTTGCTCCTCTTCATAACGCGGGAAGACTCTCCTTCCATCCTGAAATCTCTAGATTCTCCTCTCCTTCCTCTCCTGAGCTTCCAAAACCCACCTTGGTGCATTTGAATGAACTAGCCTAAGGGGAGTTCTTATAGGAAGGGAAGATCGCTACAGGACAGAACATGTCACATCAGCGGTCGCTATCAGGATATTGTCTGGATCTCCTTTGAACTGTGGTGCGATTCTGCTATGATTCTGCTACTTTATGATGTTGCTAACCTTTGCTGGCCTGTGCAGGTTTTACTAACGGACGTCTTTGTCCTATCTCTTGTCCCACCTTTCATTGGTTGGTCCCACCTTGTCATGCATCATAGTATATGATACTTACGCTACTAGAACATGTCAAGGACCTTGCGGCTCGAACGAATCTGGGATCTGAGTTCCCCTTCAACAAAAATGGTGATGATCCCAGAGGAATTTGGGTTGTACGGATAGGCCGTCAATTTGTGATAGAATGGGGACGACGGTTCCATTCAGTGAGTTGATGCGCGGATAAACGGGCCCCAGCCCAGTATCAGCTCACCGGGTCGGTATCCTGACCCGTTCTTCACAAGTTGACAATATTATCCTTGGCTATTTTCTATTTTAGTTTGTTTTAAATTTTTCTTTGAACCTAGCATGCATTCATATAGGACTTTGATTTATTGCGGAAGATCATTCAAGTGATTCGATTGTGAAAGCCGTTGTGCTCCAATTCCCACAAATATGAGATATTCCACTCCGAATGAAATACTGAGTTTCCTTGAGACAGCCCCGACGCTGCCCTTCCAAAGGAGACCCTTGTTTGGACAGACCCTCAGATATTCCTTTACCTTTTTTGACCCACCTTGGCCGCAGCACTTCCACATTGGCTGGTAACCGCTCCCCAAAGGTGAAACCTCCGGTTTATGACCCAGGTACTTCCACACCGAGAAGTTGGTCTCCTTTTGTTTCGTGCCTGAGCGCACATCTCACCCTCCCTTATTTGATCTCCGTCCAAGCAATCGTCAATATTTGAAAGACCTTCTTCAAGGTCGCCTCATTGAAACTCCAGGAAAGATTCCAAACAGTAACGTCAAAAGCGTGTCTCATCACACCTTGGCATCAACTTATCAGTCCGCTCCCACTCTATTTAACTCCACTTCGATACCATTCCACTACGTATCGCTCCCTTGCAAAGCAGACGCCAAGGCGGGGCAGCTGTAGACACGCCATTCCTGACGTCTCCTGAGAAAGTCTCATATTACTATACAACGCCCCGCGATGGCTTACACGTTTTGAATCACTTGAGTGCTTCCTTTTCTTGAGTCTTCTTCCGCCCTTTTCGGCATCCGGAATCGTCTCGTCACGGCATTCGGACGGCATCAACACCAGTCAGACGCATCAGAGGTTCTGGAACCAAGAAGGGTATCTGCCGGGCAGCCGCCAACACGTTGTCCGAGGACCCGGGTGGGTCTTTATGGGGGCGTCCAGGCCCCTGGACGCCCCCAATCTTTTAATTTATTTTATTTTCAAGGCCCAAAACTAAATAAAAAATAATAAATTAATGGAGGCGTCCAGGCCCCTGGACGCCTCCATAAAAACAAATATAAAAAATATAAAATGCCCGTTGGCATAAAAGACAAAAAATAAATAAAAAAATACATATTAATGGAGGCGTCCAGGCCCCTGGACGCCTCCATAAAAACAAATAAAAAAATCAAAAATGCCAGCCCTGGTATAAAAGACAAAAGAAAAATAAAAAATAATATAATTTTGGAGGCGTTCAGGCCCCTGGACGCCTCCATCAACTCCCTCACGGGCGCCGGCCACCGAACGACGGTTTGTCGTGTGTGAAAAAATCCAAATTATAGAGACGTCCGGTCAGCTGGACGCGCCCATTTCTGAATCACGAGGCGCCGCTCACAAAACCACACGTTGTGCCAAACCGCGTGCGGCCGTCGTCGGTTTTCGGTGGACCTGTTTGAGGCGTCCGGGACCCTGGACGCCTCCACAAAAATATTCCAAAAAAATATATAAAAATAGAATAAAATATTATTTCGGCCCTGATGGAGGTGTCCAGGGTCCTGGACGCCTCCACCCTCCGGAGCTCTATAAATAGAGGCCCACCCCCTCAGTTCTGGGAGAGCTTCGAAGTGATCCGATAGGCTGCCGGAGCCCAGAGGCTACGGAGTCATTTTCTAACCCGTGGGTTCTTTTGTAGGTGGAGGTTCTGCCGGCTTCTCGGGTGCTCACGCTCGCGAGAGGAAGGTCGTCTTCATCCACCGCGCTTCCACGTCGTCCCCACGCTGCCGGAGCTCCGCCAGATTTCACCCTCGGCTCATCCAATAAGCCTTTTCTTCCCCTTTTTTCTTCGTAGTTCTTTTGCATTCATCATCTCGCATCCTCTATCCCCCTTCATAAGGGCGCCTCTTCTTTTATACTTCTTGCATCCATCATCTCATTTTCCTCCTACTCGAGTCCGAGAGGGGTTTAAAAGATAACACCAACCAGGTGTGTGTCTTGCCATCATTTCGTTATTTTCATCGCAAGGATTTGAATACTACACCTCCATCTTTCTAATCCACTTGTCATTTGTTTGTCGTTGTTTTGCAAGGGTAGCCGAGGAAAGCCCTCTCCGTCGGTCGGCCGGAGGGAGAGGAAGAAGCAACCCGCCATCTCCCGCTCTTGAGGTAGGCGCGATCACTTTCTTATTTTGGGGTCTTTCGGCCCCTGGCGATCACATCTTATTTTCGAGACCGCGGCGAGTCACTTCCCCAATGGCCGTTTAAATTCCCGTTTTTATATGTTATATTCTTATCTATTCGTGTTCTCGAGGCCGCGGCGAGTCACTTCCCCAATGGCCGTTTAAATTCACGTTCTTATACGTTATATTCTTATCTGTTTGTGTTCTCGAGGCCGCGGCGAGTCACTTCCCCAATGGCCGTTTAAATTCCCGCTCTTTGTATTCTCTCTATATTCTGTCATCTTATTATCTGCTCATATTCTCGAGGCCGCGGCGAGTCACTTCCCCAATGGCCGTTTCAATTATTGTTATTTAATTTTTGCACCATTCCCGTCCCCCCGAGGCCGTGGCGAGTCACTTCCCGCTATGGCCGTTTAAACCCCAAATTTTGCTATATCACACTTGTCCCGCTCGCCCCGCCGGAGCAATCTCCCGTGGTGGCCCCTTCTCTCTCTTCTCTTATTTCTGTGTTGCAGCAAACAAACACCAAAAAAAAGAAAAGAGGAGCCCGCGCGCTCCGCGTCCTCTCCGCTCTTCCCCGAACCGCGTGACGTCGCTCACAAGCTTCCCTTAACTTGGACCTTTCGTCCTCGTTAATGAACAAACATATCTTTGCTTCGACATTTAACCAATGTCAATGAACAAACTGTTACTGACCCTTCTCACCATCGGCAAGATCGGTCAGCTTCCCTTAACTTGGACCTTTCGTCCTCGTTAATGAACAAACATATCTTTGCTTCGACATTTAGCCAATGTCGACGAACAAACCATTACTGACCCTTGTCACCATCAGCAAGACCGGTCAGCTTCCCTTAACTTGGACCTTTCGTCCTCGTTAATGAATAAACATTCCTTTGCTTCGGCATTTAACCAATGTGAATGAACAAACCAATATTTGACCCTTGTCATCATCGGCAAGACCGGTCAACCTTCCCTTTAACTTGGACCTTTCGTCCTCGTTAATAAATAGACATATCTTTGCTCCGGCATTTATCGAATGTCGATGAATAAACCCGTGTTTGACCCTTGTCACCATCGGCAAGATCGGTCGACGTTTCCCTTAACTTGGACCTTCCGTCCTCGTTAATGAATAAACCTCCTTTGCTTCGGCATTTAACCAATGTCGATGAACAAACCAGTGTTCGACCCTTGTCATCATTGGCAAGATCGGTCGACGTTTCCCTTAACTTGAACCTTTCGTCCTCGTTAATGAACAAACATATCCTTGCTTCGATATTTAACCAATGTTGATGAACAAACCGTTATTGACCCTTGTCACCATCGGCAAGACCGGTAAGCTTCCCTTAACTTGGACATTTCGTCCTCGTTAATGAACAAACATATCTTTGCTTTGACATTTAACCAATGTTGATGAACAAACCATGTTTGGCCCTTGTCATCATTGGCAAGATCGGTCAACCTTTCCCTTAAGTTGGACCTTTCATCCTCGTTAACAAACAAACCTTCTTTACCTCGGCATCTAACCAATGTCGACGAACAAACCATGTTTGGCCCTTGTCATCATCGGCAAGACCGGTCAGCATTCCACTAACCCGGACCTCTCATCCATGTTAGTAAACGGTCCTATCTTCGGCAATCAACCATTGCTGACGAACAAGCCCTTGTCCATCCCGGCCTCGTGCAGTGAATCAAGTTCAAAAAAAAAAGAAAAAAAAGAAGAGAAAAAGTGAGGCTTAAAATAGAGGTGCCTCGCCAGACTTACTCAAATGTTCTAAGTAAGGGCAAAAATGGCTATAACCTGGCTACGGTGAAAACCTGAAAGGGCGCTGCAGGCAAAATCGGGTACCCCGTCACGTGAAAACTCGAGAGGGCACGTGGGCAAAAGCAAGAGGGGGCCGGTTCTGGTGAAAATCCGAAAGGGCGCTTGTACCGGTAATGTGGAAAAAAAAAGAATGATAAATGATTATGATACATCCTCCATCTAGAGGACCCTCCTCAGGGTCAAGGTAGAATATCCTCCCAAGTCCCACTGATGAATAAACTCATTTGCTTCGGCATTTAACCAATGTCGATGAACAAACCAGTGTTCGACCCTTGTCATCATCGACAAGACCGATCAACCTTCCCTTTAACTTGGACCTTTCGTCCTCGTTAATAAATAGACATATCTTTGCTCTGACATTTAACCAATGTTGATGAACAAACCAGTGTTCGACCCTTGTCATCATCGGCAAGATCGGTCGACGTTTCCCTTAACTTGGACCTTTTGTCCTCATTAATGAACAAACATGTCCTTGCTTCGATATTTAACCAATGTCGATGAACAAACCGTTACTGACCCTTGTCACCATTGGCAAGACCGGTAAGCTTCCCTTAACTTGGACCTTTCGTCCTCGTTAATGAAAAAACATATATTTGCTTCAACATTTAACCAATGTCAATGAACAAACCCATGTTCGACCCTTGTCACCATCGGCGAGATCACTCGACGTTTCCCTTAACTTGGACCTTTCGTCCTTGTTAATGAATAAACTTTCTTTGCTTCGGTATTTAACCAATGTCGATGAACAAACCAGTGTTCGACCCTTGTCATCATCGGCAAGATCGGTCGACGTTTCCCTTAACTTGGACCCTTCGTCCTTGTTAATGAATAGACATATCTTTGCTTCGGCATTAAACCAATGAATGAATGGCGTTTGACCCTTGTCATCATCGGCGAGACCGGTCAGCATCCCCTTAGCCCGGACTTCCCGTCTGTTGCTAACAGACAAGCCCTCATCTATCCTGGCTTTGTCCCGTGAATTAAGTTGAAAAAAAATACATATATAAAAAGAAAAGAAAAATGAGGCTGAAAATAGAGGTGCCTCGCCAGACTTGCTTGGATGTTCAAAGTAAGGGTAAAAATGGCTATAACTCAGCTGCGGTAAAAACCCGAAAGGGCGCCACAGGTAAAATCGGATACCCCGCCACGTGAAAACCCGAGAGGGCGCATGGGCAAAAGCAAGAGAGGGCTGGCTTCGGGAAAAACCCAAAGGGTGCTTAAGTCAGTAATGTGACTCAAAAAATAAGAGAAAGAAAAAATGATGAATGATGATGAATAGCAATGAATGAATGAAATCAATGAAAAGATGATGGAAGTAATGTCACTTTCTCATTTACCATCCAATCCCCACGGAAATCCCGTGTGCAACCAGCAAGTCAAAACCCCACTGTCATAGGCCTTATGCATAACACACCTGTGGCTTCGACATTCAACCTATGTCGATGAATAAACCCTACCTCCATTTTTCATCACCATCGGCAAAATCAACAAACCAACCATTGGTCCGGATCTTTCGTCCACATCGATAAGTAAACCTACTCTGGACTTTCTTCATTGTTCGGGAAAAGTAACGAACCTACCCCTTACTCGGGTTCTCTGCCCCTGTTGAGGAATGAATACATTCTTGGTCTCCCGGCAGCTTCGTCACCATAGGCGAAGCCTACCAATAGGCCTTCTGACCTTACCCTTTGGTCCGAGTGGCCGCTACACCTCCGCCCTCGAGCATTCAGCCTGTATTAGCCAAAAATGGGCCCTAGGAGTAGTTACGCTGCGATGGAGCGAACCCCTCACCCCTTCGCTGAAGGCGTGAGCGCTCTCCTACCCTAGTAACTCGTATATCCGGGCTAAGTCAATTGGCTAAGAATAAAGAAGGAAGATGAGGTCGTGATCATGACAAATGAAGACATTTCATTGAAGTGTCAAAATACATGTTACTCGGGGCATCCCCCAAGAGACATAAGAAGTTCACAAAAAAGGAAGGGGTTATATAGGGCGCCCCCCCTTGGGTTAATCCAGCGCTCTAAATAGCGCGCCGTTTTAACCCTCCTTTACCAAAGGGCGTGCCGGGATTGGTCACGCCGCATTAACTCATGTTAAAAGGGCGCGTAGGATTAAACCGCGACGTATTAACAACCTTTTGACCTCGCCGGTTTAGCCACCCCACCGGTTTAAGAGCCATTCAGGGTATCGGCTAGCTAGACAAATAATCACCCAGTTAGGGTTCATTCGTTGGTCCCGTATCGCTCGTGCCTTGCTCGCAGCACCCGCGGCTGGGGGGCATTTGTTGGCACTCGAAACATGCTCGAGGGCGATCAAGCCTAAATGACAAGAATGATGCGGCCCACTGAAGCAGAGAAGCCGAAGGAAACCAATACACCAGGGCCTTCTCTAGCTGCCAGAGCCTTAGGTCACCCAGGATGAACACCAGGAACTTTGCCTCAGGAGAGTCGAGAAGAATTCACAACAAACCGGCAGTGTCGTCAGGCCTGCCCAATAAACCGGTATCGACTCGGTCGTGCCGCATAAACAATATCTGTCATCCGACCAAGGACGAGAATGCACCCGGTGGTTCGCCACCTGACAAGAGACACTCCTGAGGTGATAGAATGTCTCTGGCCCTTCATAACAGGGAACCAGAGGCTCCGTCAGTAGAAGTCCCGGACAACCCGGCATGGGTACGGCTTCTCAGCAAATTAGTTCCGTTAGTGACCGAATGACCACCCAATCAAGGCGAAAGCACCCCGGGTGGTGTCCTACTCCCCAAGAAAGTTACCAATGCAGGTTAAGTCAAGCCAATAACACAAACCACTAGGCCGAAGGCTATATCAGCGGAAAACCTGCGTGTCTGAGCTAAAGATGCACGAGATTCTGAAAATGGCTGTTCAGCGGCCTGAAAGCTTTGTCAATACTTCCCGCCGTGGTTTTGCAAGACCAGGATGAGATGAAGGATCACAGTGACTCCCGAAGCCAGTCCGGGGCCCGCTGTCAGGCTCGTGTCGAGCAAACGCGATGAATGGAGTTAACACGGCGCGCCCCTACTCGGCTCTCTCCTCTTTCCGGTGCCCCATTACCTAGCGCGCTAAACACTCTATGGGCTTTCTCGACGCCCAATCTCCACGCCGAATTAAACTCAATGTATATATAGGGGACATATGGAATGAGAAAAAGAGGGAGGCAGAAGAATAGAAGTCGAAGAGAGGGGAGTGAGGGCCAATCATCCGAGAAAAAGATGATTGGGGAACAAGAAAGGGGGATCTCTGAGAGAGCGCACTAGAGAGCCGCCATCTCCTCATTCTTCTCGTCCGTCTGCCCGAAGGATCCCGGCACCGAGGAAGAAGCATCTACTTTCGATACTCTGTTTCTGTGGTAGAGCGTAGGTGGGTTCCGGTGATCTCTCCCGACCATCCCCTACTGTTTTCTCTCTAGTGTAATATGAGCGAGGCGGGAGGGGCAATGATATGAGCCCATCTCCCTCTCACCATCTCTTTACCTCTTCCTCTTCTGTAACTCTTCTGCGATTGGGTGTTACCCCTGTCTATGAAACCAGTGGGCAGCCTCCGGGCAACAACGCCGTGCCATGCCGAATGCATGTATCATCGAGTTTTCCTCCGTTAATGTAAAGAATGATATCGAGCATGGCAATTCTTCTATATATATTTCCTCTCCCCTTTTCTAGATCCATATGTTCAACTGTCTTCTGTGCGTGGTCTTCGGGTTTTGCTTCATGACGCCGAACACGCCTGGAATGGCCATGGGCTACAGAAATGGTATCCCCTCCCCGGGGTTCTCTTCTAATATGATGGCTATGCCGGATATGCTACATGCCTGCTGTGGGTTTTATTGTTGGAGACACATTCGCATGTGTATCTCTGTCTTCCCTCCTTCGGGATTAGCCTCCTTAACACCTCTCTGCACTCACTTATGAGCTAGAGAGAACGGGACCATCCCTATAATCTATATGCTGGGCCGCTGGGGACGGCCACTCACCGCCTGCCAACTGTTCGAGTGTTTGCTCCCTCTGTTTCGATTCCCCCTAATCTGCATGCTAACCCATTAACTCCATGAGTGCTAACCCATTAGCTTCGTGAGTACTAACCAGCTAATCCTATGAGCGCTAATTCGCCAAGTCCCTGAATGTTATGCTAATGTACCCCTCCTACTCTCTTCAAGAGTTACATTATCACGCTTTATTATTTCAAGAATGGTAGCTTCGATGCTCAACGGAGGGAAACATCCCCTACAGAAATACCTAAATCACCTTGGATTCAAAGGGTTCTATCTGTTTATGGCAAGCATCCCTAAGGGCCGCCAGAGAGTGAACATTAATGGGGCTCTTAGCCCAACACTAAACTCACTATCCCGAAGAGAATAGTGGTGGCCATTGGTTGTGTGCCCCTCGTAGGCTAGCCCTCGGGGTTTCCTTCCTTACTGGTTGTCCGTTTCTTAATTATGATTTGGCCCATGGAATATTGGTGCCCCTCGTAGGCTAGCCATCGGGGGTCTTCCATCTATTCGGGTCTGCCGGCCGCCCTTGTGCCACCCGGTATTAAGGAGCTTACTCCATCATGTGGGTATGCCTCTGCTTTCCCCCCGTAACCCTCCGGAGATGGGGAGGTGCTGCCAAAATTTCACCAGACTCGTTTGACTAATTGCCCTCATATATAATTGTGGCTTAATAAGATATGTTTTCAAAACAATGAACTCCCGTGCTCGAGTATGAACCTCGCACGAGCCTCAACCCTGTCTCAAGGGCACCCTGGACTTCAATTCTCTCATCAATCAACTCAATGCATCTTAATAAACTAAATAAACTCAAAAATACCTCAAAAATCAACTTACCCGACGCGGTCCTAATCCGACGTGCCCTAATACGGCGCGGTACCTCCCCGCGTCGGAATAGCCTTACACTCAAACTTCATGATTTTTAACTGGCCACCACCCGGCGCGCCCTAATCCGACGTGCACCGGGCGAGTCGCACCGGTTAAGGCCATTTGCCTTGGCCGTGCCGTTTTAACCCTTTTACCTACGCTACCCCGCACAGTATAAGCCTATACCTACGCTACCCCGTGCCGGTTTTGAACAAAAATGCGTCTTTTGCGCCGTTTTAACTCCTCTCTCATTCTCGAGCCAACCCCCACTTTCCATGGCACGGGTCGATCAATGTAATTAACCATAAACCAAATAAGAAGAGGCTTTTTAAGTTTAAATCATCTGTCATCATGCATTTGCTAATCTATGCATTAGATATAGATATGCATTCCTATATGTTACATTAATGCATGCTTGCCTGAACGAGACTTCGGTATATCAAATGGCATCGACGGAAGGCCGAGTCACGCCCGATCGGAAGCCTTAGCTATGCGCGATGGTGGTCTTTGGACCTATGTCCTCCGCCTCGTACCGAGGGCTTGAATTTAATGAAACATGCCTGCTCTGCATGATTAAGAGAATGATAAACGAATCATTTCATGCGGCCTTAAAAATCTCATCATCGCATGCATTTTCCTGTATTCTATTTCAGCCTCGGGCTACCCCTTATCTCGGCAATTAATCAGAGGTTTTCCTCCTTATCGGAGGATGTAATTAACGTCATAGCCTTTATGGTATGGTGAACTTTCGGTCCCGACACGTATCTCATTTTCGCCCGCCCCGGGTCAGATTGAGCGCATAATAAACTCGTCACCTAGTGACTGGCACGTCCTACGCAAATAAACCAAATAAATCATAATAAAATATTTTAATAAATAAAAATCTATTCCCACAATGGCTTGCGTTGATTTGCCTAAAGAAATGAGTTTTTGGTTTAATCGCCTTGTGGACTATTGGCCTTGCTTAGTTCCAAATTTACTTGAAGGCATGCCAATGCACTTGCAATCTAGAGTTTTGTCATCATCAAAAAGGGGGAGATTGTTGAGTCTCTCCAGAGGATTTTGATGATAAAAAAATCCCGGTATTACAAATATGTTGATAACTTGCTTAAACCCCTCTCAAGCCATCTTCCATCAAAGCAAATGCCTAATTCTATCGTGCCTAAAAAATGCTGAGGATAAGTCAAACCAACTCATATTGTTTGGAATAAGAAGTGGTCTCAAAGTAATTTATTTTCAGGTAATGATTCATTGGCTAACATTGTCAAAATGCAGGTTTTCCAGACGAGCGGTTGACCGCCGAACAGGGCCCAGTCAACTAGTTTTTCCAGCATTGAAAGGTTCAATTTCTATAAAATTCTAGTCGACCACCCACCTATTCACGGTCGACCGCCAGCTTCGAAGCCTCCATTGTTGACTTGTTTTCTCCACGAGGCTGAAGCATCTATCAATGTTATTTTAATCCCTAAAGTCTCCAGACATCCCTGGAATTGTGGATCTGTGTCTTGGCCTATCCTTGACCATCCTAGTTGTATAAAAACAACTCTTGGGGAAAAGAAACCCTAATAACCAAGGAGAGATCAAGGAAGCTATCAAGGAGAGAAAAGACTGCTACTGTAGCTCCGTGAACAGTATTCGTGCAAGGAGTTCTTTATCCATCTACAAGCTTTTCAAGTGGAATCTGAGGCCAATCAACCTCAAATCAAGTGGAGATCCAAGCTTCATCCATAATCTTCATCACCTACTCAGGGGGAGCAAAAATCAGAGTTTTTCTTTTGGTGTTTCTACTTTCATATTCTTCAAGCTTCAAGTGTGTGTTCTTGAAATCTCTAAACAGTGTGTGTGTGTGGATCTTCTTAGATCCTTGTGTGTGTGTTTGTTTTCTGTCAGATTCATGTGTGTTTAGGTGTATTTACACCTTCGTAGGAGTTCTCATCTCCATACGAGTGTGTGTGTGTTCAGATCTTGTAATTCCTTACAAGATAGTGTGTGAATCCTCACAGTTTGTGAGGGTGGACGTAGGTTGCCGTCGTTGCATCCGAACCACCTAAAAATATCTGTCTGTTGTGCCCCGGCATATTTTGACGAAGACAGATTGTTCTAATTTGTATGATTTGCATTGAATATCCTCTGATAAGTGTGAGTCTACTTGTATGGGTTCTGAATGGTTATCCTTAAGCTGAAAGTGATATCTTTATATGCTTGATGATTTTGACTCTCTATATCATTGGACTGTGTAAGTTCAATTTTGCATTGGAAGTGATTTAAACTTCATGTGTGATTGGTCTTCAATGAGCTATGCATAATATCACAATTATGAATGGTACGGTTGTTGTAGCAACCCGGATAAATGAATATTGAAATAAAATTAAAGACATATATATTACAGAAGTAATACAGATAATAAGAATAGGGTTAATTAGACAAAATAAAACAAATTACAAATAACGCCTCTGTGTAAGGCGTTAATTTAAAAAGACACGCCTCTACAAACGGCGTGACTAAATAAAGGACGACCACACGTGCGGTCGTCAACTCTCACGCGACCAAATAGGCAAGTAAAAGAAACACCCATATCTTGGGCGTGTTTTAAAAATAAGGAACGCCCTTATACAAGACGTTTCTTAAGAAACGACCTGAACAAGGTCGTTAATTAAAGAATCGACGCCCTGACCCAAGGCGTTAATTCCGTTCGTGACCCGTTCGACCCAGAGCTTATCTAGGGAAAGATTAACCTAATCTAGTAAGTATCTATTAGAGTAAGGACTCTATTAGGGATATATTACCCTCAATCAAACACTACCTTTGTTAGGACTCCAAAATCCTATAAATATACCCGATCGATCCAACCCTAAACCATTTGATCGATCTACTGCTACACGGTAAGTGAAGAACATACGTTCTTCTTAGTTTCTTTTGCCCTTCTGTTTACAGCCGCATGAAGAATATTGATTATTCTTCTTCTCCTTTAATGCAGGTTAAGGATCAGGTGCTTGTGTAAAGAACAAGGTTATGATTCTTCGTTATTTGTCCTAGCTTCCGGTATGTCTGTGAAGATTATTAATCTTCCTTCGTTTCCTCTCTAGGTTGACGGAAGAACGATTGTTCTTCTTCTATTAAGTTGCAGTTGAAGCTTCAAAACCTTTTCGTCTCCTTCATCCAGATCATAAGGTAGGATCTTCTCAAGTCTTGTAGCCCAAACTAAATATATATATACAAGAAGCATCATGCATATCATGTATTAGTTTTATTTTAGTTTCTCGGACGTTGAAATATTACTGAAAGAAACGCCCTTGAATAGGGCGCTACTTTAAAAGAAACGACCACCACTATGGTCGTTAATTCATAATAAATGCCCTATATACAGGCGTTACTTTCATAAAAATATTAAATACCCACGTTATAAAAATGATATATATGAAATCCTGATATCTAATGCATGACTCTACCTGTAAATTCCTACTAATTTTCTCGTCATGACCATGTCTCCTGTCACTTGAAATTTTATTTCCTGGAATATTGTAAATTTCTTGAATTCACGACTTGGACAAAGTCATTTTTTTATATGTTAACGCCCCAGAACAGGGCGTGATTCTGAAAGCTAACGCCCCTTCCTAGGGCGTTTCTCTGTTAAAATCCCGAAATATATTTATTCTGTAAAACAGAATTAAACAGTAACGCCCCTTCCCAGGGCGTGTTTTCTATAAATCCTGAAAATTATTTATATTCTGACAGATATGTAAATAATAAGACGCCTTCTGGTGAAGTCGTCAACTCTTGAAGAAACGCCCCTGACCAGGGCGCGTTTTAGATAAATTATTGAATTATTAAAAATTCTGCAAAACGGGACATATGTAAACACCCTTCTGTTAGGCGTTAATTACTTGAGAAACGACTTGACCTAAGTCGTTATTTTACTGTAAAACTGATTTTTCACTGTCTCTGTTAACCGATGCTTTCATATATTTTATAATATATATATCGGCACTATTCTCCACTCCGTGAGTATAGTCCCACGTTTCATGTTGTTTCATCGATCACACTCAACTCTCATTGACATACAAGCTCTCCATTGGACATTCCGTTCCTTTGGACTAGCGAGTTAGTCATAGAGACCTCCGTAAGACTCCTCGTAGCCTTGGATTCCCTCAAGGCCGACTGAGCTGGTTGTACCCTAAAAACCCACTACACGATCCTTGCCATGTCAATCTAAAGAAACATGGTATACCGGCCCTTATGTTTATACAAAGAGTATATCATAAGAAAATTCTTAATGGGATGATGATATCATGCCATATCATGTCGTTCTTGTAAACCTCAATTCTATGATAAGAATGATATAAAGAATGTCCATATTGATTTGTCATGGTACCTAAGTTAAGGGAACCATATTCTACCTAGTTTTACCGATATCGTGATTATACCGTTATTACCGTCAATCTATATCCTTTGTCATATTTTGGACTCTATTCTATCCAAGTTGTCATACATGCCTACAAGCTTGATTATTGAAATTCTATATTGGCTATATAAACAAGAGTGGATGTCAAAAATACATGATAAATGCCTGCGCATATAGGGCCCGATCTGGTCCTGGGAGGAGCACCCGAAAGTACTTGTGCCCATGGGAGTTAAAATGATAAGGTATCTGGCATTATACCGAGTACTTGACTTGCTTGATTGGACATTCCACACACATCTTGTACTTGAATCGTACTTGACTTGACATGAAATGCGTGGCCCGAAAAAGGGTAAATTACTTGCTTGATACATGATAGCCAAAGTTCTTGACATGACTTGTTAAACGTACTTGCTTGAATATCTTGAATACAATTGTTATCTTGTTGAAAGTTCATGATTAGTTCATCTTATTTCCTTGATATTACATACTCTCTATTTTGTCGTTTATGCGAGCATGCATAGCTTTATTGTATTCATGAAAGAAGTAATTACTTAAACCCCTTGCTAGTACTTGAGATATAATTTCCTACTGAGCATTCGCTCATTCCGTTTGTCCCTTTTGTACTTTTCAGGTAAATCCGACGACGATGGAAGTCAATCGGATGGGAATATTCAAGAGTGAAAGTGATAGAGCTGCTCAAGTGTCATCTAGTCTTTTCTATAGTTTTCTTGAGTCAACTATGTATTCTTTTCCTCTTTTTATTAACAGAGTATTGGATTTGTAATAGTCTATCCATTATGAAATAAAGGATTGGGTTATCTTGCTATTTTGCGCGTCTCTGTCTTTGTGTCGAATACACGACCACTCTGATTGACATGATTGATATAAACTCGTCGCGCATCTCCGGGTATCTTCCGCGCTCGGGGCATGACAGTTTTTGTGGTATCAGAGCCTAAGGTATTCCATTCCTAGGAAAAACCCAAGTCCAAGGATAAGTTGAGCCTTTTAAACCAGTGAGATTGGGTAGAACCAAGAGTTAGATTTAACATAGTGTATGAGTCTTTTAATAAGATCACAGTGATAGAATACTAATATAGTTATTGTAATTGTAGGATAATGGCTGCCGAACATGCTCAATGGCGCAACATGCAGCGTACCCTCCAAGGGATGACTCAGGTGCTACAACAGGTAGCACAAGGTGGTGCTCCACGAGCTGGAAGCTTACACCAAGCCTTTAAGAACATGAATCCCCCGAAATTTATGGGATCGACCGATCCGGACGATGCCGAGCATTGGGTTCGGGAGACTGAACGCATATTCCGTGTCATGCAATGCACGGATCAGGACAAAGTTCTGTTAGCTACATTCCAGTTAGAGAAAGATGCTAGATGCTGGTGGGAGTCTATTGAAGCAACCATCGATCCTACTCAAGTAACATGGGATGAATTTGTGGAATACTTTAATGCTAAATATTTCTCGGACCGAGTCCAAGAAAAGAAGGCTGCAGAATTCGCTGCGTTAAAGCAACGATCTTTATCCTTAGCAGATTATGAAGCTTAGTTCTCCAGGTTGTCTAGATATGCTAAGCATCTTATTAGCACGGAGAAGATGAAAGCCCGTAGATTTCTTAATGGGCTTAGGCCCCACTATATTACTCAACTGGCACCTATGGACATCCAAGTTTATTCTGAGATAGTGCGCCGAGCTCAACTACTTGAAGATGCCATGGAACTATCTGATAGGATCCGAGGGAAAGACAAGAAGGAACAAGTCACGGGTTCGGGTTCTTTCAAACCCAATTTCAAGAAGAGGCCCAATAATGGAGGTTCGTCCTCTCAAGACCATAAGTTCAAAAAGACCAAGCCTTTCTCTATCACAACTACCCCTTCTAATACAGTATGCAAGCATTGTGACAAGGCTGGTCACAAGACAGAAGAATGCTGGAGGAAATTAGGAGCTTGTCTCCGTTGTGGAAGCCGTGAGCATCGGATTCCCGAGTGTCCATTAATGAACGACCAAGCCGGCGATGGTAAACGCCCGGTGACAAAGAATGCTCGTCTTCATGCAATACAGGAGACCGAACCTGAAGAAGAAGGCGGATTAGTGGAAGGTACATTGAAAATTTGTTCCAAATATGCACATGTCTTATTTGATACGGGTGCATCGCATTCTATTGTTTCTAAGAAGTTTGCTGACCCATTACCTCTAGAACCGGAATGGATGAAAATAGTGTTGTCTACTCCTCTCGGAAACGAGACGGATATCACGCATCATTACCAAAACTGTGAGGTGTTGGTTCGAGGGAGGAATTTTCCTATTGATCTTATCTGCTTAGATCTAAAAGAATATGATGTTATACTAGGAGCAGATTGGTTATCTAAGTACCAGGCAACGGTTGATTGCCGTAATAGCAAGATTGTTTTCAAAGAATTTCCAGAACTGACTTATACTAGTCCTAAGAGTCGAAGCAAATCCCCTCTTATTTCGGCTCTTCGAGCAAGCAAGCTCGTCAGGAAAGGATGTGTATCCTTCCTTGCTTTTGTCACTGTTAAAGAAGCTAAGGAAACCAAGATAGAAGACATTCAGGTAGTGCAAGAATTTCCAGACATATTTCCGAAAGATTTGCCGGGATTACCCCCTCAAAGAGAAGTGGCCTTCACCATTGACTTAGTCCCTGGTGCTGGTCCTATTTCAAAGGCACCATATAGAATGTCCCCTGCTGAACTCAAGGAGTTGAAGGAGCAGTTGATGGAACTAATCCGAAAAGGGTTTATTAGACCAAGTACTTCCCCGTGGGGAGCACCAGTCTTATTTGTAAAGAAGAAGGATGGATCCATGAGATTGTGTATCGACTATCGACAGTTGAATCATCTTACTATCAAGAACAAGTATCCACTACCGAGAATCGATGAATTATTTGATCAGATTTCAGGATCCAAATACTTTTCCAAGATTGATCTCAGGTCGGGATATCATCAATTAAGAATCAAGGATGATGACATTCACAAGACCGCATTCAGAAGCAGGTATGGCCATTATGAATTTGTTGTTATGCCTTTTGGACTAACAAATGCCCCTGCTGCCTTTATGCAGTTAATGAATAGCATATTCAGGCCTTACTTGGATCAATTCATAGTAGTCTTCATTGATGATATATTGATATATTCTAAGACTAAGGAAGAACTTGAAGAGCATTTGAGGATTGCATTGCAAGTCTTGAGGACAAATCAATTATATGCTAAACTCAGCAAATGCGAGTTCTGGCTTGAAGAAGTGGCTTTTCTCGGACATGTCATATCAAAAGATGGATTATCAGTAGATCCGTCAAAGGTTGAAGCTGTAAGAAACTGGGAAAGACCCACTAATACAAGCGAGATCAGAAGTTTCTTAGGTCTTGCAGGGTATTATCGGCGATTCATCAAAGATTTCTCTAAGATCGTCGTGCCCCTTACAAGGCTAACTCGCAAGGAGATCCGATATGAATGGAGTGAGGAATGTGAAAGAAGTTTCCAAACTCTCAAGGATCATCTCACTACAGCTCCGGTGTTAGCTCTACCAATAGAAGGAGAGAAATTCGAGGTCTATACAGATGCTTCTGGCATTGGCCTTGGATGTGTCCTAATGCAACAAGGAAAGGTCATAGCATACTCTTCACGTCAACTGAAGAAGCATGAGGAGAATTACCCCGTCCATGACTTAGAACTGGCCGCGGTGGTATTTGCCCTAAAGATATGGAGACACTACTTATATGGAGTGCAGTTTACTGTATACTCCGATCACAAAAGCCTCAAATATCTATTTTCACAAAAGGAGCTAAACATGAGACAAAGACGCTGGCTAGAATATCTCAAGGACTTCGACTTCAATATTCAATACCATCCCGGAAAGGGTAATCATGTTGCTGATGCCCTTAGTCGAAAGCCGAGAGCAATGATAGCCAATTGTATGATACAAGAATGGAGGTTACTTGAACAATTCTCCGAGCTCAATATAAGCATGGACAAGGAATCCAAATTTATTACATTATCTCATGTAAGCATACAGTCAGATTTATTATCTGAGGTACAAGCACTTCAGAATGATGATCCTATATTAGTGGAAATCAAAGGAAGATTAGAAGGACAATCTGACTTTCAGGTAGCTTCTGATGGAAGATTATTGTTCAAAGATAGAACTTGTATACCCGACTGTCCGGAATTAAAGAAGAAGATCTTAGATGAAGCTCACCGATCAAGGTACACTATTCATCCTGGATCAACTAAAATGTACCAAGATGTAAAGAGGAACTTTTGGTGGCCCAATATGAAAAGAGAAATAACAGACTATGTAGCACGCTGTCTCATATGCCAACAGGTCAAGGCGGAACACCAAAAGCCTGCTGGAAAACTACATCCTCTAGATATTCCTAAGTGGAAGTGGGAGGATATTGGTATGGACTTCATCATGGGTTTGTCTAAATCTAAAGGAGGACATGATGGAATCTGGGTTATCATTGACCGATTAACTAAATCGGCGCATTTCTTGCCAATAAAAAGCCGATGGTCAATTGATGTGCTAGCTGCACTGTACATCAAGGAAATAGTCAGGATACATGGAATTCCTGTCTCAATCGTGTCTGACAGAGATCCCCGTTTTACTTCTCATTTTTGGAAGGGATTACAACATTCATTGGGAACAAGGCTTAACTTTAGTACAGCTTTCCACCCACAAACGGATGGTTAGACCGAGAGAACAAACCAGGTTGTTGAGGATATGCTTAGAGCATGCATCATGGACTTTGGAGGATGCTGGCACGATCATTTGCCACTAGTGGAATTTGCATATAATAATAGCTACCAAGCTAGTATCCAAATGGCACCTTTCGAAGCCTTATACGGAAGGAGTTGCAGATCACCCATATGCTGGAACGAAGTTGGAGAAAAACAACTGCTAGGTCCCGACATGGTAAGGGATACAACTAAGAAGATACAAGTAATCCGAGAAAGATTGCAAGTTGCTCAGACAAGACAAAAGGCTTATGCTGATACAAGGAGGAGAGATCTTGAATTCCAAATCGAAGATCATGTATTTCTCAAGATATCGCCTGGACGTGGCATAAGAAGATTTGGTGTTAAGGGCAAGCTTACGCCAAGATTCATCGGACCATTTGAGGTACTTGAAAGAGTTGGCGAGGTTGCTTATCGCATCGCGTTACCTCCTCAATTGTCCGACGTACATAATGTGTTTCACATATCTATGTTGAAGAAGTATGTGCACGATCCATCGCATATTATCGAGCATGAAGATCTGGTGATCCAGAAAGATCTCACCTATGAACAGAAGCCTATAAAGATCTTGGATCGAGAAATACGAGCTCTAAGGAATAAGGTTATTCCCATGCTCAAGGTACAATGGAATAAGAATCCTGAACACGAAGCGACATGGGAGACCGAGGAATCTATGAAGAAACGATTTCCCGAGTTATTCTAAGAGGTATATGTTCTACACTCTCCACGTGTATAATTATATATATATTGAATTTGGGGACCAAATTCTTTTTAAGTGGGGGAGGGTGTAGCAACCCGGATAAATGAATATTGAAATAAAATTAAAGACATATATATTACAGAAGTAATACAGATAATAAGAATAGGGTTAATTAGACAAAATAAAACAAATTACAAATAACGCCTCTGTGTAAGGCGTTAATTTAAAAAGACACGCCTCTACAAATGGCGTGACTAAATAAAGGACGACCACACGTGCGGTCGTCAACTCTCACCCGACCAAATAGGCAAGTAAAAGAAACGCCCATATCTTGGGCGTGTTTTAAAAATAAGGAACGCCCTTATACAAGACGTTTCTTAAGAAACGACCTGAACAAGGTCGTTAATTAAAGAATCGACGCCCTGACCCAAGGCGTTAATTCCGTTCGTGACCCGTTCGACCCAGAGCTTATCCAGGGAAAGATTAACCTAATCTAGTAAGTGTCTATTAGAGTAAGGACTCTATTAGGGATATATTACCCTCAATCAAACACTACCTTTGTTAGGACTCCAAAATCCTATAAATATACCCGATCGATCCAACCCTAAACCATTTGATCGATCTACTGCTACACGGTAAGTGAAGAACATACGTTCTTCTTAGTTTCTTTTGCCCTTCTGTTTACAGCCGCATGAAGAATATTGATTATTCTTCTTCTCCTTTAATGCAGGTTAAGGATCAGGTGCTTGTGTAAAGAACAAGGTTATGATTCTTCGTTATTTGTCCTAGCTTCCGGTATGTCTGTGAAGATTATTAATCTTCCTTCGTTTCCTCTCCAGGTTGACGGAAGAACGATTGTTCTTCTTCTATTAAGTTGCAGTTGAAGCTTCAAAACCTTTTCGTCTCCTTCATCCAGATCATAAGGTAGGATCTTCTCAAGTCTTGTAGCCCAAACTAAATATATATATACAAGAAGCATCATGCATATCATGTATTAGTTTTATTTTAGTTTCTCAGACGTTGGAATATTACTGAAAGAAACGCCCTTGAATAGGGCGCTACTTTAAAAGAAACGACCACCACTATGGTCGTTAATTCATAATAAACGCCCTATATACAGGCGCTACTTTCATAAAAATATTAAATACCCACGTTATAAAAATGATATATATGAAATCCTGATATCTAATGCATGACTCTACCTGTAAATTCCTACTAATTTTCTCGTAATGACCATGTCTCCTGTCACTTGAAATTTTATTTCCTGGAATATTGTAAATTTCTTGAATTCACGACTTGGACAAAGTCATTTTTTTATATGTTAACGCCCCAGAACAGGGCGTGATTCTGAAAGCTAATGCCCCTTCCTAGGGCGTTTCTCTGTTAAAATCCCGAAATATATTTATTCTGTAAAATAGAATTAAACAGTAACGCCCCTTCCCAGGGCGTGTTTTCTATAAATCCTGAAAATTATTTATATTCTGACAGATATGTAAATAATAAGACGCCTTCTGGTGAAGTCGTCAACTCTTGAAGAAACGCCCCTGACCAGGGCGCGTTTTAGATAAATTATTGAATTATTGAAAATTCTGCAAAACGGGACATATGTAAACGCCCTTCTGTTAGGCGTTAATTACTTGAGAAACGACTTGACCTAAGTCGTTATTTTACTGTAAAACTGATTTTTCACTGTCTCTGTTAACCGATGCTTTCATATGTTTTATAATATATATATCGGCACTATTCTCCACTCCGTGAGTATAGTCCCACGTTTCATGTTGTTTCATCGATCACACTCAACTCTCATTGACATACAAGCTCTCCATTGGACATTCCGTTCCTTTGGACTAGCGAGTTAGTCATAGAGACCTCCGTAAGACTCCTCGTAGCCTTGGATTCCCTCAAGGCCGACTGAGCTGGTTGTATCCTAAAAACCCACTACACGATCCTTGCCATGTCAATCTAAAGAAACATGGTATACCGGCCCTTATGTTTATACAAAGAGTATATCATAAGAAAATTCTTAATGGGATGATGATATCATGTCATATCATGTCATTCTTGTAAACCTCAATTCTATGATAAGAATGAGGGTATCTTACTTTGATATACTGTTCATGTGGACCTCAATTCTATATAAAGAATGTCCATATTGATTTGTCATGGTACCTAAGTTAAGGGAACCATATTCTACCTAGTTTTACCGATATCGTGATTATACCGTTATTACCGTCAATCTATATCCTTTGTCATATTTTGGACTCTATTCTATCCAAGTTGTCATACATGCCTACAAGCTTGATTATTGAAATTCTATATTGGCTATATAAACAAGAGTGGATGTCAAAAATACATGATAAATGCCTGCGCATATAGGGCCCGATCTGGTCCTGGGAGGAGCACCCGAAAGTACTTGTGCCCATGGGAGTTAAAATGATAAGGTATCTGGCATTATACCGAGTACTTGACTTGCTTGATTGGACATTCCACACACATCTTATACTTGAATCGTACTTGACTTGACATGAAATGCGTGGCCCGAAAAAGGGTAAATTACTTGCTTGATACATGATAGCCAAAGTTCTTGACATGACTTGTTAAACGTACTTGCTTGAATATCTTGAATACAATTGTTATCTTGTTGAAAGTTCATGATTAGTTCATCTTATTTCCTTGATATTACATACTCTCTATCTTGTCGTTTATGCGAGCATGCATAGCTTTATTGCATTCATGAAAGAAGTAATTACTTAAACCCCTTGCTAGTACTTGAGATATAATTTCCTACTGAGCGTTCGCTCATTCCGTTTGTCCCTTTTGTACTTTTCAGGTAAATCCAACGACGATGGAAGTCAATCGGATGGGAATATTCAAGAGTGAAAGTGATAGAGCTGCTCAAGTGTCATCTAGTCTTTTCTATAGTTTTCTTGAGTCAACTATGTATTCTTTTCCTCTTTTTATTAACAGAGTATTGGATTTGTAATAGTCTATCCATTATGAAATAAAGGATTGGGTTATCTTGCTATTTTGCGCGTCTCTGTCTTTGTGTCGAATACACGACCACTCTGATTGACATGATTGATATAAACTCGTCGCGCATCTCCGGGTATCTTCCGCGCTCGGGGCGTGACAGTTGTATTCATTTCAGATATGTCTGTTTGAGTCTATTTAGTTTGTGAGGTTTGTTAAAGTTCAGCTTGTTCGGACTGATCTAGTGTTTTGGTTTAATTTGAATTCCAAATGGCTCTTGCAAGTGTGAAGCAACTTTGGTTTTGCATTGATTGGGTTGAATGTATGTGAATCAAACTTCTGTGGTTTCAAAGACTGAGTATGCATGTTCAACAAGCAATTTAGTTTTTCATTGTCTGAAGTTAAAATGACTGGATTATTTGTTCAAGTGAAGGTCTAATTCTCTATTCACTCTCTATCAGTAAGATCAATGGTAAGTATTCATGTATGAATGCAATTCAATGTGAAGAGAATGGATTTAATGGATTCTTAATGTTTCTTATGGTTAATAGGCTGCTTTTGATCTCTTCAGTTTCTGCCCTGAAAGTGTCGACTCTCAGAGTCGACACTTGCTGGGCAGCCTTGATGCCTTGATGCTGCAGGCTGCAAGTGTCGACTCTAAGAGTCGACACTTACAGGCCAGGTTTGTTTTTCTGCTGATGCCAGAACTCTCGCCAAAGTGAGTCGACTCTATGAGTCGACACTCTTGGCTTGAGTGGCGTATTTGTGCTGAAACAGAACATCCGGCTAAAAGTGTCGACTCAGGGAGTCGACACTTTCGCCTGTGCCTGTTTTTGTTTCTCGGGACAGAACACCCTGAACAAAGTGTCGACTCCTAGAGTTGACACTTGTCCAGGTGCGTCCGGATCATGATTTCCAGATTATTTTTGAATTGCCCATTTTGAGATCCGATTGGTTTGCCCTTTTACACCTCTATCCTTAGAGTTTCTACCCTTGATTGGGTGTGGTTCTATGAGATTATTGCATGGGGCCTTCATGTCTGTTTGCATCTTTTCTTTGGGCATATATATATCCTGTGGTTCTATACGATGGATATATCTTTAGGGGCTAAAGTTTTTATTCTTGTAGGAAGAGGAGAGGGAAAGGGCGACGCATACTTGCTGAGGAGGTGAAAAGGGCCGCCGAGGACTGCATCTCACGACCCGAGCTCGGATCTGGAGGCGAGCCGCCGCTGCTCTCCACCGGTTGTCTGTTTGGGCGTATTTCTTCATGGAGCCGGCCACTTCCTCTCACGGTTCATTTGTTCTAATGCACCCTTCCATATTATCTCCGAGATATGTTGAAGATTAAGAGGGAAAATCTTCTTATCTTGTCTTCTTATCTCTAGTTGAGCATAGCTTTTTATCTTTAGACTGGGCTTTGGATTTCCATATAATTTTTCTTCATAGATGATTTCGGAGAGTCGTCTCCGTTGGTGTGATCTCTCATCATCGTGCGAGGACACACGTGTGTGTGGGGCCGTTGAGCCCGTGTGTGGTGTTTTCGCTACCGTCGTGCAGTGGTTGTTAGTGGAATCCTCTCGAGTTGAGAGGGGTGGACGTAGGATGGCACTTTGGTGCATCCAAACCACCTAAAAATCCTTGCGTTGTGGTTTGCTTCTTGTGAGTGTGCTATTTTATTCTGTCCGTCTCATTTACAAGTGTGATGCGGTGAGGTGAGCGTTCATACAAATTGTCTGCTCCTTAATTTTCATCTGAGTGGTTCATCTATCTGCGCTGGAGAGTTGTGAGTGGTTGGTTGATTGTCGTTTAATTAATTTACATAAATCTGAATTTAGAGAGCTTCATCTCTTCATATTAATATCTCTGTATTTTATGAAGGAAGTTTTATTATTGCTATATCATCTCTGTGATCTAGTTTTTAATTTTGTTAAAAAGGGGGCGCAATCAATTCACCCCCCTCTTGATTGCATTCCTAACCGGGCCAACAATTGGTATGGTATCAGAGCCTCGGCTCTGTTTTATTCTGAAACCTAGCGGTTTAGAGAGATCTGTTAGGAATGACTAACAAGGGGTTAATGCCCGAAGGGCATTCTATTCATAGGCCTCCCTACTTTGATGGTACCAATTACACATATTGGAAGAATAATGTGACTGTTTTCCTTCGTGCTCAAAGCCATGAAATATGGACCGTTGTTAACAACGGCCTACATACTTTGCCGGAGGATGAGACGAAGTGGAATGAAGAACACATTAAGAAGTCCACTATGAACTTCAATGCTTTAAATATTATTCAGTGTGCCATTCACCTGATTGAATATGCTCGTGTGTCTATGTGCAGGAACACAAAAGAGATGTGGGATAAGCTAAGGTTGAGTTATGAAGGTACTTCTGAAGTCAAGGAAATGAAGGTGAACATGCTTATCCGGGATTACGAGCTATTCCACATGAAAGAGGAAGAGACCATCTCCGAGATGTTTGCACGTCTCATGGAGATTACCAATGGTTTGAAATCACTCGGCAAGGAATTCAAGGACACTAATTTGGTCAGAAAGGTGCTGAGGTCTTTGTCACCAAGCTGGCACACCAAGGCAACGGTGATAGAGGACTCGAAGGATCTTTCTACACTTACTGTGGATGCTCTCATAGGGTCTCTAATGGCCTATGAGATAAATATCAAGAGGACGAAAGATGACACCAATCAATAGCATTGAAGGCAAACCCCGAAACTATCTCAAGTCAAGAGGATTCGATGGACAACACGGATGATGAAGAGGTTGCCATGATAACAAGGAAGGTCAGACAGTTTCTGCGGGAAAGAAGAAAATTTGGTGGAAAGTTTAGAAAATGGAAGAGGCAGCCCAAGTAGAAGAATGATCCATCCAAAGCAGCTGAGATCATGTGCTACGAATGTAAGAAGATGGGGCATATGAGAGGTGAATATCCCGAATCGAAGAAAAAGGGCAAGAAAGACAAGGACCAGAAGCCAAGGGCCATGAAGGCCAGTTGGAGTGACGAGGACGAGGATGAGCCTTCGTTAGAAGAAGAAGAAGACATCGAGAAAATTGTGAAGAACTTCTGCCTTATGGCTCAGGAAGATGAGGTGTAGGTAAATTCTGACCCTGAACTCATTACTAATGATTAATGAGAACTTGCTTATGAGGAGCTGTATGAAAAGTACAAAAAGATTAGAAATGAAAATAAAAACTTGAGAAAAAACATTCATGAAATTATTCATTCAACTAACTCCTGCAATAGATGTAGTTTGTTTGAATTGCAAGTTCAAAAATTCAAAACTATCAATGAGTCTCTAGAATCAAAATTGATCATGTTTGAAGATGAAATTGCTTGTTTGGACGTGGAGAAACAAAATGCATGTAAGCTCAAAGAGGAAATCCAAGAAAAGAATGAAATGTTGAAAAAGGATTTGGATGAAATGAATGTGAAAATAAATTAATGTGAGAGAGTCAAGGGAGAGTTGAAGAGTACAACTGAATTGCTGGTTACAGAATTGAATGATTTGAAAAGTGCTCATGAAAAATTGTTGAAACCAAAGGAAAATTCAAGATTCATGCATGGCAACAAAAATCAAGTTCATTATAACATCAAAAATTCACAAGTTCATAGAGAATGTTCAAACACACACACAAATCCACAAGTTGTTTATTCTCGATTCCCCTCTACCTCTAAAAATCTAAATAAAAGAAACAATTTTGGTAAGAAAAGACCCACTTGTTTTTATTGTGGGAAAGTAGGGCATGCTATGTACTTATGCTAATTGATGAAGTATGATGATGATCTATTTTTCAGCAAGTATAGTCAGAATTCTGTGAATGCTAACATCAAGGGACCCACGTTTGCTTGAGTACCCAAATCAAAATGAGCATGTTTGCTTATTGGTGCAGGTCTGCGTGAAGGTGATAGAAAATAAGTGGTACCTGGACAACGGATGCTCCAGGCACATGACAGGAAATAAAGACCTTTTTGCAGACCTAGCAGAGAAAAATGGTGGAACGGTAATTTTTGGAGGACAGGACAGAGGTAAGATTGTTGGCATTGGGAGAATTGGTAAGGATCTCAACCATTGCATCAAGGATGTTTTACTTGTTAGAGGTCTAAACTATAATTTGCTTAGCATTAGTCAACTTTGTGACACAGGTCACAATGTTATTTTTGAATCTTCTCACTATTCTATTGTTGATGCAAAAACTCATGAAATTAAGTTCATAGGAGTGAGAAGTAATAACACCGATCATGTTGGTTTCGATGAAATTGCTTCTGAAAATTTGTGTTTGGTTACTAACAAAAATGATGATGCTTGGTTGTAGCATCGCCGTCTTGGGCATGCCAGTTTTAATGTCATCAGGAAATTGTCTAGACATAGTTTAGTTAGAGGTCTTCCTTGCTTAAATTTTGAATCTTCAAAAATATGTGAAGCATGCAATAAAGGAAAACAAATCACAACTTCTTTCAAATGCAAAAATATTGTTTCCACTGAAAAACCCCTTCAGTTATTACACTTGGATTTGTTTGGTCTCACCAGGACACGTAGTCTTGGAGGGAAACTTTATGGCTTTGTGATCGTCGATGATTTCTCAAGATATGCATGGGTTTTGTTTTTAGCCAACAAGAGTGATGCATGCAAAGAATTTGTTGATTTCTGTGCAAAGGTTCAAAATGAAAAGGGATATACTATTCAGAAAATCCAAAGTGACCACGGAAAAGAATTTAAAAATTTTGAATTTGATGAATATTGCAGGAAGCAGGGGTACGAGCATCAATATTCAGCACCAAGGACCCCTCAACAAAATGGAGTGGTCGAAAGGAAAAATAGAACGCTCGTGGAGATGGCACGTACAATGCTAGCGGAGAATGGTCTTCCACGGTATTTATGGGCAGAGGTAGTGAATACTGCCTGTTATATCACCAATCGGGTAATGGTAAGATCTATCCTTAAGAAAACTCCTTACGAGCTGTACAAAGGTAAAAAACTCAACATATCTCATTTTAAACCATTTGGATCTATCTGTTATATCTTGAATAATGGCAAAGATAATTTGGAGAAATTTGATGCTAAGAGTGATAAAGGGATTTTCCTCAGGTATTCTTTAACATCTAGATCTTACCGTGTTTACAATTCTAGAACTCTTGTTATTGAGGAAAGTCCGCATGTTGTAGTTGATGAATTCACCTTGAGAAAGCCAAATGATGATGATCATTTTCTGGTTATAGGTGAGAGTGAAGTTGAGAAAGGAGAATCGAGCAAACAAGGTGAGGCAGAAGGTCAAGAAAAGGAAAAGGACCAAGAGCAACAAAAGGAGCAAGTACATCCGACTCTTCCACACCAATGGACTACACATAAAGAACATCCATTGGAGAATATAATCGGCGGTGTGGATGATGGAGTGCGAACACGGGCTTCATACATGGAAGTTGAAATTCATGATAATTTAGCCCTACTTTCCAGTATTGAGCCTAAATCTTTAGAGGATGCACTTAATGACAATTCTTGGGTTCTCGCCATGCAAGAAGAACTACACCAATTCCAAAGGAATCGGGTGTGGTTCCTCGTGCCCCGGCCTGATAATCATCCCATAATCGAAACTAAGTAGGTTTTCCAAAACACACTTAGTGAAGATAGGGTGGTTGTGAGGAATAAGGTAAGACTGGTAGCCAAGGGCTACTCTCAAGAATTTGGCATTGATTTTGACGAATCATTCGCTCCTATGGCTAGATTAAAGGCAATGAGAATACTACTTGCTTATGCTTGTCACAGGAACATCAAGCTTTTCCAAATGGACGTGAAGAGTGCCTTCCTCAATGGGGTTATCAAAAAAGAAGTATACGTGGAGCAACCACCGGGCTTCGAGGATGAAAAATTTCCGGACCACGTCTACAAATTGGACAAGGCACTGTATGGGTTAAAATAAGCTCCCCGGGCATGGTATGATCGCTTAAGTTCATTTTTGATTGATAATGGCTTCAAACGAGGTAATATAGACCAAACGTTGTTTACTAAGACTTGTGATGAGCATGCCTTACTTGTGCAAGTTTATGTAGATGACATTATATTTGGAGCCACAAATCTGAAAATGAATGATGATTTTGCTCAACTTATGTAGGGAGAGTTCGAGATGAGCTTGATGGGCGAACTAAACTTCTTCTTGGGGTTTCAAATAAAGCAACTGTACGATGGTATCTTTATCAACCAGAAGAAGTACACAAGAAATTTTGAAGAAGTTTCAACTAGAAAATGCCAAGCCGTTTGCTACACCCATGTCCACTTCACTTAAGTTAGAAGATGATAAAGGTAATGTCGTGGATCAGAAACGTTTTAGGGGTATGATAGGCTCATTGTTATATCTTACTGCTAGTAGGCCTGACATACATTTCAGCGTGTGCCTCTGTGCAAGATATCAATCTTGTCCCAGGGAATCTCATTTGTCGACCGTGAAAAGGATTTTCGGGTATTTGAAAGGTTCTATTGAACTTGGTTTGTGGTTTCCTAGAAATAATTCATTTGATTTGCTTGCTTATACTGATTCTGATTATGCTGGGTGTAAAATGGATCGTAAGAGCACAAGTGGTCACTGCCAGTTTCTAGGGGGCTGCATGGTCTCATGGGCCTCAAAGAAATAACATTGTGTGGCTTTATCAACTGTTGAAGCCGAATATGTGGCTGCAGGCAGTTGTGCGGTCCAAGTACTCTCGATCCAACACCAATTGTTAGATTTTGGTATTACTTTGAAAAAGACTCCCATTTTGTGTGATAATACTTTCGCGATTAATCTGTCCAAAAATCCTGTCCAACACTCTCGCACAAAGCACATAGAAGTTAGACATAATTTCATTAGAAATCATATAAATAAAGGTGACTTTGAATTGACTTTTGTAGATATAAAAAATCAACTTACTGATATTTTTACAAAACCTTTGAATTCTGATCAGTTTTGCTTTCTAATGAGAGAATTAGGAGTGTGCAGATTAGATAGTTAAAATCTTTTTGAGTTGCTTTGTACATATTCTCTCAAAATGTCAATTAAAGCAATTATGCATACTACACTATTTTCTTGCACATAAGGAGATTTTCCACAGCATCTAAGTTTCAATACTTTCTGTTTGTGCATAACACTTTGAATAACATTTGATCCTCTTTCAATGCTTCATTCTCTTGCATCCGCATGTATATAACTTCATACACTCTATACTAATGCGTGCATGAATGCCATGATTATCCGATATATCAAATACCGATTGCGGAAGGTTGGATTATGTCTAGCTGAAAGCTTTCCCCATGCGTGAGGGTGGTCTTCAGACCTACGTTCTTCGCCACATACCGGTAATCAACATGTGTGAAAAATTCATCTCAATGCATGTCTGAGTGTATATAAAATATCACCCTTCTTCTTGAATACATCCTATGGCCTTTTTCCCTTGCTAGATAAAATTGTTTTGATCTGGACATGTTTATTACATGGCACATATTAAGGGAGAGTTTTTGCTCATAACTGTGCATACACTTAGGGGGAGACATAACAATGATAAGACTAATTCATCTCTTACATTCAATACAATCTCTCTCTCAATGTGCTCTTTTTGAGATAAATGATTCTATTTGATAAGGATTTCTGTTATTCCATTTAACACTCCTAAGAACTCTTGAATTTCGACATTGATATCACATGTTTCGTGAGGAAAAAGCTGTTTGCCCCACCAAAAATCCGTATAAGTGGAACGTGGATCCGAGTAACTGAGAATCTTCCCTGAAACAAAGGAGGAAACTCGCGTCGAAAAGTGAAGCAAATCCACTATTAAAAACAAGTGGGATTTGGCACCGAGTAGCTGGGAAGTGCCCCTGAGACAAAGGGTACAACTCGCACCGAAAAGTGACAAAATCTACAGTTAATATAAGTGACGAAACTGAGTATCCGGAAAATATCTCTGAGACAAAGGGTATAACTCGCGTCAAAAGGTTAGTCACCTTTTTGTGTTTAATCAAAATTTGGGGTTATACGTAGCTACCAATATTCAAGTATTGTGTATGGAAGTGTATGGAGGAACGACTCTTTTTAGTGTTAGTTGGAAAATCTGATGATCCATATTGCTTTAGAATTCATTGCTCAATCTTTCACATATACACCTTGGGTTTGATTGTATGAATGTTCTTTATGAATCAGTCGTCTTTCATAGTTAATATACTACCATCTCTCTGTAAGCACATCCTTCTTAATATTGCTCAAGCACATCATGCTAAGAATCAATCGCATATTTCTTAACCCGTCCCGAATGGACATGCCTGACTTTATATCTTATTAGGGATGCATGTGTGCCTGCGTGATCATCCATTCCACTTCAGATGCTTTGCTTTGAGTTAACTGTAAATATGAGGCTTTATCCAATATTTCTATCTTGCATCAAACCCCTATTTGACTTTGACAAAAAGGGGGAGAAATAAATTGGTTTTGGTTTTTACAAGAAAAGCTGAACAGTGAATGGTTTTTTTTTTGCATGAAAAGCTGAACTGTGAATGGCTATTGAGTAGTTTTGAAATGGCTAGTTTAAGGTTTGATGGGTGATGGTTTTTATCTACTTCATGCAAATCTTGAGGATATACGAGGAGTTTTGTCTTCATCAAAAAGGGGGAGATTGTTGTGCCCCGGCATATTTTGACGAAGACAAATTGTTCTAATTTGTATGATTTGCATTGAATATCCTCTAATAAGTGTGAGTCTAGTTGTTTGGGTTCTGAATGGTTATCCTTAAGCTGAAAGTGATATCTTTATATGCTTGATGATTTTGACTCTCTATATCAATGGACTGTATAAGTTCAATTTTGCATTGGAAGTGATTTGATCTTCATGTGTGATTGGTCTTCAATGAGCTATGCATAATATCACAATTATGAATGGTACGGTTGTATTCATTTCAGATATGTCTGTTTGAGTCTATTTAGTTTGTGAGGTTTGTGAAAGTTCAGCTTGTTCGGACTGATCTAGTGTTTTGGTTTAATTTGAATTCCAAATGGCTCTTGCAAGTGTGAAGCAACTTTAGTTTTGCATTGATTGGGTTGAATGTATGTGAATCAAACTCCTGTGGTTTCAAAGACTGAGTATGCAGGTTCAACAAGCAATTTAGTTTTGCATTGTTTGAAGATTAAAATGACTGGATTATTTGTTCAAGTGAAGGTCTAATTCTCTATTCACTCTCTATCAGTAAGATCAATGGTAAGTATTCATGTATGAATGCAATTCAATGTGGAGAGAATGGATTTAATGGATTCTTAATGTTTCTCATGGTTAATAGGCTGCTTTTGTTCTCTTTAGTTTCTGCCCTGAAAGTGTTGACTCTCAGAGTCGACACTTGTTGGGTAGCCTTGCTGCAAAAACACTCTAAGTGGTTTTCGCGTGGGCTTTAATGTCTTATGTCATCTCTTTTCCATGTGTATATATACCCTACGATCTCCATCGAAGGAGACATCCCTTGGGCTAATCGTGTCTGTTCTTCTTGCAGAAGAAAATGAGGGCTTCGCACCATCAAAGGAGAAGGAAGAAAAGCCGCTGGAGGACCCCATCAATGAGCTACTTCTGTCGATCTGAATCCAACTCAAGCGGCTCATCGCTGGATTGTTACATCTTGGGCGTCTCCTACGAAATCAACTTCCTTCCACTCAAAGGATCGACTTCCAGCGCACCCTACCTTTTGATTGAAGGGATCCAAGGGATATTCAAAGGGGAAATACTATATATCTTCTATCCATTTATTTGTGATGCCCCTATAACTAATACATAGTTGTGAGCATATTGATTCATCTGTTCTTGGTGCTTGCAGGTACGATTGGAGCTTGGATTTGAAGGAACATACATTGGATCTTCAAGAAGGAAGACCGTCTGCTCTGACATCCTGCGGATTCAACTCTCTCCAACCTAAGCTTCAGGAAAGATCTTCTTATGGCTATTGGAGAACTAAGGGGAAACATTCTACATCCTTCATTCATTTCTTTATGATACTCTCCTAGGGTGATAATCTGTTGAGCATATATTATAAATCCTTTTACTTTGCTGAACTTCGAATATATCTGTGTGTAGTGTACGGAGTTGCGTCTTTGTGTGAGGATTTAGTGCGGGGTGAGTTTCCCGAGTGTTTGAGTGTGTGCTGCAATGGCAGTGTGAAGTCCCGCGATCAATGACACCCAAGAGGGGGGGGTGAATTGGGGGATGATAACTATTAGTAAATTTTTACCTGTTTTAAATGAATATGATGCAGCATCAACTAGGAATTCAAAACTATTTAGCAACAAGCTAGATTTATCAAAATCTATCTCCATGATAGTTCCTTGGTACAAGGCGGAGGTGTGAATCCAAGGATTCTACTCACGCAAGATGCTATTGCCCTCACAAGAGTGATCTTGTCGATTCAAAAACACCTTTTGATATACCAAATATCTATTTAGATAAAAGATCGATTATGCTAAATATGAAAGATCAACCCAAAACAACAGTATGCACTAACAATCACATGGAATGGGGGGTAGAAGAAATGAGCCAAATCACACAATTCAAACCACACTGCACGATGATTTTTAAGGTGGTTCGGATGCAACGACGGTAACCTACGTCCACCCCTCACCAAAACCCGGTGAGGCTTCACTGCTGAAAACCAGCACAGGGATAAATCCCCAACACGGAGACAAGCTCCAATACACACACGGAGGCGAGCTCCAACACACACACGAAGACATGCTCCAACACGATCCGATGACCGGATCAACAACACACAGACACACGCTACGACAGATGCAGCACTTTACACACTTGTACAACCGGATCGGGATAGATCCAAACACACACATGCAGATCTAAGAAGATCTACAGGTACACACGGATCTAAACAAGACAATCCACACGACTACGGATCTGAATCGATCCACACACACACACGGATGTTTGCAGATTACAAAGAACAATACTTGAAGCTCAAAACACAACAAGAGATGAAACACAAAAGAAAGAACTCCTGATTTAGGCTCCCCCTGAATGTATGATGCAGATCTTGAGCAGAGCTTACTTCTTCACTTGATTGTAGATTGGTTGGCTTCAGATGGAGCTTGAAGAGCTTGGAGATGGATGAAGAAATCTTGCACGAGTTACTATTCACGGAGCTATAGTAGCCTTCTTTCTCCCTTTGTCAACCTCCCCTTGAATCCTCTTTTATCTTTTGTTTTCTTTGCCCTAAGAGGTGTTTTTATATGTCTTGGGTTGGTCAAGGAACATCCCTAGACATAGATCCACATTTTCTGGCGAATTTGGAGGCTAAAAGATTGAAAAGCCCACAAGAGATGCTTGAACACGTTGGTGAAAACAAAGTCAAACATAGGGGCTGCGAAGCTGGCGGTCGACCGGGAATAGAGGGGCGGTCGATCGGAATTTTACAGGAATGAAGCTTTTGAGTGCTGGAAAACCGGTCGACCGGCCCAAGACCGGCCCAAGACCACCACCTGGAAATCCTGCATTTTCAATGGAGTTAGCTAATGAATCATAATCCATGCACAAGAAAGTTAGAGTCCACATTATGTACCAAACAAATTGAGGTTGTTTGAGTTATTCTGGGGATATTTGAACCATGAACAATTTGTGCTTGAGCTTGAGTTGGAATTGACTTACACATGCACTTGCAATTATGAAGGTACTAAACCATTGCCCATACGAGGTTTGATATACTCACAGAATTGACCAAATGTTTGCTTCACTTACATTCATGAGTTCTAACAAGGTAACCATTCATTTTGGAATTCAATTAACTCAGTTTATGCATTTGGAATGCTTTTAACAGATGAGCATTGTCATTATGCACAATTGCCTTAATCACATATAATGCTAGCTTTAGAGTGCTTAGGCAAGGCACAAGGAGGAAACCAAGTTTGGGGTTTTGTTATCATCAAAATCACTTGGAGAGACTCAACAATCTCTCCCTTTTTGATGATGACAAAACATTAGAATATGAGAGTAATGGCATGCTTTGATAGCCACATTGCGTACGGGTAGTGCATCAAACCAAGGATTGACAATTGTACAAGGCAACACAAACCATTCAATATATGCAAGCCATTCAACATTTTGTTTGCCAAGAAAGATAAAAAATGAGACACAAGAGCCAACCATTTGAGATCAAACACCAATTGCATTCAGTTCATCATTTCATTATAGAGTACATTGATGCTTGAGAAAAAGAATGCAAGACTCTAGACCCATACGAAAGAGTACATTGATGCTTGAGAAAAAGAATGCAAGACTCTAGACCCATGCGAACGGACACAATGATCCTCACCAATGATCATGCATACAAACATACGAACATACTGACATATATAAATATAAGACTTGCACTACTACTACTTCTCCCCCTTTGGCAGCATCAAAAAGGGGATAGGATAGACGAAAAGAGGACCCAAAAGGCACAAGACCAAAGGATAGCAAGCTAGAGGGAGGAAGCAAAAGAAAAATCCTCATGGGGCATCTGCAGGAGGCTGATCCTCTGGAGGAGGGGGCTGATATCCAAGGCGGCAGCGGATGTCTTCAAGAGAATGATCTTGAACCTGAAGATGCTCCCGAATATAGCCAATGGAGACGTCACGGCGCTGCATGCCAAGAAGTGTCAGGTTCATGAAGTGGAAGGCCTGGCTGGAATCAGCGACGCTGTCTGTGAGGCTAGTCATATGTGTGGAGAGTGTGGCCATCTGAGTGGAGATAGTATCCAGAATAGTGGAGAAGGAATCTATGCGACTTGACATAGTGTCAATCACATTACCCATAGTGTCGACCCGATGCCCAAAGGTAGAAAGTCAGTCCCCAAAAGTATCCACTCGAGTTTCCAGTCTAGTAAACCGCCTGTCAAAAGTCTCATAATCTACCCAATAATGTTGTGCGGCCCCCTGAGTAGAAGACTCTCCATGATAGAACTGTGGTGGAGGAGGCACCTCGGGATCCATATAGTAAGGTGAAGGTGGAGGAGGTTGCTCCTCAGCCTGAACTGGAGGGGGAACATCCCCTTGATCCTACTGCTGCTCTTGTTCCTGCTCTTCCTCACTATCAACTTCTTCCCCATAAATTGGTATATCTTGGCATAGCTCTCCATCGGGACCATAGTAATACCCAAAATCTGTAAAGACCTTATACTTATTATATATGTCATCTTGTCGAACATAAATGAACTGCTCATTTGCCAAATTGATCCCAGCATATATGAAGACGCCTGTCAACTGTGAAGCATATGGCAAAGATCGTCGGAGATAGGTACGACAAGTCCCAATCAGATTTGTCATGAGCCGACCCATGTTGATTTCAATCCCATTCATGACATTGTAAAACAGAAACTTCTGAACCTCTGTCACTTCATTTCGACTGCCAACCTTGGGATAGATGAGTGAAGTGAACATATGGTGCAAAATCCTTTGCAATGGTGGAAAATAATTTGCATTCAATGTGATAAGATTACTCACACCATGCACATAATCACAGCTAGTCATAGCAGTAAAGGTAGCTGGAACTTCACCATGACCAAAGGTCATGTCTGCACCCATGGCTGACACTCCTAAGTGTAGACACGCTAAAATTGACATTATTTTGAGTATATTTCATATTGCCGTGCAATGCCCCATTTGACCCTCAAATTAGCTTGTTTGAGTGGTTTTTCCCACTTTTCTTGAATTTCTCGTATTTTTCCCTCATTTCCTCCTTTTTTCTATTTTTCTGGATTTTCTGGGCATTTATCTAAATATTTTGAAATTCACGACCTGGGTAAGGGCGTGTTTTTAAAACACGACCTGATCTAGGGCGTTTCTTGGAGAAAGGACGCCCACGCCTGAGGGCGTCAATTCTTCATGTTTGACCGACTTCCCTCACTTTAAAAACTTGAAATTAACGCCCTCCCCAGGGGCGTATTTTTTAAACGTGGCTTTGGTTGAGGCGTGTTTTACTATTGGAGTTTTTATTTCTAAAAATTAGTTTTTTAGAAACGCCCTTGTGCAGGGCGTGTTTTTAAGAAACGCCCTTTGTGCAGGTCGTCAATTCTTGAATTGACGCCCTGGTCCAGGTCGTGTTTCACTTTTTTGTTCCGAACGAACGCAGCCTTTCCCCAGAGAGTCCCTGCTTCGTTTGGGCTCTTGCCCAGCTTAATCCTCCCCTCTTTGGGCTCTTGCCCCTTCTTATCTATTCCTCCTTTGGACTCTTTCCTTCTTATCTCCTTTTCTACCTTATTAATAGAGCTTCTGAGCTCTGTTAATCGGTTGGATTCCGGAGGCTTCTTCCCCGTTGTTTTTATTTTTCTTCTTCTTCCCTCCTCGGTTCTTCTTCTGTCTTCTCTTTTCTTTTCTTTCCTTCGCAGGTTGTTGCTGCTGTGGCTAAAGGAGGGGCAGTAACATGTTCAAGTCTTCATCCTATTGAAACCTTCTCCCCGTCGAGGATCAAAGCCCAAAAGCAACAGGCTCCTTGTCTTTTATTTTCTTTCATTATTCTTTTACTGCATCACCGTTTGCATGCATGCATGTTCATGTGTTTATATGCTCTTTCAACTCAACCACGTTGAGAGATCTCCTATAGTGCACACTTGCACTCTTTCCCCTTGTTTTATTTTGCATACATCCATCATATTTCCCACACCCTCTTTGCATAGGGGTTTAAGGGCTAACACCCTTAAGGTGTGTTCTTGCACATGCTTTCATGCTCATATTTTTATTTAGAATTTGATGCTACACACTCACCATATTTCTAATGCAATTTCTTTCATTGGTGTTTGTCTTTTTTGCAAGGGTAATCAATTGAAGAACTCTCTTCATCGGCCGGCCGATTTGAAGAGAAAGGAAAGCACTCACATCCCCGCACCTTTAAAGGTATTTTTCGCGATCCCTCCACACTTTTTCATTGTTATATTCTTTTGAGGCCTCGTGTCTCTGGCGATCACAAACTCCTCATTAGCACCTCGTGCTTATTTGTGCCTCCCTTTCGTGCTATTTCATGCTTATTTATTCATATTCTTAAATTTTCCTTAAGTGGATTTTATTAGGATCTACAAATTGGCGATCACGGTGGGACCCCTATTGTTCTTTTTTTGATTACCCCTTTCCCCTTTGGCACCCTCGCGTGCCCTTTCCCCTTGGTACCCTCGGTACCCTTTCCCTTGTGTCCCACGGGCACCCTCTATTGTGCTTTGCACTCTCCCCACTAGTGATTGGCTAGTTTATTAGATCTTCTTTTTAGAAATTCCACTTATCCTCCTAAAAATAAAAAAATCTTAATGAGCATGATATCCTGTTGATTGCCTTATTTGTGTGACTGTGAGTGTTTTCATTTTGCCGGTCGTTGAGCTTCCTGTGAATTAACGCCTCAACCTGGGGCGTGTTTAAAATTAACGCCCCCAGACAGAGCGCCTTTTGATTCTATAACGCCTTCTGGCAAGGGGGTTTTCCAGCGCGTCCCTGGTGCTTTGTGAATTAACGCCCTGCCGCAGGGCACCTTTTTATTGCATAGCGCCTCGGCCAGGGGCGTGTCTTGATTTGGCCGTGCACCCTTTACGAGTTGACGCCCTCACCAGGAGGCGTTTATTTGGTTTTTAGCGTCCCATATCAGGGCGTGTTTTTTCGCTCCTGTGGGCCCTCCACAGTGATTCACGCCCTGCCCCAGGGCGTCTCTTTGCTGATAGCGACCTTCCCCCGGTCGTCTTCTTCCTGTGTTTTTTCAGACCCGTGCTCCAGTGATTACCATATTGATTGCTCTTGTTTATCATTGTGGTTTGCCTATATCTGTTGCATTCATTCATCTTTGCATTTGTCTTGGGAGACCTCCTCTCCTCACATCTTTAGGAGCCACACACCCTCTTGGTGAAGGAACGACCCTCCATTGAGCATTCCGTCTCTTTGGATTGGAAATTCCTAAACCAAGCCTCCGTAAGCCCCCGCACCCGTGGATTCCCTCACGGACGCCGGGCAGGTTGTACCCTTTTGAAGTCCCGGGGTTAGTTGGCCTATACGTGGTGAGAGAGTGTTCCTAGTTGGCATTGAAGTTAAATCATATTGAAACTAGGCTCCTCCCCTTGTGTGAATCATATCAATTTGCATAAATTCATTAATTCACCAAGGTTCGAACATAAAAATCAAGGTAACCATTTCAACTTGGGTGTGTTTCTTTGCCAATTGTTTGCACATTATTTTGATTGCATGATGGCTTACCATGATAGGAAAAATAACATGTTCAATTCAATTAATGTTCATGAGGGTGATCAACCTAGCACATCTTATTCCCCTCAATTTCAACATGTTCATCAAAATTCTCACCATTCTTTCAAAGGACCGCATCCTCATTATTACGGTCATGCCCGACCCATGGGCAATGTCCATCCTCATGGTCCCCCTACTCAAGTTCGAGCCACTATTCCTACGGGACCGTCTCGTCCTAACGATGAGAAGGTCTCCCGAATCTTGCATGCATTAGATCATCTCACCCCTCAACAGATCCAAGCCCTTAAGACCACCGTTGAGGGCGCATCTCCTGCATCTCATCCTCCTTCCAATCCTATGCGGGTGACCCATCACCCACCTCCCTTTTCTATTCACAACCCTCCACGGGTGGCCCATCACCCACCTCCCTCTTCCACTCATGTTCCTACTAATCGGGTAGCCCACTACCCATCTCCCTCTATTCACACTCCTCCTCGGGTGGTCCGACACCCGCCTCCTTCTATTCCTCCTACATCACGGCCCCGAGGCCCTTATATTCCTTGTAATCCGGTCCATCCGGGTTCTTTTAAGGGTCATCCCGTTAACTCCCCTCCACGGCCTTTTTATGCGGCCCCTCCTCCTTCAAGGCCCTGCCAACCCTTGGTTGTTCATGTTACACCCCTCCAGCAAACTCTGCTTGATAAGATTACTTTGATGGAGGAGCAATTAAAAAGGGTCATGGCTCCTCCTACTCCGGTCAATCCTCTCCATGTCGCTTTGGACGAGATTACTAAGATGGAGAGAGAATGGAAAGATAGGAGAGAGGATTATGGCGTCAGCATTCCAAGCGAGCAAGAGCCAGCATTTGAAGAATCCGAGGCAATATACGATGATGAAGCTGCGCAGGCACCCCTTCCGAGTTTCCTTCGTTTCCCACTTCCCCCACTTTCATTCGATGAACCTCCTGCTCAGGATGAAGCCACCGTCCCTAACCCTACCCCTATTTTTGAGACCTCTTGGTGTTACGACGATGGGTCGATATTTCAATCACCCACGCCGACACATCTTGAGTCTCCTCCCACTCCCAACGCCGCTCGCCCCGTTCGGCATTTTCTCCGCAATAAACCCGCACCAATTACACCTCCCACAATTATACTTCCACCAATTACACCTTCACCAATTAAACCCCCATCAATTACACCTCCACCAGCTATGCCATTAACCTCCATATCACCAGCCTCCACTGAGCCCACCTTCGAATCTTCCCCAATTAACCTCCCATTACCACCACCTCAACCTTCCCTTATCCATTTAACCCCAAAACCCACATTGCCTACTCCACCACTTAACCCTTCACCTATGGTTAGTCTTGAGCAGGATCCACCACTTTTTGCACTCAAGCCAACCCCGACTGCTTTCGAGCAAAGGGAGAAGCTCGGCGTGTTTGAACCTCCACTTCCACTCATCCTTTCTACAACACCCCCCATTACACTTTCCATTATACCTCCACCATCCACGGAGCCTTCCGCCTCCGCCTCACCTCCCCTTATTACTCGGAGGGGGAACGCTGCTATAAGTACTTGCGCCAAGGATGATCAAGAGCCGGGCAAGACAGATTTGGCCACGGCTATGCGATTCAAGATTCAAGAATTCATTTACCGGATGCCAATCCGGATTATTGTGCCAAGCATGGTCGCGGAGGCCAAGTCACCGTCATTGTTCAGAAGAGAATGCCAGGTGTTGATGTCACCCAAGGGCCGGGCAGGGCACCCCTTGTTCCAATTTCCAAATCCTGAATCCATTCTTCCATGCAAGGGGCGAATGCCCATTTTGTTCAACACTCCATATACGCCACAGTTAATGGGTAGCACAATGCTTCATGTTCCAACTTTCCAATCCCCTCACATTGTTGATCTTTACCTTCCAAGGGGGTTGTTATTTATTATTGAAACTTCTTCCATTGGGCCAATTGGCTATACACTTTCGCTGCCGTGGAGGGGCAGTTATTTTGGCGCTAAGGGGTCTTCCACTCCTTTATCCACCCTCTATCCCACTCCATCCATATTCTTGTCTATCACGTTTTCTTCATGGGCCACTCCCAGGGGAAAGAGGAGGATCTCACCCTCTCACCCTTCACATTCCTCATCTTCTTTGCATTTCATTGCGTTCATGCATTCACTGCATTCATCACGTCCATTCTATTGCATTCATATGCATTTGCACCTCCTGCTTCCCGGGTCTCCAAACCCGTATCTTCCCCGCCTTCCGGCACCGCCGGATCCTCTGCATTTCCCACCTTATTCATATTCATCTTCATTACTTGGGCATCGCGCCCCTTTCCAACCTTTTCATCTCACTCTCCCAGATTTCTCTCCCTTCTTCCCAGGGCATCGCGTCCCTCGGCATTTTATTCCTCCGGAACCTCCGGACTTTTCCCTCGGGCACGACGCCCCTTTCCACCTTCTCCTTCCTGATTTTATTCCTCCGGAACCTCCGGACTTTTCCCTCGGGCACGACGCCCCTTTCCACCTTTTTCATCTCCTTCCTCTGGAACCTCCGGACTTTCCCCTCGGGCACAACGCCCCTTTCCACCTTTTCCATCTGATTCCTCCGGAACCTCCGGATTCTCCGTTTTATTCTCTCTATTCTTTTCCCGGGCATGACGCCCCTTTCTATCTCATTCCTCCGGAACCTCCGGATTCTCCATCTGATTCTCTCTATCTTTTCCCCGGGCACGACGCCCCTTTCCATCTTCTCCTTCCTGATTTCATCCCTCCGAAACCTCCGGACTTTTCCCTCGGGCAAGACGCCCCTTTCCACCTTCTCCTTCCTGATTTCATTCCTCCGGAACCTCCGGATTTTTCTCTCCTCCCTGGGCATCGCGTCCCTCGGCATTTGCTTCCTCCGGAACCTCCGGACCCTCCATCTTTCTTCCGATTCATCATTCTAATCTTCCTGAACATCACATCCTTCATTTTTTTCTTCCTTTTCCATCATCTTTTTCCCTATTTCGTCTCAGGGCATCGCGTCCCTTCTTTTGTCATCCCTCCGGAGCCTTCGGATTTTTCCTCTCATGATTCTCCTCTGCCTCCGGACCCTCCAGATCCGCCTCTTTCCATCTATCAATTTCTTCTTCTAATTCCTCCTGATTCTGGGTCCGATCCAACTTCTTCCACATCCACTGCCTTGGGCATCTGCCCATTCTCCCATTGCTTTCGAGGCTTTAGTCCTCACTCCTCCTTCTAATTCTCCTCTCCTTCTGTAGACTGTTCCATATGATCAGGGTCTCCACGCCTTAGCAAGGGAGTTCTAGCCCTCGCCTCTTTTCCTTTTTTTCCTTATTCGTCTGAGTCTGGTCTTGGCACCACTCCTTCTTGTTAAGCCACTTTCAATCCTTTGCTTCCAATCCTTTATCTGCCTAAGAGGACTACCCCACGATGATCAACCTCGCCTCTGACAACTGCTTCTACAAAGGTTGCAAGGTAACATATTGGCGTAAGTAAGCATTTATATGATATCATTACCTCATTACTTCACGCATGATTTTCAAAATGAAGTGCTTCCTAACAAGATTAAGAGTGGTGTTTTAGATCTTTATCTTAGGCTTTTGTTAAATTAAATCATTGTTAAAAAGAGTCTTTAGGCTTGCTTATGCAGCACCTTGGTTAATAAGAACCCCGCGCTGGGAATTCAACATTCTCTCCCTGCTTGTTAAGATCAACCCTTAGCTGGGCATCGCACACACTTCACGGCGTCCTTAGCCGGCTCCTTTGGTTAAACACCGTTGCTACCTTGGCCATGCCATGAGTATATCTAAAAGTCTTTTCTCTTCTTTACTCGGCCATGTGCAGGGGCAAGAGGTTGACGGATGAGATGACCAACCTTGGTAATCCCCAATACGAGAGGAGTCTCAAATAGGGGCAGTCTTGACCCAAACTAAATATGAATTTCATGATATACATCTCGCCAAAAGGGCCATTATGAAAATCAAGTCAGAATTTCGATAAAAGCAAGATTGTGAATTATGGCATGACAAGAGTGGCAAAGTCTCCGCAGGGAAAATCCTGGTCGTATGCATGTCAAGGGTCTAAAAATCAAAGGCATAAAGCCCCGGCGCAACAGACTACCTCTTTGAGGGAGAACACCTTGGAAGGAATTCAAGTCTCGACATCTCCCATCCTGCATAAAGCTTATCTCCAATTATTCTTCTCTTCTCCCTCCAAGACCGAACATTTCTCAGGTATGGCATTGGTAGGGGTACCGTTGATCAAGGGCAGTCGGTTATAGGGCGCCACCCTTCAATGCACGCCCAGCTTTGGGCAGTTTTTAACAAAAGGGGAAGGAACGAGGACCCCTAGCCAGTGGTTTAAGACACCCTTTGATGCTGCTTTAGCAATGTCTAACCAAAATCAAACAAAATTGAATATTTCTTGTCCAAAATCTATAAAAATTTGAATATCTTTCCCAAAATTCATAAAAATTGAAATATTTTTCAAAACCCATAAAAATTTACAAATTTTTCCAAAATTCATAAAAATTGAAATATTTTTCAAAACCACATAAAAATTTGCATATTTCAAAAAAAACTCCATAAAAATTGCATTGTATTTTCTGATGGTGTTTTGCAGGAACAGCTTTGCAAGGACCAAGATCACGGGATGCGTCCTATCTCCACTCATTGCTATCAATCTATTGATTCTCCCGATATTCTCATGACATGCCACCCTGGGCATTTTTGGTTATCACCTCCTTATATCATTTTGGTTATATCTCCTAATTATCATTCTGATTATTCATCTCCAGATCTTTCAATCAACTCCTACTAATTTCTCTTGATCAATTCTGCCGATGGGCATTATCAGATCTTGATCATTCAACTCCAAATCTTGATTAGCCAAGTTGCATCCTCATGACAAAATAACAAACAATGATGCTTTGCAATATCATGATTCAACTCATAACGGTTACTATGTTGTGACATGCTATTGATGCTTTGATTCATGCTATGCTTGCTACGCTTAAATGCCTTATTCATTGCTTGTTATCTTTTATATCTTGGCTGATGAATTTTTGAGCGCAGGATAAGAAGCTCTTGGTCCCACCGACTGGGCATCATCATCCAAGCCCCACGGTGCTTGCAGCTCAGTTCTCAGTTCCCATGCTCATTGCCCCACCATCTCCTGTATGCATTTTACTATATGTTACATATTCTACTAGATTATATCAAGGACCTTGTGGCTTTGGTAAATCTGGAATTTGAGTTCCCCTTCATCAAAAACGATGACGATTCCAGAGGCATCTTAGTCATACGGATAGGCCGTTGAGCCGTCCGAGACTGGGGACGATGGTTCCTTTTTATGAGTTGGTGCGTGGATAAACGGGCTTCGGCTTAGTATCAGCTCGTGAAATCGGTTTCTTGACTCAGTCTTGGCAGCTTAGCAATATTATCCTTGATTATCTTATATTTTCATTTGATTTAATTTTTCCTTTTAAACCCAGCATGCATTCATGTAGGAATTTGAAACAATTGTTGAAAAATCATTCTGATGAGCTGACTTTGAGGGTTGAAGTTGATCTTAATCTTTCCAGATATGAGATGTTCCATGCCGGATTGAATCTTCAGTTCGTTTTATCGCTGTTTTGGATGATTTTCTCGAAAGCTCCTTGTTTGGATTTTTATCATCTTATTTCAATCCTTTCCTTTGATCCACCTTGGCTGCAGCACGTCCACTGGCTGGTAACCGCTCCCCAATGGTGAAACTTACAGGTTTGTGACCTGGGGTACTTCCACCGCGCTGGAAGTTGATCATTTATTTTATCTCCTTCGTGCACCGCGTGCACAACTCCCCTTTTATCCAAACATTGTTGATTTCATTGAATTTCCCGAGATTTGCTTCATCTCGTGCTTTTGATTTGATTCTCATCAAGTGATGTTGATTGCGTGTCTCATCACACCTTGGCATCTACTTTTCAGTTTGCTACGCTCCCTTGCAAAGCAGACGCCAAGGCGGGGCAGCTGTAGACACGCTAAAATTGACATTATTTTGAGTATATTTCATATTGCCGTGCAATGCCCCATTTGACCCTCAAATTAGCTTGTTTGAGTGGTTTTTCCCACTTTTCTTGAATTTCTCCTATTTTTCCCTCATTTCCTCCTTTTTCCTATTTTTCTGGATTTTCTGGGCATTTATCTGAATATTTTGAAATTCACGACCTGGGTAAGGGCGTGTTTTTAAAACACGACCTGATCTAGGGCGTTTCTTGGAGAAAGGACGCCCACGCCTGAGGGCGTCAATTCTTCATGTTTGACCGACTTCCCTCACTTTAAAAACTTGAAATTAACGCCCTCCCCAGGGGCGTATTTTTTAAACGTGGCTTTGGTTGAGGCGTGTTTTACTATTGGAGTTTTTATTTCTAAAAATTAGTTTTTTAGAAACGCCCTTGTGCAGGGCGTGTTTTTAAGAAACGCCCTTTGTGCAGGTCGTCAATTCTTGAATTGACGCCCTGGTCCAGGTCGTGTTTCACTTTTTTGTTCCGAACGAACGCAGCCTTTCCCCAGAGAGTCCCTGCTTCGTTTGGGCTCTTGCCCAGCTTAATCCTCCCCTCTTTGGGCTCTTGCCCAGCTTAATCCTCCCCTCTTTGGGCTCTTGCCCCTTCTTATCTATTCCTCCTTTGGACTCTTTCCTTCTTATCTCCTTTTCTACCTTATTAATAGAGCTTCTGAGCTCTGTTAATCGGTTGGATTCCGGAGGCTTCTTCCCCGTTGTTTTTATTTTTCTTCTTCTTCCCTCCTCGGTTCTTCTTCTGTCTTCTCTTTTCTTTTCTTTCCTTCGCAGGTTGTTCCTGCTGTGGCTAAAGGAGGGGCAGTAACATGTTCAAGTCTTCATCCTATTGAAACCTTCTCCCCGTCGAGGATCAAAGCCCAAAAGCAACAGGCTCCTTGTCTTTTATTTTTTTTCATTATTCTTTTACTGCATCACCGTTTGCATGCATGCATGTTCATGTGTTTATATGCTCTTTCAACTCAACCACGTTGAGAGATCTCCTATAGTGCACACTTGCACTCTTTCCCCTTGTTTTATTTTGCATACATTCATCATATTTCCCACACCCTCTTTGCATAGGGGTTTAAGGGCTAACACCCTTAAGGTGTGTTCTTGCACATGCTTTCATGCTCATATTTTTATTTAGAATTTGATGCTACACACTCACCATATTTCTAATGCAATTTCTTTCATTGGTGTTTGTCTTTTTTGCAAGGGTAATCAATTGAAGAACTCTCTTCATCGGCCGGCCGATTTGAAGAGAAAGGAAAGCACTCACATCCCCGCACCTTTAAAGGTATTTTTCGCGATCCCTCCACACTTTTTCATTGTTATATTCTTTTGAGCCTCGTGTCTCTGGCGATCACAAACTCCTCATTAGCACCTCGTGCTTATTTGTGCCTCCCTTTCGTGCTATTTCATGCTTATTTATTCATATTCTTAATTTTTCCTTAAGTGGATTTTATTAGGATCTACACTAAGGCTCGTCGAAAAAGATCGGGTGTAATATGTAACTCAACTCCTTGAACAACTATATACAGCTCTTCATTTCTCTCAATCAGATTTCCATAAAATTGCTGCACTAGATTGGGATAGTATCTGGTATACCTAGTGACAAAATCTGTCCAACCGTCTTGAATATCAAAAAGAGCACATAAATCAGGCAGAAGCTCATTCACCTCATTAAAGTCGACCAATCGAGGGTCGATAATAGGCTGTGGAGGCAAACGAGGTGCTCGAGGTGGTGCATGAGCTCGCTGAGGTGGAGGAGCCGGGGCCTCTCGTCTCTGGCCACTAGCTTCCCTGGGGCAGAACACCGAGAGCTCTATCTAGGCGGCATCCTGAACTAGAAAACCCGATGGAAACCCTTAAAAGGATGACTCTCGTCTTGAGGGATGAAGATAGACTCGAAGACACTCCAAGGGCTTGCAATAGCCTTCTCCACAACCTGGAACCTAGGAGGTAGTTCCACGAATGCATGAACGGCCAAATGGAGTTCGTCCCAAAATCGTGATGAACATTCCGGATCTTGTGCGGGTGGAGAAATGATGAGCTTTAGGGGCTTGGGAGGTGGAGTTTGGGTGTTCTAGGGCTGGGGGAAAGTGTTGGAGAGTGAATGGGAGTGTTAGAATGAGAGAAAGGGGTTTTAGGACCCCTTAAAGAAGGTTCAGATGAGGTCTGGCTGGGACGGTTTGCCGCCACCGGTCGACCGGTGCGGGAGCGGCGGTCGACCGCTAGCTCAAAAATCCCCATTTTTGTATATATATACATTTTTGTTTCTTTTTCCTTTCTTCTTCTTCTTTTTTAAATATGGGGAACATCATCCGACCTTCTGATTGGAGCCAACATCATGAAGTGGAGAAAAAGAGAAGAGATGGAGATTGAGGGAAGTTCTCTAATTCTCCCTCAAGAGTTGCCTTAGGTCCGGCATCACTGGGTCCACATTTATTTAACCAAGGAATATCTAGCCTTAGAAATATTTTTCAAGGAGGTCTATATGTATAAATACATTCAGGCATGCATGACTGAATATCAACACACAAGGTATTAAAAATATATGTATACAATATGCATGTTAATCTACCCTTGATGCATATGAGTTTCTACAAATGCAATTCTTATCATAAGTGCAGACCTGTGTATGTATGCTCTCACCCTTGCACATCCCAAGTTCTCTTTCTATCTGCTAAATTGATCCTGGTTTAGGGGTTTTGTGAAAATATCAGCTAGTTGTTTGTGTGTGTCAATGAAATTCAATTCAAAGATCCCTTTTCCTACATGATCTCTCAGAAAATGATGTCGAATGTCAATGTGTTTTGTCCTAGAATGTTGAACATGATTTTTTGACAAGCTGATTGCACTGGTATTATCACACAAGATTGGCACACATTTCATTTCAACATCTAAATCAAGTAATTGATTTTTGATCCAAAGTACTTGGACTCCACAACTTCCAGCGGCTACATTTTCAGCCTCGGCCATTGAGAGAGCTACTGAATGTTGTTTCTTGGAGGCCCATGAGACTAGGCACCCACCAAGAAACTGACAGTATCCACTAGTACTTTGACGATCTAATATATATCCGGCATAATCCGCATCGGTGTATGCAAACAATTCAAATGAACTATCGATGGGAAACTACAAGCCAAAGTCTACGGTACCAATTAAATATCAAAAAATGGGTTTAACAGTCATTAAATGAGACTCTATAGGAGATGACTGAAAACGAGCACATAGACATACACTGAATTGAATGTCAGGGCGGCATGCTGTGAGATACAATAGTGATCTGATCATACCTCGAAGCAGTGTAGGATCTACTGTTTTACCATTTTCATCTTTGTCTAACTTTGTGGTTGTGGCCATCGGAGTTGACAATGGCTTTGCTTCTGCCATCCCATATTTCTTCAATAGCTCCATAGTGTATTTGGCTTGGTTTATGACGATTCCTTTGGAAGTTAACCTGCAAGCCAAGAGGGAATGTCAATTCACGGATTATGCTCATTTCAAGTTCACCCTGCGTGATTTCTGCACATTCAACACATAAAGCATTGTTAGTGAGTATAAAAATGATATCGTATACATGAACTTGAACCACTAACATGTCTTTTACCTGGATTTCTTGTGAATAGGGTCTGATCAACATTACCTCTCGAGAGTCAATTTTCAGGTAAGAGTGAGGTGAGCCTCTCATACCATGCCCTTGGTGCTTACTTCAGTCTGTACAAGTCTTTTTGTAGCTTGTACACCTATCTCCCGGTAGCAATTGAGAGAGTTCTTATCATCTTTATCCCCGTAAGATATTTCTTCAGTTGGTTCAAGCTTGGCCATGGCTGGCCCAACATCACTTGTATTTTAGGAGTGTGATCTGCATCCAAAGTTGAAATGATTTGATTTATCAATCTCGATTTAGATTTATCAACAATAACATGAAGACTTCCTTTAGCAATTGAAGTCACCTTTTTTAACATTCTAAAAGCTCTTAGACTTAAATGTGTAGCTACGAGAGAGCCTGGGCATTAAGTTCACATGTCTATTCTGGGAACTCCCCTCTTAACGTGTGCAAGAATTTGAGATCTTCAGTGAAGTATTAATGCCATATGCAACCTTTAAGTACTTGACTCATAGTACTGGGTGGAGAACTTAGATCCGAAGATCACTCACGCATGGTGATAGTTTCCAGACAAGCTTAACCTGTCTTTTCACATGTCACCATTCGATATACTATGCAGTCATAGATGTGATGAAGGGAAGAGAATTGCAATGCATTATGACATGACTTCACAATGTTGGACTTTTGCAAGAAAGGATGTGAAGGCATATGATAAACTCAATGTATGCAGTGAAGGTTAATTTGAAGGTTTCCAAACTCTTCTTTAACAATATGCTATGTGATAAGCGATATGCACAGAGATATGCAACTGACTGCGGATGAAATGCAAGTACAGACATATGCATGACCACATAACTATACAACACAATATGAATCAAGATATGGCACAATTACTGGAGAAAGTAAGAGGGATATCACCTGAGTATTCATATTTCAGTTTTTGGTTTTTCTTTTAACCTGACTTATGTCACTTGGCCCGTGTGCCTTACCTTCTTAACTGAAAATATATTCCACACTTCATATTCTTATGGCGCACCTGCAAAACATATTTCTCAATTTACATTCTTAGGTACCCAAATCATCTTGGGTCCTTGTGGATTAGAAGGAAAATTGGCACGTGGCTTCCACTTTTTGACAACGTTCAATTCATCACTTTTCCTTAGAAAATAATCATGCTTAACATGACCAGATTTGTCAGAGAAATGGGAGGAAGTACGTGGCATCACTTTTTTTCTTCTCATTGGCTCGACCAATTTGTGTATGTGAGCATGATGTGTTGAATGAAAACTCTTTTTCTTCATTAGTAACCAACAGTGTGAAATTGTATGACCGCTTTTACCACAATGATTACAATGCATGGAAGATTTTGTGGTAAATGATTGCTTTGCATTTTTGAAACCAGCTCTGTTTCTACATGCTCTCAAGTCATCATTTTTCATAATGAGACAGTCATGCATCATGTGTCCAAGTTTTCCACAATAGAGACAAAAAACATTTTTTTTCTTGGATGCTTGGGGTTTCACATGAATGTTTTTAGCATGCACATTTTGGACATTCACACTCTTTTTCGAATTTGGTTGAGTTCTTGACATAGTGTGTTGCTGGGAGTTAGATTTTGAGGTGCTGGGTGTACATGTGCTATGAACAAATGAAGTGTGTAACTTACTTTCAAATTTCTTTTTGTTTACAGGATTAAATCTCAGCCCTTCTCTTTGAAAGTTCACTTTCATCCCCAACAATTTGTCCATGTTTTCTTGACCATCCACGAATCTAGACAGTGAATTTTTTAAGTCCTAGATTTCACTTTCTAAAGATGTGATGTGCAACTGAGTGTTGGAGAGTTCTTCTTCACAAGTAGCAAGACTGACATTCAACACATCATTGGTTTTCCTAAGACATTCAACTTCTTGTTTTATTTCATCCACATCTTCACACTCATCCAAAATCACAGATTTTCCTTTTTCTAGAACCAACAATCTTTCAGAAATGGCCGTGTTCAATTCTTTCAGTTTCTCATTTTCTCTTGCAAGCTTTTTATCATGAACAAGTTCATTTTGACCATTGTCCATTGAACTTATTTTTCTCTCTCAGCTCTTTATTTTCATTTCTCAAGGAGAAAATTTGATCTTTGTGAAATTCAATGTCGAACACATGAGCCTTAATCATTTCCTCTAGACGTGAGCATTTTTTACAGAAGGAATCACAATTGTTTTGTTCAACCTTCTTTTTCAAATTTTTATTCTCAGATTTTAGCTTGTTATATTTATTTGCAAGCTCATCGTATGCAACCAATAGATCATCAAAAGATATATTTTCAGAATTTGAATTTACCTCCAATGATGATCCATTCTGCTGATCACTGCCGTGATCACTTGTGCCTGCCATAAGACATTTGTCTTCATGCTCTTCCTGGAAGCCGACTAAGCCATCCAATATGTCCTTTGCGGAGCTGTAACGGGAGACAAAGGGAAAACTATTAGTATTAACTGCGGCAGTGAATAAACTTAGAACCAAGTAATTTTGATCATGTTTGAACTTATAATATGCAGTCCATACAAATTTATCTTTAGACAACTCATAAGGACCATGTGAAATAAGTTTCCATAGCTTAGGATCGTATGAGTTGACTAGACTGCACATTCTTCCTAACCACAAATCAAAGTTAGAACCATCAAACACTGGTGGAGAATTCAAGGTGTACATTTTGGTAGTCATTGATCTGGATCTCTCTAGATTGTTAAATCTATGAAAAATTGAGCCTTAGCTCCGATACCAATTAAAGTCCCACGATCAATGACACCCAAGAGGGAGGGTAAATTGGGTGATGATAAGTATTAGTAATTTTTTTCTCGTTTTAAATGAATATGATACAGCATCAACTAGGAATTCAAAACTGTTTAGCCACAAGCTAGATTTATCAAAAGCTATCTCCACGATAGTTCCTTGGTACAAGGCAGAGGTGTGAATCCAAGGATTATACTCACGCAAGATGCTATTGTCCTGACAAGAGTGATCTTATCGATTCAAAAACACCTTTTGATATACCAAAGATCTATTTAGATAAAAGACCGATTATGCTAAATCTGAAAGATCAACCCAAAACAACAGTATGCACTAACAATCACATGGAATGGGGGGTAGAAGAAATGAGCCAAATCACACAATTCAAACCATAATGCACGATGATTTTTAAGGTGGTTCGGATGCAACGACGATAACCTACGTCCACCCCTCACCGAAACCCGGTGAGACTTCACTGCTGAAAACCAGCACATGGATAAATCACCAACATGGAGACGAGCTCCAACACACACACGGAGATGAGCTCCAACACACACACGGAGACGAGCTCCAACACGATCCGATGACCGGATCAACAACACACACACACACACACACACACACACACACACACACACACACACACACACACACACACACACACACACACACACACACACACACACACACACACACACACACACACACACACACACACACACACACACACAACCGGATCGGGATAGATCCAAACACACACACGTAGATCTAAGAAGATCTACAGACACACACGGATCTAAACAAGACAATCCACACGACTACGGATCTGAATCGATCCACACACACACGGATGTTTGCAGATTACAAAGAACAATACTTGAAGCTCAAAACACAACAAGAGATGAAACATAAAAGAAAGAACTCCTGATTTAGGCTCCCCCTGAATGTATGATGCAGATCTTGAGTAGAGCTTACTTCTTCACTTGATTGGAGATTGGTTGGCTTCAGATGGAGCTTGAAGAGCTTGGAGATGGATGAAGAAATCTTGCACGAGTTACTGTTCACGGAGCTATAGTAGCCTTCTTTCTCCCTTTGTCAACCTCCCCTTGAATCCTCTTTTATCTTTTGTTTTCTTTGCCCTAAGAGGTGTTTTTATATGTCTTGGGTTGGTCAAGGAACATCCCTAGACATAGATCCACATTTTCTGGCGAATTTAGAGGCTAAAAGATTGAAAAGCCCACAAGAGATGCTTGAACACGTTGGTGAAAACAAAGTCAAACATAGGGGCTGCGAAGCTGGCGGTCGACCGGGAATAGAGGGGCGGTCGATCAGAATTTTACAGGAATGAAGCTTTTGAGTGCTGGAAAACCGGTCGACCGGCCCAAGACCGGCGTTCGACCGCCACCTGGAAATCCTGCATTTTTAATGGAGTTAGCTAATGAATCATAATCCATGCACAAGAAATTTAGAGTCCACATTATGTACCAAACAAATTGAGGTTGTTTGAGTTATTCTGGGGATATTTGAACCATGAACAATTTGTGCTTGAGCTTGAGTTGGAATTGACTTACACATGCACTTGCAATTATGAAGGTACTAAACCATTGCCCATACGAGGTTTGATATACTCACAGAATTGACCAAATGTTTGCTTCACTTACATTCATGAGTTCTAACAAGGTAACCATTCATTTTGGAATTCAATTAACTCAGTTTATGCATTTGGAATGCTTTTAACAGATGACCATTGTCATTATGCACAATTGCCTTAATCACATACAATGCTAGCTTTAGAGTGCTTAGGCAAGGCACATGGCGGAAACCAAGTTCGGGATTTTCTTATCATCAAAATCACTTGGAGAGACTCAACACAGTGGTTAGGGGCCAGGCCCTGTGTGTGTTGACTGCTGCGGAAGCAGCGTGTGTGGTGTTGGGGTTCGTCCCCGTGGTTGCTACATTTGTAGCGTGGTAGTGATGCCTCACCGGGTTCGGTGAGAGGTGGACGTAGGGAGCCCGTCGTGGTCCCGAACCACCTAAAAATCTTCGTGTTCTTTGTGGTATGCCTGTGTGATTGTCCATTTCTTCTATCTCCATTCACATGTCTATTTGTAGATTTTTACTCACTGCTCAACCACACATTACTACGTCTGCTATTTGTATTTGGTATAGTTAACTCGCTCGTTGCATTGTATATCCGTGTGAGATCGGAAAGGTTGAAAGAACCTTTAAATCACACTTGAATTTAGGTGAATTAACGTAGTTAATTCTAATTCCGCTGTGATTAGATTAGAGTGTTTTTAAAATTCGTCATCTCGGCTATGGGGACAATTCAACCCCCCTTCTTGTCCGCCATCTATTCTGGGCCAACACTGTCTCTTATGTGGTCTGTTCCTTATCTTCTACCCCCATTCTGTTCAACCAATTTCTTAAATCGTCTCTACTGATTTCTCCGCTTAGATCTTGCTCAATTGATCACTCTTACAACAGATCTTTGGTATATCAAAAGGTGAGTTCGGATTGACAAGGTAAACCTTGTCAGGAAGATAACACTGTGTAAGTAGAATTTTCAGATTCACACCTCCGCCACGGTACCAAGGATCCGTTGTGTGTGATAGTTTTCGTTAGATCCACTAATTTCTATATAGATCTGAACTTCTTTGTGGCTGTTCCTCACACCTGTTTAAATCGGATAAAGTTTTCTTAAAACTTGTTATCACCTAATTCACCCCCCCTCTTGGGTGTCATTGATCGCGGGACTTCAGTTTGGTCGACCGACCAGGGATTTCAGTCGACCGACCCATGCCCAGCAGGTGGGCTGGTGTGGTCCGGTCGACCGGCCCAATCGGTAGTTCGACCTAAACACGTTCTCTTCGCCCGTTTTGGCCTCCGGTCAACCCAGTTCGGACCCTTTGGTTGACCTTTGGCCCAGTGGATGTTTCGGACACCTCGTGGGGATCGAGACCGTATTTTTGGGTGTCCGAAGGTATCATAATCCTCGATTAGCATGCACGTGTTGTTTAGAGGGTCCTGGTGACCCCTTTGTTCCGGGCTTTCTTGTTGTGCTAGATCGAGTCACCGTGTACCGGAGTAGGTGTGCAGGGTTGTCCCCGCACGATGTTAGCTTCTTCAGAAAGCAGTTTTCGTGTTGGCCATGCGTATGGCCAATGACTGAGCATTCTGTGACCCAGCCTGGGGCTGGGGGCTTCTTGGTCTCCCTTGGAAAGGGAATGCACTTGGCAGTTATGAGCCACCTTAACAATTCTTTTAACCGTGGTTTCTGACCCTTGGATTAGGATAAATTTGTGGCATGGAGCCGTATTATACAACTGTCTTGGACTAAGTCGCGTGACTCAAGGGCCGTTGGATTGGTTGGTCTAGTTGACTGTCCAGAGTCTAGTGGCACCGAGCCACCCGGTACTTCGTGATTCTTGCGATGGGTGCGTGCGTAGCCTTGATACTTCGGGTTTCTTCTTCTCTGCAGAGAGTGTCCATGTAGGGCCTCCCACCGTGGCAGCTCAAGTCCGGGCCGGGAGAAAAATCATCCAGAGGGTCTGACGTAGCACAGTCAGTCAGTGTGTGCACACGTGGTCGAGGACTTCGGACCCGTGCTGATGAGCACAACCCCGACTAGACCCTTGTCCTTGTGTTACTTGTACGGTGCCTTAATTTCCACCTGGGACGAGTAGGGAGACACCCGGGACGCAGACTAAGTCATCAATGGACGCATCCGGCCTTACTTCTAGTGGGCAGGTTCTCCCGTCACACGACACGTGACTCTCGTGACTTGAGGTTTAGTTTCCCGTCTGCGACACATGACATTTTGGGTAGCTCCTGCATGCTTTCCCATTGTAGAGGTATAAGGTTCCCAGTAGGGTTACTGTAGCACCCCGCTAAAATTATAGGACAATTTTTTTATTTAAAATAATAATAATAAAATTCTAATAGGAAACTACCACAATTAATCTTTAAACAAAAAGACCCAACCCAAATGCATTTAACCTTAAAAGCCTTAACAACTAATTAAATCAATGGGCCTTGAAGGCTTTTGTACATTAAACTTTCACGTAGGAAAAAGGGTTCTCTTTTAGTGGGCTTCTGCAATTTACCCAAGCACTTGGTCGGGTAGTGGGCCTTTGCATTAAAATAATTATATGTAACATAAACATGAGATATGGGCTGTTACGTGAACCCTTTTCATGTTCGAAGAGACCTGCATGGGCATTAGGGTTTCTAAGAGGTAACAGGAAAGCGTCGAAGGTTTGGTAGGATTGAATTTATCTTAGCAAGATTAAAACCTACTAGGATTCTTAGTCACAAAGGATTCCTTGGTAGAACTCGGAACACCAATAAACCTTATAAAAATGACCCCCCCACGGGCAGTGCAACGGAAGGTTACTGCTGCTACCGTGCCAAGCCCGCAGGAGGTCGTGGCGTGCGGTTGTTTCTACTATGCGTAGGAAGGAAAGGGCGTTGCTTCCACGACGTCCTCTGCTTCGTCTCTCTTCCTCCGATCTTACTCCCGTTCGTTCTCCCTCACAAGAAGTAAGTTTTCTCTCCCAGGCCTAACCCAATTTAACTAGCGTGCATGCAAGTTAGTCCATCGTGTTATCTTCCTGTTCACGTCCCCTATTGCATGTTGTTTATCGTTTTGGTTGATTCGGTTAATTAATAATTGCATGCACCTTTAAATTTTTTATCCATGAAACCCTCAAAATAAAATCTTCATATGCGTATTAGGATTGGGCATGATAAGAATAAGGGATAGTAGCATTAAATAATTAGGACTTTATTTGCTTTATTAGAATTTTATTAGAATTCTTTTAAGATGGTTACATTAGAAAAAATAAATATAATTGTAGCGCCTAACATAGTTATCAATGCTTTGGTGGCTTGTTTGTGGGCGCCGGAATGAATTTTGACTGTGAAATTTTGTAGGGATGTTCCCGGGCCGGTGAGCGTGGTCGTGCGGGTAGTATCTCCTTTTTCTCATCTTAAAATAGGCATTCTCTCAAACAAAAATTTATTAAAGCATCATGTTAGGTAGAGTTTTTCGTGCTCTTCGATTTGATATATAGATTGCATGATTCTGACAAATATACATCAAAGAATTTACGGTTTAAAGTAGCTCCACGCTATTCATAAATTTAAGAAATAACGTCAACTAAGTTTAAATTGATTCTTTTAAAAATAAAATTCAAACCCTGTTAAACCCATTGATATCCTTCATGCCCACCTTTCCTTTACAAATGCCCCCCTTTTTTGCTCCCATAGTAATGTCTTCTCCATGTAAATACGTCATTTTTTTTATCCAGAATGTGCGTCCGTGTAACCATTGTTTTTCCATTATTTCTAACGTCAACGCACACAGTCACTGATTCTTTTTAAAATAACACTTAAACCACGTAAAACCTATTAATTTCTTTAATATCCTTTTTCTTCTGTAAATCGATTCAAACGACGCCCTTTCTTTTGTTTAAAAATTCAAAAACGCTAAGAATGTGCGGCCAGATGAACAGTCGCTAATTTATTTCCATTTATTTTACTTCAGTCACTAATTTTATTTTTAATAAATTATATTTAGATCCTAGAAAATTCATATCTTATGATCAAAGTTCGTAAAAATTATAATATATATATTTTCGTGATCCTTGTAAATTCCTCTCAATTACCATGTATTTAGTTCGAAAAATCTTCTTTTATTTTCAAAAGACTACTGTTCATCACTAACGGATTTAATTAGCGTCTTTTGCAAAAGACGTCGATTCTTGAAATATGTTAAATAATATGTTAAATGAAGGATTAGCACCCTTTTGAAGTGACGCTATTTTATTAATTGGCGTCTCTTTGAAGAGACGTAGATTTCTGAAAAATAAAATAAAATTATGAAATTTAAGAATTAATGTCCAAGCAGTGGATGCTAATTCTAAATAGTGCCTACTGCCCTTGAAGCATATTCTTTCGGTGAGTTTTCTTGCATGTTTTGATACTATACCGCTGGATCTTTGGCACCATGATCTCATAGATAAGGCATGGTCCCTGTTTCTAGTTCTATCCCATTACTCTTTATCTCTTGGTGAGGTTAGGACCCTCCGTCAGATACTCCTCCCGTCGGATTGGAACTTTCTTCATCGAGACCTCCGTAAGACTCCGCGAGCCTTGGATTCCCTCAAGGACGTCGAGCGGGTTGTACCCTAAAAACTATAGAAACCGTGTTTTATCATGTCACTCTGAAGAAACATGACACCCTAGCCATCATAGAACGTCACGATGGGTTCATGTGAGAACTTAGACACTGCCCAGAATTGGCGTTTGGGACAGCCATCGCCATTTTCCTGAATTAGCATCCATATAGTCGACGTGAATTCTTTCATGCCTTATAGTTAAGTGGAATTAGTACCCACCACCGTGGACGCGAATTCTTTAATTAATGGCATCTTGAGTGGATGCAAATTTCCCAAATTTATATGTCTCCCAAATTTTTATGGATTTTCCTGATTATCTTTCGCATTAGTTACGACATGCCATTCCTTTCGACAAATTCATTGTCAATATTTTGAGAACATAACCCCTTGACTCTATATTGGCCATATATGATTCTGAAATATTAAGGGATGTGGATCCACGACAACCAATGCCAGGTAGGACGAAAGTCCATTCTGTAAACCATGGGAATTTTGGGTGTGGCATTACACCAAAGTCTGTAAATTTGTAAAATTTTGTTATATATGTTATCTGCAAATTCTATTATTTGGTTATTATGTTATTCTGTTCATTCTAATAATTTAGATATTCTAGCTTCTGTTCGACTGATTATTTCTGCTTATCATTATTGAAATTCTGATATATTCTTGCCAAATTCTAAAGTTATGTTCATCTGGAGTATCCGACCTTAGTTCATACTGATATCATGTCCTTGGTTCTGTATGGGAATTTATTTCCTTCTCTTGAGCTTATATCGATCTGTCTTGGCTTTGATGTTCAATAATGATCACCCTTTCTACTAGATCTAGTGTCAAGTTATATCATTCATGTATTACATGATCATGTACATGATTACTTGGCTAATCACTTATGTCCTGCTTGACGAGAGATGTAATTTCTACTGAGCTTTTTGCTCATCCAGTCTATTTTAACATTTTTCAGGTAATAATGACGAAGACAATCAATCAGATGGGGAAGGGCAAGAGTGATGAATGCTCTGGAGAATCGAGTTGGTGTCTTTTATTTTCTTGAGTCTCGTCCTGTCATTTGAGTGTTTTCCTTTTTATTAAGTGTATTTTGAGTCTTTTTCTTTTACTTACGTAAGTTGAGTCAAGATATGTAATTTAGACATTTGATTATTAATAAGAATCAAATTTTGTCAACATTGTCTAGCCTTATATTTATGTCTTATGATTTGCTCTGATTATTCATGACTGTTCGCTGTCACGTTCCGAGCAATGCATTCCGCTGCTATTGGTTCGGGACGTGACAGAAGTGGTATCAAAGTCTAGGTTTATTAAACCCTAGGTCATGACTATAGGTTGTCATAAGTTATAGATTCAATCCTATCATTACCCGGTGAGATTGGGTAGAACCATGCGTTGAGTGCTAAAAATCGGCTTATAAGAAAAATGGCTTAACAAAATTTTCATGAGAATAATTTGCCTTTGTTAGCATACCTACGTGATTCTACCTAATGTTTAAAGAATAGAACTAGATATCCCACTATTATTTTGAAATAAATTTTCGTGTGAATTTGGGGACCAAATTCTTTTAAGTGGGGAAGATGTTGTGCCCCTGTGGTCATTTGAGTCATTCGACATCATCCTGTGGTCATTTGAGTTATTTGATATTATTTATTTTGATAATGGCTAAACACTATAAGTCATTGTTATTTTCCACTCTCATATGACTGACATACGTGATGTTTTATTCATGACAGATAAGCCAATGAATGGACAAGGAATGGAGTGGAGATGGCAAAAGTGAAAGCTCAATGATTGCGCCCTCGCACGCGGATCGACCTACCCGGTCAGGTCGCGGGGGTCAAGGGGGCAGCGCTGCCCCCGGAATAAAATTTTGATTATACGAGCGATATAATCAATAGAAATCTTCAAGACAGTCAAGGTTGATGTCACAGATGAGAACGGACTGCTAAAGGACTCAAGCGACAGAGCTAAAGAGGTTAACGGACCGACCCGGGAAAACCCGAGGTCTGCCCAGCTGGCGGTCGACCGCCCCAGCCAGCAGCTCCTAGTCTGCACGAGTCTCAGTGGCGGTCGACCGCCAGCCCAGTAGTGGTCGACCGAAAATTCCAGGGACTAATCTTCTACAGCGATTCTCAGTAGCGGTCGACTGCCAGCCCTGAGCCAACATATGTTGACTTCGTTTTCCACCTCGAGGCCAGCCCCTTTCCATGGATTTGTTTAATTCTAAAGTCACCTAATCACCCACAAAATGTGGATCTGGTCTGGGAGATATCTATGGACCATTCAAAGTCTATAAAACACATAAAAGAGGATTAGAAACCCTAGTTGATCAAGAAGAATCAAAGAGAGATCAAGAGAGGCTAGATGAGGTGCTTGGAAGAAGGGGTACTGTAGCCGTGAACAGTACTCCGTGTAAAAGTTCTACATCCACTCCAAGTGATTCAAACTTAGATCTAAAGCAAGCAACCTCCAAGGAAGCTAGAAGCAAGCAAGCTCTCAAAGGTGATCAAATCTTCATCCATAAATCTCTTCATCAACTCAAGGGGATCAAAAGGAAGATCAAAGCTACATCCATACACTTCTTCATCAACTCAATTGAATCCAAGACATCAAATGAGATCAAAGGAGGCTTGGAAGAAGAGGTACTGTAGCCGTGAATAATACTTCGTGAAGAAGTTCTTCATCCATTCTAAGGTGTATCAAGCTCATATCAAAGCAAGCAATTTTCAAGGAAGTGCAAAAGCAAGCAAGGCTATCAAGGTGATCCAAGAAAGCTGATTTCACAAGGTTTTCATGGGAGATCAAATCTGCATCCTTTATCTTCTTCATCAACTTAAGGTGATCCAAGGAAGATCATTTCACAAGGAAGAAGATACCATTGAAGCATCAGATTCAAGCTCCAGCAATCTCAGACAGGATCTTTTCTCTTTGAGCATATTCTATATCTTGTTTGAGTATTTTCATATTTGTTCTCTTTACATTTCATTCAAACATTTGAAACTGTGAATCGTCCCTACCGGTGGTTAGTAGGAAGGCAATCGGAAGTTGTCCGATCTGCGGTGTTGACGTCCCTACCGGTGGTTAGTAGGAAGGCAATCGGAAGTTGTCCGATCTGCGGTGTTGACGTCTCTACCGGTGGTTAGTAGGAAGGCAATCGGAGGTTTTTTCGATCTGCGGTTAAGTGCGTTGCACTAGTGAAGCCTCACCGGGTTTGGTGAGGGGTGGACATAGGATTGGGGATTCATTCCGAACCACCTTAAAATCTTCTGTGTTGTGGTTTGATTGTGCGATTGCTTTATGTTAGATGCATGCTTAGGTTTAATTTCTACATTGCTTGTTCATCTTGCTAAGCAAATCATTGTGTCCTTCGTTAAGCCTGTTATATTCCGCTGTGATTCTTTTTATCTAGCTTTAAAGAGGGGTGTTCTACGAAAAGAGGGGCAGATCTATTCACCCCTCCCCTCTAGATCCGCCATCTACTACTCAACAAGTGGTATCAGAGACTGGCTCTGCCATTCCCAGATCCTACGATCTGCAGGGAAAGATCCCGGTGTATTCTATTTAAATGGATTCATATGCTACACATGCTTCGATGGTTTCTCTGCCCATTTATGATGGTTCAGATTTTTTTACATGGGTTGGGAGAATGTTCATCTATGTTAGCTCCATAGATCTACAATTGTGGACTCTTATATATAATGGTCCTCATGAGCTGCCATCAAATTCAATTGATTGGTTAGCCGAACATGAGACCAAACACAATGATAATCTTCTTGCATATAACTTCATTATAGCTGCAGTTGATCTCAGACTAACTCATCTTGTGTCCTCCTGCAGCACAACCAAGCAAGTACTGGACAAGTTGGTGAAGATCCATGACGAGAAGGAACAAGAACAACAATGCTTCATGGCCGACCGTGCAGAAGAGTCTAGCAATCCATCCTCATCACAGGTAAGCTCTGATTCCGAGAAATTCACTTTTGAAGAGCCTTATGGAAGCCTATGATGAGTTGATCACACAATACAAAAAGATAAAAATAGAAAACAAAAATTTGAAAAAGGATATCAAGAAAATTAACCAAAATGAAAGCTCAATTTGTAAAAAGTGTTTTGTTTTTGAAGAGCTCAACGACACTCTTTCTTTTGATCTAGATACGCATAAATAAAGCATTGCATGTCTAAGGGATAAAAATGAAAAACTTCATGATGAAATCACTAGGTTGGAAGAAATTATAATAAAACTTCAAAACCAACCTAAATCAATATCTAATGATCAAACTATGGCCGATGAGCTAATCTATGATGAGAGGTTGATTGAAAAAAATGAAAATTCTGTTTCATGCTATGCTAATTTTGCATGTGAAAAATGTCCATTCTTGAGAAACATAAATGTTGGTCTCCATGATGATCTTGAATGGCAACAAAATCTGATTGATTCACTGAAAGAAGAGAATAGAGAGTTGTTGGAAAAGAAAATTGAACGTGAACAAGCTGAAGAAGAATTACATGAAAAACTGGCTGCATATGAAAAAGTCAAATCTGTCATTGATGATCACTCTGAAGCATTGCATGCTTTAGAACAATAAAATCAAAATCTTAAACCAATAAATGACATGCTCAATGAGTAATTGGCAGCATGCAAAGAGGGTCTTGATGAATCTAAACAGCATATTTCTTCACTTGAAAATGAAATTCAAGGTCTGAATGATTTCCTGTCTTTGTTTGCCCAAATTCAAGATTCAGACTCACCAGAAGCCACCACCTCCTGTGGTCACCAAAAAGAGCATACTGCTAAAAAGAAAAGCAAAACTCAACATGCTCATCCAAACATGCACCACAACATGTCTAATGCTAAATACCATGCTTTTCACAAAACGAATGCGCATTGTTATTATTGTGGTAGATATGGTCACACTGTGCATGATTATTTCATCATGAGAAATGATGAGCTTAGAACAGGACAACAAGTAAAAGGGCAAGGAAAGAAATAGGTCAACACTGGCAGAGGGTCTGCTCAGCAGAACTCTGCACAAAATCGCATGGAGAATCAGAAGTGTCGACATTCCCATCCAGACAGGTCGACACTCCCCATGGTCTTCAACAAAAAATGATTCTCTTTGCTGCTTTCATTGTGGTAAGACTGGTCACACTGACCAAGAATGCTGGCATCTGAAAGAAAGACACCACCCTCATACCATGAAAGGTAAAAATCACGCTCACCCATAAAAGCATAGTCCACATGCACACGCACATGAACATAAAAAGAATAATCAATCTTGTGTGCGTTGTTTCTATTGTGGGAAAAATGGGCATGAGATATATGATTGCCACACAATGAGAGAGGATGATGTGATTGCTCTGAAAAAGAGGAGCCAAGATGCTAAACATATTGCTAACCCACAAGGACCCAAACAATCTTGGATACTTAAAAATTCCAAATGAGAATTTTGGGTGCAGGATGCCTTGGAGATGAACAAAGGATCATAAGGTAAATAAAAGCTCAAGGCACAGGTATGTACATAAACCTTTTAAGTTCAGTCATCTTGCATGTTTAGTCTTGACATGTAGATAGTGCATCATATGTCTGCCCAATGCCATTAGATTCTACAAACTGAATTGCTCTTTGAAATGCAAAACCCCCATGGTGTGAGATGAACTTTTGAGCTAGATAACTTGCTCACACCATGCTTGATTTCAGCTGTTTAATTCATGAAAAACTTGTTATGCTGATGAAGTTGATGTGATGATGAGTTGCTTAAGTCTTGCTATCAGCCACATGAAATTCTTGGATTTTGATTTTGTTGATGCATACCATGGCTACATTTTCAACTCGTTATTCATGTTAGCATTGTTCAAAGGGAGAGTCTAGCAATTGACATCATTATGTTGCATTCAATTCAAAATCAATTGTGAATGATTTGTGTTTGCATCATCTTGTGATCTCATATACTCTAATGTAAATCATGTTTAGGAAAACATAAAAATGTGCAATCATCATGCAGCATCTTCATTGCATTGAGAATTCACATAAGTCTTAGGCTACATAGTTCATTGCCAACCCATGCATGCTTTCAGTGGGAGTCAACATCTAAAACCAAGATGCATGCTCCCTTAGAATGAAGTTGTATCAAATGGATGTAAAACGTGCTTTCCTGAATGGTTTGATCAAGGAAGAAGTCTGTGTGGAGTAGCCCCCTGGCCTTGAGAACTATAACCATGCAGATTTTGTATACAAGCTAGACAGGGCACTTTATGGCTTGAAGTAAGAACTAAGAGCTTGGTATGAGAGACTAAGCTTGTTCCTCATTGAGAAAGGGTACACACGAGGTAAGGTAGATCAAACACTTTTCACCAAGAAGCGAGGTAAGAACATCTTGATTGTTTAAATTTATATTAATGATATTGTGTTTGGTTCTACTAAATCTGAAATGTGTGAGGAATTTGCTAACCTCATGACTAGCGAATTCGAGATGAGCCTAATGGTAGAACTCTAATTTTTTCTCGGTTTGCAGGTCAACCAAGGAGAAGATGGGTGCTTCATAAGTCAAGCCAAATACATCAAGGAGCTGCTGAAAAGATTCAACATGACAAGCAGTAAAATAATTGCAACTCCTATGAGCACTACAGCATCACTGGATTCGGATGAAAATGGTAAATTAGTGGATGCAAAAATCTATAGAGGTATGATCGGCTCCTTGCTTTATTTGATTGCATCCCGACCAGATATCCAGTTTAGTGTTTACCATTGTGCTAGATTTCAAGCTAGTCCTAGAGTAGGACCAAGCATATTGAGATTAGGCATCACTTCATTAGAGATGAGGTCTTTAAGAAAAATTTTGAACTATATTTTATTGACACTCTAAATCAGATTGCTGACATCTTTACCAAGCCCTTTTGTAATGACAGGTTTACTACACTCAGAAGGGAGCTTGATCTTTGCAGACCTCAGGCCACTAAAAATTGAAATGATGATCCTCTTTAGCTTGGTTGTATGTCTTGAAATTTGGCATCCATGCATTGTTCATATGTAAATATGTCATCTTGCTTCTGATGTAGCATTGCATGTAGTCACGATGCATAATAAAGTTGAATTCATGTTCACGATGCATTGCATATGGTGTAGCTTCATTCTTGCATGGCTATGGTATATCAAATGTTGATGTATGGAAAGGCAGGTTATACTTTTCTAGAAGCACTCAATATGCGTGAGGTTTCACCTCCGCCAAGTACCATGCGTCACTGTCGCATATAGGCCATATAGTAAGGGGGAGTTATCTCTTTGACGCATTCATGCATTTGTTTAATCTTCATTCTGTGCATTTAATAAGTGTAAAACCATGTGCTGGGTCATGCATTTCATGTCTGCCAACTTCATGTTTGATCCAGTCAACCCCTGCATGGTTCTAGTCAACCTCTCCTTGACATTCAACATTCCACTTGATTGCCAACGTAATTCCTTGAGTGCACTCACTGCATATCCTTAGGGGGAGTCCTGCTGCTATTCTTAATCTCTTGCAATCTGAACTTCATGGCTTATAGTCTGAATATGAGATCATGAGACCGACAGCACTACAGCGTCAGAGCTTTCTATTATATGAACTGATGATTGTCCATTCAATGAAAATGGTTCAGATTTAATGATTTCCTTGAAGTTCATATGTATCTTTTGAAATCATCTATGTTCTGTGGTTTTAATAGATCTTAACTAGAGGTTACATGTTATGCATTGAATGACTATCTCAAAATCTGAAAACTCCAAACTTCATGACAATCTTGGTGATACTCTAGAGCTAAGTATTATTTCTAAACATCTTGATGAGCTGAAATTCCTGAAAATCAATTTGACAGAGCAATGATATTGTTGCACGGAGAAACATGTCATGTCATCAAATCAAGTGACAAATGATATGTCATGATGTGCCCTTGTTATCTCTATCTTAATTATATTGGACTCTAGGCAGAGCACTGGCATAATTGCTGAGAAATATATCTTCTCATCAAATAAATGAGATCGGATATGTCATGACGTGACTTTGTTATCTCTGTTCATTCTGAAGCATAACAGTCAGTCTTACCAAATACCTAGGAATACTGGCGTCTAAACAACATGTATTCTTACGACTAGGAGGCATGTACTAGACTCGACTGCTCGTAAAATATGAGTCATGTGCTTTCAAACACAAAAGATACTGCCAATCAAAAATATGGTGCAATCATAAAATTCCATGCTTTAGTCATGATTGTTTAGCCTCAATACTAATTTTTATGTTATTCCCTTTGTAGTTATTGAAAATGGATATATAAGACAAGAGAAGGTTAAACACTGCCATGCCATGCGCTTTTGGTTCATTTCTATTAAAACATGGATGTAGATACTTTTCGAACTCCATTGTTGATCTCAAATTTCATTAGCTTTGAACCATATATATTGCTCACGGCATGTTTCAGGTTTACATATAATGGCTTGCTCTTCACTTCCATTCAGCTCTGGTCTCTCAGACTTTTGTAGCCTTCTCTATTTTCTCCCTCCTTTTTGTTGTTGTCAAAGGGGGAGAATCTGCATATGTGAGTCCTTTGTGAGTTAATACCTTGAGCTTATTTGTTAGTACCACTTTGTGAGTCCGTCCTCTGTGCGCCTTTGTAACTTGTCAAAGGGGGAGAAGCGAACCTCCGTGCTCCTTTTTGCTGTTGTCAAAGGGGGAGAATTTTGTGAGTTACCTATGTGAGTTGTCAAAGGGGAAATATCCATTGTGATTGTTCATGCATACATATCCTTTCTGTTTGTGAGTGTGACATCGTCAAAGGGGGAGAGCGTCAAAGGGGGAGAAATACATCAAAGGGGGAGAAATAGAATTCTAGAAATCTCTTTGTGATCATGCATACATATTAGCATTCACATGCTTTGATCAACCATGTATACATATCCGCATTTACATGTTTTCAACATCATGGATCTTGAGCTGCATATGTTATAAACTCTGCCATCTTGGATATTACTGCCACATAATGACTCACAGTGTTGCCATCATCAAAAAGGGAGAGAATGTTATGCCCCTGTGGTCATTTGAGTCATTTGACATCATCCTGTGGTCATTTGAGTTATTTGATATTCTTGGTTTTGATAATGGCTAAACACTATAAGTCATTGTTATTTTCCACTCTCATATGACTGACATACATGATGTTTTATTCATGACAGATAAGCCAATGAATGGACAAGGAATGGAGTGGAGATGGCAAAAGTGAAAGCTCAATGATTGCGCCCTCGCACGCGGATCGACTTGCGCGGTCAGGTCGCGGGGGTCAAGGGGGCAGTGCCCCTTGCGGGGGTTTGCGGGGGCGGAGCCCCCGGAACAAAATTTTGATTATAGGAGCGATATAATCAATAGAAATCTTCAAGACAGTCAAGGTTGATGTCACAGATGAGAACGGATTGCTAAAGGACTCAAGCGACGGAGCTAAAGAGGTTAACGGATCGACCCGGGAAAACACATGGTCTGCCCAGCTGGTGGTCGACTGCCAGCATAGGGGCGGTCGACCGCCCCAGCCAGTAGCTCCCAGTCTGCGCGAGTCTCAGTGACGGTCGACCGCCAGCCCAGTAGCGGTCGACCGAAAATTCCAGGGACTAAGCTTCTACAGCGATTCTCAGTAGCGGTCGACCGCCAGAAGCTTCAGGTCGACCGCCAGCCCCGAGCCAACATTTGTTGACTTCATTTTCCACCTCAAGGCCGGCCCCTTTCCATGGATTTATTTAATCCTAAAGTCACCTAATCACCCACAAAATGTGGATCTGGTCTGGGGGATGTCTATGGACCATTCAAAGTCTATAAAACACATACAAGAGGGTTAGAAACCCTAGTTGATCAAGAGGAATCAAAGAGAGATCAAGAGAGACTAGAGGAGGTGCTTGGAAGAAGGGGTACTGTAGCCGTGAACAATACTCCATGCATAAGTTCTACATCCACTCCAAGTGATTCAAGCTTAGATCTGAAGCAAGCAACCTCTAAGGAAGCTAGAAGCAAGCAAGCTCTCAAAGGTGATTAAATCTTCATCCATAAATCTCTTCATCAACTCAAGGGGATCAAAAGGAAGATCAAAGCTACATCCATACACTTCTTCGTCAACTCAATTGAATCCAAGGCATCAAGGGAGATCAAAGGAGGCTTGGAAGAAGAGATACTGTAGCAGTGAACAGTACTTCGTGAAAAAGTTCTTCATCCATTCCAAGGTGTTTCAAGCTCATATCAAAGCAAGCAATCTCCAAGGAAGTGCAAAAGCAAGCAAGGCTATCAAGGTGATCCAAGGAAGCTGATTTCATAATGTTTTCAAGGGAGATCAAATCTGCATCCTTTATCTTCTTCATCAACTCAAGGTGATCCAAGGAAGATCATTTCACAAGGAAGAAGATACCATTGAAGCATCAGATTCAAGCTCCAGCAATCTCAGACAAGATCTTTTCTCTTTGAGCATATTCTATATCTTGTTTGAGTATTTTCATATTTGTTCTCTTTCCATTTCATTCAAACATTTGAAACTGTGAATCGTCCCTACCGGTGGTTAGTAAGAAGGCAATCGGAAGTTATCCGATCTGGGGTGTTGACGTCCCTATCGGTAGTTAGTAGGAAGGCAATCGGAGGTTTTTCCGATCTGTGGTTTAGTGCGTTGCACTAGTGAAGCCTCACCGGGTTTGGTGAGGGGTGGACGTAGGACTGAGGATTCAGTCCGAACCACCTTAAAATCTCGTGTGTTGTGGTTTGATTGTGCGATTGCTTTGTGTTAGATGCATGCTTAGGTTTAATTTCTACATTGCTTGTTCATCTTGCTAAGCAAATCATTGTGTCCTTCGTTAAGTCTGTTATATTCCGCTGCGATTCTTTTTATCTAATTTTAAAGAGAGGTGTTCTGCGAAAAGAGGGACAGATCTATTCACCTCTCCCCTCTAGATCCGTCATCCACTACTCAACAGAAGAGTATTGCACCCCGCTAAAATTATAGAAATTTTTTATTTAAAATAATAATAATAAAATTCTAATAGGAAACGACCACACGTATTGTTTAAACAAAAAGACCCAACCCAAATGCATTTAACCTTAAAAGCCTTAATAACTAATTAAATCAATGGGCCTTGAAGGCTTTTGTACATTAGGCTTTCACGTAAGAAAAAGGGTTCTCTTTTAGTGGGCTTCTCCAATTTACCCAAGCAATTGGTTGGGTAGTGGGCCTTTGCATTAAAATAATTATATGTAGCATATACATGAGATATGGGCTGTTACGTGAACCCTTTTCACGTTCGAAGAGACCTACATGGGTATTAGGGTTTCTAAGAGGTAACAGGAAAGCGGCGAAGGTTTTGGTATTATTGGATTTATCTTAGGAAGATTAAAACCTACTAGGATTCTTAGTCACAAAGGATTCCTTGGTAGAACTTGGAACATCAATAAACTTCATAAATATGACCCCCCACCCACGGGCAGTGCAACGGAAGGTTGCCGCTGCTACTGCCGTGCCAAGCCCGCAGGAGGTCATGGCGTGCTGCTGTTTCTGCTGTGTAGGAAGGAAAGGGCATTGCTGTAACGACGTCCTTTGCTTCGTCTCTCTCCCTTCGATCTTACTCCCGTTCATTCTCCCTCACAAGAAGCAGGTTTTCTCTCCTAGGCCTAACCCAATTTAACTAGCGTGCATGCAAGTTAGTCCATCATGTTATCTTCCTATTCACGTCCCCTACTGCGTGTTGTTTATCGTTTTGGTTGATTCTATTAATTAATAATTGCATGAACCTTTAAAATTTCTATCCATGAAACCCTCAAAATAAAATCATGATATACATATTAGGATTTGGCATGATAAGAATAAGGGATAGTAACATTAAATAATTAGGACTTTATTTGCTTTATTAGAATTTTATTAGAATTCTTTTAAGATGGTTACGTTATAAAAAAAAATATAACTTTAGCGCCTAACATAGTTATCAATGCTTTGGTGGCTTGTTCGTGGGCGTCGAAATAGGTTTTGGCTGTGAAATTTTGCAGGGATGTTCCCGAGCTAGTGAGCGTGGTCGTGCAGGTAGTCACCTTTTTCTCATCCTAAGATAGACATTCTCTCAAGTAAAAATTTATTAAAACATCATGTTAAGTAGGATTTTTCGTGCTCTTCGATTTGGTATATAGATTGCATGATTCTGACAAGAATACATCAAAGAATTTAAGTTTAAAATAGCTCGTTCATAAATTTAAGAAAATTATTCAACTAAGTTTACGTTGATTCTTTTAAAAATAAAATTCAAACCCTGTTAAACCCAGTGATATCCTTTATGCCCACCTTTCCTTTACAAATGCCACCTTTTTTTTCTCCACAATAATGTCTTTTCCATGTAAATACGTAATTTTTTTGTTCCAGAATGTGTGTCCGTGTAACCACTATTTTTCTATTATATCTAACGTCAACGCACACAGTCGCTGATTCTTTTTAATGTAACATTTAAATCACATAAAACTTATTAATTTTTTTAATATCCTTCTTTCTTCTGTAAATGGGTTCAAACGATGTCCTTTCTTTTGTTTAAAAATTTAAAAACACTAGGAATGTGCGGCCATATGAACAGTCGCTCATTTATTTTCTTTTATTTAACTTCAGTCGCTAATTTTATTTTCAATAAATTATATTTAGATTCTGAAAAATTCATATCTTATGATCAAAGTTAGTAAAAATTATAATATATATATTTTCGTGATCCTTGTAAATTCCTCTAAATTACCATGTATTTAGTTCAAAAATTCTTCTTTTATTTTCAAAAGACTACTGTTCATCACTAACCGATTTAATTAGCATCTTTTGTAAAAGACGCCGATTCTTGAAATCAGTTAAATAATATGTTAAATGAAGAATTGGCACTCTTTTGAAGTGACGCTGTCACGTCCCGTGATGTAAGTACAACGGAAGATATTAGGGAACGTGAATAGCTGGCTATTACGCCGCAAGCGAGTAATATAATCAAAGCGCTAACACATCCATACATAAGAATGAATGTACAATAATTGAACAAAACCTTTACTTTTATTGAATAATAATCAAGTTTCTACAATAGAGAACATGACTTGACTCCTTGACACACTTGACTCAAATAATGAGAAAATTACATAATGACTCGACTATCTACTAATGACAATCTAAGGCTTCACTCCTTCCTTATTCGCTCTCGGATCCATCACCTGAATAATCTGAATCCGACCTGCTAGAATGCCTTGAAAAGATTGAAAAAGTAGAGAATGAGCACACTTACCCAGTAGATATCTTTGTATCAAATGAAAGTAATGTTTAAGTAATTAACATTTTTGCTCAAAAAAATAAGATAAATGAAATGTGATAAAACATGCGATAAACCAAAGTAACACTAGTAACACGATGTAGATCATAGAGATATGAATGTCCATGTAGAATGAGAAAGCAATGATAGAATGTGACCTTTCATGAATGAGAATGTACTTGCATGTAACGAGAATATAATTTTCATAACCATAAAGGTCATGCACTAGAAAGTCATGTAACAAGAATATATAATTTCATGCAGAGCCTCGTGATTTTCACTCGTCTATAAAAAAAGTACTCCTGGCACAATGTGACGCCAGTGTTCATCATACCCCATAGTTTATAGCATGTTTTCGACAATCAGCCGAGGAGGCTAGTGTCGAGCCCTTGGGCACAATCAATGCCTGATCCGCAAGTTCAAACTATAGTTTCATGATAACAACCATCAAGGTAAGAATGCACCGATTATGAACATGAGAGTTCAAGGATGATTTAAGAACAAGGTCATTCCACGGAAGAAATTCAGCAGCATAACGGTACATTTAATAGTTTTAAAATTCATTAATAACTTTTTGAATAAGGTGTTAGGTTCTAGATAATAAATAGACCATTTAGAAGTAAGGATTCGGTCAGCATGGTTCGGCAAGTGCAGTGGATAATAAAATTTTTCAACCCGAACCTAGGCTTTATGGAATCCTAGAACCGTGCTCTAATCGATGCAATAAAATTACTCAACCCCAAATAGCGGGTTTTAGTTCTTTACCTTACGCGGAACGACGTTTTCCGCAGCGCCCAATGTCGATTTTCACGAACACCGAGCCGCACAAATGTACGGCCTCTAGAGCTGATCTACACGGATCCTCGCACGGTGACGACTTCCACCCGTTCTTTCCCCCACACACGAACCACCGGTGCTCAAAACACCCTTCTTCTTCTTTAAGTCTTTCTCCCTTGAGATGGAGAGAGGGAGACCAACAAGGGAGAGAGAGAGAGCAAGAGGGAGAGGAGGGGAGGAAAGAGTGTAAGGGGGTGGGCTTTTCTCCCTTGAAAGTGCTTGGCATCCAAGCAAGAAAGCCTTCCTACGTAGGATGTATATATAAGGGTTGGGCTCTTTCTAAAAGAGCCCCTAAGAACCAATATTATATATATATCCTTTCCTATTATTGTACATATGTATTACGTCCTTCTTATATTCCTTTCCAAAAAGAATTTAAAGCTTTTAACATATACATTTGTACAATAATACTCTGTCACCCGAGAGTCCATTGTGTGTGATCCTCTAGGCCCATAGTTACTCTAGTTTAAGGTCCATTGACATCTAATTCTCAATTAGAAGTAAATTAAACTTATTATTCACTTCTACTAGAGTCGAATAATAATTTAATTTATTCCGAACCTTTGATCACGTTGGGTCAAGCAAATCCGCGTGATCCTAGAGGACGCCGGGTTCAAACCACCCTGTCTAGTACCTGCATGTCTACAGTTGCCGCATCGCTATAATCCCTCGCTCCTTCTATGAGTATGGTTCAATCAAGGGTATGGTAATTGTCAAACCCCATGATTGTGCCATTCGACCATGACCTCCTTAAAGTGTATGGCGTCCGTTCTAAACGAACTCACACGACCCTGGCCAGGGATTTAATGGAGCGTCAGTGTCATGACCCATTAACTGTTGATATAAACCCGACAGTGAGAGATCCCCTCTTGACCATTGATGATCTTCACACGTATTCTGAAATGATTTATGACTTGACAATTCATGACTTATGGTTAAAGTCACTTAACTAACTCATTAAACCATTTCAGTCCTCATGTAAGATTCGATCAATGTCTCAGGTTAAAGGACCAACGATGCTACTGAGACAATTAGATCTTCAGTTGACATTAGGTATAATCAATCATTTGAGGATCCAATAGCGGATCAGTTCAGTGTACATCCTCCCAAGACGTACACCTACACATATGTGTTGGTGGTCCCGCACCAGGTACCATGAGACTGCTCACACACACATTATGTGTATTGGTTTAATAGGTAATCAAAGTCCTTGAGTGATTACCCTACAACCAGGAATAATTTTAAGGTATGTGTCCATATAAAGTCACTCTCATGATCGAGATCCCATCTCGAATAGACTTTACAACCACATATCCTAGGGACATCGTAAAGTAATATACAATCACACATTTAGGCTCAAATATCACTTCGTTAATAATGAATAAGATCGTGCAACTATCGGGCCTGCCCGACCCGAAATTGGCATATAGCACACCAATACTAACAATCACCCACTTGAACTGTAGCCAATTACCCACAACTTTGAGGCCCATCTTATCCTGATGGCGCTCAAACACATTCTGTGTGATGTGACACGGTCTACCTAGGATGATAATGACCCTTAGACCTATGCATCCACAAGCATACAAGTGAATATGAACCCTTGGACGTACTTCGCAACACAATCTCAAAGCAAGCGATAATTGCAACGTTTTCAACACCACGCTCACACGCGTCCCCTTGGTGACTTGGTGATACCAAGAGAGGGTGATGGGACAAGACCCTAGCTGGTTAGGAACCAGCACCGCTATGTGTTAGCCCTCCCGCAAGTGTGGAGCCCGATTCGTGGGCGGCCGGGTGCCTTGGGGGCACTAGGACTCTCTTTCTCACTCATCCACGATGGCCACTCAAGGGTGGTGGCAACGGGACCGGGCACTCTCGTTCTAACCAGCGGATTGCAGCGTGAATATTAAATAAGCAGAAAGACGAGGGAGCAAGGGTGAGAGAATACCTGACCGGCGTGAAGACGCCGATCCCGCTCGGAGACGAGGGCGAGCGAGGAAGTGTGTTCCCCGCACACTGCGCCGGTGACGCTTGAACCTGTTTATTACATTTACCACGTCCCACAAGTGGGGAAGAGGGATGAATTATTACACCAAACACTACCTCCACGCAGGGAGGGGCTTTAAGCCGGCCAGGCGGGGGATGGGAATCGGGTAAGAGCTAAGGACGGTGGACTGTGCTGTTCTGTCCGCTTGCTGAAGTTCTGACCCCTGATCGCTGTTCGGGGCGTAGTTCCCGCTCCAGAATTTTGCCGGTGACGTGGCTGGTGGGGTTCTCTTCTTCACTGGACCCTGGTCGACTTTGAATTTTCTGAGAATTTTTTCTGGCCGCCGCTGACCGTGGTGGCGGTACGAACAGGGATGAAGATTCTGGTACTCTGATCAATCTGTCTGCAACAGCAGGTTGCCGGTGGTGCTGCGGCCGCTCCCAAGCTCCGATTCACGAACGGCGGGTGGCGTTGGAACCGTCTGGGGGTCTACTTTCCAGCAAATCTGGTCTCGATGTTGTCTGAGGTCGGTGGAGACGGGGAGGGCCAACAGAATGCTAACTGGTCGGAGCAGCCTGACTGGGACAGAACCGACTGACCTGTGAGAAAGAAGGGATAACTTCGTCCCTCGACCTCGGATGGCCGTTCCGCTTGCTGTTCCTGGTCCCAGACTTGAAGGGGAGAAAATTTGATGAAGAGACCCGTGTCAGATTCTGCCGCCGGCGGTCGTGGGAAGCTCCCTTCTCCGGCTCAAGTCCACTGCAGGTCTTGTCTTGCGCAGTCGGGGGAGAACCGCCACTGTGAACAGTCCCGAGCTCGGATCAACGCGAAATCGCCTCGCCTGCGAAGTAGACCCCGAGCTCTTTCCGTGGATGGGTGGTACGCCTTCAGAAGATGCCGGATGAGCCCCGAACAGACGTGATCTTCAGGGCCCTTTTCTGCTGCCAGCGAACTAACTAGAGAGGGGGGGTGAGGGGAGGGAGAGAGTGAAGTGAAAATGGAGGTCTTGGCTAGTGTGGGAGTTGTAGGGTGATGGCAGGAGGGGGAGGAGGTGTGAGGGTGGTGAGGAGGTCGGATCTGGTGTGGGGGATGGGGCAGGGGGGTGGAGAGGCCGAAGCTGGTGGGGGTGGGGGTGTGGTTCGGCCAAGGCAAGGAGGTAAGGTGTGGGAGATGGTGTTTGCGCAGCCAGCCAAGGGGGGGTGGCTTGGGTCGCACCAATGCCTTGAATGGGGTGTGGGGAAGTGGGAGGGATGCTTGGGGGAGAGGAAGGGGTGTATTGGAAGTAGGAAAGGTGTATGGGGAATGGGAAGGGTCACTTGGGAAGAGGGGGAAATGAATGGAGTTAATGGCCTAGGGGAGGTGAAGGGGTGGAGGGGGTGAGGTGGCAGCTGAGGTGGCAGGTGGGAGGGGAGGTGAAGGGGCTGGTTCGCCCAAGGTTGAGGGGGAGAGAGAGAGGAGGAGAGAGAGAAGGGGCCGGCCCCTTTAGGAGAGGGAGAGAGTGAATGCTTAGAGAGAGAGAGAAAGAGGGAGAGAAATCTCAATGTGGACTCAAAATTATCAATTCTTCATTAACCTCTTCAAGTGGGGATTGGGGTCCTTATATAGGAGACCCACAATTTACATTAAGTCCTCACATTGTGGACTAATGACAGAAGATCAAGGGTCATGGGAAGGGGCGCCCATGGGCTTGGCCAATGACTTGGCCCAATAAGACATACTAGCCCATTAACTCACTTGGCCACTTAATGAAGACCTTAGACTTAGGTAAATGACTAACTTACTTAGGTACTAGACTCAATAAGAGGGAAAATTACATAGATAAGACTCAAGAAAATGAGAAAATTACATGGCTGGACTCAGAAAATGATGGCGAACAAAATGGCAAGCAATATGATCCTCGGAGAAATGTGAAGGGGTAATTGATGTCCCCATCATACTCCCGGGGTGCGAAGGACTCGACTCCGTCGAGTAAAGACCGTCCCTGCTGCGATACTGCTCCAACAGGTCGGGCGCAAGCTGCTGGAGGTCTTCCCTACTCACCCAGGCGTCGTCCGAGGGTGGACGGCCCTTCCACCGGACCAAGTACCTCTCATGGACCTTGTTCCTCGTGCTGGTGGTCTGTTCATCCAATATTCGCGCCACAGTATCACGCTGGTCCCTCAGGTTTGGTGGAGCTCTCGGGGGTGTGGGGGCACTCTCAAGGGATGAATCTGGCTGGATATCCTTACTGGGTGCCATCGTGGGGCCCTTGTAGGGCACCAGGTCCGCCACATTGAATGTGGGGTTAACTCCGTACTCCTCTGGGAGATCTAACACATAAGCATTGGTGCCAAGACGTTCCAGCACCCGGAAGGGACCAGTCCCATGTGCCCTCAACTTTGAGGCATTCCCTGGGAATAACCTTTCAGTTCTCACCATCACATAGTCACCAATGTGGAACTCCTGGTGGCGGTGGTGTGAATCAGCTGCTCTCTTGTAAATTTCATTGCTTTTGTTGTTGTTGTTGCGAATATGCTCATGCAACCTTGTGGGTGTTGACTCACTAGTGGATGAAGGGGGTCCTGGACAACCATAAGTGGAGCTATCATGTAATGTGACTAGGTACAGCTTGATGGACCTAGGAGGGCCGGGGCAGCCGTGTGTCAACCTATCATGCATGGGGGTGATGTATGTTGGGGGGCCCGGACATCCACATATGCTCCTAGCATGAATATGACCCATGATGAATGAAGGGGGGCCATGACTCCCGAATATAGACCAATCATGCATCCTTCTTGCCATGTGGGTAACAGGGATGAATGGACCTGACTTAAGAATCATGTCAAGAGATGTGGCGTGACAAGGCAAATGCATTCCTATTCCCTGGGTGATTTCCATGTGGGAGGTTGGGTGATGTCCTTTGGGCTCCCACTCACAGAGGTCGAAGGGGTCTAGGAAGGGGAATGGCATGGAGTGGGTCAACCCCTCATCCTTTAGGGTGGTGTCTTCTAAGTTGAGTGGGCCATGGATGAGGTGGGCTTGTCTTGTCATGGTGAGTGGGAGTAGAGAAAGGTTGGGGGTGGATAAGTTGGGTGAGTCATGGGTGGAGAGGGCTTGGCCCTTCATGATAGGTGGAGGTGGGAATAAGTGGATAGCGGGTGATGTGGATGAGTCATGGATGGTCCCTGACTCCCATTGGAAGGGGTCAAATGGATCGTGGAATGGGTTTCTTAGGGGAATGACCTCCATGTCCTCAGAATCAAAAGATGGGGAGTCAGCTTTCTTTGGGCTGAGGTTGTGAGTGGGATGATCAGCCACGGATGGGGCTCCTTGCATTCGGCCCAAGATAAGCATTTCTAAGTCATGGATGGCTTTAGGTTCGTCGGGTGTGGGGAGGATTAGAAGGAGGTCGCTAGTGTAGCAACCTACAGTGTAAGCTGTGGTGATGGATCCGACACATAGATGTAGGAGGTCAACGCTCCTAGGTTGGTTAGCCATTGTGGCCAACATGTCGGTCAACTCTATTTGCCATGCTAGGCCCTTAAGAAGGTCATCCCAACTCTCAACCTCATAGGAGGATTGGATAGTGGTGTGATAGGAGGAGAGAGGGACTATGGGGAGGTGTTGTTCCATGGGAGGGTAGGCATGGGCCATTATCTCTCTAATTGGGCTACCCATCAACCAGCTAACAAGGGTATCTCCTAAAATAAGCTCGGTCCCATCTAGAGAGGGTGGTGTAGGGTGAGGGTTACCATGTGAGTTTTTTTCTTCAATTTGGACATGTGTGGTCTCCATGTTGGGAATTGGGTCCGGGGTGTTCACAACTTTGGGGTCGGGTATGGGTTCCTCCTCCAAAGAGGTGAGAGAGTATGTTCGGGGTGGGGTGGTGATGGTAGGTGCATGGCGCCCCCAAGGTGATGAGCAAGGTCGGAATTGGGTTGGGGTTGGAAGTGGAGGTAGTGGGAGTCTAGGTTGGGGTAGGTTTGTAGTTGGAAGTGGAAGGTGGGTTGGGTGAAGACAGTTGGATTGGTCGATCTTGGGTGGGGCATCCCTTATAGTGGATAATGGAGGGGTAGCAGTAGGGGTTACGGGGGTTTGGGGAGTATGGGTCTCATGGGGAATAGTGAGTTGCGGGGTGGTGACCGGTGCGGGCCTAGGTGGAGGGGTGGGCACGGGATCCACTTGGGTTTGAACGGTGAGGGTTATGGAAGTGAGTTTTAGTTGGGGAAGGTTGGTGGGGATTGGGTTTTCCTGACTTGACTCTTGGCATTGTGCCTCAAATTCTTCCTCCCATTCAAGGGGAGCTTCATGAACTTCAATCACTTTCTCAACTCTTTGGGGTGGAGGGGTTTGGTAGGGATTTGTGGGTTGGAGGGTGGTGGTCTTTGGGGGCCTAGGTGGAGGGGTGGGTAGTTGGGACAGTTGGGTTCTAAGGGAGAGGAGTTGGTGGCGAAATGTGGAGAGGGGATCGGTTAGGGGTGGTGGGGGCGGAGTCCTATGGATGGTCTTAAGTTGGCCGGGTTGGGATTGAGTAGTGGTGGTGCTCCTCGGGCTAGGGGTGTGTGAGTAGGAAGAGTAGGAAGGTTTTGGAATGTAGATTTTCCTAAGTTCTCTCGTCATCTCTTCCCACGAGTGAATGGGCTCTTGCCTCTCAATCCTTCTTATGGCCTCTATGTGTTCCAATTCTATCTTGGCTTGACCCCGAATTTGTCCCTTGGCCCTACAAACTCTTGTGTGTCCGTATACCCGATTCCTCTCAAAGTTCCTTTCCATTGCAGCCTCCCACTTGAGGTAATCACTAGCATGCGACCCATCAAAGGTAACACCCTCATCTCGAATAATGTCCCAAAGTATTGGGTTGATCGGATCCCGGTAGTGGGCCGAGTGGGATGGGTATGTGGTAGCCATGATTCATGAACTAGATGACAATGCGCCCTAGGACTAGACTTAGTAGAGACAAGTCTAAAACTTGCTCTGATACCACTTGATGTGACACGGTCTACCTAGGATGATAATGACCCTTAGACCTATGCATCCACAAGCATACAAGTGAATATGAACCCTTGGACGTACTTCGCAACACAATCTCAAAGCAAGCGATAATTGCAACGTTTTCAACACCACGCTCACACGCGTCCCCTTGGTGACTTGGTGATACCAAGAGAGGGTGATGGGACAAGACCCTAGCTGGTTAGGAACCAGCACCGCTATGTGTTAGCCCTCCCGCAAGTGTGGAGCCCGATTCGTGGGCGGCCGGGTGCCTTGGGGGCACTAGGACTCTCTTTCTCACTCATCCACGATGGCCACTCAAGGGTGGTGGCAACGGGACCGGGCACTCTCGTTCTAACCAGCGGATTGCAGCGTGAATATTAAATAAGCAGAAAGACGAGGGAGCAAGGGTGAGAGAATACCTGACCGGCGTGAAGACGCCGATCCCGCTCGGAGACGAGGGCGAGCGAGGAAGTGTGTTCCCCGCACACTGCGCCGGTGACGCTTGAACCTGTTTATTACATTTACCACGTCCCACAAGTGGGGAAGAGGGATGAATTATTACACCAAACACTACCTCCACGCAGGGAGGGGCTTTAAGCCGGCCAGGCGGGGGATGGGAATCGGGTAAGAGCTAAGGACGGTGGACTGTGCTGTTCTGTCCGCTTGCTGAAGTTCTGACCCCTGATCGCTGTTCGGGGCGTAGTTCCCGCTCCAGAATTTTGCCGGTGACGTGGCTGGTGGGGTTCTCTTCTTCACTGGACCCTGGTCGACTTTGAATTTTCTGAGAATTTTGTCTGGCCGCCGCTGACCGTGGTGGCGGTACGAACAGGGATGAAGATTCTGGTACTCTGATCAATCTGTCTGCAACAGCAGGTTGCCGGTGGTGCTGCGGCCGCTCCCAAGCTCCGATTCACGAACGGCGGGTGGCGTTGGAACCGTCTGGGGGTCTACTTTCCAGCAAATCTGGTCTCGATGTTGTCTGAGGTCGGTGGAGACGGGGAGGGCCAACAGAATGCTAACTGGTCGGAGCAGCCTGACTGGGACAGAACCGACTGACCTGTGAGAAAGAAGGGATAACTTCATCCCTCGACCTCGGATGGCCGTTCCGCTTGCTGTTCCTGGTCCCAGACTTGAAGGGGAGAAAATTTGATGAAGAGACCCGTGTCAGATTCTGCCGCCGGCGGTCGTGGGAAGCTCCCTTCTCCGGCTCAAGTCCACTGCAGGTCTTGTCTTGCGCAGTCGGGGGAGAACCGCCACTGTGAACAGTCCCGAGCTCGGATCAACGCGAAATCGCCTCGCCTGCGAAGTAGACCCCGAGCTCTTTCCGTGGATGGGTGGTACGCCTTCAGAAGATGCCGGATGAGCCCCGAACAGACGTGATCTTCAGGGCCCTTTTCTGCTGCCAGCGAACTAACTAGAGAGGGGGGGTGAGGGGAGGGAGAGGGTGAAGTGAAAATGGAGGTCTTGGCTAGTGTGGGAGTTGTAGGGTGATGGCAGGAGGGGGAGGAGGTGTGAGGGTGGTGAGGAGGTCGGATCTGGTGTGGGGGATGGGGCAGGGGGGTGGAGAGGCCGAAGCTGGTGGGGGTGGGGGTGTGGTTCGGCCAAGGCAAGGAGGTAAGGTGTGGGAGATGGTGTTTGCGCAGCCAGCCAAGGGGGGGTGGCTTGGGTCGCACCAATGCCTTGAATGGGGTGTGGGGAAGTGGGAGGGATGCTTGGGGGAGAGGAAGGGGTGTATTGGAAGTAGGAAAGGTGTATGGGGAATGGGAAGGGTCACTTGGGAAGAGGGGGAAATGAATGGAGTTAATGGCCTAGGGGAGGTGAAGGGGTGGAGGGGGTGAGGTGGCAGCTGAGGTGGCAGGTGGGAGGGGAGGTGAAGGGGCTGGTTCGCCCAAGGTTGAGGGGGAGAGAGAGAGGAGGAGAGAGAGAAGGGGCCGGCCCCTTTAGGAGAGGGAGATAGTGAATGCTTAGAGAGAGAGAGAAAGAGGGAGAGAAATCTCAATGTGGACTCAAAATTATCAATTCTTCATTAACCTCTTCAAGTGGGGATTGGGGTCCTTATATAGGAGACCCACAATTTACATTAAGTCCTCACATTGTGGACTAATGACAGAAGATCAAGGGTCATGGGAAGGGGCGCCCATGGGCTTGGCCAATGACTTGGCCCAATAAGACATACTAGCCCATTAACTCACTTGGCCACTTAATGAAGACCTTAGACTTAGGTAAATGACTAACTTACTTAGGTACTAGACTCAATAAGAGGGAAAATTACATAGATAAGACTCAAGAAAATGAGAAAATTACATGGCTGGACTCAGAAAATGATGGCGAACAAAATGGCAAGCAATATGATCCTCGGAGAAATGTGAAGGGGTAATTGATGTCCCCATCACTGTGTCAAAGGCTTAGTTAGTGGATCTGCTATGTTATCTTCTGACGGTACACGCTCTACCATCACATCTCCACGATCAACAATCCCCCGAATAAGGTGGAAGCGCCTTAGAATATGCTTCGACCTTTGGTGAGATCTTGGTTCCTTCGCCTGGACGATGGCCCCATTATTATCACAAAATAATGGGATGGGAGCTGATATCTCTGGAACTACGCCGAGTTCCAAGATGGATTTCTTCATCCAGACGGCTTCCTTAGCAGCTTCAGCCGCAACAATATATTCTTCCTCCGTAGTTGAGTCTGCAGTCGTATTTTACTTGGAGCTTCTCCAACTGACTGCCCCTCCATTCAACATGAATACAAATCTAGATATAGATTTGCAGTCATCTGGAACTGACTGGAAACTAGAGTCTGTGTAAGCTCTAAGCTGTAAGTTCTCTCATCCATAAAGCAGAAAAAGATCCTTAGTCCTCCGCAAGTACTTAAAGATGCCCTTTACTATCTTCCAGTGCTCCTCGCCTGGATTTGCCTGATATCTACTGACAATGCTCAAAGTATTGACAACATCAAGCCGTGTACATAGCATTACATACATGATTGACCCTATGGCCGAAGCATAGGGTACCTTATTCATGTGTGCCACCTCCTCAGATGTTTTAGGGCTCATCCCCTTAGATAGGCAAATTCCGTGTCTCATAGGAATGAGACCTCTCTTAGAATTTTTCATCCTAAACCTTTTGAGGATATAGTGTCTATGTACATAGATTGGGATAATCCTAGCATCCTTTTAGATCTATCTTTGTAGATCTTTATGCCTAGCACATAGGATGCTTCTCCCAAATCCTTCATAGAGAAGGTCTTGGATAACCAATACTTAGTTGATGTCAACATCTCTACATCATTCCCAATGAGTAAGATGTCATCAACATATAGGACCAAAAAGGTCACAGAGCTCCCACTGAGCTTCTTGTAAACACATGGTTTATCTTCATTCCGAATGAAGTTGAAAGTTTTGATAGCCTCATCAAATCTTACGTTAAAACTCCGAGATGCTTGCTTCAATCTATAAATGGACCTTTGAAGTTTACATACCTTATTAGGATGAAGGTTGGAGATGAATCCTTCAGGTTGTACCATGTACACCTCTTCTAACAAATTTTCATTAAGAAAAGCTGTCTTCTCATCCATTTACCAAATCTCATAACCTAGGTATGCGGCTATGACAAGGAGGATTCTGATTGACTTAATCATGGCCACTGGCCAAAATATTTCGTCATATTCAATGCCTTGTCTTTGACGATACCCCTTCACCACTAATCTGGCCTTATATGTGTCAATATGTCCATCTGCACCGATCTTCCTTTTGAATATCCACATGCAGCCAATAGGGACTTTCCCTTCGGATACATCAACTAAGTTCCAAACTTTGTTGGTGTACATGGACTGGATCTCTAAATCCATTACCTCTTGCCATTTCTCGGAGTCCGCACTACGGATCGCCTCCTGGTAGGATTGAGGATCTTCATCCTCATCGATACAAATCTTAGAGGACCTCTCTGAGACATGTCTAACATATCTCTCAAGTTCTCTTGGTAGTCTATCAGATCTCTGTAATGTTTGTCTTTTATTCTGAGTAGGATTAACCGATACAGTCTCATCTAATGACTTAGTGTCTTCAGGTTGTGGTTCTCGGACCTCGTCCAATTCTATCTGACTCCCACTATTTTTCTGGAGTAGATTTTCTCTTTCTAGAAATACAGCTCTCTTAGCCACTAAGACCCTTTGCTCAGAAGGGTGATAGAAATAATATCCAAAAGTTTCCTTTGGATATCCCACAAACCTACACTTATCGGTTCTAGACTCAAGCTTATCGCAATCGTTCCTCTTCACATGGGCAAGACACCCCCAAATTTCAATGTGATTAAAATTTAGTTTCTTGCCCTTTCATATCTCATATGGAATAGAAGGAACATATTTACTCGAGATCCTATTCAGTAAATAGGCTGTAGTCTCTAAGGCATAGCCCCAGAGAGACAATGGTAGTCCTGACATGGACATCGTGGATTGGACTATATCTAACAAGGTCCTTTTTCTCCTCTCGGATATACCATTGTGCTGTGGTGTATATGGTGGAGTCCATTGAGAAATAATTTCATTGTCCTTAAGATATGAAGTTAATTCATGGCTAAGGTATTCTCCTCCTCGATCTGATCGAAGAGCCCTAATACTCTTGCCAGTTTATTTCTCTACTTCATTCTTGTATTCCTTAAACTTCTCAAAGGCTTGTGATTTATGTCTCATTAAATACACATAGTCATATCTTGAGAAGTCATCAATAAAAGAGATGAAATAAAGGTTACCCCCTTTTACTTCTATGGACATGTGTCCACACACATCCGAGTGTATGAGCTCGAGAAGGTCAGCAGCCCTCTCACCATGTCCACTAAAGGGAGCCTTGGTCATCTTCCCCATGAGACAAGACTCACAGGTATCAAATGACTTGTATTTGAATGAGTTCAAATACCAATTGAGTGTAGGTGAGATACTCTCTTTTCACCTACATGACGAAGCCTGCAATGCCAGAGATATGCAGGATTCACTTCATTGGCATTGGAAACTTGCATAACATTAGAGCATGTATCTAATACATAAAGACCATTGACTAATGAACCATTGGTTATCACCAAACCATTATTCATTATAGAGCACCCAGTGCTATTAAAAGTCAATGTATATCCAACGTTATACAAGCTACAGATTGAAATAATGTTCTTAATGATATTAGGAACATAATAACAGTCATTCAGCTCTAGAATGACCCCTGAAGGTAAAATGAGGTGTGCAGTCCCGACAGCTTTGGTAGCAACTAAAGCTCCATTGCCCATCCTCAGCTCAATCTCCTTTTTGCCTAGCCGCCTTCTATTTGCCAGCACCTGCAAAGAGTTACAGATATGAGATGCACATCCAGTATCCAATACCCATGATGTGAATTTCACATATGACAAATTAAGGTCTATGATAAACATACCTTCATTTATAATTGTCATGTAATTCCTTTTCCAATGCCCAGGTTGTCCGCATCGAAAACACTTGTCCTCTTTTTCATTCTTGTTGCCATTTCCTTTGTCAACTTTGGCGACTTCCTTACCCTTGGCCTTCTTCTTTCCCTTCCCTTTGTCACCTTTGGTGGATATCTGGGTGGCCTTCCTGTGAGACCCATTCTTTAACGGACCTCTACCGGTAATAAAATAGAATTAAATCCATGAATTTTGGCTATTTTTATGAGATTTATGGGCTTTTTCTAGTATTAAATCTAATTAGATTAGAGCCTTTAAGTAAATAAATGGGCATTTACACGTTTTTGCTTAATTGAGGGTTTGTAATGCAAAAAGGGGGTTAAAAATAAAAAAATATTTTAACTCTTTTTTAACCCAATCGATCCCCTCTCTCTTTCCCACTTTCCCAATTCTCTTCTCCCCCCCCCCCCCCGTTTTTCTTTTCACCCGAACGTAGGCACCCGCAGGGGGGGGGGGGAACCCGCGGAGCTCCCCCCTCCTCCCGAACGTAGGCACCCGCGGGGGGAGGGGGGGGGAACCCGCGGAGCTCCCCCCTCCTCTTCCCCTTCGTCTTCACGGCAGCGGCGACCCAGGCCCACGGCCGAGGACGGCGGCGGCTCGCCGGCGTGCTGGTAGAGAGGGTGAGGCGCGGCGGTGACTCCTCCCCCCTTCACCGCGGACGACTGCGAACCCCCCCTCTCTCGCCTTCGTCTTCTCGGCGACGCGTGGCAGCCCAAGACCGGTGGAGGACTGTCGGCAGCTTCACCGGCGGGCTAGCAGAGGGAAGACCGCGTCAGTATCCTCATCCGCTCCGATCCCGGCGCGGAGGTGCGACCCCACGGCGGCATCGGGCGCTTCTCTCTCCCTCTCTCACGGTGCTCTCATGGCTAATCGGCCTTCCTCTCGTGCTAGGACCGGCAGAGACTTCCTCCGCGACACGAGGAACGCGGAGGCATCCACCCGGGACCAACCGCGGAGTGGAGAGACGACCGGGAATGAGCGAACCGCGGCGACCCTCGGCTTGCATGCGGTCGGAACGGGGCTTTCGGCACGATTAAGGTGGGGGGGTCGTAGCCCTAGCCCGTTAAATGGTTCCAAAAGCATGCCCATCGTCGCTGAGTTCATAAATTAATAATAGCATGCCCATCATCATTGAGTTCATAGATTAATAAAAGCATGCCCATCGTCGCTGAGTTCATAGATTAATAAAAGCATGTCCATCGTCGCTGAGTTCAAAGATGATAAATTGTTATATTGAGATGATGGATTGGCAGGGAACAGGTTAAAAATAATAATTCCTGTCGATTTGAGTCGACCGGGAAGGGATCCGATTGTGATTTCGGCGGATCCGGTTCTCCGGTAAGGACTATGTTTAATTTATTTTAGATTTTATAACGGTTCGCCATAAACCTTTTATTGAACCGAGCGACTGATGATTAAACCGCGTAAATAAATTAAATTTGAATGGTGGAAGAAATTTCACGGTTAGTCCGTTGAGTAGCACGCGGCAGTTCGTCGTTTGACCGCCAAAAACTATAGCGGCCCTAGTTCGACCGCTTGTTCTATAATGATGCGTGTTCATTTAAATTATGCATTTAATTATGGAACGATTGCCATTTTAGTATATTCAATTATTTATGCATTGAATTATTGGATAATGGCCATCTTAACATATTCAGTTAATTATGCCTTGAATATTGCATATTTGCCATGTTTAATTGTTATCATAAATTATGGCATGTTTTTAGATCCCTATAGAGCTTTATTCTCTTTCCTAGTGATGGAACCACCAGTCGTAGCCCGACGACTTTTAGTGTTGATCCCACCCGGGAGAGGTGGCGGGATATCCCAGTTTCACGATTTTAAGCTAGTTCCGTGGGCCCCAGTCCAACCGTAGCGTCCTACGGAGGGGAATACTAGCTAGAGGCCTGGCTCTAGGCACGAGCCGGTGTGTGCACATGTGATCAGAGACATGGACTGACATTGACGAGTGTTGCTCTGACTAGTTACTTGTTCTGGTACTGTTACACATCTCGCTTGTTATGATCAGGCTTGCGTAGATGCTTGAGACGCAGTGTAAGCCGTCAGTGGACGCATCTGGTTTCTTCTTCTGGTGGAGCTCCTCTCCTTCTCACTCTTGTCACTTGGAAATAATTGAGTTATCGTCTATTGGTAGATTTCATGTACTTGCGTTTAAATTCTAATTGGCATGCTAGTTAGCTATTCATAAACTGTTTAGTTAGTTTTACAACTTTATTAAATTATCATTTATTTATGCCAATACATGCTTTACTGCTTTCCTTTAGTTAGTTGCGAGTTAGGGATTTCTGTGAACCCTACTGAGTCTCTGCTGTGAGACTCACCCCTTCCTTTTACAGGTGAGGCGGAGCAACCGACTATAGGATTCTCTCGTGCTTTTGGCGAAAAATCTTAGAGCCCATAGTGGTCGGTCAGTGGTCAGTCTGTCCTTTTTCTTCTTTTGGCCGGGCTACATCCCGTGTAGTTATTTATTTTTGGACCATTGTACAGTGTGGGACTTGTGATATATGGATCTGGACTACTTGTATAAATTACCACTTTGATATATGTAATTGCTTCCATTTAAAGTTCAAAGGAATGCTTTAATTAATATTGCACGTGTAATTTCTATTCGTTATGCATCCCCTCGACAAACACTCACTAACCCTTATGGGGCCTCATCAGCCTCTTGGGTGGCTTCCCCGAGCTCTTGGTATCGGTAAATCGATGATATCAGGTTATCGGTATCCGGATCTCTTGGGTCGTCACAGTTGGTATCAGAGCGGTGTTGAGGAATTATATAAGGAATTGAAATTACATTAGTCCAGAACAAGTCTATGTGAGTCTACTGCTGGCTTAGGATGTTTTCCGTGATTACTGATGCATTTTCTATTATTGCTTGTCTTCTAGATTAAAATGCCGCCTCGTAGAAGGCCACGTGTCCCGAGGGAAGGTAGTGGCACTTCTCCTCCAGCTCCGACTAATGTGCCAGCTCCAATTCAGGCTGACCCTGCTCCTCAAGCTGAGTTGCCTCCTGGTGGCCGTGGCAGAGCTCTAAAAGAATTTTTGCTATTCCCCACGCCAACTTATGAAGGACTGGCAGATCCAGAAGCAACCAGAGTGTGGATAGATGCAACTGAACGTGTATTCCGTTCCATGGAGTGCACGGAGGATGAAAAGGTTATGCTGGCTACTTTTCAACTTCAAGGAGTAGCACTCACGTGGTGGACCACGGAGTGGGAGGTTGCTTTTAGATCCTGTCCTCTTCGTCAGATCACGTGGATGGAGTTTGTCACGACCTTTGAGCGTACCTTCAGTCCAGCTTATCTTAGGATGGATAAAATGCACCAATTTATGGAACTAGCTCAAGGAGTTATGACTGTGCTAGAATATCGGAGCAAGTTCATGGAATTGGGTCGATATGCGCCCCACATTCTTGCTGATGAAAGCTTAAAGGCCGAGCAATTTCTGCATGGATTAAAACAAGAGTTGAGGCTGCCTTTGATTGCGACCAGGGTGGCAGAGATGGACGCAACATATCAAGCAGCTGCGGATTTAGAGCTTGACTTGGCAAGATATAGAGGGCATACTCAAGCGGCGTCAATCCAACCGGTTGTGCAGTGTCAATAGTTCACTCAGCCATCTGCTACATGAGTCCCATCTGCTATTCCTACTGTCAGTGGCATTCCTGTTTCTAAGCCTAAGTTCAAGAAATTCAAGAAGTTTAAGAGGCGGTATGGCAGTCAGGCATCTTCGGGTACCGTGCAGCAGCAATCGGCACCTTCTTTCCAACAGCGCCAGGGTTCAGTGGCGGGTCAGCCGAGGCAGTGTGCAAGATGTGGTGGGAGCCACCCAGGCAAGCCATGTTCGCTGTCGGTGGTTTGTTTCCGATGCGACCAACCAGGACATGTGATTCAAGACTGTCCACATAGGCCGAAGCCAGTGCAGTTTTCTCAATCGCAGCCGTCTCAGTTCAGACCTCCTCCACCACCTAAGGCACATTAGTATTATCCTCAAGCTTCAGTGTCTTCTTCCCAACAGTCTACTACAGCGGGCAGGAAGCAGAAGGGAAAGGTTTCTCATATTACCCGAGCTGAGGCTGTGGCGTCTCATCTTGTTGAAGGTACGATTATGATTTATGGACATGCAGCTCGTGTCTTATTTGATTCAGGCGCTTCTTATTCATTTATTTCTGAAAATTTCATTGCCTGTATTGAGGTGCCGACTTCTGAGATTACTTGTGAGTTGCTTGTGGAACTACCTTCTGGGGATTTCATGTTCACTCCTCTTTGTCTGGAAGAGTCGCCTATTATGATTGGTAATCATCAGTTGCCGGCTAGATTATATGCGTTGCAGCTGGTTGATTATGATATTATTCTGGGCATGGATTGGTTAGAAAAATATGGAGCAGTGGTTGATTGCAGATCAAAGAAAGTCTATTTTTAGCCACATGGAAAATCGACATTTTACTTCCAAGGTATTCAATCTCATTCTTCTCGCTTGCTTATTTCTGCTATTCGAGCCTATAGATTGCTTAATGCAGGTTGTCTGGCATTCTTAGCTTCCGTGGTTGCTGTCGAGGCACCACAGCAGGATATCAATGCTATTCCTGTGGTCTGTGAATTTTTTGATGTATTTCTTGATGAGTTACCAGGCTTACCTCCTCAGCGAGAAATAGAAATGGTGATTGAATTGATTCCAGGTACGACACCTTTAGCAAAGGCACCATACCGCATGGCTCCAGCTGAATTGAATGAACTAAGGGCACAATTGTTAGAATTATTGGAAAAAGGCTATATTCGTCCCAGCTTTTCTCCATGGAGTGCTCCAGTCCTGTTTGTGAAAAAGAAAGATGGAAGCCTGAGGCTATGTATTGGTTACAGGCAATTGAATTAGGTGACTGTCAAGAATAAGTATCCTCTGCCCAGGATCGATGATTTGTTTGATCAATTACAGTCTGCTACTATCTTTTCACGAATCGATCTTCGATCTGACTATTTTCAATTGCGTATTCGCGAATCTGATGTGGAAAAGACTGCTTTTAGCATGCGTTATGATCACTATGAATTTTTGGTTATGCCATTCGGGCTAACCAATGCTCCAATAGCATTTGTGGACCTGATGCAGCATGTGTTCCGTCCATATCTGGACCAGTTTGTTGTGATCTTTGTTGATGATATTCTTGTTTATTCGGCTTCTGAAGAGGAACATGTTCAACATCTCAGGATTGTATTGCAGACTCTGCGAGATCATGAACTCTATGCAAAATTTAGTAAATGTGAGTTTTGGCTACGGGAAGTTCATTTTCTCGGCCATGTGATTTCTGGTGACGGAGTCGCAGTTGATCCAACTAAGATCGAAGCTGTTCTTCAATGGCAGAGACCGAGGACTGTGACAGAGATCAGAAGTTTTCTGGGTCTTGATGGTTATTATCAAAGATTCATTCAAGACTTTGCACGGATTGCCGCACCGATGACTAGACTGACATGGAAAGATGTACCTTTTGTCTGGTCAGATCAATGTGAGCAGAGCTTTAATGAATTAAAAAGGCTTCTCACTTCTTCTCTAGTGTTGGTATTACCTTCTGGCTCGGGTGGATTCGTGATTTGCACGGATGCTTCTCGAGTAGGTTTGGGTGCAGTGCTTATGCAACATGGTAAAGTCATAGCTTATGTATCCCGACAATTAAAATAACATGAAGAGAATTATCCGACTCATGATCTAGAGCTTGCAGCGGTGATCTTTGCACTAAAAATCTGGAGACACTACTTGTATGGCGAGAAATTTGAGATCTTTACCGATCATCAAAGCTTGCAGTATGTGTTTTCTCAAAAAGACTTGAATCTCCGGCAGCGCAGATGGATGGAATATATGAAAGACTATGATTTCACTCTCTCCTATCAACCAGGAAAAATGAATGTTGTGGCTGATGCTTTGAGCAGGAAAGTGCAAATTAGTCATTTGCTTGTTCATGAATGAAAGTTGTGGGAACAGTTTTCTAGTGAAACTTTCAGCGTGGACATTCCTTCTGATCTGACGGTAGTTGTGTGTGCTAGTCTTGTGATGACTCCAGCTATTTATCAGCAGATCAAGGAAGCTCAACAGGCAGATTCTGATTTGTCCCGCATTATAATGATGCATGATGTTGAATTTGATGATGACTTAATTGTCAGCTTCCATGACAGGTTGTATGTCCCAGCTGTTGATGAGTTGAGAAATGCCATCTTGCGTGAAGCCCATGGATCCCATTATGCTATTCACCCCGACACTACCAAGATGTATCAAAACCTGAAAAGGTAGTTCTGGTGGCCAGGAATGAACAAGGATGTAGCTGCATTTGTGTCTAAATGTTTGACATGCCAACAGGTTAAAGCCAAGCACCAAAAACCTGGAGGAATGCTTCAGCCTTTTTAAATTCTGATGTGGAAATGGGATCATGTCACGACAGATTTTGTTGTAGGTTTACCCCGGACTTCACAAGACTTTGATGGAATCTGGCTGTTAGTTGACCGATTAACAAAAATAGCAAGATTATTACCAATTAAAGTTACCTGGAGTGTTCAGAAATTGGCCGAGCTTTATGTTCAGAAGATTGTGCCATTGCACGGAATTCCAATATCAATCGTGTCAGATCGCGACCCATGGTTTACTTCTGGCTTCTGGCGCAGCTTTCAAAAGGCGTTGGGCACAGAGTTAGCTTTTAGTTCAGCGTATCATCCATAGTCAGATGGTTAGTCAGAAAGGACTATTCAGACTTTAGAAGATATGCTGAGATCATGTTGCCTAGATTGGCAGGGTTCATGGAGTCAGCATTTGCCACTTGTGGAATTTGCTTATAATAACGGTTATCACTCCAGCATTGGCATGGCACCGTATGAGGCTTTGTATGGGCGTCCTTGTCGTACATCTTTAAACTGGTTTGAGGCCGGTGATAGATTATTGACAGGAACTGATATGGTTCAGCAATGTGCTGATGTGGTTCGCTTGATCAGGCAAAAAATGTTGACAGCTCAGAGTCGACAGAAAAGCTATGCAGATCAGCGCAGGTGACCATTACAGTTTGAGCTTGGAGATATGGTGTTTGTAAAAATATCTCCTATGAAAGGCGTTATGAGGTTTGGGAAGCGTGGAAAGCTCAGTCCCCGTTATATTGGTCTGTTTCCTATTCTGGAACGTGTGGGCCAAGTGACGTATCGTCTTCAATTGCCAGCGGCGATGCAAGCAATCCACGATGTCTTTCATGTGTCTCAGCTGAGGAAATATGTCTCTAATGCGTCTCACGTCCTTGATGATTCAGTTTGGCCTGAAGTGACTGCAGATTTATCCACACCAGAGTATCCGATCAGAATTGAAGATCGTCGGAGCAACGATTGAGAAATAAAGTAATTCCTCTGGTTAAGGTTGTCTGGCAGCGTCACTTTGGCAATGAAGCTACATGGGAACGTGAGGACGAATGCGTCAGCAATTTCCCTTCCTGTTCGAATAAGGTATATTCCTTTCAGTTCTCTCCTTGTTCTTCCTTTTAAATTTCGAGGATGAAATTTCTATTAGGAGGGAGAGACTGTGAGACCCGTTCTTTAACGGACATCTACCGGTAATAAAATAGAATTAAATCCATGAATTTTGGCTATTTTTATGAGATTTATGGGCCTTTTCTAGTATTAAATCTAATTAGATTAAAGCCTTTAAGTAAATAAATGGGCATTTACACGTTTTTGCTTAATTGAGGGTTTGTAATGCAAAAAGGGGGTTAAAAATAAAATAAAATTATTTAAACTCTTTTTTTTAACCCAATCGATCCCCTCTCTCTTTCCCACTTTCCCAATTCTCTTCTCCCCCTTTTTTTCTTTTCACCCGAACGCAGGCACCCGCGGGGGGGGGGGGGGGACCCGCGGAGCTCCCCCCTCCTCTTCCCCTTCGTCTTCACGGCAGCGACGACCCAGGCCCACGGCGGAGGACGACGGCGGCGGCTCGCCAGCGTGCTGGTAGAGAGGGTGAGGAGCGGCGGCGACTCCTCCCCCCTTCACCGCGGACGACCGCGAATCCCCCCTCTCGCCTTCCTCTTCTCGGCGGCGCGCGTCAGCCCAAGACTGGTGTAGGACGGCCGGCGGCTTCATCGATAGGCTAGCGGAGGGAAGACCGCGTCGGCATCCTCGTCGGCTCTGATCCCGGCGCGGAGGTGCGACCCCACGGTGACATCGGGCACTTCTCTCTCCCTCTCTCACGGTGCTGTCGCGGCTAATCGGCCTTCCTCTCATGCTAGGACCGGCAGAGACTTCCTCCGCGATGCGAGGAACGCGAAGGCATCCACCGAGACCAACCGCTGAGTGGAGAGATGGCCGGGAACGAGCGAACTGCGGCAACCCTTGACTTGCATGTGGTCGGAACGAGGCTTTCGGCACGATTGAGGTAGGGGTATCGTAGCCCTAGCCCGTTAAATGGTTCCAAAAGCATGCCCATCGTCACCGAGTTCATAGATTAATAATAGCATGCCCATCGTCGCTGAGTTCATAGATTAATAATAGCATACCCATCGTCACTGAGTTCATAGATTAATAAAAGCATGCCCATCATCGTTGAGTTCATAGATTAATAAAAGCATGCCCATCGTCGCTGAGTTCATAGATTAATAAAAGCATGCCCATCGTCGTTGAGTTCATAGATGAGAAATTGTTATATTGAGATGATGGATTGGCAGGGAACATGTTAAAAATAATAATTCATGTCGATTTGAGTTGACCAGGAAGGGATCCGATTGTGATTCCGGCGGATCCGGTTCTCCGGTAAGGACTATGTTTAATTTATTTTAGATTTTATAACGGTTCGCCATAAACCTTTTATTGAACGAGCGGCTGACGATTAAACCGCGTAAATAAATTAAATTTGAATGGTGGAAGAAATTTCACGGTTAGTCCGTTGAGTAGCACGTAGCGGTTCGTCGTTCGACCGCCTAAAACCATAGCGGCCCTAGTTCGACTGCTTGTTCTATAATGGTGCGTGTTCATTTAAATTGTGCATTTAATTATGGAATGATTGCCATTTAGCATATTCAATTATTCATGCATTGAATTATTGGATAATGGCCATCTTAGCATATTCAGTTAATTATGCCTTAAATATTACATATTTGCCATGTTTAATTGTTATCATAAATTATGGCATGTTTTTAGATCCCTATAGAGCTTTATTCTCTTTCCTAGTGATGGAACCACCAGTCGTAGCCCGACGACTTTTAGTGTTGATCCCACTCGATAGAGGTGGTGGGGTATCCCAGTTTCACGATTTTTAAGCTAGTTCAGTGGGCCCCAGTCCAACCGTAGCGTCCTACGGAGAGGAATACTAGCTAGAGGCCTGGCTCTAGGCACGAGCCGGTGTGTGCACATGTGGTCAGAGACTTAGACTGACGCTGACAAGTGTTGCTCTGACTAGTTACTTGTTCTGGTACTGTTACGCGTCTCGCTTGCTATGATCAGGCTTGCGTAGATGCTTGAGACGCAGTGTAAGCCGTCAGTGGACGCATCTGGTTTCTTCTTCTGGTGGAGCTCCTCTCCTTCTCACTCTTGTCACTTGGAAATGATTGAGTTATCGTCTATTGGTAGATTTCGAGTACTTGCGTTTAAATTCTAATTGGCATGCTAGTTAGCTGTTCATAAACTGTTTAGTTGGTTTTACAACTTTATTAAATTATCATTTATTTATGCCAATGCATGTTTTACTGCTTTCCTTTAGTTAGTTAGAAGTTAGGGATTTCTGTGAACCCTACTGAGTCTCTACTGTGAGACTCACCCCTTCCTTTTACAGGTGAGGCAGAGCAACCGGCTGTAGGATTCTCTCGTGCTTTTGGCGAAAAACCTTAGAGCCAGCAGTGGTCGGTCAGTGGTCAGTCTGTCCTTTTTCTGCTTTTGGCCGGGCTACGTCCCGTGTAGTTATTTATTTTTAGACCATTGTACAGTGTGGGACTTGTGATATACGGATCTGGACTACTTGTATAAATTACCACTCTGATATATGTAATTGCTTCCGTTTAAAGTTCAAATGAATACTTTAATTAATATTGCGCGTGTAATTTCTATTCGTTATGTATCCCCTCGACAAACACTCACTAACCCTTACGGGGTCTCATCAGCCTCTTGGGTGGCTTCCCCGAGCTCTTGGTATCGATGAATCGATGATATCGAGTTATCGGTATCCGGATCTCCTGGGTCGTCACACTTCCTTTTCTTGTTGGCCCAGCCAACAATCATTATAGAAGATGGTTTATCTTTCTGCATGGTTCCTTCAGCACTTTTCAACATGTTGAGCCGCTCCGGGAGAGTTGCCTCAATCCTATTCATGTTGAAGTTAATGATGAAGGGAGAAAAGGAGTCGGGCAATGACTGGAGAATAAGATCAATGCACAGTTCAAGATCCAACTTAAACCCCAGTACATTTAGTCTCTCAATCCACTCCATCATTTTCAGTACATGAGCCTGTACTGAAGCACTCTCTAACATCCGTGTCCTGAAAAGCTTCTTGGAGATATCATACCTCTCAATCCTGCCCTGCTCCCCGAAGAGCTGGCATAGGTTAAGAAGTATGCTTTTACAATCAGTCTTTTCAAATTGCCTCTGCTGCTCAGGAGCCATAGAGGCCAGCATATAACATTGGGCAGGGGAAAAGCCTTCTGACCATTTGGCATAATTCATTAAATCACCCTCGTCGGCATCAGGAGCTGGCTCAGAATGAACCGTGTCTAACACGTAGGCTATTTTTTCCGCGGTGAGGACTATGCGTGAATTACATAGCTAATCCGAGAAATTCGGTCCAATCAGTCTGTTAGCATCCAAGATGCCAGGGGGGGGGTTGGACGACGACATTGTAATCTAGATAAGAAATAAAAGATAACTTAGCATATGTTCAAATTCTAACTTAGATATGGTTTTCTATCTTAGTTAGTCCCACTAATTTTCGATCAAACTATATAACCCTCAATATATAGAACAGGAGATCAGCGGGATCATCCTAGTGGGTCGTAATCCCAACTAGACTGAGGTATGACTTTGTGAAAAGCACAACAAGCCATACACCATCTCAAGGGCAGTCAACAAGCACTTGTATCCAATGCAATATCCGATATTCGACCCCCGAGAAGTCATCCCCTTGTGGAAAGCACAACAAAGGATACTCTCGGTTAGATCTAACCACCATTACGACATAGCAATGAGTTAATGACCCGACCCTTGTGGAAAGCACAACAAGGTCAAGTTCAATTCCTCACCCCATTGCGGCCTAGCCTTGGAGTTGCATCCTACCCCCAAACCCATGGACCTTGTGGAAAACACAACAAATCCATGAGATGAAGACATTCATTCACCCCATAATGATGGAGGGCCAGGACGACTCCTAGAGCAATGCTTACCAGATCTAAAATTAAATTGCGAGGGAATTTGATTTTATCTTGATCTCACCCTAGGTAGTAATATAAATATATCCAATATATTTACCGTACCTAGTAGTTTGAACAAAGTAAATACATCCAATGCAAAAATTAAATCGCAAGTGATCATGGACCCTATGCCTAATGCTACTAAGACATCCGACTCGCTTCTGAAGCAACTGGATCGTCCTTGTTCGGTGTGGTCCACGCCTTCAATCTCCGATATCGCATAAATTACAACTTTTACTTGGCACGCAGGCCGAAAAAATTTAAAGTACATGCCAATTTAATTCCAGAAGCCCTCAGCGGGGTACAACCAGTGCAAGGAGATAGAAGTACATAGGAATTTTACCAGAGAGAGAAGGAAGGCTCGCAGGTCCCAAATAATAACATTAGCTATGTCCATGATAACTTGCCAACCCATACATTCAAATCAAACAAGGGTTATTTTTAAAATAATCCTTACTTTTGGATTGAAAAGTTGGATGTGCAAACAAAAACATGCGGATTTATTTAATTTTAAAAATTCAAGTTGGATTAACTAAAATCAAACACAAAAGCAAGCCAATTCAAGGTAATATTAAGTAAAGCATAAATAGAACCATCATTTATAGCAGGGGCATGCAGATTTAAATCTAATTCAAATAATTCAGATAATTGAGATAATTATTTTAATTTAAATTTAAATTTAATTATCTAATAATTAAATTTAAAATAAATTTAAATAAATTAATTATTTAAATATACATTAAAATTAATTATCTAATAAATTTATTTGAAAGTAAATTTAAATAATATAATTATCCTCAATTATCAAGTTTTAAAAATTCAAAATTTGAATTTAATAATTATCTAATAATTAAAATTTAAAAATTTGAATTTTCTATAATAATCTTCAATAAAATTCAAATTTAAATTTAACAATTATCTAATAATTAAAAATTCAAAAGATTGATTTTCTCATGAATATGTTCAATTATTACACTTTTATCTAAAATTAAGTAATAATTATCCCAACTCATTAAATTTAAAAGTTAAATAAAATTTAAGATTTGAATTTTCTATTGAGCAAAGATAATTAACATTTGAGATAACAATTAGATTAATTTAATGTGCCTATATATATTTATATATCATATGACACAATAAATTAAATGAAAGCAAATTTTTTTAAACAAAAAGAAAAAAATAAAAACGACGGTCAACCGCGCCGGCGCAGCCGCCCACGCGGGCCCGGGGCCGCGCCCGAGCTCGCCCCCGCGTGCGCGCGCCCGGATGGCGGGCCTGCGCGGCCGCCACGCGGCACCGGGGCTGCCTTGCGGCGCCCTCCACGCGGCGTGCCCGCGTGTGGCGCTCGCCATGCCGGCGCCCGCCCGCGCCCACCGGCTGCGACCGCCATGCGGCACCGCCCGCTCGTGCACCAGCCCGCGGTGGCGGGCGGGCTGTGCGCCCAGTGACATTTTTTTTTTGTTGCCCGAGAGGATGCCCATCATCCCATTCCCTTTCTCTTCGCGAACAATGATGCCCAGCACCGTGTAATGCGAGTTTGTTCTTCTAGAAACAAAGATTCCCAGCATCCTATAATCTAATTTTAATAATTGAAGATCATGAAAATATTGCCCCTTAACATGATTCTATGCGGAGAAATTGCATTGATCAGAGCGTAACCCGGCTCTGATACCACTGTAAGGATTCGATCAGCATGGTTCGGAAACACAGCAGATAATAAAAATTTTCAACCCGAACCCAGGTTTTATGGACTCCTAGAACCGTGCTCTAATCGATGCAATAAAATTACCCAACCCCAAATAGCGGGTTGTAGTTCTTTACCTTGCGCGGAACGACATTGTCTGCAGCGCCCGATGCCGATTTGCATGAGCGTCGAGCCGCACAGATGTACGGCCTCTAGAGATGATCCACACGAATCCTCGGTGATGGCGTCCGCCCGTCCTTTCCCCCGCACATGAACCACTGGTGCACAAAACCCCTTTCTTCTTCCTTAAGTCTTTCTCCCTTAAGATGGAGAGAGAGAGAGAAAGAGGGAGAGGAGGGGAGAAAAGAGCGTAAGGGAGTGGACTTTTCTCCGTTGGAAGTGCTTGGCATCCAAGCGAGAAAGCCTTCCTACGTAAGATGTATATATAAGGGTTGGGCTCTTTCTAAAAGAGCATTTAAGAACCAATATTATATATATATCCTTTCCTATTATTGTACATATGTATTAAGTCCTTCTTATATTCCTTTCCAAAAAGAATTTAAGGCTTTTAACATATACATTTGTACAATAATACTCTGTCACCCGAAAATCCATTGTGTGTGATCCTCTAGGCCCATAGTCACTCTAGTTTAAGACCCATTAACTTTTAATTCTCAATTAGAAGTAAATTAAACTTATTATTCACTTCTACTCGAGCCGAATAATAGTTTAATTTATTCTGAACCTTTGATCACGTTGGGTCAAGCAAATCTGCATGATCCTAGAGGATGCCGGGTTCAAACCACCATGTCTGGTACCTGTATATCTACAGTTGCCGCATCGCTATAATCCCTCGCTCCTTCTATGAGTCTGGTTCAATCCAGGGTATGATAACTGTCAAACCTCATGATCGTGTCATTCGACCATGACCTCCTTAAAGTATATGACGTCCGTTGTAAACGAACTCACACGACCCTTGCCAGGGATTTAATGGAGCGTCAATGTCATGACCCATTAACTGTCTGATATATACCCGATAGTGAGCGATCCCCTCTTGACCATTGATGATTTTTACACGTATTCTGAAATGATTAATGACTTGGAAATTCATGACTTATGGTTAAAGTCACTTAGCCAACTCATTAAACCATTCCAGTCCTCGTGTAAGATATGATCAATGTCTCAGGTCAAAGTACCAATGATGCTACTGACACAATTGGATCTTCAATTGACATTAGGTATAATCAGCCATCTGAAGATCCAATAGCGGATCAGTTCAGTGTACATCCTCCCAGGACGTAGACCTACACATATGTGTTGGTGCTCCCGCACCAGCGACCACGAGACTGCTCACACACACATCATGTGTACTGGTTTAATAGATAATCAAAGTCCTTGAGTGATTACCCTCCAACCAGGAACAATTTTAAGGTATGTGTCCATGTAAAGTCAATCTCATGATCGAGATCCCATCTCGAATAGACTTTACAACCGCATATCCTAGGGACATCGTAAAGTAATATACAATCACACATTTACGCTCAAATACCACATCGTTAATAATGAACAAGATCATACAACTATCTGGCCTACCCGACCCGAAATTTGCCCGTAACTCACCAATACTAACACTAGGAACATAGGAAAATCAACCCTTAGGTCAATCCCTGGGTTAATCAATACTTAGACATAAAATGGTCATATCGGGGCCGTTTCTTTAAGAGGCAGTCATATAAGGACCATTTCTATGAAGAGGCATTCATGCCAGGACCATTTCTAGATAGAGTCTAGACCAGAGAAAAAGAGTTGACGTAGTGAAACTCTTGGAAAGACGCGGTCGTTCCAGAACCGCTACTAGACAGTAGCGGTCACCTGGGAACCACTATTAACCTGGCTGCAGAAAACACCGGTAAACTTGAGTGCTCTCTAGTTCAATGGGCTTTGAGGATACAAACAGCTCGACGTCCTAGTGGGAATCCTAGGCTCACGGAGACTTACGGAGGCCTTGAAACATGATCACCTAGTCCGGTGGAAGGAATATCCAACGGAGAGGATCACATGTCCAAGATTGTGTTCCTATCAAGTGCAAAGTGTAACTAATAGGTACATACTGGGATACGCGCCATGTACTTATGAAAGACTCAAAGATGAGAGAGCGATGATCGAATTAAAACCGTGATCAAAACATCATGACCACCCAAGTTCAAAACATGAAGAGGTAATTTATATACAAAACTACATGAGTTTGGCACAAAAGTAACATATGATTAAAATAGGTTTAAAACACATGAAGGGCATGCAATCTATCATACTAGATGCACAATATAACCAATAATAAGAATGAAAAGTCATAACTAGGAATAAACCTTAATTACCTAGGCTTAACATATGTTTATAATGGCCGTTTTGCGTTCTGTTTAGAGTTAAAAGAAATCAGAAATCAGAATCACGAAGGTGGTTCTGGCTGAACCGTTTCTATGCAGTAGCGGTCCTATGGGAACCGCTACTAGATAGTAGCGGTCTCTGAGCGACCGTTTCTAGACTGCTTCAGATAGAACCTAATTTATGTGTGTAAGGCCTATCCTAGGGTAATAAATGCATGGAAAACATACTAAAATAGAAGGATAGGTCATGATATAACAAGGTTAAGTCATGGAAATGCATGGGTTGCATGAATTAAGCCAAAGTTATTATTTTCTCCATTAAGGGTAGGAATCATGCATACAGAATTAACTTAATGCACAGTGATAGTAAAACATGAAATTCGCCGAGTACAAAGCATGAAATTACTTGGAAATAGAGGGCTTTTAATCCTAACATGTTGGTTGTGCCAATCACGAGATAACCTACCTTTGTAACATGCTTTAAACTTCAAATTTGGGACTGGAAGGATGACCTAGTTTCTGCACGTCCTGTGCTAAACCAGCAACTTCTCGTCCCTCGTTCTCCTTAACCTCTTGACCTAAATCCATGAAATTTGGAGAGTGAGGAAAAGATGTGAAGAGGAACAAAAACTTCTAAAGGACAGACACGAGATTACCTCTGCTAGGGCTTCTAATCTTACGTTCTTCCTCAGACAGAGATGCTATTTCCTACATGTTCTATAGCAAAATAGTAACTTTGGAGGCTTCTAACTCTCTGGATGCTTGACCTCCTAGCACGAAATTTGGAGTGATGTTATTTAATACTAAAAGGAACATAATGTTCTAAATAACTAACATGCAATAATACCTCCTTACCTTCGAAATACGCGAGCCAAAACAAGGGTTCACACAGGTCGAACCTGAGACCTATTTATATGGTTTGCTAAGGTTTGAAAGATTAGATCGATTTAGGAGTCCTAAATTGGAATTGGATCGATTTTCAAGAGTCCTAGACTAGGTTTCCTTGTCAGGTAGCTTCGAATCATAGAGATTGGGATGGAAAAAAATTTAATTTTTCCACGTTTCTAATGCCTTCGTTCAGGGAACATAGTAGCGGTCATCTCGAGACCGCTATTGTGAGAAGGCGGTCTCACGATAGACCACGTCTAGGCATTTATTCTGAAATATTTAGATTTTCTTAATATCTCCTATTTATCCCATTAATTGGTTTATTTATCCTATTTAAATCCGTAAATTATCCAAATTACGTTTCTAGTAATGGGCTTGTGTCTAAAGGCCATAGAATTGGGTCTTTGGGCCTATTTGAATTGGACTTAGTCCTTTGGTTATTATAGGGCCTTCAAATTGATTTATTAATCCTTAAAGTATTTTAGAAGCCTATTAAGCCTTTTTAAATACTTAATAATTATATTTAATCCTAGAAAATTTCTAGAAAATTCTGGGGTGCTACAGACGCTATTTTATTAATTGACGCCTATCTGAAGAGACGCAAATTTCTGGAAAATAAAATAAAATTCTAGAATTTAAGAATTAACGTCTAAGCAGTGGACACAAATTCTAAATAGCGCCTACTGCCCTAGATGCATATTCTTTCAGTGAGTTTTCTTGCATGTTTTGATCCTATACCGCTGGATCTTTGGCACCATGATCTCATGGCCGAGGCATGGTCCCTGTTTCTTGTTCTATCGCATTACTCTCTATCTCTTAGTGAGGTTAGGACCCTCCATCGGATACTCCTCCCGTTAGATACTCCTCCCGCCGGATTGGAACTTTCTTCATCGAGACCTCTGTAAGACTCCGCGAGCCTTGGATTTCCTCAAGGACGCCGAGCGGGTTGTACCCTAAAAACCCCGGAAACCGTGTTTTGTCTTGTCACTTTGAAGAAACATAATGCCCTATCCATCATAGAACGCCCCGATGGGTTCCTGTGAGAACTTAGACACTGCCCATAATTGGCGTCTGGGACAATCATCGCCATTTCTTGAATTAGCGTCCATATAGTCGACGTGAATTCTTTCATGCCTTATAGTTTAGTAAAATTAGCGCCCACCACAGTGGACATAAATTCTTTAATTAACGGCATCCTGAGTGGACGTCAATTTCACAGATTTATGTGTCTCCCGAATTTTTATGGATCTTCCTGATTATCTTCCGCATTAGTTATGACATGCCATTCCTTTCGACAAATTCATTGTCAATATTTCATGAACATAACCCCTTGACTCTATATTGACCATATATGATTTTGAAATATTAAGGGCTATGGGTCCGCGATAACCAATGTCAGGTAGGACGGAAGTCCATTCTGTAAACCATGGGAATTCTGGGTGTGCATTACACCAAAGTCTGTAAATCTGAAAAATTCTGTTATATCTGTTATCTACAAATTCTGTTATTTGGTTATTCTTCTATTCTGTTCATTCTGATAATTTAGATATTCTGCTAGACTGATTATTTCTGCTTATCATTATTGAAATTCTGATATATTCTGGTCAAATTCTAAACTTATGTTCATCTGGAGCATCCGTCCTTGGTTCATATTGATGTCATGTCCTTGGTTCTCCATGGGAATTTATTTCCTTTTCTTTTGTGCTTATATCTGTCTTGGCTTTGATGTTCAATAATGATCACCCTTTCTGCTAGATCTAGTGTCATGTTATATCATTCATGCATTACATGCTCATGTACATGATTAATCGGCTAATCACTTATATCATGCTTGATGAGAGATGTAATTCCTACTGAGCTTTTCGCTCATCCAGCCCATTTTAACATTTTTCATGTAATAATGATGAAGACAATCAATCAGATGGGGAAGGGCAAGAGTGATGAGTGCTCTGGGGAATCGAGTTGGTGTCTTTTATTTTCTTGAGTCTCGTCTTGTCATTTGAGTCTTTTCCTTTTTATTAAGTGTATTTTGAGTCTTTTTCTTTTACTTATGTAAGTTGAGTCGAGATATGTAATTTAGACATTTGATTATTAATAAGAATCATATTTTGTCAACATCGTTTAGCCTTGTATTTGTGTCTTATGGTTTGCTCTGATTATTCATGACTATTCGCTACCACGTTCCGAGCAATGCATTCCGCTACTATCGGTTCGGGTTGTGACAGTTACCGAGGTTTCACCTGTCAATAGTGTAGGGTTCATGACGGTGAGGTCGTGATTGTACCCTCAGACCGCGTGGTCTTGGGTTGGGCCTTCGTTAGTAAGGACAGGCCTTCACGATAGAGTTGTCGTTGTATTTCCCTTCCTGGAAGTGTAGCAAGGGTTCTCCATTGGTTCGGTGGTCCCCGACTGTGAGGTGGGGATTTGCTTTTTGTTGCCCTTAGGAGTAGCTTAGAGCGCCGTGGTTTTACCGGTTGCTGTTTTGACTATTCGTGCTACGGTCGTTGCTTCTGTCCTTATTGTTACTGTTGCTACTCCCATTACTGTTGTTATTGTTATTGTTAACGCTGTCGTTTACCACTGTTGTTTCGTGGTGGGGATCCACCGTTCCCCTACTGAGCCATTGAGATGAGGCTCACCCCTTTCCTTTCAGGTGTTGCGGTTCCTCCTCAAGGTCCGGATGTCAAGCCCCGAGATATGCAGAGGAAACTAAGATGGGAACGTGAACAACCGGCATGGTAAGCCTCACGCTAGCAAGATAATCAAAGCGCTAATCATTCACATATAAAAAATGAATGCACAAGGTAATATACTCAAAATTCTAACTTTTATTGAATAATAATGAGTAAGGTTTACAAGGACACTTGACTTCTTGACATAACGACGCACTAGGCTCAATAAAAAAAAATTACATAATCGACTCATGATACTAGCATTCTAGGTCTTCTCTTATTCTTCATTCACTCTCGCCCTCGGACCCATCATTCGAGTAGTCGGAATCCGATCCACTAGAATTTCTTGAAAATATTGGAAAGTAGGGAATGAGTACACTTGCCCAGTAGGTATCTTCGTATCAACATGAAGGCAAGTTTAAGTAGTTAACAATTTATCTCTAGAAGGTAGGATAAATGAAATACTGTAAAACATGCGAATAAACCAAAATAACCATAAAGCACAAGAATATGTATAGAGATATGAATGTTCATATAGAATGAGATCATGATCGAGCAAGAATATAAAGTGGCCTTTCATGTAATGAGAATGTATTTGCATGTAACAAGAATGTGCTTTTCATAACCATAAAGGCTATGCACTACAAAGTCATGTAACAAGAATGTATAATTTCAAGATGAGTCTCGTGGTTTTCACCCGTTTATAAAAAAAGTACTCCCGGCGCAATACGACGCCAGTGTTTATCATATGCCATGGTTTATAGTATGTTTTCGGCCATCCGCCGAGGGGGCTAGTATCGAGCCCTTGGACACCGTCCATGCCCGCCCTTGCATCTTCAAGTTATAAATCAAGTTACTTCCACAAGAAATAATAATGTAGGCCGATAATAACAAGTTCAAACTATAGTTCATGATGACAATATCAAGGTAAGAATGCACCAATTATGAACATATGAGTTCAAGGATGAGTTAAGACCGAGGTCATGCTACGGGAGGAATCTGGCAGCATAACGACACATTCGTTAATTTCCATAGTCCATTAATACATTGATGTAGAAGATGTTGGGTTCCAGATAATTAGAAGACCATCTAGGAATAGAGTAGAAACAACCCTTGGGTCAAACCTAGGGTTTCATAACAAGACAGAATAAGGTGGTCAGTTCAAGACCGTTTCTTGATGGTAGCGGTCAGGTCGAGACCGCTATCATGTGGAGTCGACGCATGATGGGAAAGAGTCGGCGTAGTAAACGCTGGAACCAGAATGCGGTCGAGCCAGGACCGCCCCTTGATGGTAGTGGTCGTCTGAAGGTCGCTATCTGACCAGGTTATAGAAAACGCGAGTTTCACGATGTGATTTCTAATTCATTAGGCTTTTAGGGTACAACCAGCTCGGTGTCCTAGTGGGAATCCTAGGCTTGCGGAGACTTACGGAGGCCTTGAAACATAATCACCTAGTCCGATGGAAGGAATATCCAATGGAGAGGATCACAAGTCCAAGAGATGTTCCTATCAAGTGCAAGTGTAACTAATAGCAACATACCAGAATACGCGCTATATGTGACTTATAAAAATAGGAATAAGATTAGAACAGAAATTGCCAATCATAACTCAAGGTCAATCAATTCATGAAAATTCCTTTAAGTATAAAACTATAGTGTTTTGGCATGAAATTATTATACATGGAAAATAAGTCTAACACATGCTAACTCTTCATGAAAATTGGACTTAGAACATGCAATATGAAACATGCCTTGATCAGGGTATAATAACTAGACTAGGGCATGTATAGCAATAGGTATATGTAGGAAATAAATTGGGTTTAACCTGGTTTCAGGAACTAGGTAGCGGTCACAAGAGGATAGTTTATTGGAAGCGGCAGTCTATTTGGGTCCGCTATCTCATGATAGTGGTCTTTGTGAGGCCGTTTCTTGTCTGCTACAGACATAAATAAAAAACTGAAGAACAGGGCCTAATCTAGGGCAATAGATACATGGAAATTATATAAAACTGAAAGATAAAGCATGATAGGATAGTATTAGAACATGGAGATGCATAGATTGTAAGGTTTCGACCAGAATGCGCAGCGAAAAACATCGAAACCTTAGATTACATATCGTTGCCGATTTTTCAAAAATCAAACAAGATCGTTAATCCCGCGATGTGAAGAACGATTCGTTACCTTTGCGGGGTTGAGAATCTCCCAAAATCTTGAAGACGAACGAGAGAAAGATCCCGGAGTCGTGAGCTGTTCAAGCGTCTGGCCTCTAGACGTATCCACACGAGCAGTGGAAGCAGACGGGATCTCCTCCACGATCTCTGCACGCTGACCCGATCTCAACACCACCATCCACCGGGGAGGAAGGAGAGAGAAGGAAGGGGGCACACCTTGGAGAGAGAGAGAGAGAGAAGAGAGGGCGGCCATGGATCTTCCTATAGCTTGGCCAGTGTTTCTCCCTTCAGCGTATATTTATAGTCCTTTGGCGTTTTTCACAAAAACCCAATAATAGTCTATAAAGTCTACCCATCCCGGTCTGTCAAATACTCTGATGTGTGTGACCCTCTAGGCCCAATAGTCTGTTTGGTTTTTCCAGCCTATTAAGTGAATAATTCCTTCTTAACTTAATTAATTCTATCCATTTACACTTAATGGAATTAGCGGGCTTTCCGATCACGAAAAGCACCAGCAACACTTCGTGATCCCAAATGACATTGGGGATAAGCAACCCACTCTAGAACCTTTCCATCTACAGATTCCACACAACTATAGATCCTCATTCATCTAATACCCCACCAGGACTAGGGTATGGTCAAACTGTCAAACCCTATTGAGTCCTGGCTCAACTGAATCCTGTACTCCAAATAGGTTCATTAGAAAAACTCCTTTTTGATAATGAACTCCCATACCCTAGATATTGATTTTCCCGACTACAGATCTGTAGGGCATTCTCTCTCATATATCATACTAAGAGTGAACGATCCCATGTTGTCAAACTAATTGCCTTCGCACGAGTTCCACTGAGTCCGAATAACTAACTATACAAGACCACTTAACAGAAGTTCATAAGTCATTAATCAAACACTTAACATCCCTTATGCAAGAGATCTTTAGTGACTCAGGTCCAAGATCCAACTATGCTACTGTGACATAGAATATCCTGATTGACAGTCAGTATGATTACCATTCAAGGATTCTAGATCGGGTCAGTTCAGTGTACTCATTTCACTAATGAGCACCCACACACGTACTTCAGTGTCTACACACTGATGATTATGAGAATAATCACACCCATCATATGAGTAAGTATCATGTGTGCTAGTCTAGCCAGATCTTCAATGTCCCTTCTTGAAGATCCTTTGACTGGGAACATTTAGAACATATGCATCTGGATGACTGATCTCATTATCGTAATCTCATTATGATCCAGTCATCATTGCACATGTTCAGGGACTTCATTACATTCGAATCATTAACACAAATTAAATGCAACGAATAAATGCCATTAATAAAATATGAATAAGATATTACAAGAAATGTCACCATCACATCTCATGTGATTGGCTTGTAAGGCATACATTTCTATCATAGATTTGCATGAATTTGGCCAAAGTTTCTAACTTTTACTTAAGGGTGTGGGGGTATGCATGTAGTAAAGACCTATGTAAGCAATCATAGTAAAACATGAAATTCTCTTCACACCATGCATGAAATCAAGAGGAAACATAGGGCTTTTATTCCCAACACATTGTTTAAGCCATCCATGGGATAATCTACCTCTGGGAATGCTCCTAGAGTTCAAATTTCTGACTGGAAGATGGTGCTGGTTCCTGCGCGTCCTGCGTAGAAAAATCAACTTCTTGCCCTTCTATCTCCTTAACCTCTTGACCTAAATCCACGAGATTTGGAGGAAAGTAAGAAGACATAACTGGGATCAAATAACTCTAAAGGATTGCTGTGAAATTACCTCTGTTAACATCCCTACAACTTGGATCTTTCTTGGACAAGCACGCTGGTTCCTGAGCGTCCTGCAGAGGAACAACAACTTGTAAACGTTCTATCTCCTTGGATGCTGGGTCTACTAGTATGAAATTTGATAGAGGGTTAGACAATACTAATGGGAACATAAAGTTCCAAAGGACTAACATAAAATACTATCATTTTACCGTCGAAGCAGGTGAGCCAAAATGAGGGTTCACGCAGGTCGACCGTGGGCCCTATTTACAGAGTTTGACCTAGGGTTTGACGATTAGATCTATCGAAGAGTCCTTATTGGGGTTAGAATCAATCCCTAAGAGTCCTAGATAAGTTTACATGCCAGAATACTTCGATCCTAGGTGATTGGGATGGGAAAAACCCAAGCTTTTTAGGCCTCTAAGAATCATGTTTTCAAAACTAAGTAGCGATCCTCAGTGGGCCGCCTTTTGGAGATGGCGGTCCTATTATAGACCGCCACTATGTAGGTCATCAGAATTTGAATTATATTCAAAGTCCTCTTTATAATTATCCCTAATTATCTACTAAAATTAGGAAAATAATCCTATTATGTTTCTAGATGTGGGCTTGGGCCTAAAGGCCTTGGGAATTGGTCTATGTGCCTAATCTAAGTGGGCTTAGCCCCTTTGGTTGATATAGGGCCTTTAAATTGATTTAATTAACCTATAATTCATCTAATTAGCCCATTAAGTCTTTTAAAATACTTAATAATTTTATTTAATCACTGTAAAATCCTAGAAAATTCCAGGGTGTTATAACGGAGGTGCAGCGCTGAGGTTCGTAGATGCCAATTCGCCAGAGCTGGAGATGTACTCGGCGTTATAGTATGTTTCTTTTCTCTGTAGATTGTACTTTGTTGGACTGGACTCCGTAGTTTTTTTTTTACACCAAATCCACAGTATATTTCATAGTGAGAAGGCCACCTGGCTATAGTTTGTGGAGGTCATATAAAGGTTACATACGCATATGAAGAGTATTCTTCCAAGTGAATCTCACAGAGGACCATCGGTAGGCTTCAGTGCATTATTTTGAGAATGAATATTTATGGGCAAGCACCCAAAGCTCCAATCATGGGCTTGTACTCAAAGTTCCAACCCTGTCTTGAGGTATGAGCCGCAAGTCTGACCCATGCTTCAAAAAAATGTTACCTGCACTTTGCTGAGGATTGATTCCCACGCCATCGTTGGTGATTATGGTGCTCGTCTGTGGGGGAACTTTAAACTCCTCCGCGGCGAAGTTCAGCACAGCGGTGAACGGCGCCGCCTCCGGCACGCTGAACACTTTGAAAGGGAGCTTCGGATCGGAGGTCAGGGTCACTTTGAAGGATACCTTGCCGCCTCCCGCCATGGCCGCCCCCTTTACCCCTCTTCCCTCCCCTCACAGGAAGACGAGAGAGAGTGGACTGGACTCCGTAGTTATATTATTAATTAAAAATATAATTTTATTTTCTATTATTTTAATAGTTAATTATATAGATGTTGCCTGTATTATGTTAAAATTTAATGTACCTCCACACATCTAAATAACCCTTCTGAGCCTTCCGGCTCATAGGTTGCGGGGCAAGATTCGAATGGTATCGGGTATTTCCTGGTATCTGGATCTTAGGTCGTTACAGATGGTATCAGAGCATGGTTATGGATGTACATGAGAATTTGAGATAATTGTAGTGTTCCAGAGTCCATAAGGTCCAGTACAGTCGATAGTTGGCATAGGGTTTTGTGTTTATTTACCGCTTTGCTTCTCGCGTGAGAGCTAGAGTGCACAGTGTTGGCGTTGTGAAGGCGGTTTCGGTTATCATCGGAGTGCCGGCATGGGGCCTGAGGGGTAAGATAGAGAGTTACCTTCCCCAGAGGTGGTGGCCCCGGTTGTGCCGCGTTGGGTAGAGTTTTGCCAGTAGGTGTGAGTCTGCGGTGTAGCATTCGAGGAATTTGCAGTGAGATCAGGTGACTGGTGAGGATAGTTTGTGGTTAGGTATCCATGAGTGTGTTCTGAGGAAGTTATTATCATTTTGGCCACCTCAGCTTGAGGTTTAGCTAGCCCCTGAGGCGTCCAAGTCGTGGTTTAAGGTGGTAGAGTGGATGTTCTGATTGAGAGATGTGCTCAGACGAGTGGAGGATCTTCCTGGTGAGCTGTTGGCTATAGAGCCTGACATTCTCGTCATGCTCTATGACGTCAGAGGTGACGTGCCAGTCTTGATTATTTTTACGGATTTCGAGAGATGAATGGGCAGAGATGTCCTAGTAAGTTCTTAGTCCTGCGCGTTTGCATATGAGCATGTTGTGTTAGTTCTGGATTTTATTCGTGATTATGTGGCGATGGCTTAGTTTTGGGCCCAAATTATGGAATTGAGGGCAATTATGCACTGCGCTAGATGCACCGTGCGAGGTGGCAGATTAGATGTGATGGTTCAACGACAGATTTGGGACTTAAGGATAAGCTTCGGCATGTGCTGATCATGGTTCGTGTTGCGGTTCTTGGCGTGGCGGTCCGCACGGCAGTACCTAAGGAGATGGATATTTTGAAGACCCAAGAATGGAGAATGGGTCAGTATTAGTAAGGACAGATTCGAGGGAATAATGTCCCGAGGTTGATAGTGTAGCAGCCTTTGAGCCTGGCATCTTTTAGTGATTTTGTTCGCTCCTCGGTAAGTGTTTTGGCGTGTTAATAGTTCCAGGATCAGAGATAAGCATAGGAAGGGAGCGTGTGGTAGCGGCTAGCTCAACCACTGTGGCAGAGTGTGGCTGGTGATTAGCAGAGTCAGTGCTCAAGGAATGGTGAGTCGCTGTCTGGCGAGTTGCAATGGTGTGCCGAGAGATGCTACCAGTGTGGTCCGATGGGACACTTGATGAGTGTTGTTGGAGGAGCTGACCTAACAGAAGTGATGATTTTTCCTGGTGCTGGAAGGTGCGGTTCCCAGCGTGTGTGAGATTCGAGGTCAGGTGAAGCATAGAGACCTCCCGCTTTCTATGAGGTATGTTGGTTTCTCCTTGGACGGAGGGAGTTGCGTTTTTCCTAAGTCTCATGGTCCTACATCGTGCGTTCAGATTGGTTGGTCTCCTCGAGTATGCCAGGGAGTCCGTATGGGAAGTGCCTTGCTTATTGGTAGGGTGGTGGCCTGTGAGAAGTGTTCTGTGTTTCGACAGTGCGACTGGCCGTGAGAATTCATGCCCTCCTCTTGGCATATAAGGGTGTATTGGCATTACTATGGGAGGATGAGTGCCAGTGGGGCAATGCGTGCGAAGATTCATGGCTGGTGTTGTGACTCCCGATGTGTTGTGGATCAGAGCCTGCGGGGTTGCAGAAGGATTGCAAGTTCAGAGGAAGAGTTATGCTCTGGGTTCGAGGTATTTGAGCCTTCCTCACCCTATTTTCTGGAATTAGCCAGCCGTGCTGAGCGATGTTTTGGAAGGCAAATGCCGAGTTGTCTATGATAATTGTGCGTGTTGTATAGAGTGCGAAACGGAAGCGTGGTGGGCCCATAAGCCACATGTCCAAGATCATAGTAATAGTTACTATGAGCGGATTTCAGAGGATGGGTAGAGCATCAGAGGATCATTTTTTTCGGTGTGAGATGGACCCTGGCTATGTGAGCCGTGTCGATTACCGTGCCATTACTCGAGGCATTATGATTTGTGGCACTGGCAGGATGGAGAGTTGGGGAAATATGACGGCAAGTGTGCCAGATGAGTACCCTATTCATTTGTTGGAATAAGTGTCAGGTCTTTGGTGCTAGACCCAGTTGGGGGTTGCAAAAGATATATCCTGACAGAGGACGAGAATGCGATGTTTAGAGTCAGTAAGCTCGGTGCTTGACTCGTGTTGGGAGCTGCGTCCTTGGGATGGAATCGTGGTCCTAGAGATGTGTTTTTCGAGGAAAGATTTGTAGGTCCCAATTGGTTGCTGTGAGCGGCTGGTGAGGGTAGCTGAGTGGCCAGTAGTGATAATGCCTGGAAGAGGCCCAGTTAAGTCCGAGAATTTAGAATGTTGCAGGAAGGACCCAACTGTGGTAAAAATCTATGATGTCTGGAGACCCGTGTTGTTTGGTGCACCGTTGACCAAACTCTTATGGTGTTAAGGCGGCACTTGTCTACTTTGGAAATGTGTGCCATGATTTGCTAAGATTGTGTCCTGTGGCTCGGTAGCGAGAGCGGAGCCGGGGATTGGCAAGTGTCCATTTGGAATAACTATGATGAAGATTCGATGAGATTGTATAATGGACAATGCCGGAGTATGGAAGTCCCTAGAGCGATGTCGTCGAATGAGAGCCTTGGTCTCGTGACCAGCATGGGAGGAATTCCCTGTGAGTCTGAGTCCAGAGTTGATGTGGACCGGGGATTATGGAATCTTGCCATTTGGTTTCGTCGTGCTCCCCTGAGAGCGTAGAGTTGGCGTGAGAATCAGAATCAGATGCTATGTCCGAGAGAGGATCGACTTGAGAGGTGGTAATGATCAGTGTAAGAGTCAACAGACGGCCCGACGAGATTTAGAATGAGCTTATTGGACCCTATGAAGGAGCATGTAAGAGGAAGGGCGAGCGAGTAAGGGCTTCCCATTGACAAGTAATTGATGGCTGATGGATGTACTTTCATAGTCAGAAGATGTCGGTTGTAGTGAATTGAGAATTGTGAGAGCCATGTGCAGGCAAGGCCTTGGGTGGCCGATTATAAGATATGCCTTTTTTTGAATTAGATCTGGTATCAATTGAAGGTTTGTGTTTGGATCGGAGTTGGTCCAGTGCTATTATTGGCATTCAGCTTGTTGGATGTGAGAGTGCCTGTGGCGAGGAGCCGACGAAGTTGTGGTAGTCAATCGAGGTGGCTGCGTGAGCTGGTCGAAGCCCAGCGATGGTTGTCCCTCGTGAAAGGTGTAAGGTTAGTTAGCAGAGTAAGAAGCTGATATTTGGTTGGTCCACTGAGCATGGACTTTATCGGTGGCAGGTTTTCATGACGCGAGTCGCGTCCCCTCGGTATGTGAGATGGTGGCAGCGATGCCATGATTGGAGTACCATTGTAGTTGAGGTAGTGCCAGACTTGTATCCTTGCTTGTGCTATGCTCGCTCTGAGAATTGGTGTGTATTGTGCTATGAAGCGAGATGTTCCTGTTTGTGATCATAGTCTGGCTGTGTCCCTCAGGAATTGTGGTTTTGCGAGAATTGAGGTTTAGCTAGAGCTCTGGGCGCATTGCCAACTGGATGAATAGTTCTTCCCCTATGGCATGGTCGTTGCTTCAAATTTTGAGGATGAAATTTTTGTAAGGGGGGAAGGATGTAACACCCCGGATTTCTCGGATCAGGATTCATGGTTTTCAGAGCGCTTTCATGGGTCTCAGATCGTGTTTTATGATTAAATCAGATTTTTGACTATCGGGCCTTCGAACCCCTATGTAGGGTGAACCGATGTGTTTTCGAGCACTGGGACGTTGCAGACGCATTATGCTTTTTTCGAGGATCGTGGTGATTCTTTTCCCCCATTTTTCTATTTTTTGAATTTTAAAAATCCCAAAATAATTTCTATTTAAACCAAACCCCCACCCCTCTCTTCTCATTCTCTCCCTCTCTCCTCTCGTTTCTCTCCTTCTCTTCCTCCCTTCTCCGGGTGGCAGATGAAGGACGGCGTGGGTGAGGCGGCGAAGCGCGTGGGGTGACGATCGGTGAGGATGGAGTGAGGAATGGGGTGGTGGTGCGGTGAAGCCTATTCGTGAGTTCGTGAACCCGACGACGATTTAAGAGGCGATTTCATGTGCAATCGGCGTTCTCGACGCGGGAAATCATCGGTGGAGGTAAGGGGACGGATCCCTAGCCCGTGCATTCCATTTCCCCATGTTTTGTAGGCCGAGGTGAGGCCGAGAGTGGTTTTATTTCACGCCGGGGTTAATTTGCATGTTTTTGGTGTGAGAGACGATTTCACCGATCCGGGGTTTTTTTTGGCTTGAATGAGACCTCCCGGTACTAAGGAGGTTGGGAAAGGGTTCCCCCTTATTTTCTCCCTCAAATGGATTGAGTTGGGTGTTGTTTAAGCTCCCACGGCAGAGCTCTCGCTTGTGCGTCGCCAGAATAGGTCTACCGATGGCGTGTCTGCCACGGAACAGGGCAGGCTGGCAGGGTTCGATCGATTGACCTGAGATTTCGGTCAACTGACCCATGCCCAACAGGTGGGCTGGTGTGCTCCGGTCGACCGACCCATGCCCAGCAGGTGGGCTGGTGTGGTCTGGTCTACCGACCCACTGTGTAGGTTGACCGACACATTGTGTAGGTCGACCGACCCAGTGGGCAGGTCGACCTAAACACGTTTTCTTCGCCTGTTTTGGACTCCGGTCGACCCAGTTGGGACCCTTTGGTCAACTTTTGGCCTCGTGGATGTTCCGAACACCCTGTGGGGACCGAGACCATGTTTTTGGATGTCCGGAGGTATCATAATCCTCGATTAGCATGCCCGTGTTGTTTAGAGGGTCTGGGTGACCTCTTGTGTTCCGAGCTTTCTTATTGTGCTAGATCAAGTCACCGTGTATCGGTGTAGGTTTGGAGGGTTATCCCCGCATGACGTTAGCTTCTTCGAAAAGTGATTTCCATGTGGGCCATGCGTATGGCCAATGACTAAGCGTTCTGTGACCCAGCCTGGGGCTAAGGGCTTCTTGGTCTCCCTTGGAAAAGAAATGAACTTGGTGGTTATGTGTCACCTTAAGAATTCTTTTAACTGTGGTTTCTGACCCTTGAATTAGGATAAATTGGCGGCATGGAGCCGTATTATACAACGGTCTTGGCCTAAGTCGCGTGACTTAAGGACTGCTGGATTGGTAGGTCTAGTTGACTGTCCAGAGTCTGGTGGCATCTAGACACCCAGTACTTCATGGTTCTTGCGATGGGTGCGTGCGTAGCCTTGATACTTTGGTTTTCTTCCTCTCTGCGGAGAGTGTCCATGTTTAATGACCCCCCACTAGTGGTTGCTTGCCTGGGCACGCGTGTGCCGACCCACTTGGGAGTGGTGGATAGCTAGATTCGGGAGAGACGATTTTTGGCAGGTAATCGTAGGGCCTCCCACTATAGCGGCTCGAGTCCGGGCTTGGAGGAAAACTAGCTAGAGGGCCTGACGTAGCGTAGTCAGTCAATGTGTGCACACATGGTTGGGGACTTTAGACGTGTGCTGACGAGCACGACCCCGACTAGACCCTTGTCCTTGTGTTACTTGTACGGTATCTTAGTTTCCGCCTGGGATGAGTAGAGAGGCACCCGGGGCGTGGACTAAGTTGTCAGTGGACGCATCCGGCCTTACTTCTAGTGGTCAGGTTCTCTCGTCACATGACACGTGACTCTCATGACTCGAGGTTTAGTTTCCTATCTATGAGAGGTGACTTTTCGGGTAGCTTCTACGTGCTTTCCCAACGTAGAGGTCTAGGGTTCCTGGTAGGGTTACCGAGGTTTTACCTGTCGACAATGTAGGGTTCACGATGGCGAGGTCGTGATTGTACCCTCAGACTGCATGGTCTTGGGTTGGGCCTTCGTCAGTGAGAACGGGCCTTCACGATAGAGTTATCATGATTTTTCCCTTCCTAGTAGTGTAGCCAGAGTTCTCCATTGGTTCGGTGGTCCCTGACTGTGAGGTCAAGATTTGCTTTTCGTTTCCCTTAGGAGTAGCTTAGAGCACCGTGGTTCTACCGGCTGCCATTTTGACTGTTCGTGCTACGGCTGTTACTTCTGTCGTTATTGTTATTATTGCTACTCCCATTATTGTTGTTATTGTTATTGTTAGCGCTGTCGTTTATCACCGTTGTTTTGTGGTGGTGATCCATAGGACCCCTACTGAGCCAATGACATGAGGCTCACCCCTTTCCTTTCGGGTGTTCCTGTTCCTCCTCGAGGTCCAGAGGTGTAGCGCTGAGGTTCGTAGATGCCGGCTCGCCAGAGCCGGAGATGTACCCGGCATTAGAGTACGTTTCTTTTCCCTATAGACTGTACTTTGTTAGACTGAACTCCGTGGTTAGATTATTAATTGAAAATATAATTTTATTTCTTATTATTTAAGTAGTTAACTATATAGTTATTTCCTATATTATTTTAAATTTCATTGTACCTCCACACACCTAAATAACCCTTCCGAGCTTTTCAGCTCGTGGGTGGCGGGCCAAGATTCGAATGGTACTGAGTATTTCCCTATATTCGGATCTTGGGTCATTATAGTTGCTCCTCTGTCCATACCATGCCTTCGTGACGACCACATTCGTGACCCCCATGACCTCTGTCTTGACCACTACTATACTCTTGGCCACCACCACTAGTATCCCCTTGACGACTCTGTTGACCACTACGAAAACCGCCACCACTATGGGTCGAAGAATATATCGGTGTACTATCATCATCAGAGTCATGACTCCCACTGATGCGGGGCTCTACGGATGGCTCGAGAGTGTCGCCATCTGCATGGGGATCTAATGTCTTCAAGTCTGTAATTTCCATCGGATTCACTGGTGGTTACTTGTCCTTTTTGATTCTGAATAATGTGGTCCATGATGATTTCTTCTTCTATGGAGCAGGCGACGACTTCTCTACTACATGTTGTCTTCCTCCGGATGCCTGAGAAGCGGAGGTCTTATTTGATAAGAACTTCAAGTAATTTCATACTGTGTAACTCAATAGATATGAGTATACCTGAGATGACTGAGTAGGTACCCTAGATACCGAGCACCGTAACACAGTAGACTGAGATGGTCATTTGGATGTTGTCGAATGCTATAAAATTCAAAGGCGAGTAGATTCAATTAGCAATGAAATATAGTTGAACATATAAATATTCTCATCTAATATAATTTCACCTCTCTAAATAATGAACTCCTCCTAGCCTCGCTAGAAGTGGATGTCCTTCTGTGTTTTGTAGATACTGAATATTACAGTGCAACAACTCGAGACCACTGTTCATATGTTGGATCGACCTGTAATTTTTTTCTTACATCATAGTACATAAATATATGTCTAAGCTCTCTAATCAAATATGTGATTCAATATGTATGTGTTATTTCACCTAAGAGGTTGGTGGACGTGGGTCTACTGGAGGCTACATCAATCGCTCCCATGCTACATCATCGTACACATATGATGTGTCCCCACCCCTAATGATGATGGCTTCATCCAAGTTAACTTCCTTATCACGTCCTGTCACTGACTCGTCTCCAACCATCTGCACATTGGCATCAGCTCCCTCCCCCACTACCTATTGCACAACTGCTGCGAGAAAAGTATTAGACTATGGTGTCTCTCCCGGCTCTTCGGCCTCCTCATCAAGTTCTACCTCACCATACTTAGTTGTTGTTCTTGCAACCTATGAAACTATAAGGTCATCATCATCTCCCAAGTACACATCATCTGTTGGGTCATAGTCTCCCTCTCCTCCCCTTGTATCCATCTGCACATGCTTAACCTTTAGCTTCATGTTGTAATGAACATAGGCCATTTTGTCCAGCCTTCTGTGTGTTAGCCTATTCCTCAGCTTGGTATATAGGAAGGAGAATGTTGACTAATTCCGCTCATCCACTCAAGGAGGATGCTTAAGATAGAACTTTCATTGCAATCTTTCTCAATGTCGGTGCACTTGTGCCGTAATTGAGCCATCACTCAGTTGTTAGTAAGGTAGAGGATGAACATTATAAAAATTAGATGCAATAATTGCTTGCCGAACCATAGAATATGCATTATACAAGTAAATTACCTACATCAAGTCTCTCACAGCTGACAATGGCATTAGGTGTTGCAAATGAACCAATTACCTCTCTAAATATTTTCATCTGTATTTATGGATAAAAAATAGTTACATAATTATTTTTATGTCTAATAGTGTGAAGTATCCAAATATACCTCATTCAACGTATCAACAACATCTGTTAGGCTATGAGACAATCGGTCTACCATAATGTTGATGGATTATATTAAAGTATCATCATAAGTGAGACCGCGAGCATACTGAAAGGCCGGGTATAGGTAGTACGCTGCAATGACCACAGATTAAAAAAAAGTTAGTCATGTCGCTAGGGATACCAACATTAGGGTCAAGTATGTTTACCTATCATGTGAAGATCGTAGCTCATCTGCTTGTCCCATCTACCCTCCACAATTTCTAAGATAGTAGGTCCATATTTCTTGGATGTTGCAAGAATCTTCCACTTTGCAGTTTTAATTTTGCTGTACACCAACCCCATGGTTGGTACTCTATCCCTGTCTGCACACCTCAATACCTCACATAGTGGCTCAATCAATGAAACTAATATCTTGACTCTATACTGAAAGTTGCCGGTGTTGACAATCTCTTTGACTTTTACTCCTCCACGTAAAGTGGTAAAAGAGGAACTCAGCCAAGTCTCACCCCTAAACATTTGTTTCAATTCATCTTTGTGCTTCAGAAGACTTCACAAGGTGATGTAGTTAGTGACAAATCGTGTGATGACAGGCCTCAACAGTTTATCACCACAATGGTCTCTCATCCATGCCAATGCTAGTGTGTGGCTGTAGATGTATTTTGTGACCTCTGCCACCTCTGTTGAGTGTATTTGGGCTAGATTTAAACATTATCTTTATTAGTTTTGGTGATAACAAAATTATTATGGAATAAATCTCTGTTGTTTATAATGAAAACAAAAACTCTATCCATTAGTGATGACAATATAACCATAAGTGCTTAACATACTAAAAATGGAATCAAGAAGAAGAAGAAAGCCTGAGAAAAATATCTAAGTATAAATAGGTGTTAGTTTAATGAGTTATCGGACAACTTAGGCATTAAAAGAAACTTAGGCAACCTTCACTTAACTGCACTGATAGGTGCTCTCATAGTCATATAGGCGCACTTGGTAACATAGGCGCTGTGAAATTGAGATAAGTTAACTTAGTCGCTACTTCGGCTATCTTAAGCACTTAGAATGCCTATCTGTTGTGATAGTCACTATATAGAACACAGGCATTGTATTTCACTTAGGCACTATAGGAAGAGCTAAAATAACATAGGTGCAACTCAAGGTCACATAGACGCTCTTTTTCACTGGGACGAAATCCCTATCGCATATCTCATTCACTTTAGGCATATCTTCACCTATGTCCTTATTGCTTCTGTTGTGCCTCCGGGTGATTTTGATAATGACAAAGCTTTATGTCTATGGTTCAAGATTTGAGGATGAGTTTTGGGAATGCATGTGTTTATGGCTCACAATGTGAATCATTTTTGAATGTGAATGATTGCATTTTGTTTCATAAGATTCATGATATATTTTGTTGAAGCACTTCTTGAAAATTGGCCATTTGATCACACCTTCAGTGCTTAACAAGCCAAAGAGCTCTCAAGGACATCAAAACATTGGTCTAAGATAAGGTGGCTTCATTGAGCATGGAATACTTGCTAACTTCACTTAATCTTTGTATTTGGTAGGTATTTTGGTTGACCAACGACGAAGGTCGGTTGACCAAGATCAGACGGTGGAAGGAATTTACAGAAATACGCCACCCGGGATAGGTTCAGTCGACCGATGAAGGTGACTAGTACAGACACCTGTTTTCAACCCACGAGCTGAGCCTTTTTCTTGATCTCCTAAGTTGACACCCCAATTGATCCTTAATTGGTTGACTTTGTGGTCTATTTGTGGGATATTTCTGTCCATTTTCAGCCCTTGAATTCAACCTTTGTGCCCTGGATATCGGACCAAGGCCTTGGCCAGCTCATCCATAATGCAGTCACAACTAACGCCGCGTTCTGTTATTATCTCGCAATAAGAGCCAGCCGCATTCCTAAAAATTCACTTGATGGTGGCTGACGTTAATTCTTAATTTAGCGACTTTTTACAAAGGCGCTATTTCTTTCAAATTAAATTTATTTAATTTAGCGTCAGAGATCTCGACGCTAATTATTTTGGGATATTTCATTAATGCGGCGTATCGTGTTACCGCGATTGCCAGTAATCGCGGTCATAACATAGGGCGTGTTCCTAAAAGTCGTTGACTCTTTGACCAACTGACTTTGACCAGTCAACATTGATCGCGGATGATCGTGGGAGCGCGTTAATTCTAGATCGCGGTTCTCACCTTGACCGCATTCTCAGTCAGAAACCATGTCCGACCGAAACTTGCCCTTTCCGATTTTTGATCACTCTTTGGGTAAGTTTCGGAGCCCGAACCAATCATGGAAGGTTCCTAATCTTTTTGGGAATCTTTTCCCCTCAATAATCGACAGGATTACCTAATTGTGGGCCTCCAAATCCTCAGATCTTTTGGATTCTGACCTAAGGTTTGTAATCTCCCTTTCTCCTATAAATTTGACCCATGGCCATCGATTCAAGAGGATGCAACTCAGTAGACTCGACCACCAGGGGAGGGTGAGGCTGTGCCTCGTTGGAGATCCTTAATCCCTTGCCCTTCTGTCACTCAGGGAGTATTATAGGGCATTTTATTTTGTTCTTCTTTGTTTTTTTTCTCCTCCCTTCACATCTCTTAATTCATTTCAATCTCTACATTGCATTGCATGATCTCTTTAAATTAGCTTCCCTCATCAAATACACGCATACACACACACACAAAACCTATTTTTGCCCTCCCATAGTGGTTTAAAACCATCAAACCCCCAGGTGATCTATCCCTCCTTATGCATGTTTTTATTGAAAATAGGGATAGATCCTACACAAAATTGCGTTCTAATGGGCTTTCTCTTTGTGGTTTTTGTTGCTTTGCAGGCGTAAGAAGAAGGAAACGTGAGGCCCTTCCACCTTGGCCGGCCTTGGAGCATGGAAGGAATTAACCCACACATCCCGCTGCTATTCTGATAAGGTGGCAGTTCCTTTTACCATGTTCCTCAAGAACGCGCCCATACGAAGAACCGCGTTAATCACTAGGCCCTCCTTCGGCCTTCTTCCAATTTCCAAGGTAAGTAACGTACCTCTTTCCTTTAGTCTTACACTATTTGGTACGTTATAGGCTTCAGTGGCGATCATGGATCTTGCTTATCTATCTTCTATTGCATGCGCCCCACCCACTTTCATCATCCACTTATCACCATTATTTTGACGCATTTTATACCATTATTTATCCATCATTATTTTTGGGGTGGTCGATTTTGTGATCTACAACCGGTCGACCGATTGGCGGCAGGGCGTATGAACTTGTGACCTAGTCAAGTTCGGTCGACTGATAGAAGAGACCGGTCAACTGAAACCCACCAGGCGACTCCATCACTTGCAGGGACCGATCGACCGATCCATCACACCGGTCGACCGATGCGGTTACCCTGCGCACATGTCCAATGCGAACCTCACGTGAGCTACTCGTGGGGCCTTCCTAAGGCCTTCTAAATGGACATTTGTGCCCCCATTTGATAGTGTATCACTGGAGAAAGATTTGGGATGTTTTGATAAGGGTTTTAGTGGTCATTTGCCCTTTGAAACTTCTCTCTTAGGCGTATATACGAGTTTGGGAGAAAAAGAAGCTAGGAGAAGAAGAGAAGAGTCGAAGAGGAAGAAGAAGAGAGGGAGAGACCAGAGGAGAACGTGGAAAAGGTAGGATAAGGTCTTCCCAAGGTTACAAAGGTGGATTGATCATACTAAAAGCTTCTTCCCTTCATCCTCCACAGCCCGGAGTACTCGAATCGTCGAGAAGCTATAGAGTCGAAATCTTCATCGAGAGCATTTCATTCATCTTTGAGGGGGAACTCAAAACTCTTTGATTCTCTTATCTTGTGGGTTATTTTGTAGCCATCTGAGCACACATTATTCATCCTTTTATAGAAATTTTGTGTGTGTGTGTGTGTAGAGATTTTGATCTTCGCGGGTGTGTTGACGTGTAACGACCCAAGATTCGAATACTGAGAAAGACCCCGATATTCTTGGACCCTGACCCGCCACCCATGAGCCGAGGGCTCGGAAGGGTTAAAGGGACGGAGTGGCAGCGTATAAGAATCTAAATCATTGCAACACAATAATAATTGGAATGAGTAATTAGCAGAAAATAGACATTTATGCCATTTAATAATTATACAATTCAACAATTATAATGTCCAGAGTCCACATGTCCATACATAAGTGCAGTAAACTAGAGAAGTACAAGACCAAGGGACATACCCCGCCTCTGGCAAACTAGTGCTACTACTGACCACCAGCTCCACGCGATGCCTCTGAAGCACAATGTGCAATCCACACCTCACTTGAAAACAAAGGGGGTGAGCCTCGTCTCATCAGCTCAGTAGGGTTCCCGCAGATCGCCACCTCACAATGGCAAGCACGTGAAGCTATAAACAACAATTCAGAACACTAACTACATCATGAGAATGGCAATTGATAATTAAAGGAAAGTAACTTAATCACACATGTACCGCAACCATTCATAATAAGTCACAAATCGATGTTACACATTCAAATACCCTCAGCTGTCCCAAGCACAAAACTGCCATGGTAAGAAAACTAGGGTCGCCACACTCGAGTGATAGGAGCACTGCCCACTAGAAGCAAGGCCAGATGCGTCCACTGACTACTTAGTCCATAGCCTCAGGTGTCTCCCTACACGCCCCAGGCGGACACTGAGACACCGTACATAGAACATAAGACAAGGGTCTAGTTGGGGTCATGCTCGTCAGCACGCGTTCGAAGTCCCCGACCACGTGTGCACACACTGACTGATTGCACTACGTCAGGCCCTCTAGCTGGTTTTCCTCCCGGCTCGGACTCGAGCCGACATAGTGGGAGGCCCTATGGAAACCAGTCTAAAATCGTCTCTTTCGGGTCTAGCTCTCCATCACTCCCAAGTGGGTACGCACACGCGTGCCCAAGCAAGCTACGACTAGTGGGAAAGGTCACTCTAAGTAAGGACCCGTGATGTGACACGACCTCGGACCTAATGCAAGCAAGCACAATCGCATTCAAAACGGGCCAAATTGGGCCACCGCTCTATCGTCACTCACCCAAGCCCGGGGTGACTTGGCAATGCCAAGGGGAGGATGTGGGGTTGGGCCCTTGTTGGTAGAGGGCCAGCAAGGCCAAGACTTGATTCCCAAAGGGTGGGGATGCCCAAATCAAGGGGGCCGACAAAGTGCCAAAGGCACCGTTGCAATATTCCCACGGTGATCACTCAAGTTTATGGGGCTTGAGGATCGGGCTCTCACTCGCATAACCAGCGGAATTAAGAACTAATATTGAAAGACAAGCACTAATTGGAGTGAAGGTTTGAGCACTTACTCGACCGGTTTGAAGAAACCAGTCCCGGTCGGAGACGAGGGCGAGCGGGGAGGCGAGTGGATCCCCACACGCCGCGGCGGTGTCGCTTGACCTGCCCTAAACAAATTACACCACTACACCTCTCGCAGGAGGGGGAACTTGGGGTGAGGGTTAATGATATTACATTAATACTACCTCCACGCAGGGAGGGGCCTTCAGCCGGCCAAGCGGGGTGGGGAAACCAAAGCAAAGAACGAGGAACAAGGGTGGACGCCGAATCTGCCTGCTGTCAACGAACCAGGATAGAGGGTCGGTGTTGCTGTTGTAGATCTTGCTCAAGAATTGTGCTGATGGCGAGACTGGCGGCAAAATCTTCTTAACAGGAAGGGGAATGCCTCAGAATTTTTGTAATTTCTTCTGGAGTTGCTTCTGGACGGGACAGGAGCTTGAACAGGGCCTCTATTTCTCGGACTAGCAGGGGCAGGTCACTAATAGTAGGATGCAGAGGCTGTCCTGACCGCTTCCGAACTCCAAATTTGATTCCGTCAGTGCCGTTAGAACCGCGGGTGAGTCCTCTTTGCAGAAAAAGAAACGGGGATGCCAGAAGAGAACGGAGACGATCTGTGGAGCCAGAAGAGGGGGGAGGTGTCGATGCAGACTGGGGAAAGTAGAGCTGCGCGACTGTGGAAGAAAATTGGTAACTTCTGTTCCCGGATGCTGAATGGGCTTCTGCTTCTTGATTCTGAAAGTAGATAGGCCGATGAAGAACTTTGAAGAAGGACTTGAAGACTGATTCCTTCGGGCCTGGTCGTGGCAGAGCTTCTAAGCCGGCTCAGGTCCTCAGCTGAGGTAGAACCACGCAGCTGTGGAAGAATGGACCTCCTGGACGACTCGGAGATCGGAAGAAGACGAAACCACTTCGGTTGCGAAGGCGACTGGTAGACGCTTCCGACGATGGCTCTTGCGTCTTCAAACTTATCCGGAGGAGGTCGTGGTGGCCGCTGCAAGTTGCTGGTCTGCTGTAGATCTTCAGTTGAGAGAGCTGTAGGTTGATGATGATGGGGGGAATGGGGTATATGGGAGGGGAAATGGGGGTGGATTAGTGTGGGGAAAGCCCGGGCTGGGAGGGGGTCTAGGAGGGGGTGTTCTAAGGTGGGGGAAGGGAAGAATGGGGTCTGGAAGGGGGTCTAACAGGTGGTGGGAGGAGGAGCTACGAATTTGGGAAGGTGGGTGAGAGGAGAAAGTGAGGGGGGGGGGCACAAGTGAGTGGAGGGAAGGGTGGATTTCAAATTTGAAATGGCCTTGGAAGTTGTGGGGTTGTGTGGGGAAGGGGTTGATTGTGTTGGAATGGGAAAAGTGGTGTTGGAATGTGGAAGATGGTGTTGGAATGGTGAGGGATCTTCTTGGGACTAGGGGGTGGAGTAATGGAGGCCATGGGGAAGTGGAGGGCTTTAATGATGGTAGGTGGGGGTTGAGGTGGTTGGGAAGGGAGGAGAGAGAATAAAATTTAAAATTGGGTGTTGAGGAGAGAGAAAGTGGAGTGAAAAAGAGAGATTAAGAGAGGGAAGGGTGGGGAATCTCTCCCCAGGGTTTCTCACCCAAAAATTGTTGGAATCACTCCACTAAACTAAGCTTTGGACTCTCAAATGGCATTTTTTTCATTGATTGATTCATTACCTCCAAATGAAGGAAATGGGGCCCTATATATAGGAAACTCACATTTTACAATAAGTCCCTTACAAAAGACTCAATAACAAATAACCGAAGGGGTAGGGGGGGCTCATGGGCCAAGCCCGAAGAATTGGGCCCAATAGCACATTACACAATCTAATGACACTCAAACTTAGAAAAATAAATGCAAGACCAAGATACATGACTCAAATAAAAGGGAAAATAGATCAAATGACTCAAATAAAATTACATAGGACTCAAAATTAAATGACTAAACTATGCCGGATGCAACCGGGGCGAGGAGACAAGCTGTGAACGTGGACATGGGAGGTGATGTCCCCATCATACTCCCGGGGTGCGGAGAACTCGACTCCGTCGAGTAAGTGTCCTTCCCTCCTTGGAGGGTGTAGAAGTGGTACAGCCCTCAAGTCTTCCGAACGAGACTGATCCATCCACCTGCCGAGATAGCGCTCGTATACCTTGCTCCGAGTGGTAGTGACTTGTTCATCCAATATTTGTTCAATTTGTTCACGCTGGGCTCTCTTGGCTGGTGGTCTCTCCTCACGGGTGGGTGCTCTCTCAAGGGAAGACGTAGACTCAATCTCCTCACTAGGTACCACCATGGGTCCCTTATATGACACTAGGTCGGCAACATTGAATGTGGGACTTATTCCATACTCCTCAGGGAGATCTAACTCTTAGGCATTTGCACCAATGCGCCTCAAGACCTGGAAGGGACCAGCCCCACGTGGCCTCAGTTTAGAGTTGGCTCCCGTGGAGAGCGTCTCCGTCCTTACCATCACAAAGTCACCCTCATGGAATTCTTGGTGACGCCAATGAGAGTCGGCCCGCCTCTTATAAGCCTCATTCTTTTTGCTTATGTGCTTGCAAAGGCTTTCATGTAATTTTGTGAATGTTGACATTCTAGGGGTGATGGATGGACCTGGGCAACCAAAAGTAGACCAATCATGCTTTGATGCCAAGAAGACTTTGATGGATTTTGGAGGGCCGGGGCAACCATATGTGGACTTATCATGCAAAGTGGTGATGAATGTAGGGGGACCTGGACATCCGTAGATACTTTTGACATGCTTAAGACCCATGATGCATGAAGGTGGACCATGACATCTAAATATGGACCACTCATACTTTCTACTTGACATGTGGGTGATATGAATGAATGGACCCAATATAGTGTTCATGCCAAGGGGTATGGTAAGCCTAGACACATGCATGCTTTTCCCAAAGGTGACTTCCATGTGTATAGGTTTGGGACAACCCTTGAACTCCCATTGGAAAGGATCGAATGGATCTAAGAAGGTGGTCATCATGGGGTGGGGCAAAACTTTATTACCTAGGGATATGTGGCCCAAGGTCATGGCTCCCAAGGAGTAACCCGGGTCTAAGATGGAGTGAATTGGGTCAAACATTGTGAGTTGGTTTAGGGAAAGGTGGGTGGTGGATAAAGTGTTTGGGTCACACGAGTCTCTTGACTCCCATTGGAATGGATCATATTGATCATAAAATGAGTTACCTAGGGGGAGGAACTCCATGTCCTCAAGATCCTCAAAAGGTGCTAAGTCATCCTTCTCCATGATAGTTGGGCCAATGTTCTTGGCAAGTGGGTCAGCCATGAGTGGAGGGCTTGACTTTCTACCCGAGATAAGAAGCTCTAAATCGAGGAGAAGGTTGGGCTTATCGGGTGTAGGTAGGAATAGAAGGAGGTCGCTAGTGTAGCAACTAATGGTGCAAACCGAGGTGATAGACCCTATGCATAGGTGTAGGAGGCTAAGGCTCCTAGGTTGTTCTACCATAGGGGTCAACATGCTAGTCATCTCTAATTGCCAAGCTAAGCCCTTGAGAAGGTCCTCTAAGGTTTCCACTTGGTAGGATGTTTGGATTATGGTGTGATAGGAGGAGATGTGCACTATGGGAAGGTTTTCCTTTATGGGAAGGCAATCGTGGGCCGTGATCTCTCTTATTGGGCTCTTCTTTAGCCAACTAATAAGGGGTTCCTCTAAGATGAGTTTGGCCCTAACTAGAGAGGGTGGTGTAACGTGAAGGTCACCATGTGATGCTTCTTCTTCTTCTTGGTCATGGGTTTCCTCCAAGGTAGGGAGTGGGTTTGGGGTGTTCACCACTATTAGATCGGGTATGGGTTCTTCTTCCAAGGAGGTGAGAGGGGCTTTTGAGGGTGTGGTGATGATTGGGGCATGGTGTATCCGGGGTGGTAGGTAGTGGGAAACTTGGGTTAGGATAGGTAAGGGTAGTAGTGGAGGCTTTGGTGGGAGTTGGATTGGGGTAGGGAGAGGAAGATGGGTGGGTTGAAGGGGTTTGGGTTGATTGGTTTTGGGAGGAGTGTCCCCTTTTGGGGGTGATGGAGAGGTAGTGGTGAGGGTTACCATGGGCCTAGGTGGAGAGTTGGCCATGGGGCCCAATTGGGTATGGGGACCTATGGTTGTGGTGTGGACTTGGAGGTGTGGTGTAAATGTAGTGGTTGGGGTGGGAGAGATGGGAAGTGGTAGGGAATGGGTGATTGGGGTCTTGGATTGACCGGGTGGGGATGAAGGAGTTGAAGTGCTCCTTGGGCTTTTGTGATTTGAGTAGGAGGGAGAGGGTTGGAGAGTGTAGGTTTTCCTAAGCTCGACCTTCATCTCATCCCAAGTGCTAATGGGGGCCTCCCTGCAGATCCTTCTTAAACCTTCCACAACTAACCAATGAGTTTTAGCTTGTTTGGAGAGGTGTGCCTTGGTTAGCCTCATTCTCCTTTCTTCGTTCAAGGGGCAACTTTTAAAGAATTGGTCTAGGGAAATCTCCCAATCTAGGTAAAGGCTTGGGCTGTTGGATCCATCAAAGGCGGGGGTTTTAATTTTCAAGTGTTCTAAAAATATGGTTTCTAGATCTCCCCAAAGGTCATTCTCATTCACTCTTGGTGTACGGCTATTTCCTTCAAGTCGGTCGAGTCGAGACATCATATCTTCAAGCCGATTAAGGACATTAGGTAGGGCTTCTATGATAGAGGTGTTGCTACCCACTTTGTTGGCAATGGAGCTTCCATGAGGATTTGGGCTTCTTGGGAAAGTTGATGGGGATGGATATGACGGGTATGAAGTGGCCATTCTAATGGACATGGGAGATGCAACTGAGCACTCTAAATGCATAAACATGCCCTAGGACCAACTTGTGGAGAGACAAGTTGTGAACTTGCTCTGATACCACTTGATGTGACACGACCTCGGACCTAATGCAAGCAAGCACAATCGCATTCAAAACGGGCCAAATTGGGCCACCGCTCTATCGTCACTCACCCAAGCCCGGGGTGACTTGGCAATGCCAAGGGGAGGATGTGGGGTTGGGCCCTTGCTGGTAGAGGGCCAGCAAGGCCAAGACTTGATTCCCAAAGGGTGGAGATGCCCAAATCAAGGAGGCCGACAAAGTGCCAAAGGCACCGGTTGCAATATTCCCACGGTGATCACTCAAGTTTATGGGGTTTGAGGATCGGGCTCTCACTCGCATAACCAACGGAATTAAGAACTAATATTGAAAGACAAGCACTAATTGGAGTGAAGGTTTGAGCACTTACTCGACCGGTTTGAAGAAACCGGTCCCGGTCGGAGACGAGGGCGAGCGGGGAGGCGAGTGGATCCCCACACGCCGCGGCGGTGTCGCTTGACCTGCCCCAAACAAATTACACCACTACACCTCTCGCAGGAGGGGGAACTTGGGGTGGGGGTTAATGATATTACATTAATACTACCTCCACGCAGGGAGGGGCCTTCAGCCGGCCAAGCGGGGTGGGGAAACCAAAGCAAAGAACGAGGAACAAGGGTGGACGCCGAATCTGCCTGCTGTCAGCGAACCAGGACAGAGGGTCGGTGTTGCTATTGTAGATCTTGCTCAAGAATTGTGCTGATGGCGAGACTGGTGGAAAAATCTTCGTAACAGGAAGGGGAATGCCTCAAAATTTTTGTAATTTCTTCTGGAGTCGCTTCTGGACGAGGTAGGAGCTTGAATAGGGCCTCTGTTTCTCGGACTAGCAGGGGCAGGTCACTAATAGTAGGATGCAGAGGCTGTCCTGACCGCTTCCGAACTCCAAATTTGATGCCATCAGCGCCGTTAGAACCGCGGGTGAGTCCTCTTTGCAGCAAAAGAAACGGGGATGCTAGAAGAGAACGGAGACGATCTGTGGAGCCAGAAGAGGGGGGAGGTGTCGATGCAGACTGGGGAAAGTAGAGCTGCGCGACTGTGGAAGAAAATTGGTAACTTCTGTTCCCGGATGCTGAATGGGCTTCTGCTTCTTGATTCTGAAAGTAGATAGGCCGATGAAGAACTTTGAAGAAGGACTTGAAGACTGATTCCTTCGGGACTGGTCGTGGCAGAGCTTCTAAGCCGGCTCAGGTCCTCAGCTGAGGTAGAACCACGCAGCTGTGGAAGAATGGACCTCCTGGACGACTCGGAGATCGGAAGAAGACGAAACCACTTCGGTTGCGAAGGCGACTGGCAGACCCTTCCGACGATGGCTCTTGCGTCTTCAAACTTATCCGGAGGAGGTCGTGGTGGCCGCTGCAAGTTGCTGGTCTGCTGTAGATCTTCAGTTGAGAGCTGTAGGTTGATGATGATTGGGGGAATGGGGTATATGGGAGGGGAAATGGGGGTGGATTAGTGTGGGGAAAGCCCGGGCTGTGAGGGGGTCTAGGAGGGGGTGTTCTAAGGTGGGGGAAGGGAAGAATGGGGTCTGGAAGGGGGTCTAACAGGTGGTGGGAGGAGGAGCTACGAATTTGGGAAGGTGGGTGAGAGGAGAAAGTGAGGGGGGGGGCACAAGTGAGTGAAGGGAAGGGTGGATTTCAAATTTGAAATGGCCTTGGAAGTTGTGGGGTTGTGTGGGGAAGGGGTTGATTGTGTTGGAATGGGAAAAGTGGTGTTGGAATGTGGAAGATGGTGTTGGAATGGTGAGGGATCTTCTTGGGACTAGGGGGGTGGAGTAATGGAGGCCATGGGGAAGTGGAGGGCTTTAATGATGGTAGGTGGGGGTTGAGGTGGTTGGGAAGGGAGGAGAGAGAATAAAATTTAAAATTGGGTGTTGAGGAGAGAGAAAGTGGAGTGAAAAAGAGAGATTAAGAGAGGGAAGGGTGGGGAATCTCTCCCCTAGGGTTTCTCACCCAAAAATTGTTGGAATCACTCCACTAAACTAAGCTTTGGACTCTCAAATGGCATTTTTTTCATTGATTGATTCATTACCTCCAAATGAAGGAAATGGGGCCCTATATATAGGAAACCCACATTTTACAATAAGTCCCTTACAAAAGACTCAATAACAAATAACCGAAGGGGTAGGGGGGGCTCATGGGCCAAGCCCGAAGAATTGGGCCCAATAGCACATTACACAATCTAATGACACTCAAACTTAGGAAAATAAATGCAAGACCTAGAAACATGACTCAAATAAAAGGGAAAATAGATCAAATGACTCAAATAAAATTACATAGGACTCAAAATTAAATGACTAAACTATGCCGGATGCAACCGGGGCGAGGAGACGAGCTGTGAACGTGGGCATGGAGGTGATGTCCCCATCATACTCCCGGGGTGCGAAGAACTCGACTCCGTCGAGTAAGTGTCCTTCCCTCCTTGGAGGGTGTAGAAGTGGTACAGCCCTCAAGTCTTCCGAACGAGACTGATCCATCCACCTGCCGAGATAGCGCTCGTATACCTTGCTCCGAGTGGTAGTGACTTGTTCATCCAATATTTGTTCAATTTGTTCACGCTGGGCTCTCTTGGCTGGTGGTCTCTCCTCACGGGTGGGTGCTCTCTCAAGGGAAGACGTAGGCTCAATCTCCTCACTAGGTACCACCATGGGTCCCTTATATGACACTAGGTCGGCAACATTGAATGTGGGACTTATTCCATACTCCTCCGGGAGATCTAACTCTTAGGCATTTGCACCAATGCGCCTCAAGACCTGGAAGGGACCAGCCCCACGTGGCCTCAGTTTAGAGTTGGCTCCCGTGGAGAGCGTCTCCGTCCTTACCATCACAAAGTCACCCTCATGGAATTCTTGGTGACGCCAATGAGAGTCGGCCCGCCTCTTATAAGCCTCATTCTTTTTGCTTATGTGCTTGCAAAGGCTTTCATGTAATTTTGTGAATGTTGACATTCTAGGGGTGATGGGTGGACCTGGGCAACCAAAAGTAGACCAATCATGCTTTGATGCCAAGAAGACTTTGATGGATTTTGGAGGGCCGGGGCAACCATATGTGGACTTATCATGCAAAGTGGTGATGAATGTAGGGGGACCTGGACATCCGTAGATACTTTTGACATGCTTAAGACCCATGATGCATGAAGGTGGACCATGACATCTAAATATGGACCACTCATACTTTCTACTTGACATGTGGGTGATATGAATGAATGGACCCAATATAGTGTTCATGTCAAGGGGTATGGTAAGCCTAGACACATGCATGTTTTTCCCAAAGGTGACTTCCATGTGTATAGGTGTGGGACAACCCTTGAACTCCCATTGGAAAGGATCGAATGGATCTAAGAAGGTGGTCATCATGGGGTGGGGCAAAACTTTATTACCTAGGGATATGTGGCCCAAGGTCATGGCTCCCAAGGAGTAACCCGGGTCTAAGATGGAGTGAATTGGGTCAAACATTGTGAGTTGGTTTAGGGAAAGGTGGGTGGTGGATAAAGTGTTTGGGTCACACGAGTCTCTTGACTCCCATTGGAATGGATCATATTGATCATAAAATGGGTTACCTAGGGGGAGGAACTCCATGTCCTCAAGATCCTCAAAAGGTGCTAAGTCATCCTTCTCCATGATAGTTGGGCCAATGTTCTTGGCAAGTGGGTCAGCCATGAGTGGAGGGCTTGACTTTCTACCCGAGATAAGAAGCTCTAAATCGAGGAGAAGGTTGGGCTTATCGGGTGTAGGTAGGAATAGAAGGAGGTCGCTAGTGTAGCAACTAATGGTGCAAACCGAGGTGATAGACCCTATGCATAGGTGTAGGAGGCTAAGGCTCCTAGGTTGTTCTACCATAGGGGTCAACATGCTAGTCATCTCTAATTGCCAAGCTAAGCCCTTGAGAAGGTCCTCTAAGGTTTCCACTTGGTAGGATGTTTGGATTATGGTGTGATAGGAGGAGATGTGCACTATGGGAAGGTTTTCCTTTATGGGAAGGCAATCGTGGGCCGTGATCTCTCTTATTGGGCTCTTCTTTAGCCAACTAATAAGGGGTTCCTCTAAGATGAGTTTGGCCCTAACTAGAGAGGGTGGTGTAACGTGAAGGTCACCATGTGATGCTTCTTCTTCTTCTTGGTCATGGGTTTCCTCCAAGGTAGGGAGTGGGTTTGGGGTGTTCACCACTATTAGATCGGGTATGGGTTCTTCTTCCAAGGAGGTGAGAGGGGCTTTTGAGGGTGTGGTGATGATTGGGGCATGGTGTATCCGGGGTGGTAGGTAGTGGGAAACTTGGGTTAGGATAGGTAAGGGTAGTAGTGGAGGCTTTGGTGGGAGTTGGATTGGGGTAGGGAGAGGAAGATGGGTGGGTTGAAGGGGTTTGGGTTGATTGGTTTTGGGAGGAGTGTCCCCTTTTGGGGGTGATGGAGAGGTAGTGGTGAGGGTTACCATGGGCCTAGGTGGAGAGTTGGCCATGGGGCCCAATTGGGTATGGGGACCTATGGTTGTGGTGTGGACTTGGAGGTGTGGTGTAAATGTAGTGGTTGGGGTGGGAGAGATGGGAAGTGGTAGGGAATGGGTGATTGGGGTCTTGGATTGACCGGGTGGGGATGAAGGAGTTGAAGTGCTCCTTGGGCTTTTGTGATTTGAGTAGGAGGGAGAGGGTTGGAGAGTGTAGGTTTTCCTAAGCTCGACCTTCATCTCATCCCAAGTGCTAATGGGGGCCTCCCTGTGGATCCTTCTTAAACCTTCCACAACTAACCAATGAGTTTTAGCTTGTTTGGAGAGGTGTGCCTTGGTTAGCCTCATTCTCCTTTCTTCGTTCAAGGGGCAACTTTTAAAGAATTGGTCTAGGGAAATCTCCCAATCTAGGTAAAGGCTTGGGCTGTTGGATCCATCAAAGGCGGGGGTTTTAATTTTCAAGTGTTCTAAAAATATGGTTTCTAGATCTCCCCAAAGGTCATTCTCATTCACTCTTGGTGTACGGCTATTTCCTTCAAGTCGGTCGAGTCGAGACATCATATCATCAAGCCGATTAAGGACATTAGGTAGGGCTTCTATGATAGAGGTGTTGCTACCCACTTTGTTGGCAATGGAGCTTCCATGAGGATTTGGGCTTCTTGGAAAAGTTGATGGGGATGGATATGACGGGTATGAAGTGGCCATTCTAATGGACATGGGAGATGCAACTGAGCACTCTAAATGCATAAACATGCCCTAGGACCAACTTGTGGAGAGACAAGTTGTGAACTTGCTCTGATACCACTTGATGTGACACGACCTCGGACCTAATGCAAGCAAGCACAATCGCATTTAAAACGGGCCAAATTGGGCCACCGCTCTATCGTCACTCACCCAAGCCCGGGGTGACTTGGCAATGCCAAGGGGAGGATGTGGGGTTGGGCCCTTGCTGGTAGAGGGCCAGCAAGGCCAAGACTTGATTCCCAAAGGGTGGAGATGCCCAAATCAAGGGGGCCGACAAAGTGCCAAAGGCACCAGTTGCAATATTCCCACGGTGATCACTCAAGTTTATGGGGCTTGAGGATCGGGCTCTCACTCGCATAACCAACGGAATTAAGAACTAATATTGAAAGACAAGCACTAATTGGAGTGAAGGTTTGAGCACTTACTCGACCGGTTTGAAGAAACCGGTCCCGGTCGGAGACGAGGGCGAGCGGGGAGGCGAGTGGATCCCCACACGCCGCGGCGGTGTCGCTTGACCTGCCCCAAACAAATTACACCACTACACCTCTCGCAGGAGGGGGAACTTGGGGTGGGGGTTAATGATATTACGTTAATACTACCTCCACGCAGGGAGGGGCCTTCAGCCGGCCAAGCGGGGTGGGGAAACCAAAGCAAAGAACGAGGAACAAGGGTGGACGTCGAATCTGCCTGCTGTCAGTGAACTAGGATAGAGGGTCGGTGTTGCTGTTGTAGATCTTGCTCAAGAATTGTGCTGATGGCGAGACTGGCGGCAAAATCTTCGTAACAGGAAGGGGAATGCCTAAGAATTTTTGTAATTTCTTCTGGAGTCGCTTCTGGACGAGGCAGGAGCTTGAACAGGGCCTCTGTTTCTCGGACTAGCAGGGGCAGGTCACCAACAGTAGGATGCAGAGGTTGTCCTGACCGTTTCCGAACTCCAAATTTGATGCTGTCAGCGCCGTTAGAACCGTGGGTGAGTCCTCTTTGCAGAAAAAGAAACAGGGACGCCAGAAGAGAACGGAGACGATCTGTAGAGCCAGAAGAGGGAGGAGGTGTCGATGCAGACTGGGGAAGGCAGAGCTGCGCGACTGTGGAAGAAAATTGGTAACTTCTGTTCCCGAATGCTGAATGGGCTTCGCTTCTTCATTCTGAAAGTAGACAGGCCGATGAAGAACTTTGAAGAAGGACTTGAAGACTGATTCCTTCGGGGCTGGTCGTGGCAGAGCTTCTAAGCTGGCTCAGGTCCTCAGCTGAGGCAGAACCGCGCAGCTATGGAAGAATGGACCTCCTGGACGACTCGGAGATCGGAAGAAGACGAAACCACTTCGGTTGCGAAGGCGACTGGCAGACGCTTCCGACGATGGCTCTTGCGTCTTCAAACTTATCCGGAGGAGGTTGTGGTGGCTGCTGCAAGTTGTTGGTCTGCTGTAGATCTTCAGTTGAGAGCTGTAGGTTGATGATGATGGGGGGAATGGGGTATATGGGAGGGGAAATGGGGGTGGATTAGTGTGGGGAAAGCCCGGGCTGTGAGGGGGTCTAGGAGGGGGTGTTCTAAGGTGGGGGAAGGGAAGAATGGGGTCTGGAAGGGGGTCTAACAGGTGGTGGGAGGAGGAGCTACGAATTTGGGAAGGTGGGTGAGAGGAGAAAGTGAGGGGGGGGGCACAAGTGAGTGGAGGGAAGGGTGGATTTCAAATTTGAAATGGCCTTGGAAGTTGTGGGGTTGTGTGGGGAAGGGGTTGATTGTGTTGGAATGGGGAAAGTGGTGTTGGAATGTGGAAGATGGTGTTGGAATGGTGAGGGATCTTCTTGGGACTAGGGGGTGGAGTAATGGAGGCCATAGGGAAGTGGAGGGCTTTAATGATGGTAGGTGGGGGTTGAGGTGGTTGGGAAGGGAGGAGAGAGAAGAAAATTTGAAATTGGGTGTTGAGGAGAGAGAAAGTGGAGTGAAAAGGAGAGATTAAGAGAGGGAAGGGTGGGGAATCTCTCCCCTAGGGTTTCTCACCCAAAAATTGTTGGAATCACTCCACTAAACTAAGCTTTGGACTCTCAAATGGCATTTTTTTCATTGATTGATTCATTACCTCCAAATGAAGGAAATGGGGCCCTATATATAGGAAACCCACATTTTACAATAAGTCCCTTACAAAAGACTCAATAACAAATAACCGAAGGGGTAGGGGGGGCTCATGGGCCAAGCCCGAAGAATTGGGCCCAATAGCACATTACACCATCTAATGACACTCAAACTTAGGAAAATAAATGCAAGACCTAGGAACATGACTCAAATAAAAGGGAAAATAGATCAAATGACTCAAATAAAATTACATAGGACTCAAAATTAAATGACTAAACTATGCCGGATGCAACCGGGGCGAGGAGACGAGCTGTGAACGTGGGCATGGGAGGTGATGTCCCCATCAACCCGCTATGAAACCGCCAACGTGTCATCGACTGCGAACACACGCTCATCGCACAGAGCACGATATTAACTAGCATGGCACAAGGCCGCCGAGGTTGCTATCTCAGAAAACCATACACTAATCACATTTTTACCCATGGGGTATACCCACATGTATAAGCTGAGTCATCGAGCATCTCTCCATGATATTGACCTCACGGCGATTTACATGCATGGCTAATTCCTTACCCATTTTATTTATAAATACTTTAGTTTGACTTCCCGGATGAAAATTGAGTTTTTCGAATCACACAAGCCAAACCAGGGGAGGATCGGTCGACCGGACAGGATGGTCGGTCGACCAACAGAGGGCTCCTATCGACCGGCCAGGGTGGTTGGTCGACCGGCTCAGCCAGCCCTCCCAGGGTTTCCCAGGGTCGATCGACCGATCCCTAGTGGCAGTCGACCGAACCCTGTCTGGGCTCTTTTCCTATGCATTACCAGGAATTGGTCGACCGACCAAGTGGTTCGGTCGACTGATTCCGATGACGGCAGAACGGGGTGACACCTTCGGGGCCCCGTTCCATGCCTGACTCGCCCCATGACGAGCGGGAAACATGGGGTATTGCTCCCCGACCCCAAATACCATTAAACCAAAAATCGTTGTTCGAATCAACAAAATCGCCACTCACCCCAAAAACATGGAATTTTCCTAAACATGAACAAAACCCTCTCAATCTCACCCGGATCTACTCGAATCGGTGGGGAAAACACACGGAGAGGTGGAAGGTTCCGTCCCCCTACTTGAGCCTCGCTTTACCACCCTAGATTATGCCGATCGTCACCGTTCCACACTAAAAAGCCAGTGAAGCTTCGAAAACCACGACCCAACCGCATGGACCTCCTCGTCCATGCCTCACGAACCACCCGCCCACCGCCTCCAGAGCCTCGCCACGCCCCCTTGCCACCCGCCGTCTGCAGCCGATGGGAGAGAGGAGAGAACGGGGGTGAGAATGGGAGAGGGTGAGGGTGAGAGTGAGGAGAAGAGAGGGGTGTGCGTGGGTTTTAAAAAAAGGGGGTTTGGGATTTCCCAAGACCCCTTAAAGAAGTGAAATCACAAAATTGCCTGATCTCTTAATAATTTCATCAATTAAATTCGTAACGTTTTAATAAAAATTTCATAATTCCTTTTAATAATATCTCAAAAATGTAGGGCTCTAAAATATTCATGGAAAATAGATCTGACGCCTAGTGGGTGGAAATCTAAAATTCAGGGTATTACATGATGCTTGTACGTCATGTGGTTGCAAACTTCGTCTCTGTGTGTGTGTGGTGGAGAATTTATTCTCCGTGCATGTGGTTGGCGATCTTGTAGCAAGTTACAAGTTAGTGGAATCCTAACGAGTTGTGAGGGGTGGACGTAGTATTTCACACGGGTCCATCCGAACCACCTAAAAAATCTCCTGTGCAGTGGTTTACCTGTGGTGTGCTTATTGTGAGCCTTGCTGCGTTATGAATTCGTTGCCAACACATACACATTCTTGTTCATACGATTGATATAAAATCGATGTAGTGCGTCACTTAAGAGAGCATTGAATATAATATTTTCCATCTATAGTTTATAAATCAAATTGAATTAATCTTAATTGAATTTCATACCAGTTTAGTTCGAATCATTATTTTTAATTTTCAATTGGGCTTGTTTTTAATTAGGGTAATCAATTCACCCCCCTCTTGATTGCTATTGTACTGAACCAACAATTGATATCAGAGCCTCGACTCTATATTTTGAGGATTTAACCATCCTAGAGTGATCCTATGCAAGGGCGAACAATAGTATGATGTCAGAAGGGCATTCCATTCATCAGCCCCCATTTTTTGATAGGTCGAACTATACTTACTGGAATAATAGGATGATCATGTTCCTTCGTGCCCAAAATTATGAAATCTGGAAAGTGGTTAACAAAGGTCTATATGCTTTGCCTGAGAATGAAGATAGATGGACTGAGGAAGACATCAAAAACTACACAACAAATTTTAATGACTTGAATATCATACAATGTGCAATTCACCCTAACAAATATTCCTAAGTCTCTATGTGTTCCTCAGTAAAAGAGATGTGGGACAAGCTCAAGCTGATGTGACACGACCTCGGACCTAATGCAAGCAAGCACAATCGCATTCAAAACGGGCCAAATTGGGCCACCGCTCTATCGTCACTCACCCAAGCCCGGGGTGACTTGGCAATGCCAAGGGGAGGATGTGGGGTTGGGCCCTTGCTGGTAGAGGGCCAGCAAGGCCAAGACTTGATTCCCAAAGGGTGGGGATGCCCAAATCAAGGGGGCCGACAAAGTGCCAAAGGCACCGGTTGTAATATTCCCACGGTGATCACTCAAGTTTATGGGGCTTGAGGATCGGGCTCTCACTCGCATAACCAGCGGAATTAGAACTAATATTGAAAGACAAGCACTAAGTGGAGTGAAGGTTTGAGCACTTACTCGACCGGATTGAAGAAACCGGTCCCGGTCGGAGACGAGGGCGAGCGGGGAGGCGAGTGGATCCCCACACGCCGCGGCGGTGTCGCTTGACCTGCCCAAACAAGTTACAACACTACACCTCACGTAGGAGGGGGATCTTGGGGTGGGGGTTAATAGAAATTACAATCAATACTACCTCCACACAGGGAGGGACCTTCAGCCGGTCAAGCGGGGTGGGGAAACTAAAGCAAAGAACGAGGACTAAGGGTGGACGCCGAATCTGCTTGTTGTCTGCGAGTCGGGACAGAGAGTCGGTGTTGCTGCTGTAGATCTTGATCAGGAATTTTGTTGGTGACGAAACCAGAGGGAAAACCTTCGTAGCTGGAAGGGGAATGCCTCAGAATTTTCTTAATTTCTTCTGGAGTCTCTGCTGATCGTGGCAGGAGCTTGAACAGGGCCTCTGTTTCTCGGATTAGCAGGGCCAGGTCACCAACAGTAGGATGCAGAGGCTGTCGTGGCCGCTCCCAAACTCCAAATTTGATGCCGTCAGTGCCGTTAGAACCGTGGGTGAGTTCTATTTGCAGCAAAAGAAACAAGGACACCAGAAGAGGTCGGAGACAATCTATGGAACCAGAAGAGTGAGGAGGGGTCGGTGCAGACTGTAGAAGGCAGAACCACGCGTTCGGGGGAGAAAATTGGTAACTTCTGCTCCCGGATGCTGAATGAACTTCCACTTATTGAATCTGAAACTAGACAGGCCAAAGAGGAACTTTGAAGAAGAACTTGAAGACTGATTCCTTCAGGGTCCGTCGTGGCAGAGCTTCTAAACTGGTTCAGGTCCTTAGCCAAGGCAGAACCGCGCAGCTGTGGAAGAATGGACCTCCAGGATGGCTCAGAGATCAGAAGAAGACGAAACCACTTCGGTTGCGAAGGCGACTGGCAGACGCTTCCGACGATGGCTCTTGCGTCTTCAAACTTATCCGGAGGAGGTCGTGGTGGCCACTGCAAGCTGCTGCTCTGCTGTAGATCTTCAGTTGAGAGCTGTAGGTTGATGATGATGGGGGGGAATGGGGTATATGGGAGGGGAAATGGGGGTGGATGAGTGTGGGGAAAGCCCGGGCTGTGAGGGGGTCTAGGAGGGGGTGTTCTAAGGTGGGGGAAGGGAAGAATGGGGTTTGCAAGGGGGTCTAACAGGTGGTGGGAGGAGGAGCTACGAATTTGGGAAGGTGGGTGAGAGGAGAAGGTGAGGGGGGGCACAAGTGAGTGGAGGGAAGGGTGGATTTCAAATTCAAATATGCTTTGGAAGTTGTGGGGTTGTGTGGGGAAGGGGTTGATTGTGTTGGAATGGGGAAAGTGGTGTTGGAATGTGGAGGATGGTGTTGGAATGGTGAGAGATCTCCTTGGGACTAGGGGGGTGGAGTAATGGAGGCCATGGGGAAGTGGAGGGCTTTAATGATGGTAGGTGGGGGTTGAGGTGGTTGGGAAAGGAGAAGAGAGAAGAAAATTCGAAATTGGGTGTTGAGGAGAGAGAAAGTGGAGTGAAAAAGAGGGATTAGGAGAGGGAAGGGTGGGGAATCTCTCCCCTAGGGTTTCTCACCCAAAAAATGTTGGAATCACTCCACTAAACTAAGCTTTGGATACTCAAATGGCATTTTTCATTGATTCATTCATTAAGTTGAAATGGGGGGAATGTGGTCCTATATATAGGAAACCCACATTTCTACAAAAGTCCCTTACAAAAGACTCAATAACAAATAACCGAAGGGGTAGGGGGGCTCATGGGCCAAGCCCGAAGAATTGGGCCCAATAGCACATTACACAATCTAATGACACTCAAACTTAGGAAAATAAATGCAAGACCTAGGAACATGACTCAAATAAAAGGGAAAATACATCAAATGACTCAAATAAAATTACATAGGACTCAAAATTAAATGACTAAACCATGCCGGATGCAACCGGGGTGAGGAGACGAACGGTAAACGTGGGCATGGGAGGTGATGTCCCCATCATACTCCCGGGGTGCGGAGAACTCGACTCTGTCGAGTAAGTGTCCTTCTCTCCTTAGAGGGTGTAGAAGTGGTACCGCCCTCAAGTCTCCCGAACGAGACCGATCCATCCACCTACCGAGATAGCGCTCATATACCTTGCTCCGAGTGGTAGTGACTTGTTCATCCAATATTTGTTTAATTTGTTCACGCTGGGCTCTCTTGGCTGGTGGTTTATCATCATGGGTGGGTGCTCTCTCAAGGGAAGAAGTATGCTCAATCTCCTCACTAGGTACCACCGTGGGTCTCTTATATGGCACTAGGTCGGCAACATTGAATGTGGGACTTATTCCATACTCCTCATGGAGATCTAACTCATTGGCATTTGCACCTATGCGCCTCAAGACCTGGAAGGGACCAGCCCCACGTGGCCTCAGTTTAGAGTTGGCTCCCGGGGAGAGCCTCTCCATCCTTACCATCATAAGGTCACCCACTTGGAATTCTTGGTGATGCCGTTGAGAGTCGGCCAGCCTTTTATAAGCCTTATTCTTTTTGCTGATGTGCTTGCAAAGGTTTTCATGCAATTTTGTGAATGCTATCCTTTTAGTGGTTATGGGTGGACCTGGACAACCATAGATGGACCTATCCTGCCATGATGCCAGATGGACCATGATGAACCTTGGTGGGCCGGTGCAACCATTTGTGGACTTATCATGCAATGTTGTCATGTAGACTTTGGTGGGCCTAGGTGGGCCGGGGCAACCGTAGGTGAACCTATCATGTAAAGTGGTGATGAATGTAGGGGGGCCCGGACATCCGTAGATGCTTTTGACATGCTTAAGATCCATGATGAATGAAGGAGGACCATGACATCCGAATGTGGCCCACTCATACTTTCTACTTGACATGTGAGTGATATGAATAAATGGACCCAACATAGTATTTATGCCAAGGGGTGTGGAAAGCCTAGACACATGCATGCTTTTCCCAAAAGTGACTTCCATGTGTATAGGTGTGGGACAACCTTTGAACTTCCATTGGAAAGGATCGAATGGATCTAAGAAGGTGGTCATCATGGGGTGGGGCACCACCTTATTCCCTAGGGATATATGGTCCAAGGTTATGGCTCCCAAGGTGCAGCCCAGGTCATGGATGAGGTGGGTTTGGCCCAATATGGTGAGTGAGGGTAGGACAGGGTGGGTGGTTGGTAAGATGGTTGGGTCATATGGGTCCCTTGACTCCCATTGGAAGGGATCATATGGATAGTAAAATAGGTCACTTAGGGGGGGGAACTCCATGTCCTCAAGATCCTTAAAAGGTGTTAAGTCATCCTTCCCTATGATAGTTGGGCCAATGTTCTTGACAAGTGGGTCGGCCATGAGTGGAGGGCTTGGCTTTCTACCCGAGATAAGAAGCTCTAAATCGAGGAGAAGGTTGGGCTCATCCGGTGTAGGGAGGAATAGAAGGAGGTCGCTAGTGTAGCAACCATTGGTTCAAACAGAGGTGATAGACCCAATGCATAAGTGTAGAAGGCTAAGGCTTCTAGGTTGTTCGACCATAGGGGTCAACATGCTAGTCATCTCTATTTGCCATGCTATGCCCTTGAGAAGGTCCTCTAAGGTCTCCACTTGATAGGATGCTTGGATTGTGGGGTGATAGGAGAAGAAGGGCATTATGGGAAGGCTTTCCTTCATGGGTGGGAAATTATGGGCCATGATCTCTCTTATTGGGCTCTTCTTTAGCCAACTAACAAGGGGTTCCCCTAAGATGAGATTGACTCCAACTAAAGATGGTGATGTAAGGTGAAGACCCTCGTATGTTGTTTCTTTTTCAACTTGGACTTGGGTTTCCTCCAAGGTGGAGAGTGGGTTTGGAGTGTTCACCACTATGGGGTGGGGTATGGGTTCTTCTTCCAAGGAGGTGAGAGGGGCTTTTGAGGGTGTGGTGATGATTGGGGCATAGTGTATCCGGGGTGGTAGGTAGTGGGAAACTTGGGTTAGGATAGGTAAGGGTAGTAGTGGAGGCTTTGGTGGGAGTTGGATTGGGGTAGGGAGAGGAAGATGGGTGGGTTGAAGGGGTTTGGGTTGATTGGTTTTGGGAGGAGTGTCCCCTTTTTGGGGGTGATGGAGAGGTAGTGGTGGGGGTTACCATGGGCCTAGGTGGAGAGTTGGCCATGGGGCCCAATTGGGTATGGGGACCTATGGTTGTGGTGTGGACTTGGAGGTGGGGTGTAAATGTAGTGGTTGGGGTAGGAGAGATGGGAAGTGGTGGGGAATGGGTGATTGGGGTCTTGGATTGACCGGGTGGGGATGATGGAGTTGAAGTGCTCCTTGGACTTTGGTGATTTGAGTAGGAGGGAGAGGGTTGGAGGGTGTAGATTTTTCTAAGCTCGGTCTTCATCTCATCCCAAGTGCTAATTGGGGCCTCCCTACGGATCTTTCTCAAACCTTCCACAACTAACCAATGAGTTTTAGCTTGTTTGGAGAGGTGTGCCTTGGCTAGCCTCATTCTTCTTCCTTCGTTCAAGGGGCAACCTTTAAAGAATTGGTCTAGGGAAATCTCCCAATCTAGGTAGAGGCTTGGGCTGTTGGATCCATCAAAGGCGGGGGTTTTGATTTTTAAGTGTTCTAAAAATATGGTTTCTAGATTTCCCCAAAGGTCACTCTCATTCACTCTTGGTACACGGCTATTTCCTTCAAGTCGGTCGAGTCGAAACATGATATCTTCAAGTCGATTAAGGACATTAGGTAGGGCTTCTATGATAGAGGTGTTGCTACCCACTTTGTTGGTAATGGAGCTTCCATGAGGATTTGGGCTTCTTGGGAAAGTTGATGGGGATGGATATGACGGGTATGAAGTGGCCATTCTAGTGGACATAGGAGATGCAACCGAGGACTCTAAATGCATAAACATGCCCTAGGACCAACTTGTGGAGAGACAAGTTGTGAACTTGCTCTGATACCAATTGATGTGACATGACCTCGGACCTAATGCAAGCAAGCACAATCGCATTCAAAACGGGCCAAATTGGGCCACCGCTCTATCGTCACTCACCCAAGCCCGGGGTGACTTGGCAATGCCAAGGGGAGGATGTGGGGTTGGGCCCTTGCTGGTAGAGGGCCAGCAAGGCCAAGACTTGATTCCCAAAGGGTGGGGATGCCCAAATCAAGGGGGCCGACAAAGTGCCAAAGGCACCGGTTGCAATATTCCCACGGTGATCACTCAAGTTTATGGGGCTTGAGGATCGGGCTCTCACTCGCATAACCAGCGGAATTAGAACTAATATTGAAAGACAAGCACTAAGTGGAGTGAAGGTTTGAGCACTTACTCGACCGGATTGAAGAAACCGGTCCCGGTCGGAGACGAGGGCGAGCGGGGAGGCGAGTGGATCCCCACACGCCGCGGCGGTGTCGCTTGACCTGCCCAAACAAGTTACAACACTACACCTCACGTAGGAGGGGGATCTTGGGGTGGGGGTTAATAGAAATTACAATCAATACTACCTCCACACAGGGAGGGACCTTCAGCCGGTCAAGCGGGGTGGGGAAACTAAAGCAAAGAACGAGGAATAAGGGTGGACGCCGAATCTGCTTGCTATCTGTGAGTCGGGACAGAGAGTCGGTGTTGCTGCTGTAGATCTTGATCAGGAATTTTGTTGATGACGAAACCAGAGGGAAAACCTTCGTAGCTGGAAGGGGAATGCCTCAGAATTTTCTTAATTTCTTCTGGAGTTCTGCTGATTGTGGCAGGAGCTTGAACAGGGCCTATGTTTCTCAGACTAGCAGGGGCAGGTCACCAACAGTAGGATGCAGAGGCTGTCCTGGCCGCTCCCGAACTCCAAATTTGATGCCGTCAGTGCCGTTAGAACCGTGGGTGAGTCCTATTTTCAGCAAAAGAAACGGGGACACCAGAAGAGGTCGGAGACAATCTGTGGAACCAGAAGAGTGAGGAGGGGTCGGTGCAGACTGTAGAAGGTAGAACCGCGCGTTCGGGGGAGAAAATTGGTAACTTCTGCTCCCGAATGCTGAATGAACTTCCGCTTCTTGAATCTGAAACTAGACAGGCCAAAGAGGAACTTTGAAGAAGAACTTGAAGACTGATTCCTTCAGGGTCCATCGTGGCATAGCTTCTAAACTGGTTCAGGTCCTTAGCCAAGGTAGAACCACGCAGCTATGGAAGAATGGACTTCCAGGATGGCTTAGAGATCGGAAGAAGACGAAACCACTTCGGTTGCGAAGGCGACTGGCAGACGCTTCCGACGATGGCTCTTGGGTCCTCAAACTCGTCCGGAGGTGATCGTGGTGGCCGCTGCAAGCTGCTGCTCTGCTGTAGATCTTCAGTTGAGAGCTGTAGGTTAATGATGATGGGGGGGAATGGGGTATATGGGAGGGGAAATGGGGGTGGATGAGTGTGGGGAAAGCCCGGGCTGTGAGGGGGTCTAGAAGGGGGTGTTCTAAGGTGGGGGAAGGGAAGAATGGGGTCTGGAAGGGGGTCTAACAGGTGGTGGGAGGAGGAGCTACGAATTTGGGAAGGTGGGTGAGAGGAGAAGGTGAGGGGGGGCACAAGTGAGTGGAGGGAAGGGTGGATTTCAAATTCAAATATGCTTTGGAAGTTGTGGGGTTGTGTGGGGAAGGGGTTGATTGTGTTGGAATGGGGAAAGTGGTGTTGGAATGTGGAGGATGGTGTTGGAATGGTGAGGGATCTCCTTGGGACTAGGGGGGTGGAGTAATGGAGGCCATGGGGAAGTGGAGGGCTTTAATGATGGTAGGTGGGGGTTGAGGTGGTTGGGAAAGGAGGAGAGAGAAGAAAATTCGAAATTGGGTGTTGAGGAGAGAGAAAGTGGAGTGAAAAAGAGGGATTAGGAGAGGGAAGGGTGGGGAATCTCTCCCCTAGGGTTTCTCACCCAAAAAATGTTGGAATCACTCCACTAAACTAAGCTTTGGATACTCAAATGGCATTTTTCATTGATTCATTCATTAAGTTGAAATGGGGGGAATGTGGTCCTATATATAGGAAACCCACATTTCTACAAAAGTCCCTTACAAAAGACTCAATAACAAATAACCGAAGGGGTAGGGGGGGCTCATGGGCCAAGCCCGAAGAATTAGGCCCAATAGCACATTACACAATCTAATGACACTCAAACTTAGGAAAATAAATGCAAGACCTAGGAACATGACTCAAATAAAAGGGAAAATACATCAAATGACTCAAATAAAATTACATAGGACTCAAAATTAAATGACTAAACCATGTCGGATGCAACCGGGGTGAGGAGACGAACGGTAAACGTGGGCATGGGAGGTGATGTCCCCATCACAAGCTCATATATGAAGGCACCTCAGAAGTCAAGGAGACGAAAGCAAATTTGCTTGTATGAGACTACAAACTGTTCAAGATGAAGCATGAGGAGAGCATCTCAGAAATGTTTGCAAGACTTATGGAAATCACCAATGGTTTGAAAGCTTTAGGAAAAGACTACGCCAATTCTGAACTCGTCAGGAAGGTAATGAGGTCCTTGTCACCAGTATGGCACACCAAGGCCACGGTTATAGAAGATTCAAAAGATCTATTTGTGCTTTCATTGGATGAGCTCATGGGGTCCCTGATGACCTATGAGATTAATATAAAAAGGAATGAAGAAGATGTGAAGAAGAATAAGGCGGTAGCCCTCAAGGCAAATCCTCAAGGATCTGACTCTAGTGCTGAAGATTCTTTAGATGAAAGTGGTGATGAAAAAGATATTGCAATACTGACTAGGAAGGTCAAGAAATTTTTGAGAGGTCGAAAAATATTTTCAGGAAAATTCAAGAAGAACCCCAGGAAGCAACCAATGGTCAATGGTAAAGGAAGCAAACTGAATGATGTAATTTGTTATGAGTTCAAGAAGTCCGGCCACATGACAGGCGAGTGTTAGGAACTAAAGAAGAAATTCAAGAAGGAAAAGGGCAAGAAGCAGAAAGTAATGATCACTACATGGAGTGATGATGAGGAGGATGATGAAGATATGGAAGATCTGGAAGAATTAATGTAGAGTATGTGCTTGATGACACATGAGGGCGAATCAAGTGAGGTACAATTTGACTCTAATTTTATTTCTAATGAACAGTGGGAGTCTGAATATGTTGTTTGGTATGCAAAGTTTAAAAAGATAAGGTCTGGAAATAAATATCTTAAAAAGAAAATTGGTAATTTGGTTCATGACAATCCTTCTCTTGAGAAAAATCTTGACTTAGAAAAAGAATGTTATGAGTTAAGGTCCATGAATAAAAAGTTGGTGGACACAGTACAAATGCATAAGCAAAATTAAGGAAAACTAAAAAAGGAGTTAGATGCTCTGAAACAAAATGATGTTGATCCTCAGGAGAAAGTGCATGTTTTGAAAATTGAGAATGAGAAACTTAAGATAGAAAATAGTTCATTGATTGAAAAATTTTCATCATCTCATGAAAAATGGCCCTGCTCTAAAATGAAAATTTTGGCTTTGAATAATGAAATTAAATACTTGCAAGATGCTTTATCAAAATTTGTGAAAGAAAAGCAAAATCTAGATAAGGTACTTAGAATGAAGGTAAATTTCCGAAAAGAAGGTTTAGGTTATATTCTAGTAAATAAAAAGTCTTTTGAAAATAAAGTGTCAACTTTATTTGTTCTGTCTAAAAATAAAAAAATCCTACACACATCAAAAGTTGAATGTTAAATTTTATTTGAATGGTCAAAGATTCACTACATCTAAAGAGAACATGAATGGTATATTTTCTAATGTTGTATGTGAAGTCCTGTGATCAATGACACCCAAGAGGGGGGGGGGTGAATTAGGTAATAATAACTTTTAGGAAAACTTTGTCCGATTCAAATATAAAACTTCTCACAGCAGAATTTAATACAACACGTAAGACAATTAGGCAAGATGAAGATTTACCGAGAGACAAGTTGATGCACGTTAAAAATCAAATGTGACTAAATGAATCAAACTCAACTTAGCCCTATGTGTGTGTTCAAAATTAGATGTGTGAAGCAGTCTGATAATATCAAGTGTGTGTGTGATAGTGTCAATTTAAACCTATGAATGGAGATAGAGGAAATGGACAATCACACAGGCCTTCACAATGACACAATGATTTTTAAGGTGGTTCGGGACCACGCCGGACTCCCGACGTCCAACCCTCACTCAACTGAATGAGGCTTCACTACTGGTAAACCAGCACGGAGATAAATCCCCCCACACACACGGAACCAAGTTCCAACACGTAGGTAGGGCGACGCCTGCACACACACGGGGAACAAACCCTTACACACACATGGGGAACAAACCCGTACACACACACACGGGGAACAACCTCCCTACAGGGAGAACTGTCCTCACGCTGTAAATACAACAATAACGGGGACGAACCCCACACACTCTGGATTCTAAATCCAGCAGCACACACACACACACTGTGGATCTGAAATCCACCAGCTCACTAGCACAAACTATGGATCTGAAAAGATCCTTACACACAAACACATGAATCTGGATATATCCACACACACACGTGGATCTGAAGTCCACACACACACTGATGTTCACAAATATAGAACAAGAACACACTTGAAGCTCAAGATAAAACTGAAGAAGAATATAAGATAAAAGAGCTCAGATCTAGGTTCCCCCTTTGATGAAAGTTGCAGATCTTATATGAGGCTTGCTTCTTCACTTGAATAGAGATTGATTGGCTTCAGATGGAGCTTGAAGAGCTTGGGAATGGATGAAGAGTTCTTCCACGAACTACTGTTCACGGAGCTACAATAGCCTTCCTTCTTCCCTTGGCAGCCTCTTTTTCAACCCTTCTTGCTTGCTTGCTTCTTCTCCTTTCTCCCTTGGGCAACTTTCCCTTGAATCCTTGCTTGCTTGCTTCCTCACTTCATTGAAGGTTGTTGGCTTCAGATGGACCTTGAATAGCTTGGGGATGTATGCAGAACTTGCTGCACGAAGTACTGTTCACGGAGCTACTCTACCTTCTATCTCCTTGGATGGCCTCCCCTTTGATCTCTTCAAGTGATTAGGGTTATGACCCCATTAGGTTGTTTTTATATATCTTGAATGGTCAAGAGACATGCCTCAGACCAGATCCACAAATCCTACCTTGATTGATGGCAGTGGGCTTAAACAATTGGGGAAAGATCCCTCTCAACGAGCTTGAAATCGAAAGTCAACTATAGCTGCCTTGGGTCTGGCAGTCAACCTGTAGCATGGGGCAGTCGACCGGAATTTTGTAGGTTTTGAAGATTTGGTTGCTGGGAAAACCGGTTGACCGACCCATGGCTGGCGGTCGACCGAAATCTGTAAAGTTCCAGATTTCGAGCTTCTGTTAATTCTGGTCAACCGGCCCTTCCTCTCTGGTCGACCGAACAGTGAATATCCTGCAAAAACAAGTTTTTAGCCTAGCAAAACATATCCATATGATCAAGGCTTGTGCTTACAACAATATTCATATAATCCGAGCTTCATTCAACCCAATTATCAGTAAGACTCATATAGCACTGTAATCATCCAATGTGAGTGTATCATGTGACCAAGTTCCATTCAACTCTGTTTCCCAGTGTTTGCATGTGGGGTTCAAACCTTGTAGCTAGAATGAAAATCGTATGAGGAATATACATGAAGGTATCAAGTGAGTATATGCAACAGACTAGAGAGAGGTTAAATGATTACACATAAAAACCAAGTGTTCCTTGAAGTTTAATCATTATGAAACCACATATCAACCTCTTTCCACCAAGATTCACACAAATAGATATTACCATGCATCCACGTGATATTTAGGTGTCTTCCAACCGTCTCTGTCCTGTAAAAGACAAAGTAAACCACGAGATCTTCATGGATATCAAAATTTCCATTCTGAAGCTCACCTTGACATCAACTCATTCTTCCACAAACATGAATGATTATCAACTGAATAGAAGTTAATGAAAGTGCATATGGTATAATCATCCACGCATAAACCATTACATGTTCAACCACAAAAGTTCCATATGAAAGGAACATGAACCACATTATGAACCTCCAAAAGTCATTTGCCATCGCAACCATACATGAACAGCAAGAGCACAAGGGCTCTTTGGTTATCACAAAACCAAGTAGCATGTAGCAAATCTGAATCGTTGTAAACTCATGAAACCTCATACCATAAGTTTAGTTATCATCAAAAACATATGCAGGGTATATACAACAATCTCCCTCTTTTTGATGGTGACAAACTTTATGACTGACACAAATATCATATTTTTCTCCCCCTTTGACATGATCAAAAAGTGGGAGGAAAGCAATGAAGTTCAAATATCAGCAAGCAGAATCATAAATCAATAAGAGTCCACTTCAGAAGTGCAAATGAGGCAATAGCAAGGCAAGGATATGGAGAACAAATCATGTTGATTCTCTGTGATTGCAGTTGTTGATTATGGAGAGTTGCAGACCAAGATTCACAAAGTAAGATGAGACCATACAAAGTAAATACCCCTTGATACCAATTGGAAGGAATTTGAAGTCCATTCAATTTCTGGATTTTCAGTGATTTTCAAAATTTTAATTTTCTTTGGAAATACATGAAGCTAGATGCAAACAAATGATGACATATGAAATGCACACAATGCAACCAAGCAAATATATATATGTATACATACAACATATCTCCCCCTTACTTATTTAAGAAGGGTATGTGATAGGAAAGCTGCATGAGAGTCATGACAACCGGAATATTCAAATATAGCACCTAGGAGGTTGTGCAATCATATAGGAGAATCACGCAATGGTCAATGCAGTCAATCAATTTTCTGGATACATATTAAATCAAATTTCCAAGGGTGTGAGTGAGTAACATGAAAAATGATAGTTGCAATATGGATATTCAGATTTTCAGATCAACACAAAGTGACATTTTACAGACTATATTTCAATTTTGAGAACAGTGTATTGGAGGCTTCGCACTACCTCAAAATTTTTTTACATCAAATTTCAATGATATTACAAAGATAATCAGAATTTTTCTAAGAATGATCAAGTTCAAATAATTCCTTTTTACTCGAGTAGATGTATGTAGCTCATGCCAGAATCTCCGGTTACTTAGAATACTGAACCATTTCACCTCATTTTGAACAAAGGTACTTTAGTCAACACTTTTCAGAAATGAACCACATCACGTCTCAAGTGACATGTGTCTAATTTACTCAGTGAGACTGAGCATTACTCTGCCTTTGATTTCACATTTTTAAATTTTCCAATAAAGATAGGTAGGCAACTTTTTCCTCAAATGTCTCTTCAACATACATGCAGCAAGTTTAAAGTCTCTAGAGTGTTGAAAGAAAATTCCTATATCCTTATGTTTAACACTCATTTTCACATTTTGTGCATGAAGTGTATGAATTTGATTCAGCATGTATACCGAAAATATCATGAACACATAACAGTACAACTCCCCCTAAATAGATGCACTTATGAAATATAAACTCCCCCAGAGTGTATAACATGAAACACTCCAATAATGACTCAAATGCAACATTATTTATCAAGAAGGCATAAGGTCATAGAAATTCCAAAGGATGGGGGTGAATAACATATATAAGCATGAAAGTACACATTGGAAGTTTATGCAATATGCAATGTGATGCAAGATTTCAGATTTTATTTGAAGGTTCTAAATACATGAAAAGGTTTAAGGCAGGTGCAGAATGCGTTTTGCCTGTTTTTCATTTGAATGAACTAAATGCATGTAATGCATGAACTCCAATGCATGCAGCCTATGGCGACATGAGAATGCAATGCTTGATGCAAAAGTAAGATGGTAAGGCTTGATTTACAGAGTATCATAACAGATGGCACAAGAAGGTATTCACATTCAAATGATTATCACAAAACATTTTCCATGATATGGCCTTTATGAACAAGGGTGCAAATATGATAAAAAATAAATAATGCAACCCAATTATTTTCAAGGATTTGTTCAAAAATAGATTTTCAAGATCATTTCACAAGTTAGAAATGAGAAATCATCCACAAGCCATTCAGGAGTTGACCTTTCCATTGTAGAACTCTTCACTTCATCAAGGATCAATTTTAGAAAATTTGAAGCAATTCATCATGAGCATGTTGCATGGTACAATTGGAGGTCACTCAGTCAATAGAAAATGAATCAGCATTCATTTCAAGTTATTTAGCTAGCAAAACTTCCCTTTGACAAATTCATGAATTTTAGAAGGTTCAGTGAAAGTGCAATGTGTTCTCTAATGACATGGGGCTAGCTATCAAAGAAGCACATAATAGCATGAGAAAACTTCATTCAATGCCAAACATTCGACTTCTTCGAGTTCTGGTACGAGGCGAAGAACATTGGTCCAAAGATCAACTCACACATAGTGAGAGTTTCCAGGTGGACGCGATCCACCTTTTCACTACTCAGTATTTGATATACCAGATACTCAATTAAGCTCAAATGTGCTCAAGCAATTCAGATTGAAAGATGTTCAATAATCAATAAAATCTTTAGAATTTTCAATTCCATTCAAACAATTTGACAAGTTCATCTCATCATGCTAGAAAGATAACAAGTCAAATTTCAGATAGTGAAACCTGTCAAGTGAGCAACATCTCCATAGTAGGCTGGGGAAATGACAATTCAGGTTTTAGAATCCATACCTCAGTTCAGTAGGTGTCACCATATGCCTTCAAGCACTAAAATCACTAACCTTATGAAGGTTAGTATTTCATATTTTTGTTTTCTTACCTTGGCCTTGAGAATCTCTTATTTTTCTCAATTCCTTCATTTCCCTCAAGTTACTCCATTTTTATCTTTGTCTAACTTCGTGACTGTTGCCACCGGAGTTGACATTGACCTTGCTTCTTTCATGCCATATTCTTTTAGAAGCTCAACGACGTATTTGGCTTAGATTATGAGGATTCCTTGAAGCGTTTGCTTAATCTGCAAGCCAAAAAGAGAAGGATGTCAATTTACTAACTAAGCTCATTTCAACTTTACCCTGGGAGACTTTGGTAGATCCATTACACACGGCATTGTTAATAGTTCAAGATAATTCAGGAGATGATATAGTTTTTATGAACTTGAACCATTAGCATGTCTTTACCTAAATTTCTTGTGAATGGGGTCTGATCAACCTTACCTCTCATTAGTCAATTTTTAGGTAAGAATGAGATGAGCCTCTCATACCATGCCTTTGGTGCTTACTTTAGTCCGTACAAGGCCTTCTGCTGTATGTACACATGCTATGGATGTTTTGGATCCTGGAGGTTATTTTACAAAAACATCTTCTTGATGTTCCCATCAAGAGAGGCAAACTTAACATCCATCTTTCTCCTAGTAGCAATTTGGGGAAATCTCATCATCTTCATCATTGCAAGATGCTCCTTCAGTTGATTCAAACGTAGCCATAGCTGGCCCAACATCACTTGGATTCTTGGGAGTGTGATCTGCATCCAAAGTTGAAAAGATTTGATTTGTCAATTTCGATTCGGATTTATTAACAATGACATGAAAAGTTCTTTTAGCAACTTAAGTGACCCTAAGAACTCTAGACTTAAATGCATAACTCAGGAATGAGCCTAGGCACTAAGTTCACATGTCTATGCTAGGAAATCCCCCTAAATGTGCAAGAATGTGAAATGTTCAGTGAGATTTTAATGCCAAATGCAGCATGTTACTAATTGACTCATAGTACTGGGCGGAGAACTTAGATCCGAAGATCACCTCATGCGTAGTGAAAGTTTTCAGATAGATTTATCTGCCCTTCCACATGTCATCATTTGATATACTATGTAGTCATAAAAATGATGAAGGCAGGAGGATTGCAATGCATTATGACATGAATTCACAATGTTCAACTTTTGCATGACAAAGTGTGAAGGCGTATGCAAACTAAATGCATGAAGTGAAATTTTGATTGTTTCCAAATTCTCCTTCAACAATATGCTATGTGACAAGTGATATGCACAGAGATATGCAGACAACTATGGATGGAATGCATGTACAAATATATGCATTAGCACATGAGATTCAGCACAACAAGACATAACCCATTTTCTGGAGAAATGAGAGGGATATCACCCGAGCATTCAAATTTTAGTTTTTAGATTTTCTTTTAACCTGACTTATGCCGCTTGGCCCATGTGCCTTACCTTCTTGACTGAACTCATATTCCATGCTTCTTATTCCTAAGGCACACCTGCAAAAATAGATTTCTCATTTTACATTCTTAGGTATCCAAACCATCTTGGGTCCTTGTGGGTTAGCAGCACTTTTGACACGTGATTTTTAATTTTTGACAACATTGAAATCATCATTTTTTATAAAGAAACAACCATGCATCATGTGCCCTGATTTGCCACAATAATCACAGCATGACTTTGAATACTTAAACGCATGAAGATTCTTTGAAGCATGTGACTTTTTGTTCCAATCTTGTTTCCAATTGGCCGGGGGTGTGTTGAACACATTATAAATTCTAGGTCAACTTGCCCTAGGATTTGGCTGAGGGTAATGAGTCCAGAACATAGGATGTGTTAACACCATAGGTTGGTAGTGTTGTTTAGCCTTGGGATGCGTCGACCTACCCTTCCCTTTTTCATTGTTCATTCTTTTCCTGCATGCTTCTAAATCATCATTCTTCATTATAAAGTAATCATGCATGGCATATCCATGTCTTCCACGATAAAAACATGAGATTTTCTTTCTAGGTGGATGTGTGTGTGTGGCAGAAGTATGTTTAACATGCATAGTGGTCCTAGTAGTATTTTTGGATTTTTGATGTAAATTGATTTTCTGATTTTTATTTTCTTTTTGAATCTCTTGAACAGAAGACTGCTTTGGAGGTGAAGTAGAGGTACTGGCTATACTTGAACTTTGAACAAATGAGGTATAAATGTTATTCACAAAAGACTTCCTTTTTACAGGATTGTAGCCAAGGCCTTCCCTTTGAAAATTAACTTTCATGCCCAAAAGTTTATCCAGATTATCTTGTCCCTCCACAAATTTGGACATCGCATTGTTCAAGTCCTGGATTTCAAATTGAAGAGATGAAATGTGCAATTGAGTGTTGGCGAGTTCTTCTTCACAAGTAGCAAGACTAACATTCAAAATATCATTGGTTTTCCTAAGACATTCAACTTCTTATTTTATTTCCTTGACATCTTCACGTTCATCCAAAACCACAGATCTTCCTTTTTCTAGAACCAACAATCTTTCAGAAATGGCCGTGTTCAATTCTTTCAGTTTCTCATTTTCTCTTGCAAGCTTTTGATCATGAACAAATTCATTTTGACCATTGTCCATTAGACTTATTCTCTCTCTCAGCTCTTTATTTTTAATTCTCAGGGAGGAGATTTGATCCTTGTGAAATTCAACATCGAACACATGAGCCTCAATTAATTCCTCTAAATGTGAGCATGTTTTACAAGAGGAATTACAGTTGTTTTGTTCAGCATTTTTTTTTAATTTTTTTTTTCTGATTTTAACTTCTTGTATTTATTAGCAAGCTTGTCATATGCAACCAATAGATCATCAAGAGATATGCTTTCAGAGTCTGAATTTACCTCTAAGGATGATCCATTCTGATCACTCCCTTGATCACTCATGCCTGTCACAAGACATCTGTCTTCATGCTTTTCCTAGAAGCTAGCTAAACCATCCAATATGTCCTTAGCGGAGCTGCAATGGGAGACAAAGGGAAAATGACTAGAGTTAACTGCAGCAGAAAATAACTTTAGAACCAAGCAATTTTGATCATGTTTGAGCTTATAATCATCAGTCCAGACGGCTTTGTCTTGAGGCAATTCATAGGGACTATGTGAAATAAGCTTCCATAGCTTAGGATCATATGAATTGACTAGACTGCACATTCTTCCTATCCACAAATCAAAGTTAGAACCATCAAACACGGTGGAGAATTCAAGGTGTACATTTTGGTAGTCATTGATCTGGATCTCTCTAGATTGTTAAATCTATGAAAAATCGAGCCTTAGCTTTGATACGAATTGAAGTCCCACGATCAATGACACCCAAGAGGGGGGGGTGAATTGGGTGATAATAACTTTTAGGAAAACTTTGTCCCATTCAAATACAAAACTTCTCACAGCGGAATTTAATACAACACGTAAGACAATTAGGCAAGATGAAGATTTATCGAGAGACAAGTTGATGCACGTTAATAATCAAATGTGACTAAATGAATCAAACTCAACTTAGCCCTATGTGTGTGTTCAAAATTAGATGTGTGAAGCAGTCTGATTATATCAAGTGTGTGTGTGATAGTGTCAATTTAAACTTGTGAATGGAGATAGAGGAAATGGACAATCACACAGGCATTCACAATGAAACAATGATTTTTAAGGTGGTTCGGGACCACGCCGGGCTCCCTATGTCCACCCCTCACTCAATTGAATGAGGCTTCACTACTGGTAAACCAGCACAGAGATAAATCCGCACACACACATGGAACCAAGTTCCAACACGCACGCAGGGCGACGCCTGCACACACACGGGGAACAAACCCCTACACACAAACACACGGGGAACACCCTCCCTACGAGGAGAACTCTCCTCACGCTGTAAATACAGCAACAACAGGGACAAACCCCACACACTATGGATTCTAAATCCATCAGCACACACACACACACCGTGGATCTGAAATCCACCAGCTCAGTCGCACAAACTGTGGATCTGAAAAGATCCTCACACACAAACACACGAATCCAGATATATCCACACACACACACGTGGATCTAAAGTCCACACACACACACTAATGTTCACAAATATAGAACAAGAACACACTTGAAGCTCAAGATAAAATTGAAGAAGAATATAACATAAAAGAGCTCAGATCTAGGTTCCCCCTTTGATGAAAGTTGCAGATCTTGTATGAGGCTTGCTTCTTCACTTGAACGGAGATTGATTGGCTTCATATGGAGCTTGAAGAGCTTGGGAATGGATGAAGAGTTCTTCCACGAACTACTGTTCACGGAGCTACAGTAGCCTTCCTTCTTCCCTTTGCAGCCTCTCCTTCAACCCTTCTTGCTTGCTTGCTTCTTCTCCTTTCTCCCTTGGGCAGCTTTCCCTTGAATCTTTGTTGCTTGCTTCCTCACTTCATTGAAGGTTGTTGGCTTCAGATGGACCTTGAATAACTTGGGGATGTATGAAGAACTTACTGCATGAAGTAATGTTCACGGAGCTACAGTACCTTCTATCTCCTTGGATGGCCTCCCCTTTGATCTCTTCAAGTGATTAGGGTTATGACCCCATTAGGTTATTTTTATATCTCTTGAATGGTCAAGAGACATGCCTCAGACCAGATCCACAAATCCTACCTTAATTGATGGCAGTGGGCTTAAACAATTGGGGAAAGATCCCTCTCCACGAGCTTGAAATCGAAAGTCAACTATGGCTGCCTCGGGTCTGGCGGTCGACCGGTAGCATGGGGCGGTCGACCGGAATTTTGCAGGTTTTGAAGATTTGGTTGCTGGGAAAACCGGTCGATCAACCCATGGCTGGCGGTCGACCGAAATCTGTAAAGTTCCAGATTTCGAGCTTCTGTTAATTCTGGTCAACCGGCCTTTCCTCTCTGGTCGACCGAATAGTGAATATCCTGCAAAAACAAGTTTTTAGCCTAGCAAAACATATCCATATGATCAAGGCTTGTGCTTACAACAATATTCATATAATCTGAGCTTCATTCAACCCAATTATCAGTAAGACTCATATAGCACTGCAATCATCCAATGTGAGTGTATCATGTGACCAAGTTCATTCCACTCAGTTTCCCAGTGTTTGCATGAGGGGTTCAAACCTTGTAGCTAGAATGAAAACCGTATGAGGAATATACATGAAGGTATCAAGTGAATATATGCAACGGACTAGAGAGAGGTTAAATGATTACACATAAAAACCAAGTGTTCTTTGAAGTTTAATCATTATGAAACCACATATCAACCTCTTTCCACCAAGATTCACATATATAGATATTACTATGCATCCACGTGATATTTAGGTGTCTTCCAACCGTCTCTGTCCTGTAAAAGACAAAGTAAACCATGAGATCTTCATGGATATCAAAATTTCCATTCTGAAGCTCACCTTTTGACATCAACTCATTCTTCCACAAACATGAATGATTATCAACTGAATAGAAGTTAATGCAAGCGCATATGGTATAATCATCCACGCATAAACCATTACATGTTCAGCCACAAAAGTTCCATATGAAAGGAACATGAACCACATTATGAACCTCCAAAAGCCATTTGCCATCGCAACCATACATGAACAGCAAGAGCACAAGGGCTCTTTGGTTATCACAAAACCAAGTAGCATGTAGCAAAGCTGAATCATTGTAAACTCATGAAACCTCATATCATAAGTTTAGTTATCATGAAAAACATATGCAAGGCATATACAACAGTATGCTTTCACTTTCAAAAGCCTGGTCATATTATCTCTAACTATTGAATAAAGAAGAATGCTCATCATTTGAATTTAGTTTGGATTAAGAAGGATGTATTGAATAAGATTACTAACTTTCCTGGACCCAACTTGGTTTGGGTACCAAAATCTATTCCATGAGAAGTTGTGTTGATGTAGGTGTGTCTTGAAGCTGAGGAATGAAAATGGTACCTAAACAGCGGCTGCTCGAGACATGATGGGCAATAAGAAGATGTTTGTAGAACTCAAGGAAAAAGATGGAGGTTTGGTTGCATTTAGTGGAAATGACAGAGGTAAAATTGTTGGAGTTAGGAAGGTAGGTAAGGATAACTCAAACTCATTTAATCATGTTTTGTTGGTTAAAGGTCTGAATCATAACTTGCTTAGTATTAGTCAGCTTTCTAATAAAGGTCATAGAGTTATTTTTGAATCATCTTACTGCTCAATTGTAGATAAATATACAAATGAAATAAAAATTTTTGGTCATAGAAATAACAATATCTATACAATAGATTTAAATGAAAATTCTTTCAAAGATCTCTATTTAGTTGCAAATAGTGCTGACAATTTTTGGCTTTGGCATAGAAGATTATAACGTGCTAGTTTCAATGTGCTTACCAAGTTGTCTAAAATTAATCTTGTCTTAGGTTTACCAAAAATAAAATTTGAAGAAAATAAAATTTGAAGAAAATAAAATTTGTGAAGCTTGTGCCAAAGGAAAACAAACAAGAAATTCATTCAAATCCAAAAAACATAGTTTCCACAACTCGCCCCTTAATTAGAACTTTTGCATTTAGATTTCTTTGGTCTAACTCGGACACACACCTTAGGAGGTAAGTCATATAATTTTGTCATAGTTGATGATTTTTCAAGATTCACATGGGTTTTATTTTTATCTCACAAAAATAAAGTTATGTAAGAATTCTAAACTTTTTGCAAACATGTACAGAATGAAAAAGGATATTTGATTAATAGTATTCAAAGTGACCATGGTAGAGAGTTTAACAATGCTAACTTTAGTGAATTTTTCAGGGACAAGGGGTACTCTCATAATTTTTTAGCACTAAGGACCCTCAACAAAATGAAGTGGTGGAGAGGAAGAATCAAATGTTGATTGATATGGCCAGAACCATGTTAAGTGAACATAATCTTCCAAGATACTTCTAGGTAGAGGAATAAATACAACATGCTACATCATTAACAGGGCTATGGTAAGACTGATTGTGAAAAAGACCCCCTATGAGCTCTACAAAGGTAAAAAGCCAAGCATATCTTATTTTAAGTCATTTGGAAGCCCTTACTATATTTTGAATAATAGTAAGTCAGATTTAGGAAAATTTGATGCCAAAAGTGACTTGGGATTCTTTCTTGGATATTCAAATAACTCAGGAGCTAAAAAACACTTGTAGTAGAAGAAACCCCGCACATTTTAATTGATGAATCCATTTCAAAAGCTCCAACTAATTGTACATATTTTCTACATGCAAGTCATCAGGAGGAAATCAAGAAAGGAGAAGATGGAGAACCTTCAACATCAAGTGAAGCTCCAAAGGAAAGCAAAGAACAAGTGGAAACAAGTCTGGAAGATTTGCAAGAAGTGCCCACTCTACATCAGGATTTTCCCAGGCCATGGAGTCTCTAAAGGATCACCCAGTTCAAAATATCATAGGTGATGTTCATGATGGTATGAAAACTCATTCATCTTTAAAACAAGTGCTAGAACATGATTATATTGCCTTAGTTTCTCAAATTGAACCAAAGTCTGTGGAAGATGCATTAAATGATGAATCTTGGGTTATGGCTATGCATGAGGAATTGCACCAGTTCTAGAGGAATGAGGTGTGGAACCTTCTGCCATGTCCCGATAACCACCACATTATCGGAAGTAAATGGGTATTTCGAAACAAATTGAATGAACAAAGGGTGGTTATTAGAAACAAGGCCCGACTGGTAGCCAAGGGGCATAGCTATGAACTCGGGGTTGATTTTGATGAATCTTTCCCCCCTGTTGCTCGATTGGAAGTCATAAGAATAATGTTGTCCTTTACATGCTCTAAGAATTTCAAATTGTATCAAATAGATGTAAAAAATGTATTTTTAAATGCCTTTGTTAAAAAAGATGTCTATGTCGAGCAACCACCCGAGTTTGAAGGCACAAAGAATCCTGATCATGTGTATAAGCTAGATAAGGCTTTGTATGGTCTGAAATAAGTCCCTAGGACTTGGTATGACGGCCTTAGCTCATTTTTAATTGATCATGATTTTAAAAGAAGAATAATTTATCAAACTCTTTTCATTAAAATTTTTGAAAATTATATTTTAGTTGTACAAATGTATGTAGATGATATTATCTTTGGTGCAACTAACACTACAAGAACAATGGGAAATATCGACGTAATTTTCCGACGACAATATATCCGTCGGAAAGACGTCGGAACTATTATAACTTTCCAACGGAAGATATTCTGTCGCAAATCCGTCGGTAAATACGCACTGATTTCTGACCTACTATTTTGGGCGGAAATCTGTCTCTAAAAAGAGACAACTTTGAGACAATTTAAATTTCGTCAGAATTACGTTGGTAATTATCCACTGATTTTTGACAACAAAATTTTCGTCACTAATATTTACATATATTTATGTAATAATTATCAGAAATGAACAGAAATATGTGTGTAAATTTTGACATATTTCCGACTGAATAAGATTTCGTCAAAAACACCTGGAATAGCTTATGTTTAACCGTAATACGTATATACAATAAATAACAAAAATAAATATAAATATATCAATAGTTTAGCTGGATAATATTCGAATTCGAATCCGTATTAATTAGCGGATAATATTGTAAATCTTATTTATTATTTCAGATACGGATACTATTTGAATTTGAATCGGACCGGATACAGATATTATAATATTCGTTTCATAAAATATCCGCTCGTAATAATATACATCATATAATATATATTTATGTAAATAATATATTATAAAATATATAATATAAAATAAAAAATATAAAAAATATGATAAGATGGAAGATTATTACACTTCCCGAAACTATAATAACTACCCCATTTTAACTATGTGACTTCTAAAATAAAAACCAGCCGTAGTGAGACCCTTCAATTCATCTTTAAAAATCTCAACTCATGAGTAGTTGGCATAAGTTGGGAGAGATCTTTCGTCTTCCACCAACTTTAGGTCTTCCACCGACTTTAGTAAACAAATACGAATACTTTACCAGCAACAGGAGTGCAGGACAGCAGGACTGCAGGAGGGAGAGACGTGTGCCAGGAGCCACCATTTTTTCTGTTTGTTAATGCCCTCTCTCTCTCTCTCTCTCTCTCTCTCTCTCTCTCTCTCTCTCTCTCTTTCATTTGTCACCACTACAACTATTTTTTAAGTTTAGACACCCATTTGTTACCCTTAGAGGTTATTTGTCACCCTTAGGACCCATTTGTTACCGTTAGAAGTATTTGTCACTCTTACGACCTATTTGTCACCCTTATGACGTATTTCTTACCCTTAGAAGCCATTTATTTTTCCCCCATCCCTTACTTTTCCCCCCACGCCGCATACCATCGCCACCTTGTCCCCGTGTGCCCAGGGGTGCCCTGCGCACCCTCCGTCTCCTCCGTGAACTAGCACCACCGTGAGTGCCGGCCAGCCCACCGTCCCACTCCCCCTTGCAGCCACTCCCGCAGAGCACCGCTGCCCCTCCGGCTGGACCCGCCCACCGGCTGCCGTCCAGCACCACTGCAGTCGCCGTCCTCGGCCGCCCATTGCCATTCCGCCACTGCCGTCCACACAGGGCCTCTATAACATCACATCCAAGGTGTCACTGCCATCATTGCCATGGTTTAATCTCTCATGTCATGATTCCTAATTTCATCTCCCAGTTCACATGTTGGATGTATTTTTATTTTGTTTAATATAATTTTTCAGGATGTACAAAAGTGAAAAATGGTCAATTTTTAAGGGAGATGCTATCGGAATTTTTTAGAATACTCGCTCCATTCAAACCACAATTTTGAAATTAGCTCTTTTCTGAAGCAGGTATCATGATATCTCTCTTATGGAGAATCAGCAGCGACCAGCCTATATGTGTAAACCTTCTTGGTATGTCCTGGTCTAAAAGCAGGACCAATGGATTGGCGAGATACCAAAGCTATTGTTTGTGCTTTTAGACAAGGACAGATGAGGAAGGTTTACACATACAAGCTGGTCGATGCTGATTCTCCAGAAGAGAGAGATCATGATACCGGCTTCAAAAAAGAGCTTCTTTCAAAATTATGATTTGAATGGAGCGAGTATTCTAAAAAAATGGTATCTCAGAGGATTCTAGTGCCGAAACTTTTCAATCAGACGAGGGTGACACTGCAGAGTTGGTTGCTTCTAATCTTTGTCTGATCGAATCTGCCGAGCCACTTCGGTTGTGTATAGAGGACGGAGTTGAAGAAGTCGATCCAACTGAGCTAAATGAAGCAATTGTTGGGCAGGAGGAGTCGTCTGAGAGAGGGGATTCTTCTGCAACTAGTGATGGTGGAGGATGATCCAACAGATATATGTTGATTTGTAATTGTAATTGTAAAAAATGATAGATTTGAATTAACGTAATTGTAATTTCTTTTATTCATTCAGTTATATGTTGTGTGGATTTTATCGGGGGATGTGTATTTTATGTTGAGTTGTGTAGGTTGTGTGTATAATTATAGTTTTAAAGGGTGATAAATAGATAACAGAAGAAAAAGATATGTTTTGAAGCGAAACAAAGGCGATGGCTGGCGAGCGATAAAGGTGACAAATAGATGTTGTGAGTGACAAATAGCCGTTAGCAGTGACAAATAACTCTGCAACGATAACAAATATCTCATGGTAGTGAAACTTGAAGAAACTCAAGTTCGTTTGAAGGATTTAACCGTGTATGGGTTTCCTAACTTTACCAACACGGATCTGAAGCTTTCCTAGTCATCAAACGACACTGATTAAATGAATCGAAATATTAATATTATTTTTCTATCATTTTTTCACAATTAGGTGATTTTATATTATTGTTATAGTGTTATATTTATTAATTATCAATTTTATATATTTTTTCAATTTTGTAATTAATTTATTATTATACTGGTACATTTATTAATTATCATTTTTTATGGTTTTTGTCATTTTCATAATTATTTTACCATTATTATGCTGTTACATTTATTAATTATCATTTTTATATTTTGTCTCATTTTTAGTTATTTCATTATTATTTTACCATTACATTTATTAATTGTCATTTTCATTTTTTTAGTTTTTGTCATTCTAACAATTTTTTAACTATTATTATGATGTTACATTTATTAATTATCATTTTATATAGTTTTTATCTTTTTCATAATTTATTACTATTATTATTCTGTTATATTTATAAAATTTTAATTTGTATGGTTTTTTGGCATTTTTATTTATTTTATTATAATTACAGTATTATATTTATTAAGTATCACTGTTAGATAGAAAGAAGAACAAGTTTTGAAGTTTTGGAGCTAGTAAGTCAGATAAGCCAAAATCAAGCGCGACGGCTAACACCGCATAGTGGTGACAAATAGTCATCTGTGGTGAGAAATGGGTTTCAGGGCTGACAAATATCTCTTAAGGGTGATAAATGGATAACAGAAGTAAAAGATATGTTTTGAAGCGAAATAAAGACGACGGCTGGCGAGCGATAAGGGTGACAAATAGATGTTATGAGTGACAAATAGCCGTTAGTAGTGATAAATAACTCTGTAACGGTGACAAATAGTTGAGAAAAAAGAGAAATACCGACGGTATTATCCGACTAAAAAGTTTTCGTCGGAAATACGTCGGAATGATTCGACTTTCATGGTTTGTTTATTATTTTCTTGCCTATGTGACAAATTATTTTATTTATTAATTATCATTTTTTATGGATTTTTTTATTATTATATTTGTTTTCTCTTTTGGGTTCACCTTCCGTATGTGAGAGCAGCGAGTAAAATGAATGATAAGGGTGATGAATGCATATTATTGGTGACAAATAAGTTGACAGAGGCAATAAATGCACATTAGTGGTGACAAATAGGTTGATAGGGGCGACAAATACGCATGAGGGGTGACAAAAGGCTCTTAACGGTGAAAAAATGCACAAAGGCAACGGCTTCCAGGGGCAAAGGCAGACGGCTCCTGCATGCTATAAGAGTGAAATATGCCTATTAGTGGTGACAAATAGATCAACAGGGGGGACAAATGCGCATCAAGGGTGACAAATGGATCCTAACGATGAACTATGAGCATGAAGATAAGCCCTACTAATATTAGAACCATCGACAAACCCTGCTACTTATTGGGGAAGAACTCCCCTTCGTAAAGGTAACCCCTACCTGTGATGGATGGTATCCTTCATTTGATGGCAACCACTGAACCACATCAAACAAAGATCAAGCATCGATCATGCAAAGAAAGGTTGCAGAAAAATAGGCGGTCCAGCTTCGCCACATATATAGGGGAAGAGCGTACAAGCGATTACTCATCCTCTTTGGGACGGAACCTGTCAGGTTGGAGGCTCAACACCCCCTTGTTACAAAACAGGCGGTCCACCTTCACCAAGGCGTCCTGTCACCCTTGCAGGTACCCCTGCTTGTATTCCTCCAAAAAGTCGCCGCCGCTGCTTTCCCCTGATGGCTGGTCCGGCACCGGCAGAGCTTCCTTTCGGAAGCACATCCTTTTGGTCGGAACCTGCTCTAATGAAGAATCTGACTTCTCAGACGATGACATCTTCACGAGAGTGTCTTTGACCGCCAAAGAAACTCAGGATGTCCTTAGGGTTCCCCACAGAGTCTCTATTTATAAGAAGGAGAGGAGACGAAACCCCCAGAGGGCAAAAGAGTCTTCGTGCCTCCCAAACTTTATGGAAATCGAAGCGACAGGACCGTAAAGATCGTTCCATCTCCCCCAACTTTTATGACTGTCGGTCCTTCCTTTTGTCGGTCATGAGATCGCTTGGACCGAGGTTCCTTTCGTCCGGATACATCAGCTGCATAGTAGACGAGAGGCCGGAGAGAGATACTGCAACGGCTAACACCGCATAGTGGTGACAAATAGTCATCACTAGTGACAAATAGGCTTCAAGGCTGACAAATGTCTCGTAAGGGTGATAAATCGATAACAGAAGTCACAATATGTGATGAAGTGAAACAAAGGTGACGCCTAGCGAGCAATAAGGGTGACAAATAGTTCGTTATGAGTGACAAATAGTCATTAGAAGTGACAAATAGCTCTGTAATGGTGATAAATAGCTCATGACAGTGAAACTTGAAGAAACTCAAGTTCGTTTGAAGGATTTAATCGTGTCCTAGCGATCCTAACTCTACCAACACGAATTTGAAGCTTTCCTAATCATCAAACGACACTGATTAAACTCGACCTATCTTTCTAACTTGACCTGCCTTTCATATGTTCAGACCTAAAATTGCACATATGCTCAGACCTAAAATTGCACATATGCTGAGACCTTAGTGTGCTCTCATGCACATATGCTCAGACCTTAGTGTGCAACAGTGACAATGTGCACCGACCTTTGCATGCAGCATTTTGTTCATGTGCACTGACCTGAAATGCAACACTGAACATGTGCACCGACCTTATGTGCTTACTTGCAGACATGCACTGACCTCCATATGCGACATGCATGAACATGCACCAACCTGCATATGCAATACTATGAGCATGCACCGACCTTCATATGCAGCACTATGAATATGCACCGACCTTCATATGCAACATGTATGAACATGCACCGACCTTCATATGTAACATGTATGAACATGCACCGACCTTCAAATGCAGCATTTATGAACATGCACCGACCTTAGTGAGAAACACATACACACTAGGATGAGAGGCTATAAGATATTAATAGTGTTGCCATAATGAAAAGTAGATTCATAATATCACAATTTGCCAATATCCAAAAGTTGAAGATAAAATGAATTGTTGCCAATCATCAAAACTTAATTAGAAATTAAATTCAGAGAATCAAGTTAAAGGAGACACAACATGAGACACACATTATCCCACACAATCTTCTCACAACATCCGTCTCCGGATAGGTGGTGCCATCTCCTCATCTTCCAGTTGGTCTAAAATAGCCTCCTCAATATCGTTGAACATTTCATCGTCCTCCATTACAAATTCCATTACAATCCGATCAAAGTCTACACATCACACAAAGCACGTCCATCACCAAGACATCAAAGATGAAATAACCAAGTCGTTGTCAACAAGTAAAATGTCCAGTACATTATTTCCCTATGCAGACCAAGCATACACTTCCTTACCTACAACAACAGTAATAACAAAGCAACTAATATGAAGAGGAGCAATACTACTAGAGTACATAATAGAACAACAACAATACAAGGCACATTTGACATTTATGTAGTCTGTTGGCGTAGTGCCTGGTTCCTTGAATCATAGTCAGGCCCGGGACTTGCATGATATGTAGGCATGAGCCTTTCCTGTAGTTGAGGATGATCAACATACGTATGCCTGCTATTGCCAACCCCATTTATAGCAGCATGTGCTTCCTCTACTGAGTGAAAACCCTTATAACGAGCTCCAGGGTATCCATTCACTTGGATAAAATATTCGGGCCAACTATAATATACACCAGGTTCACGACCAATTCACACTACATAGCATTTATACCTTCCCATTTTTTGAACCACAATTCTCTGCATGTAAGGTGTTATAAAAGATAATAGGTATGACAGCCATAATAATTGCAGCAAATTTAATATGAAGTCCAATCCATAAGAGCAAGTTTGTAGATCAGAAAGCTTGTAGGTTTAAGGTTACACTGCATGAAGCATGATATAGTGGGGTAGGGGATTTAAGTCTGCTAGTTCAAGTGCATGAACAAGGTTTATGTCATGTGAATTAACACCCAATCAACCCTAAGCAATAGTATGCCTTAATGTGGTGGAATAAAATTTGAACATATTTACATACTTTCCTGGCAAGTAATAACAATATGGAAGTCCATTTCCGTGTGCTCTTATCAAAGCAAGGTAGATGTTAGGTCCAATACAGTGTACATAGCATACACAAAGCATGGTAGAGGTCCAATGAAAAATAATACTTGTGCAGAGGTTAAGAATAAAACAACCACTGCATCCGTTTAATATGAAACTACCCAGAGCATATCATATACGAACATATGAAAGGCCTGTAAAATGCATAAATATGGAAGAGGATTAAAAAAAAGAAAGACGTCATCTGCAGCAGGAACCAATGACGACAAGGGACCGGCAGAGGAGACGGGCTCTTCTGCTGGGGAAGCCACCGCGACGCGCACTGATGAAGAGGATGACGTTGTAGAGGAGCCTTAATAACTTAAAATAGAAGAGCAGGTGTCAGTGTAATGTCACGAGCGAGATCGGTGTGTCGATTTAATACATCGCTGCAATGGAGGTGGTAACACAGCACCTCGGGAGTAGAAAAAAGGGGAACGCCGGGAACCCTAGCCGAACGATCATCCCTCGATCGGAGCATATTACAGAGGTGATTGGACAAGAGAGGGTGTTGGCAAATACACTGGATAAGGGTGAAAAATACCTATCAGTGGCGACAACTAGATCTGTAGAGTAGACAAATACACTGGTAAGGGTGAAAAATAGATCCTAGAGCTAACCAATGAAAAGCTGAAGGAGCTTAAAGGAGGTGTCAAGTTCACAAGAGGACAAAAATGTGAACAGTGTATCAAGAGTTTGTAGAGCAATCAGAACATCGAAGAACGAAGGGACTTGGTTAATGCCAAGACAGTCAATGTCGACTCGTCAAGGTCAACGCAAGTCAAAGAGGACTCCAGAAAGCTCAACTTTTTTTTGACTACAATCATGAGGTCCCAGTCAAAGTCAAAGGTTAATGAATAGATTAGTCAGCTACAGTGATCCAGGTCAAAGACAAGCAGCTAAAGGAGAGAAAAGAAGGCAACGGCTGGTCATGTGGTAAGATAAGAGTGATAAATATGCAGTAAGGGTGACAAATAGCCCATATGATTGACAAATGGACGATAAGCGTGTAAATTAACTAGTAAGGCTGACAAGTGGGTTGAAAGGGTGAATCACAGGCTCGGTGTGTCTGCCACATGCTCAACTCGAAGGCCAGGGGCATAGGCTTTGCACGTGATCCGCGGCTACCATGTCAGAGATATATTATCTCTCATGGGACAAGGATATTTCCATATTTCAGCCTGATCATCTATTATTCACCCTTTGTCGCCTCTTTTACACTAATAAGGCCTTTTTTTCACCATTGGCCACCTATTTGTCACCCTTAAAGTGTAGCCAAAGCCCTTTTCATCCAGTGGGTGACTTGTGTATTTCTCTTCAACAGTCTGAACTGGAGTCGGCTCCACGGTCGACTCTAGTCGACACTTGTGCAAGTAAAGCCTTCATCTTTTCACACTTCAGCCTAGTTCCTTAACCAAACTTGAATCTATCTTCAGACTACTCATTGATATTCATGAATTAACATTATCAAGCACACACATTAACAACATTAAAACATATAAAATTTTGAAGATCAAAATATATGATAAAAGAAATATCAATGAAGACAGGTATGACACATTCTGAGGTTTGAGACGTGAAATATTTAAGATCTTGTATTTCAAAAGGTAATGAGGTCGGCCCCAAACCGGGCTCTAAACATATTACAATCACCCTCATTAAATGTCCATGATGTCTCCCCCTTCCTTGACAATTCTTGAACATATTTCAGTGCATAAATGGCACAGTTGAGGCTTCCATCTACCTGTTGGGGACATTCGTTGTTGAATACAAGATCCTATTTCTCAACTCCCTCGAATGTCCCATAGAGCTTCAGAGACCCCCGTGCAACTGCAACCTGCAAATGAAAGGTTATAAATTATTAAGGAATAATTAAAAGATAATATAAATATCTATGATTTCGGATACATGGATAAGAAAAAGTACCCAATTTCTTGTAGTGGCATCATAGATGACCATGCCTCTCATGGAATTGTATGAGACAAAGCGGCGATTCTCCGTGTCAACAACAAGTAGATGCTAGTGACCTCCAGAGTGTAACACAAAGAATAAATATTTGTTCTTATGCAATTCTGATAATTCAACATTCTCGTTGGCGCACTCCAACAATTCGTTGGATTTTTCATAGTTGGCCGCTGTCCTGCCATTTATGTGATTCACTAAAGTGGTGGGGAAACAAACCCACTGATGAAAGGTGTCAGATTCATTGAATCGTGAGTGGAGGAGGTACATCATGGCGTCGATCACCTGCAAATTAACAATCACAATTCTATTAGCAGTAGAAACACAAGTTTAGGGTAGGGTGAGTGACAAATTTTTTTATAATTTTCCAAAAAAAGTACCGTATCATTTATCATCTGGCTATATAATAGATCAATGACATGACGACAATTCAAAATAATCCAGTTCTGTAATTGAAATATGGGGCCACTATATTGGACAAAAATTTTCATGGTAGTCAGAGTAAGGCGTATCAGGATAATTACAGAAACTATAAGAGGATAACTTACTCAATATCCCCCGAGGCACAAGCATCAATGAATTCATTCACAATCGTGTTATCTGTCGGCTTCAGCCGGCCTTTGCAGATCCAATCAATACTCTATATAAGCTTTCTGTAAGGGTCTGCTTCATCTCCCTTCTACATTTATGTCAATATACCAATCTTAGATTATATACTGTAAGAAGTAGGAACAACGTAGACTCACCTTCTTCTTCCCCCGTCCTACAGTTTTCTTTGCAGGTGCCCGCCATTTTCTCACGGGCTTCTCGTCCCGTTGATGAAGGGACTGAGAAAAGACACCTTCACGACGGTCACCATGCCCATTGGTTGCCTCCATCTGAGCTTGGATATCACCTTGCACATCCTCTTCAGGGGCTACCTTAGAAGGCACAGTATCATCCGTACTTTGTTGAAGGGGCCTTGGAGGTGGGACATCGGCAGGAATGTCCATTTCAGAGGTTTGACATATACTTTGCTCAACAATTTCAGCCCCTTGCACTTCCTTGACAGGGGCTGCTGGAGGTGGCATGACATCAACCGTCACCTGTTCGACGGGCCTAGGAGGTGTTGCATCACCGGCAATGTGAGCCTCTTGCACCCTAGTTAGAAAGAAGGCCTCATTTCCTCAAGTAGCCGTTGCTGGATCTTCAATGTAGCGGCAATATCCTGTAGCACAGGCATGCATGGAGCTGATGAGGGCGTCTCCTGAGCACTGGGTCAGGTCATCATCTGACCACCGTACCCTATGTCCCTTTCACTTGGCTCAACAAGGAGCCCTCCGATCACCTACATTTCAAACCACATCACTTCAGTTATTCATTAATGTTGAATGACAAAGAAGAAGTTTTTAGTACTCATAATACCTGTTGGCCTCACACGGATCCAATGGAGAATTTTAATTTCTTATCTAGGAATGGCCCCCACCTAAATAGTCGGGGGAATGCCACCTGCCTTAGTGGCTGCCGCACTCTCGTGTGCTCAAAAAACTAGACCTGTAATTTGAAATATATCAAGTTATTTTACAATGCAATAGAATTAATGATTGACACATTAATTATTACATAACAAAAATAAAAAGCTTACAACAAGTGCGGCAGAACAACCAAATATAAATGTATGGGCCTGGGATGCATCCCCGGCTCTTCTCTTAGCACGGTCAATTGTACTTGACCGTCGTTTCTGGACCGCCAACACTAATTGCTCAAACTTGTGCATCGTTACCTGTTGCACGGCGGCTGCCCAGTTGTAATCTGAAACTCTGTCAATGTCATCTAAGCATGATAGCATCTGTTGTGGACAAGAATGCGTCGATCGTGGGCAAAGGAAAGTGGATAGTAAGAGTACAATCCACAGTCGGACAGTGTCGGCCACATCCTGCTCTTTATCGGACCCAACAATTTGCTTGATGAGAGAGCACACTTTCTTCCAGTCAAATGTTGCTGCAAATCCAAATCGATGCTGTAACTTCGACTTATGTTTCGCGGATCCATAATGTTGAACCGGCTGACCGGAGCAAGGTAATCCTAAAATTATGCCCACATCTTCCAAACTGAATGCGACCTCCTTACTACCCATACGGAAGTAATTTCCTCCACTATGGGCACAAATAATCTCCTCCAATAGTGTCATGGTGAAGGTGACGGGAGAAGCATTGTCAACATATGGACCAAAGGGTGTGGTCCTCATCAATGACTTGTAGCATTCCCAAAATGGCATATGATACCTGTCCTTCATGTAAATGTCCATAGAACACCGGGCGAGATGACCCTTGTGTTCACTAGATTTAAAAACATGTGTAAACAAGAAATTCAGTTAATTGACTGATCAAGAAATACAAAAAATATTAAGAGTAAGACAAGGGTGACAAATGTATAGACAAGGGAGTTTAGGTGTGGCAAATAGGTGCTTAAGGGTGACAAATGTATGAAATTCGGAGACAGGTAGGTCTAAATCTAACACAAATAGGTAGATATAAGCGTGACAAATAAATAGGTCGATAAGGGGGGCAAATAGCTATGTAAGGGAGATAAGGAACCACACTACCTTTAACTTGTCATCCTGAAGTGGAGGCCTTAGAAAGCCTAGGTATGTGAAACGTTTCTTCTTTGGCCGTAGGAACCGGTACAATTTCCTGAGATGCAGGTGGGACATCCAGTTGACGGTGGATGGAGCATTGGATGGGTGTCTCCTTCGGCTCCATGGCTATCAGTGATGAAAGATAGCTCACAATTCAAGAGTGCTTGAATAGCAAATGACAGAGAGGTCACAAATGGCGAGACGCTGAGCACGATGGAGAGACGAACCAGCTTCTGGTAGGTTGCGTAAGAGCCAAGACATGACGAGAAGGGTAAATATGTAATTGAGGATTTTTTAATTTCAAGGATCTAGTTTGGCGTCATCATTTTTGTTGATGTGGCCCGTGGCGTTGGATCGGCGGCAATACGCGAACAACACCCACGCATGGCCGACGTGTCCCGTTTTCCACGTGGACCAATTGGAGCTTAAGGGCGACAAATGTGTCTACACGGGTGGCAAATGCATTAGCAAGGGTGAAAAATACCCTACTAATGGTGACAAATAGGGCTCAATATAGACAAGGTTGACGCGCGACTTTCAAGGCAGTGTAAGAGTAAGGGTGACAACTTGTGGACTTTAGTGGTGATAATTAGGTGAGTGTGGGTGACAAATGCTCAACTGGAGTTACAAATAACTTCCTTAAGTGTATCGCTGTTAATCGTGAGGTGCCGGGTTCGAAACAACATTCTGCCGTATTTTTATTTACATTTTTAAATAAGTTATATTAAAAAAACTTAAGGAAACCTTAAGTTGAAGCTAAGATTCAAACCCGGAGAAACCCGTTCAAATGGCAGAACAATAAACCAAACGATACAACATGTCATTTCAATTTGTTTATTCCATTATATATATATATATATATATATATATTAATTTTCCGTATCGGTACACAATGCCCAATCCAATCTCCAGCCGTGGCTGGGACGACCGGTTCAGCAGGGACGGCCACACCTGCCCCGAATGATGTGCACGTGACTCAAGGGCGATGTTGATTATTATCCTGAGTGCTTCCATGTGGCATTCCCCGCGAGGAGTCCTAGCTCCCGAAAATTCATTATAGACGTGACGGTAAATTCAAAACACATGAGTTTGACGGGGGCACGGAACAATAAGGAAATGGTCAACATGTGACCGATACGCCTCAGAGTACCTTTTCGCACCCCGATGTGGGCTTTTCAAGGTAGCTAGGCTTTTCAACACGCTGTCTCTTCCTTTTATAGGAATTGACTTATCGGCCATGCAGCCCCATTGCTTGGCGATTAATTAAACGTTTTCCCCTCTTATCGCCGTGATCGACCTTTATGGCACGGCGGGTTTCCAGTCCCGACCCGATGCCCACCATCGTCTGCTTAGTGATCAGAAGGAGCGCACCTTCGGTTAGTCCAGACCATTCCAGTCTTGGAACCTGAACACATTATCACACACAAATGATTGGCACGCCCTATCGTGAGTAAAATCGATAAAGAATATAATGATATTTGATTATGGCACCTGAGTGCTTCCACGTGGCATTCCCCGCGAGGAGCCCTAGCTCCCGAAAATTCATTATAGACGTGATGGTAAATTCAAAACACACGAGTTTGGCGGGGGCACGGAACAAAAAGGAAATGGTCAACATGTGACCGATGTCGTGCCCCTGTGATTTTGATGATATCAAACACTATGAGTCATTAGATGTATGCATGAAATAAGTGATTGATTGATATTGATTGATTGTGTATTTTGCATATCCACTGTTCAGTCTGAATACATGTTAGGCCAGTGTAATTGTTCAGTGTCAATACATCTCGGTATAGTTTGTTGGCTGCATTTAGCTCATAAGCATTGTAGGGATCAAGGTCCGTGCAGACCTAATCAATGTGCATTTCAAGGTCAATGCATTCACTTACATTTAGCACATTATGTCGATACATACTCATGGTTCAGCAGGCTAAGTCAGTGCTCTTTGGTGTTTAAGTCAGTACAAGGTTAACTGTCTAAGGGAGCACAAGCACAAGGTCGGTGCTAATCTATCTAAGGACGATGCATTTGTGTCTAAGTGCATGTGATGCGTCTCAGTTTGTGTATCATGCTATGTCAGTGAAATGTCTTGTCTCAGCACGTTGCATTGCGTCTCATTTGCACTTGTGTCTCTGTTAGCGTCTCATACATATTTTTATTTTAGCGTCTCATGCACAGCTGCAACCATGTCTGCGTCTCATGTCCTAATGTCTTGTATCTCTGTTATGTGTCTCATACATATTTTCATTCAGCGTCTCAATGCATGAACTGCGTCTTACGCATATGAGGGTGGTGCGGACACCAGAGCACACGAGAGGCACGAGCCGGCGAGCCATCAGTACCGTACACGGAGCACCACTCGAGCTACAGCAGCTTCTCTTTGGCTCGGGGATAGCCTGGAAACCCCACCTTGATTCTTGGTCATTTTTAGCATTTCCTTGTATTGTTTTAGCAATTGTTTACCTTGTAATTGGGTTGTGATGAGTGTTTTATTTGGGTTTGTCATATTGGGTTCAATGTAAGGCTCTTAATAAGCCAAATGGGTAAGTCCTTTAGGGTCCATTAAGGGTTGATTGCCATATTGGGTAATAAGGCTTCATTAGGCTTCATATTGGGTTCTTAAGCCACTTAAGGCCCAATTAAGCCTCCACTCCACATGGGCCTCCTAGATTGGAGTAATATGGACTTGTGGAAGGCCTTATGAGCCTTGAGGCAATTTGGCCCAAGAAGGGCCCAAGCTTGGGGTGCCCCCTCTTTTGGCCTTATTAGGCTAGATTAGTTTTTTTTCTTTCTTTCCTCTCTTTCTTTGACCACATGTGTTAAAATTAGGAATTGGCTTCCTTTAAATATTTTATTATTGTGGTTGGTCACATCCAATCCAAGCCATCCATTCCCCCATACCTAGATCTAAGGGTGGATATTGGGTTTGGCATGTAACCTATAAAGAGTTGTATTTTCTCATTTTAGTGGAATTAATGCATTTGAATTGGAAGAAAATCCCTTGAGCAAGGCTTAGGCCGCCCCTCCCTCTCCCCTTGAAGCTGTGAAGGCTTCCTTCTGGTGGTGAGACTCCACCCTATCAGTTCCGGTCGCCGCCGCCGCCGCCACGAGCCGCCACCGCACCGCCATCGTCTTCATCGGAGTTCTGCCCGCGCAGTACCACAGCAGCTTCCATGAAATTCAGCCATCAACCACGAGCTCAGATTGACCTGGGAATTTTACTGGATGTTCCAGAGGTGTCAAGAACCATCCAACAATTTTGGTTTGTCATTCAGATCCCGTTTCATAATTTTAGATTTTCTTCCACTCTTCCACTTCGGTTCTGCCAAAATTCTGTCCAGGTTCCCATCCGCCCTGAGTTTCAAGTTTTAGGTCCCCTTTTTAATTTTCTTTGGTTCGTCCAATTTTACTGGGTGTTCCTTGCATCCATCCCTTCATCCACCATTTTTTTAATTTTTGGTTCGTCCATTTCATATTTTATAAAAATCATTCTCAGTCCCAGCTACAGTTCTATCCCCCAGTTCCTAGATCCTACCACCAGTCACTCCAAAAATCATATCCAATCGCCACCACTCCAAATCCAATTCCCAAAATAGCCCCCGTTCCGTGGTTTGATCTCCTACAATTTTGAAGAAGAGCTCAAGAGCTGAATCGGAGGTTTACTAGGCAGTCAACGGTGGTTCTCAGACAAGTACCCTGTAAATCTGATGTTTCGGCTACTGTACAATAGGGGCTTGTAAATTCAATAAAGTTCTGATCTGACAAGATCCAGCAGATCTCTCTGGGTCTAGATTGAAGCATTTCAAGAGAGCTTTCCAACGATAGCTCATGCGTCCCGATCCGACATCGGGATTGCTCGCAGCGGCCATTTTCGCCGGAGCGCGCGCCGGAAGACAGCAACCAAAATCCGTGGACAGCTAGTTCAAAGCTTGGGAATCGGGACCGATCGACCCCCGATCGGTGTTCCCGGCCGACCGCCGTCCGTGGAGGCGCGCCACCAGGGGTCACCATCATAGTGGGTCCCACCCCCATAGATCCGGAGGACAGCGCCATCCGTGGGCCCCGCGGGCCTGCAGAACCCGCCGTTCAGAAAGCACGAAAACGCGGAGTTCGGCACCGCCGGGCGACATCAAGATGCTGCCCGTCAACCCAATTCGCGTGATTCCCGGGTCCCGCATGTGACCTTTTACGTCCCTGCGTGGAGTGGGTCAAATTATTGTACTGCTGTAAAATTGTGTTAACCGGGGGTCCGTGATTGGCCGGGGTTGTCTTTGCCACGCCCGGTGCGTGGAGGTAAAGTCTTAACTTCTTGGCGTTCATTTGCTTAGCTAGTATATGGTCTTCTGCCGCTGCCGAGAGTGTAGGTACTATCCCGTGTATCCATGTCACCGCTGTGAGAGTGAGAGTGACCCGTCCCGCGACTCGATCCAAGTCCGGAAGTTGAGTCGGACTACCCTTGACCTCCGCCGGTTCCTTAACCGCGCACGGTCCGCGCTTTCCCTCTCTTGGGACGACGAGTGAGCTTCCACTTCTGTTAGCGACGTTTCGCCACTAGGAGCTCGTAGTGTCGGGCTTAGTGTCTCCCTGGTGTGTGCTGCTGGTCGCGTCTTCATCTAGAGTCCGAGGGTGGCACCTAATAGTGTCATCTCCCGTGTCCGTCCCGCATCAATTTGGTATCAGAGCAAGTCGAGTCTAGGGTAGTCTTTGCATATGTCTTGCATGCATCATGGTCTAAGTCGAGTCTAGGACCTTCATTATTTTTAAAACAAAAAAAAGTGTGTTTTAAGTTGTATTTGCATCCCGATAATTCGGTATCTTAAAAGGTGTTGTCCGAACGTTAGGCTACGCCTACTGGGAGGTCGCACACTTGCGGGAGTGATTTTCAGATCGATTAACTCCGCCCCGTACCGGATATTGGTTTAGGTCTAAGTGCATCATTTAGTGTGTTTGCATTAGTCGGTGTCTTCTAGGTCGTGTGTCAGTTGCATGTCCACCCGTCGAGGTACCCAGTACTCGCCCCCACCACCTATGGCAGAGTCCTGAGCCCGTAGTTCTGATGAGTCTTCCACGGCTGAGATGTTCCGGGCCATCATGGATCGTTTAGACACACGTATGGATGGTCTTAGTACGTGTATGGATGGCATAGGGACGCGTCTAGAGGGGCGGATAAAGGTCCTCGAGGATCGGGCTGGGGTTTCGGAGCAGTCCATTCAAGGCCTTGTTGGGAGGATTGCCATCCTAGAGAGGGGCCCAGTAGCTGCGCTGTCACGCCCCGAGCTCGGAAGATACCCGGAGATGCGTGACGTGTCTATATCAATCATGTCAATCAGAGTGGTCGTGTATTCGACACGAAGATAGAGATGCGCAAAATAGCAAGATAACCCAATCCTTATTTCATAATGGATAGACTATTACAAATCCAATACTCTGTTTAACAAAAAGAAAAGTACATAGTTGACTCGAGAAAACTATAGAACCAACTAGACGACACTTGTAGAAGCTCTATCACTTTCACTCTTGACCATTCCCATCCGATTGACTTCCATCGTCGTCGGACTTACCTGAAAAGTACAAAGGGACAAACGGAATGAGCGAACGCTCAGTAGGAAATTATATCTCAAGTACTAGCGAGGGGTTTAAGTAATTACATTTTTATGAATGCAATAAAGCTATGCATGCTCGCATAACACGACAGGATAGATAGAATGTAGTATCAAGGAAATAAGATGAACTTATCATGAACTTTCAACAAGATAACAAGTTTATTCGAGATATTCAAGCAAGTACATTTAACAAATCATGTCAAGAACTTTGGCTATCATGTATCAAGCAAGCAAGTAAATTACCCTTTTTCGGGCCACGCATTTCATTTCATGTCAAGTACGAGTCAAGTACAAGATGTGTGTGGAATGTCCAATCAAGCAAGTCAAGTACTCGGTATAATGCCAGATACCTTATCATTTTAACTCCCATGGGCACAAGTACTTTCGGGTGCTCCTCCCAGGACCAGATCGGGCCCTATATGCGCAGGCATTTATCATGTGTTTTGACATCCACTCTTGTTTATATAGCCAATATAGAATTTCAATAATCAAGCTTGTAGATACGTATGACAACATTGATAGAATAGAGTCCAAAAATATGACAAAGGCCGTAGAATGGCGATAATAACGGTATAATCACGAGTTCGATAAAACTAGGTAGAATATGGTTCCCTTAACTTAGGTACCATGATAAATCGATATGGACATTCTTTATATAGAATTGAGGTCCACATGAACATAAGATCAAGCAAGATACCCTCATTCTTATCATAGAATTGGGGTTTACAAGAACGACATGATATGGCATGATATCATCATCCCATTAAGAATTTCTTATGATATACTCTTTGTATAATCATAAGGGCCGGTATACCATGTTTCTTTAGATTGACATGGCAAGGATCGTGTAATGGGTTTTTAGGGTACAACCAGCTCAGTCGGCCTTGAGGGAATCCAAGGCTACGAGGAGTCTTACGGAGGTCTCTATGACTAACTCGCTAGTCCAAAGGAACGGAATGTCCAATAGAGAGCTTGTATGTCAATGAGAGTTGAGTGTGATCGATAAATCAACGTAAAAAGTGGGACTATACTCACGGAATGGAGAATAGTGCCGATATATATATATATATATATATATATATATATATATATATATAATATGAAACCATCGGTAATAGAATCAAGACGAAATCAGGTTACAGTAAAATAACGACTTGAGTAAAGTCGTGTATCGAATAATTAACGCCTAACATGAGGGCGTTTACATATATTGCCAATTTGCAGAATTTTCATTATTTCATTAATTTATCAAAAACACGCCTTGCCTGGGGGCGTTTATTCAAAGTTGAGATCAAAAACGCGCCCTTGGAAGGGGCGTTACTTTCTAATTCCATTTTACAGAATATGTAAATTTCAGGATTTTAACAGATACACGCCCTAGGAAGGGGCGTTACTTTTCAGATTCACGCCTTGTTCTGGGGCGTTAAAATATGGAAAACGACTTTGTCCAAGTCGTGAATTTCAAGAATTTTACAATATTACAGGAAATAAAATTTCAAGGGACATGAGACATGTCGTTGCAGTATAACAGGAATTCACAGGTAGGGGTATGCAAGATATTAGAATCTATATTTCATAATTTATTGAATTTTAAACAGGATCAATTATAAATTTTCAGGTGAGTCTTATGAAATTAACGCCTGCGTACATGGCGTCAAATATTAAATTGACGACCACTGCATGGTCGTGTATTTTAAATTAGCGCCCTGATCAAGGGCGTTTCTTTCAAAATATTGCAGAGAACGTAATAAAAACCTTATAAACAGTATGCATGCCATGCTTATGTATAGATATCTTGCATTAATTCTTATTTGGGCTACAATAACTTGAGAAAATCCTACCTTAATTGATATCTGGAGATGGAACACGTGAATGACTTGATAAGAACACACTGAAGCTTCTAATAGCAGCCGTATGCAGATCGGACAGGAAGAAGAAAAATTCAGTTGATGAAGATGATGGCGACGATGATCTTCAATCAACCTGTAGGGGAAGAAAGGAGGGAGTATGAAGATATAACCGAAGTTTAGGAAATCGGTTTGAAGAACAATACCTTGTTCTTCGGCAGTGGCTGTGGAGCCTCCTACAAAGAAAAGACAATGAAGAATTATCAGTTCTTCATGCAGTCGAAACAGAGGGCAAAAGAAAATAAGAAGAACATACGTTCTTCACTTACCTTGCAGCAGCAGAACGATCAAATAGGTTTAGGGTTTGGTCGATCAAGACTATTTATAGGATTTTGGAGTTCTAACAAAAGTAGTGTTTGATTGGAAGTAATATTTCCAAGATTGAGTTATTACCACATTCGAACTCTTCCTCATAGTTATCACTTACCCTGGATAAGTTCTGGGTTCGAACGATTCCGAATGGAATTAACGACTTTGGTCAGGGCGTGTATTCTTTAATTAACGCCTTGCATAAGGACGTTTCTTAAAAAGCGCCTTGAAAAAGGGCGTTTCATGTTTTAAAACACGCCCAAGATAGGGGCGTTTCTTTTACTTACCCATTTGGTCGCGTGAGAACTGACGACCGTAGGTGTGGGCGTCCTTTCTTTATTCACGCCATGGATAGAGGCGTTTCTTTATAAATTAACGCCTTAATAAGAGGCGTTATTTTTAATTTGTTTTATTTCCTCCAATTAACCCTATTCCTTTTATATATATTACTTCTGTAATATATATGTTTTAATTCATTTCAATTATTCATTTATTAGGGTTGCTACACCCTCCCCCACTTAAAAAGAATTTGGTCCCCAAATTCAATATATATATAATTATACACGTGGAGAGTGTAGGACATATACCTCTTAGAATAACTCGGGAAATCGTTTCTTCATAGATTCCTCGGTCTCCCATGTCGCTTCGTGTTCAGGATTCTTATTCCATTGCACCTTAAGCATGGGAATAACCTTATTCCTTAGAGCTCGTATTTCTCGATCTAATATCTTTAAAGGCCTCTGTTCATATGTGAGATCTTTCTGGATCACCAGATCTCCATGCTCAATAATATGTGACGGATCGTGCACATACTTCTTCAACATAGATATGTGAAATACATTGTGTACCTCGGACAACTGAGGAGGCAACGCGATGCGATAAGCAACCTCGCCAACTCTTTCGAGTACCTCAAATGGTCCGATGAATCTTGGCGTAAGCTTGCCCTTAACACCAAATCTTCGTATGCCACGTCCAGGGGATATTTTAAGAAATACATGATCTCCAACCTGGAATTCAAGATCTCTTCTCCTGGTATCAGCATAAGCCTTTTGCCTTGTCTGAGCAACTTGTAATCTTTCTCTGATTACCTGTATCTTCTCAGTTGTATCCCTTACCATGTCTGGACCTAATAGTTGTTTCTCTCCAACTTCGTTCCAACATATGGGAGATCGGCAACTCCTTCCGTATAACGCTTCGAAAGGTGCCATTTGGATACTAGCTTGGTAGCTATTATTATATGCAAATTCAACTAAAGGTAAGTGGTCATGCCAGCTTCCTCCAAAGTCAATAATGCATGCTCTCAGCATATCTTCAACAACTTGATTAGTTCGCTCGGTCTGACCATCCCTTTGTGGGTGAAAAGCAGTACTAAAGTTGAGCCTTGTTCCCAACGAATGTTGTAATCCCTTCCAAAAATGAGAAGTAAAACGGGGATCTCTATCAGACACGATTGAGACAGGAATTCCATGTATCCTGACTATTTCTTTGATGTATAGTGCAGCTAGCACATCAATTGACCATCGGCTTTTGATTGGCAAGAAATGTGCCGATTTAGTCAATCGGTCAATGATAACCCAGATTCCATCATGTCCTCCTTTAGATTTAGACAAACCCATGATGAAGTCCATACCAATATCCTCCCATTTCCACTTAGGAATATCTAGAGGATGTAGTTTTCCCGCAGGCTTTTGGTGTTCCGCCTTGACCTGTTGGCATGTGAGACAGCGTGATACATAGTCCGCTATTTCTCTTTTCATATTGGGCCACCAAAAGTTCCTCTTTACATCTTGGTACATTTTAGTTGATCCAGGATGAATAGTGTATCTTGATCTGTGAGCTTCATCTAAGATCTTCTTCTTTAATTCCGGACAATCGGGTATACAAGTTCTATCTTTGAACGATAATCTTCCATCAGAAGTTAGTTGAAAATCAGATTGTCCTTCTAATCTGCCTTTGATTTCTACTAATATAGGATCATCATCCTGAAGTGTTTGTATCTCAGATAACAAATCTGACTGTATGCTTACATGAGATAGTGTGACAAATTTGGATTCCGTGTCCAAGCTTATATTGAGCTCGGAGAATTGTTCAAGTAACCTCCATTCTTGTATCATACAGTTGGCTATCATTGCTCTCGGTTTTCGACTAAGGGCATCAGCAACATAATTACCCTTTCCGGGATGATATTGGATATTGAAGTCGAAGTCCTTGAGATATTCTAGCCAGCGTCTTTGTCTCATGTTTAGCTCCTTTTGTGAAAATAGATATTTGAGACTTTTGTGATCGGAGTATACAGTAAACTGTACTCCATATAAGTAGTGTCTCCATATCTTTAGGGCAAATACTACCGCGGCCAGTTCTAAGTCATGGACGGGGTAATTCTCCTCATGCTTCTTCAGTTGACGTGAAGAGTATGCTATGACCTTTCCTTGTTGCATTAGGACACATCCAAGGCCAATGCCAGAAGCATCAGTGTAGACCTCGAATTTCTCTCCTTCTATTGGTAGAGCTTACACTGGAGCTGTAGTGAGATGATCTTTGAGAGTTTGGAAACTTCTTTCACATTCCTTACTCCATTCATATCGGATCTCCTTACGAGTTAACCTTGTAAGTGGCACGGCGATTGTTGAGAAGTCTTTGATGAATCGCCTGTAATAGCCTGCAAGGCCTAAGAAACTTCTGATCTCGCTAGCATTGGTTGGTCTTTCCCATTTCCTAACTGCTTCAACCTTTGACGGATCTACAGATAATCCATCCTTGGATATCACATGTCCGAGAAAAGCCACTTCTTCAAGCCAGAATTCACATTTGCTGAGCTTAGCATATAATTGATTTGTCCTCAAGATTTGTAATGAAATCCTCAAATGCTCTTCATGTTCTTCCTTAGTCTTGGAATATATCAATATATCATCAATGAAAACCACCACAAATTGATCTAGATAAGGCCTGAATATGCTATTCATCAACTGCATAAAGGCAGCAGGGGCATTTGTTAGTCCAAAAGGCATAACAACAAATTCATAGTGGCCATACCTGCTTCTGAACGCAGTTTTATGAATATCTTCGTCTTTAATCCTCAATTGATGATAACCAGACCTGAGATCAATCTTGGAGAAATGTTTGGATCCAGAAATCTGATCAAATAATTCATCGATTCTCGGCAGTGGATACTTGTTCTTGATAGTAAGATGATTCAACTGTCGATAGTCGATACACAATCTCATGGATCCATCCTTCTTCCTTACAAATAGGACTGGGGCTCCCCACGGGGAAGTACTTGGTCTAATGAACCCTTTTTGAATCAATTCCATCAATTGCTTCTTCAATTCTTTTAGTTCTGCAGGGGACATTCTATAGGGTGCCTTTGAAATAGGACCAGCACCAGGGGCTAAGTCGATGGTAAAGGCCACATCTCTTTGCGGGGGTAATCTCGGCAATTCTTCCGGAAATACGTCTGGAAATTCTCGCACTACCTGAATGTCCTCTATCTTGGTTTCTTTAGCTTCTTTAATAGTGACAAAAGCAAGGAAGGATACACATCCTTTCTTGACGAGCTTGCTTGCTCGAAGAGCCGAAATAAGAGGGAATTTGCTTCGACTCTTAGGACTAGTATAAGTCAGTTCCGGAAATTCCTTGAAAATAATCTTGCTATCACGGCAATCAACCGTTGCCTGGTATTTGGATAACCGATCTGCTCCTAGTATAACATCATACTCTTTCAGATCTAAGCAGATAAGATCAATAGGAAAATTCTTTCCTCGAACCAATACCTCACAGTTTTGGTAATGATGTGTGATATCCGTCTCGTTTCCGAGAGGAGTAGACAATACTAATTTCATCCATTCCGGTTCTAGAGGCAATGGGTCAGCAAACTTCTTGGAAACAATGGAATGCGATGCACCCATGTCAAATAAAACATGTGCATATTTGGAACAAATTTTTAATGTACCTTCCACCAATCCGTCTTCTTCTTCTGGTTCGGTCTCTTGGATTGCATGAAGACGCGCGTTCCTTGTCACTGGGCGTTTACCCTCACCGTCTTGGTCATTCATTAATGGACAATCGGGAATCCGATGTTCACGACTCCCACAACGGAGACATGCTCCTAATTTCCTCCAGCATTCTTCTGTTTTGTGACCAGCCTTGTCACAATGCTTGCATACTACGTTTGAAGGTGTAGTGGTGATAGAGAAAGGCTTGGATTTCTTGAACTTCTGATCTTGAGAGGAAGAACCTCCATTATTGGGCCTCTTCTTAAAGTTGGGTTTAAAAGAACCCGAACTTGTGACTTGCTCCTTTTTGTCTTTCCCACGGATCCTATCAGATAGTTCCGTGGCATCTTCAAGCAACTGAGCTCGGCGCTATTTCAGTATAAACTTGAATATCCATAGGCGCCAGTTGAGTAATGTAGTGGGGCCTAAGCCCATTAAGAAATCTACGGGCTTTCATCTTTTCCGTGCTAATTAAATGCTTAGCATATCTAGACAGTCTAGAGAACTGTGCTTCATAATCAGCCACCGATAAAGATCTTTGCTTTAATGCGGCAAATTCGGCGGCCTTCTTTTCCTGGACCCTATCAGAGAAATATTTGGCGTTGAAATATTCAACGAATTCTCCCCATGTAACTTGAGTTGGGTCAATTGTAGCTTCAATCGACTCCCACCAGCATCTAGCATCCTTTTCTAACTGGAAAGTAGCTAATAAGACTTTGTCCTGATCCGTGCATTGCATAACACGGAATATACGTTCAATCTCCCGAACCCAATGCTCGGCATCGTCTGGATCGGTCGATCCCATGAACTTCGGGGGATTCATATTCTTGAATGCTTGGTGTAAGCTTCCAGCTCGTGGAGCACCACCTTGTGCTACCTGTTGTAGCACTTGGGTCATCCCTTGAAGGGTACGCTGCATGTTGCGCCATTGAGCACGTTCGGCAGCCATTATCCTACAATTACAATAGCTATGTTAGTATTATATCACTATGATCTTATAAAGGACTCATTGATCATTTAACCCTTGGTTCTACCCACTCTCACTTGGTTAAAGGTTTTGAAACCTATCCTTAGACTTGGGTTTCCTAGGAATTGAATACCTTAGGCTCTGATACCACAAAGACTGTCACGCCCCGAGCGCGGAAGATACCCGGAGATGCGTGACGTGTCTATATCAATCATGTCAATCAGAGTGGTCGTGTATTCGACACGAAGACAGAGATGCGCAAAATAGTAAGATAACCCAATCCTTATTTCATAATGGATAGACTATTACAAATCCAATACTCTGTTTAACAAAAAGAAAAGTACATAGTTGACTCGAGAAAACTATAGAACCAACTAGACGACACTTGTAGAAGCTCTATCACTTTCACTCTTGACCATTCCCATCCGATTGACTTCCATCGTCGTCGGACTTACCTGAAAAGTACAAAGGGACAAACGGAATGAGCGAACGCTCAGTAGGAAATTATATCTCAAGTACTAGCGAGGGGTTTAAGTAATTACATTTTTATGAATACAATAAAGCTATGCATGCTCGCATAACACGACAGGATAGATAGAATGTAGTATCAAGGAAATAAGATGAACTTATCATGAACTTTCAACAAGATAACAAGTTTATTCGAGATATTCAAGCAAGTACATTTAACAAATCATGTCAAGAACTTTGGCTATCATGTATCAAGCAAGCAAGTAAATTACCCTTTTTCGGGCCACGCATTTCATTTCATGTCAAGTACGAGTCAAGTACAAGATGTGTGTGGAATGTCCAATCAAGCAAGTCAAGTACTCGGTATAATGCCAGATACCTTATCATTTTAACTCCCATGGGCACAAGTACTTTCGGGTGCTCCTCCCAGGACCAGATCGGGCCCTATATGCGCAGGCATTTATCATGTGTTTTGACATCCACTCTTGTTTATATAGCCAATATAGAATTTCAATAATCAAGCTTGTAGATACGTATGACAACATTGATAGAATAGAGTCCAAAAATATGACAAAGGCCGTAGAATGGCGATAATAACGGTATAATCACGAGTTCGATAAAACTAGGTAGAATATGGTTCCCTTAACTTAGGTACCATGATAAATCGATATGGACATTCTTTATATAGAATTGAGGTCCACATGAACATAAGATCAAGCAAGATACCCTCATTCTTATCATAGAATTGGGGTTTACAAGAACGACATGATATGGCATGATATCATCATCCCATTAAGAATTTCTTATGATATACTCTTTGTATAATCATAAGGGCCGGTATACCATGTTTCTTTAGATTGACATGGCAAGGATCGTGTAATGGGTTTTTAGGGTACAACCAGCTCAGTCGGCCTTGAGGGAATCCAAGGCTACGAGGAGTCTTACGGAGGTCTCTATGACTAACTCGCTAGTCCAAAGGAATGGAATGTCCAATGGAGAGCTTGTATGTCAATGAGAGTTGAGTGTGATCGATAAATCAACGTAAAAAGTGGGACTATACTCACGGAATGGAGAATAGTGCTGATATATATATATATATATATATGTATGTATAATATGAAACCATCGGTAATAGAATCAAGACGAAATCATGTTACAGTAAAATAACGACTTGAGTAAAGTCGTGTATTGAATAATTAACACCTAACATGAGGGCGTTTACATATATTGCCAATTTGCAGAATTTTCATTATTTCATTAATTTATCAAAAACACGCCTTGCCTGGGGGCGTTTATTCAAAGTTGAGATCAAAAACGCGCCCTTGGAAGGGGCGTTACTTTCTAAGTCCATTTTACAGAATATGTAAATTTCAGGATTTTAACAGATACACGCCCTAGGAAGGGGCGTTACTTTTCAGATTCACGCCTTGTTCTGGGGCGTTAAAATATGGAAAACGACTTTGTCCAAGTCGTGAATTTCAAGAATTTTACAATATTACAGGAAATAAAATTTCAAGGGACATGAGACATGTCGTTGCAGTATAACAGGAATTCACAGGTAGGGGTATGCAAGATATTAGAATCTATATTTCATAATTTATTGAATTTTAAACAGGATCAATTATCAATTTTCAGGTGAGTCTTATGAAATTAACGCCTGCGTACATGGCGTCAAATATTAAATTGACGACCACTGCATGGTCGTGTATTTTAAATTAGCGCCCTGATCAAGGGCGTTTCTTTCAAAATATTGCAGAGAACGTAATAAAAACCTTATAAACAGTATGCATGCCATGCTTATGTATAGATATCTTGCATTAATTCTTATTTGGGCTACAATAACTTGAGAAAATCCTACCTTAATTGATATCTGGAGATGGAACACGTGAATGACTTGATAAGAACACACTGAAGCTTCTAATAGCAGCCGTATGCAGATCGGACAGGAAGAAGAAAAATTCAGTTGATGAAGATGATGGCGACGATGATCTTCAATCAACCTGTAGGGGAAGAAAGGAGGGAGTATGAAGATATAACCGAAGTTTAGGAAATCGGTTTGAAGAACAATACCTTGTTCTTCGGCAGTGGCTGTGGAGCCTCCTACAAAGAAAAGACAATGAAGAATTATCAGTTCTTCATGCAGTCGAAACAGAGGGCAAAAGAAAATAAGAAGAACATACGTTCTTCACTTACCTTGCAGCAGCAGAACGATCAAATAGGTTTAGGGTTTGGTCGATCAAGACTATTTATAGGATTTTGGAGTTCTAACAAAAGTAGTGTTTGATTGGAAGTAATATTTCCAAGATTGAGTTATTACCACATTCGAACTCTTCCTCATAGTTATCACTTACCCTGGATAAGTTCTGGGTTCGAACGGTTCCGAATGGAATTAACGACTTTGGTCAGGGCGTGTATTCTTTAATTAACGCCTTGCATAAGGGCGTTTCTTAAAAAGCGCCTTGAAAAAGGGCGTTTCGTGTTTTAAAACACGCCCAAGATAGGGGCGTTTCTTTTACTTACCCATTTGGTCGCGTGAGAACTGACGACCGTAGGTGTGGGCGTCCTTTCTTTATTCACGCCATGGATAGAGGCGTTTCTTTATAAATTAACGCCTTAATAAGAGGCGTTATTTTTAATTTGTTTTATTTCGTCCAATTAACCCTATTCCTTTTATATATATTACTTCTGTAATATATATGTTTTAATTCATTTCAATTATTCATTTATTAGGGTTGCTACATGCGCAACCCGCGCCGACGAACGGCCAACAAGAGCTGGTGCAGCAACCCGCTGTGCCAAGGGCTCAGGTGGAGGATGTCGGGAGGCAACAGGCGCCTATAGTGGATGATTATGCCTCCGACAATGATCACGGGGGTAACGGTCATCGTCATCAACGACGGAATCGTGATGACGAGGATGACGACCGCATTCTTAGGGGTGTGCGTGCGGACCCTCCCACTTTTAGCGGGTCCTTGGACCCTAGGGTGTATTTAGATTGGGAGGCCGGCATGGACCGATACTTCGAGTGGTTTGAGATGACGGACCACCAAAGAGTCCGATACGCAAAGATGATGCTACAAGGGCAGGCCCAAACTTATTGGATCAATGTGGAGAGCCTGCTCAACCAGCGACGTCAACCCCAGATCGGTACTTGGGATGATATGAAAACCAAGTTGAGGGAGAAGTACCTTCCCGCCTCATATCGCCAGCGTCTTATAGACAAGTGGCAAAGCATCTCCCAAGGGAACCGATCCGTGACCGAGTACACCGCCGAGTTCGATGAATATTACTTGCGGTGCGGAGTCACGGAAGAGAGCACCATGACGATATCCCGCTTTCGGAGAGGTTTGCGGCCCAATTATCAGTATGAACTCTTTCGCCGCAATGCCACCACTTTGGAGCATGCATATCAGATTGCTCTCGAATTGGAGCAGTTCGAGACCGAGTTTGAGTCACCCCATCGGTTGGGCTCCTTTCCCCTTCGTAGTGTCGAGTCCCGTGGCTCATTTGGCACGTATCCGAGGGCCCCCATGACTCGACCTCAGGAGCCCGCTCACCCCGAGCCCTTTGCTCCTAGGCCTCGTCCTCCACCCCCGAGGGACCTTCCTCGTCCCCAACATCTTACGGCCCCACCCACAGTCCGTCCACCGGCACCCGCACCTCCTGCATGTCCTTTGTTGCCTACGCCTCCTATCCGTCGGGAGGATAAAGGTAAAGGACCTATGATTGGGGAGCCTAGTGGATCACGGCAGCAGTGTTATCGCTGGAATGGGTTTGGCCATTTCGCCAACCAGTGTCCCACCCGCCCATCTCTTCACATTGGGGACACACAGGCCGAGGATACCACCCCTACGGGCCTCGAGTTAGTCAGCTATGAGGCAGATGAAGAGTTAGCTGACGAGTACTATGAGATGGGAGGTGAGGCCCAGGATGTCCAGCAGTCGGACGATACCCGCGTGGGGGTCGTCAGATGTATCCTCACCCAGCCACAGGTCAGTGATGACTGGCGTCGGACCACTATCCTTCATGTATTCTGTAGGCTGGGAAAGCAAATTTGCAAGGTGGTCATCGATAGCGGGAGTTGTATCAATGCAATCTCCACGAACGCTATCACTCGTCTTGGTCTCACACCCGTAGACCACCCTTGCCCCTACCAGGTATCATGGGTGGATACCACTTCCATTTCGGTCAGGCTGCGGTGCTTGGTCCCGCTGCAGCTCCACTCCTACCGTGACGAGATCTGGTGTGATGTTCTTCCCATGGAAGTGGGAAGTATCATTCTTGGTAGGCCGTGGTTATTCGACAGAGATGCCACACTCCATGGTCGGTCGAACACCTGTACCTTCGACCACGATGGCCAGCGGGTCACCCTCCAACCCGTTCGGCCCAGGAGCCCATCTGTTAGGGGTCCTACTGGCCCTAGTACTCCGAAGCCTTCCGTTCCCGGGCCTAGTACCCCATCCCCAGCTCGGGCTATGACCGTTACCTCTGGCCCAGGAGAGCCCTCGACGAGGAGATTGATGATGATTAGCTCCCGGGAAATGGAGCAGGAGCTTAGTCAGGGCTGCCCGGTGTTTGCCATTACGGTCCGAGAGGTGGAGCAGGACTCCGAGGGTGAGCTCCCACCTGAGGTTGTTCCCATTCTGCAGGAGTATGCTGATGCATTCCCCGATGAGCTTCCCGAGGGACTCCCACCCATGCGGGATATTCAGCATGCCATCGACCTTGTTCCGGCCTCTTCTTTGCCCAACCTTCCTCATTATCGAATGAGCCCCACGGAGCATGCCGAGCTTAAACGGCAGGTCGATGAGCTTGTGCAGAGAGGATCTGTCCGGGACAGCATGAGTCCATGTGCTGTACCTGCATTACTCGCCCCGAAGAAGGATGGCACGTGGAGAATGTGTATTGATAGTCGTGCCATCAACAAAATCACCGTGAAGTACAGGTTCTCTATTCCCCGCCTTGATGACATGCTGGACATGATGGCAGGTGCCACTATCTTTTCGAAGATCGATCTTAAGAGTGGCTACCATCAGGTGAGGATTAGGCCAGGTGATGAGTGGAAGACCGCATTTAAGACCAAGGACGGTCTATATGAGTGGTTGGTCATGCCTTTTGGGTTGACCAATGCCCCTAGCACTTTCATGCGGCTCATGACTCAGGTCCTTCGACCTTTCATTGGAGTCTTTGTAGTGGTGTATTTTGATGATATCCTTATCTATAGCCGCACCACAGGGGACCACTTAGACCACCTTCGGCAGGTCTGTCTACTTCTTCGGCGAGAGCAGTTGTTTGCGAACCCACAGAAGTGTGCCTTCATGACACCTCAGCTTACCTTCTTGCGTTTCATTGTGTCTAGTACTGGGGTCTCCGCCGATCCGGAGAAGGTCCGGGCCATTGTTGGGTGGCCGGAACCCCATACGGTTCATGATGTCTGCAGCTTTCATGGCCTTGCGACGTTCTATCGTCGTTTCATCCGCGGATTTAGCTCCGTCACTGCCCCGATCACGAATTGCATCCGGAAGGGCACATTTGTATGGACGAAGGCCGCATCTGCCGCCTTCAAGGACATCAAGGAGCGCATGACCCAGACACCTATCCATCGACTGCCTGATTTCTCGAAGGTGTTTGAGGTCTCTTGTGATGCGTCGGGCGTGGGAATTAGAGGAGTTTTGAGTCAGGAGTCCCACCCGATCGCATATTTCAGCGAGAAGCTGAACGACGCGGAACTGTGATATTCTACATATGATAAAGAATTCTACGCAGTTGTTCAGGCTCTTAGGCATTGGAGGCACTATCTTTTACATCAGGAGTTTGTCCTATACTCCGATCACGAGACATTGAGGTACCTCCATTCCCAAAAGAAGCTTAACTCGCGTCACAGTCGTTGGGTCGAGTATCTCCAGCAGTTCACCTTTGTGCTTAAACAAAAGGCTGGAGTGGAGAACAAGGTGGCTGATGCCTTGAGTCGGCGAGCATGCTTGCTTGCCACCATGAGTGCCGAGGTCATAGGGTTAGAGAAGATGAAGGAGGCCTATGTTGATTGTCCTGACTTCGGTCAGATTTTTACCACTCTCCAGACCGGACCCTCGAGAGACCTTGATGAGTATGTGCTTCAGGAGGGTTACCTCTTTCGAGGTAGCAGGCTGTGTGTTCCCCGAACTTCGGTTCGAGATTTCTTAGTGTGGGAACTACATGCGGGAGGTCTAGCCGGCCACTTTGGTCGGAACAAGACTATTGAGGTAGTGGAGCATCGATTTTATTGGCCGAGCTTGAAGCGCGATGTTGCTAACATCGTGGCTCAGTGCCGTACATGTGCTACGCCCAAGATGAAGAAGCAAAGCTCGGGCCTTTATACGCCTCTTCCCGTGTCGGATGCCCCGTGGCAGGATGTTAGCATGGATTTTGTTTTGGGATTGCCACATACCTCTAGGAAGCATGATTCGGTCTATGTGGTGGTTGACCGTTTCTCGAAGATGGCCCTCTTTATCCCTTGCTCGAGGACGTCGGATGCTTCGAGGGTAGCCCGCCTTTTCCTTACGCATGTGGTGTGCAAGTTTGGGTTGCCTCGCACTATAGTGTCTGACCGTGATGTTAGATTCACTTCCTACTTTTGGAAGACACTATGGCATATGATGGGTACGCACCTCAAGTTTTCCACTGCATATCATCCCCAGACAGACGGTCAGACCGAGGTGGTCAATAGGAGTCTGGGAGATCTTTTGAGGTGTCTAGTCAAGGACCGCATTGGGGATTGGGACCTCATTCTACCCATGGCTGAGTTTGCATATAATGATTCGGTGAATAGGTCTACCGGCATGAGTCCCTTTGAGATTGTCACAGGTCGTAGGCCTAGGAAACCCGTTGACCTTGTCCCCATGCCTATCCATGCTAGAGTGTCGGAGTCGGCCGAGTCGTTTGCTAGGCATGTTAGGAGTTTGCATGACGACATCCGTCGTCACATTGAGGCCAGCAATGCACGGTACAAGGAGTTAGCCGATGCCCACCGACACCACCGAGAGTTCCACGAGGGCGAATACGTCTTGATCAGGGTAAGACCTGAACAGTTTCCCTCTGGAACCATTAAGAAGTTGCAAGCTCGCAGAGCCGGTCCCTTTAGAGTGTTGAAACGCGTTGGATCCAATGCGTATGTTGTGGACCTACCCGAGGAAGATGGTATAAGCTCTACTTTTAATGTTTCGGATCTAGTTGCATATAGGGACCCAGCGGTGATCCCTAGTGAGCCTTTCGAGCCATCTCCTCCCCTTGAGAGTGATCCCACACCTGAGTGTCCACCTCCAGCCCCGTTGTTACGGCAGCGTGAGCATATAGATCGTATATTGGACGAGCAAGTGACAGTTACCAGGAGTGGATCTTACCCGCGCTATCTAGTGCGATGGAGAGGACGGCCCGCTACTGAGGACACATGGATCACCCATGGCGAGTTGCAGCGGATTGATCCGGATCTTTTGGAGCGATATAGGAGCGATGCAGACCCTTACTCGACAGGGTCGAGTTTCTCCCACCCGGGGAGAATTGGTGCGGACACCAGAGCACGCGAGAGGCACGAGCCAGCGAGCCATCAGTACCGTACACGGAGCACCACTCGAGCTACAACAGCTTCTCTTTGGCTCGGGGATAGCCTGGAAACCCCACCTTGATTCTTGGTCATTTTTAGCATTTCCTTGTATTGTTTTAGCAATTGTTTGCCTTGTAATTGGGTTGTGATGAGTGTTTTATTTGGGTTTGTCATATTGGGTTCAATGTAAGGCTCTTAATAAGCCAAATGGGTAAGTCCTTTAGGGTCCATTAAGGGTTGATTGCCATATTGGGTAATAAGGCTTCATTAGGCTTCATATTGGGTTCTTAAGCCACTTAAGGCCCAATTAAGCCTCCACTCCACATGGGCCTCCTAGATTGGAGTAATATGGACTTGTGGAAGGCCTTATGAGCCTTGAGGCAATTTGGCCCAAGAAGGGCCCAAGCTTGGGGCGCCCCCTCTTTTGGCCTTATTAGGCTAGATTAGTTTTTTTTCTTTCTTTCCTCTCTTTCTTTGACCACATGTGTTAAAATTAGGAATTGGCTTCCTTTAAATATTTTATTATTGTGGTTGGTCACATCCAATCCTAGCCATACATTCCCCCATACCTAGATCTAAGGGTGGATATTGGGTTTGGCATGTAATCTATAAAGAGTTGTATTTTCTCATTTTAGTGGAATTAATGCATTTGAATTGGAAGAAAATCCCTTGAGCAAGGCTTAGGCCGCCCCTCCCTCTCCCCTTGAAGCTGTGAAGGCTTCCTTCTGGTGGTGAGACTCCACCCTATCAGTTCCGGTCGCCGCCGCCGCCGCCACGAGCCGCCACCGCACCGCCATCGTCTTCATCGGAGTTCTGCCCGCGCAGTACCACAGCAGCTTCCATGAAATTCAGCCATCAACCACGAGCTCAGATTGACCTGGGAATTTTACTGGATGTTCCAGAGGTGTCAAGAACCATCCAACAATTTTGGTTTGTCATTCAGATCCCGTTTCATAATTTTAGATTTTCTTCCACTCTTCCACTTCGGTTCTTCCAAAATTCTGTCCAGGTTCCCATCCGCCCTGAGTTTCAAGTTTTAGGTCCCCTTTTTAATTTTCTTTGGTTCGCCCAATTTTACTGGGTGTTCCTTGCATCCATCCCTTCATCCACCATTTTTTTAATTTTTGGTTCGTCCATTTCATATTTTATAAAAATCATTCTCAGTCCCAGCTACAGTTCTATCCCCCAGTTCCTAGATCCTACCACCAGTCACTCCAAAAATCATATCCAATCGCCACCACCTCCAAATCCAATTCCCAAAATAGCCCCCGTTCCGTGGTTTGATCTCCTACAATTTTGAAGAAGAGCTCAAGAGCTGAATCGGAGGTTTACTAGGCAGTCAACGGTGGTTCTCAGACAAGTACCCTGTAAATCTGATGTTTCGGCTACTGTACAATAGGGGCTTGTAAATTCAATAAAGTTCTGATCTGACAAGATCCAGCAGATCTCTCTGGGTCTAGATTGAAGCATTTCAAGAGAGCTTTCCAACGATAGCTCATGCGTCCCGATCCGACGTCGGGATTGCTCGCAGCGGCCATTTTCACCGGAGCGCGCGCCGGAAGACAGCAACCAAAATCCGTGGATAGCTAGTTCAAAGCTTGGGAATCGGGACCGATCGACCCCCGATCGGTGTTCCCGGCCGACCGCCGTCCGTGGAGGCTCACCACCAGGGGTCACCATCATAGTGGGTCCCACCCCCACAGATCCGGAGGACAGCGCCATCCGTGGGCCCCGCGGGCCCGCAGAACCCGCCGTTCGGAAAGCACAAAAACGCGGAGTTCGGCACCGCCGGGCGACATCAAGATGCTGCCCGTCAACCCAATTCGCGTGATTCCCGGGCCCCGTATGTGACCTTTTACCTCCCTGCGTGGAGTGGGTCAAATTATTGTACTGCTGTAAAATTGTGTTAACCGGGGGTCCGTGATTGGCCGGGGTTGTCTTCGCCACGCCGGGTGCGTGGAGGTAAAGTCTTAACTTCTTGGCGTTCATTTGCTTAGCTAGTATACGATCTTCTGCCACTACCGAGAGTGTAGGTACTAGCCCGTGTGTCCATGTCACCGCTGTGAGAGTGAGAGTGACCCGTCCCGTGACTCGATCCGAGTCCAGAAGTTGAGTCGGACTACCCTTGACCTCCGCCGGTTCCTTAACCGCGCACGGTCCGCGCTTTCCCTCGCTTGGGATGACGAGTGAGCTTCCACTTCTGTTAGCGATGTTTCGCCACTAGGAGCTCGTAGTGTCGGGCTTAGTGTCTCCCTGGTGTGTGCTGCTGGTCGCGTCTTCATCTAGAGTCAGAGGGTGGCACATAATAGTGTCGTCTCCCGTGTCCGTCCCGCATCAGAGGGCTGTGGTGCTTGCGTCTCATATTGCATCTTACGCATATGAGGGCTATGGTGCTTGCGTATCATATTGCGTCTTATGAATATGAGGGCTGTGGTGCTTGCGTCTCATATTGCGTCTTACGCATATGAGGGATGTGGTGCTTGCATCTCATATTGCGTCTTATGCATATGCGGGCTATGGTGCTTGCATCTCATATTGCGTCTTACTCATATGAGAGTTGTGGTGCTTGCGTCTATTGTTGCATCTTATGCACATCTGTGTCTTAGTGCAAGTGTGCGTCTCATATTACGTCTAAGGCATATACATAGTAGCATGGTCGGTGCAAGGTCTGGTTTCAAAGGATCAACGTTGGTGCATTCCTATCTGTACTTACGTTTGAGGTATACAACGTCTGTGCTAAGGAATATAAGGTCGGTGCAAGTTTCTTTGTTTCGTTCATACATAGACTCGGTGCACATCACTGATTTGCCTTAGGCTAACGTAGGTCTGTGCATATATGTGCACTCGGTGCATACTTTGCTTATATGCATTACAAGTTCGTGCACTCACTGTTCAACTCGATGCATATGTTTGTTGCTTCTTAATAAACGTCGGTGCATACTTGGTTTATATGTATTTCTAATCTCGGTGCATACTTTGTGTAAATATGCATGGTCAGTGCTAGTCTTGCATGAGGTGTATGTTGCCTTGCATTGTCCCGTGCACTATGTCGATGCTAGTTAGCCTTGCCTCGCATGTAAGGTATGTGCTAGCTGGATTTACTTCATGACTGAAAGGTGTTTGATGAAATTCCTCTTACTTTATTGACAGGGACTTAACTGAGAAAAGGCCCAGACGACCAGGATCGAACGTCTGCTCAAGAGACTTAAGTGAAGCACGTGTTCCCAGAATTCTGGAAGTTGGCACGTGATCCAAGGCATACACCTCCTGGAGATTCTGACACATGGCTCCTTGCTCTCATCTGATTGTGACACGTGGTATTTCCGAAGGAACACTGCTTTGGGCGGGAAACGTGGTTTCCATGCGCCTATCTCTCGGAAGCCTCTATATATAGTGCCTGGTCGCTCAGAGAACAAGCAAGTGAGAATAGAAGAGAGAGGAGAAGGTTTTCGGAGTGGCTTGAAGAGGCTATGCTGTAAAAGAAGATCTGATGTAGCAGAGAGAGAGATCTGAGAAAGGAAAAGACACAGAGAGAGTTGTAGATTGGAAGAAGAGAATTCAGAGAGCAGAGAAGAGAGAAAGAGAGAGCTCGAGAGAGAAGAGAGAAGTGATAGTGAAGCGGCTGAAGTAAATTGAAGATTTGCTATCTGTTGGCTTCTGGATCAGATCCAGACCAACTTGCTCCTGCGAGAGCTACATTCTTGTGCTTTATTTCCAAGGTTTCCGTAGCCGAATTTTCTCATACTTGTTTTCCCTTTTACATACCTTTTCAGAAGCTGTGAATCAGCGTTGCAGAGGATCGGTTCCTCTGGACAGCAAGCTGTGTTGCTCAGCATTGCAGAGGATTGGTTCCTCTGGACAGCAAGCTGTGTTAGTCAGCGGTTGTAGGCAAGCTGGAATGCCCAGTGGTTTAAGCTGTGTATCAGCGGGAAGCCTCACTCTGGTTTGAGTGGGGGATGGATGTAGATCTGCGGGCAGCAGACTGAACCATCTAAAAATCCCTTGTCCATCGTGATTTGATTGTCTATTCTGTTCCGCTAGATGTATCCTTAGGCTCGTTCTGAATCTTCTGTCTAGCGAGGAATTTGGTTGCATATCAATCATTTGTTATTGGTCTTGAGAAAGTCACTTTGAATACTTAATCACTGTTCTGGAGTGCGTCTAATTTGCTCAAGCCATCTGGGTGTCTAAGCTGCATTTGATCGCTTGAATGGGTTCGATCAATAGTAGCGTTTGTTCTTGTGTTAAACGATAGATGTATGCTAGATTCGATTTCAACCTACAGTCATGAACGTGTTTAATTCCGCATTAGTTTAAGTTCATCAGGTTGAGTTTTATTTCGGGAAATTTTTTGAAGAGGGATTCATTCACCCCCCCTCTTAATCCGGGCCTAGCACCCCAACAATTGGTATCAGAGCGGTCTCTGACTTCCAGATCCAACGATCTGCTGAGGATCCTGCCAGCGTTTGGTGCTATTTTTGGCTGCGGTTTAACTGTCTTAGTTAATTGCTTTGAATTACTTATAATCTGTTTTGATGGCTCATCCTCTAGTATTCTTTGGTTCACATATTAAATTCTGGCTGTGTCTCATGCGTAAGCATGTTAACTCTGTGAATCCTCAACCGTGGAAGGTTATCTCTCATGGTCCACATGAAATTCCTAAGGATAAGTCCAAGGGGACTCATGTTCACATGTTGGAAAATGATGATAATGTGAGAGCTCTAAATCTAATGAAGGCTGCAATTGATTCTGATGATTTTCCTTTTATCTCAGGTTTTAGCACGGCAAAGGAAATAATGGATGAACTGCTTCGCATCCACAACGGTGAGGAAGAAGAATGTCTCATGGCAAGAAGAAGTGATCATTGCAGTGATCAACTGGAGGATACCTTTTCACTGGTAAGCTCTGAATTAGAGGAAATTACTTTTGAAGATTTGATGAATCTTTATAATGGCTTATTAGATAAATACAAATCTGTTAAAATTGAAATGAAAAAGATGAAAAAGAGCATGATGTATGAAATCAGAAAATTGAAGTGTGAGAATGAAAATCTTAAGTCTAATCTGAAGACAAATGAGAACTCATGCAATAAGTGCGTTTCTACGAAAAACTTGAATAACAGTCTTCAATCCGAATTGAAAAAGCAGGAACAACAAATTGACTCTCTTAAGGAAGAATTGGAAGAATTAAAGAATAGGAATTCTGAGCTTGAAATGTCTCAACAGAAATTGAATGAGAATTTAAAAAATGTGGATCAAAACATTTTGATTGATGAGAATAAAATGTTGAAAGATCAAAATAAAAAATTAACGGTGTGGAATATTGTTGCTACTGAAAAATATTTGACTGTTGAGAAGGAAAGGTGTGTTGAAACCAAAATCAACAATGAAAAGGAACAAAAACTTCAGCATGAAATCTAAATACTGAAAAATCTGAATGATGTCATGCAGAAGCAAATTGTCAAATGTGAAGAAGACCTAACAAGCTCTGAAATGCAGATCTCTTCACTCAAATCTGAAATTGTTGATTTGAATAAATCTATGTCTAGTTTTGTCAAAGGTAAGGAAAATCTGGACAAGCTGCTGGGAAACAAAGTTAACATTCAAAAAGAAGGCTTAGGATACAATCTAGATAATAAGAGGAATTTGAAAGGAAAAGAACAAAAGAAAAAGAAAAAATATTGTGAAAATACTCCTTATGTCAAGAAAATTTTTGTTGATCAGAAAAAGAATGTGCATTGTTTTTATTGCAATAAGATAGGTCATATGATGCATGAGTTTAAACTGTTTGAACTTGATGACCTAGCTGCCATTATTGTATAGAAAATTCTTGGTAGAAATCATGCTGCTCATAGGAAGAAAATCAATTGTTATTGTTGTGGGAAAGTAGGACACACCTATGCTCAATACTGATATGCACAAGAGAGTAAACCCATGTATAAATTTGTCAAATTCTCTGTTCATCAGAATATGTTTGAAAAGAAGAAAAATGTTTTCATGAGAAAGTCATGTGATTGCTTTAACTGTGGAAAACTTGGCCACAAAGCATCTCAATGCTGGTTGGCAGATTTTAGAGAACAAAATGTTCATGTTCAAAATAGAAACTTCAATATGCATGCTCACAATAATGTGCATAAATAGAATCTGGAATATGTTACTGGTCATTATTATGGTCAGTTTGGACATTCCATGTCCAAAGGCAAGTTGATGAATCTTGAGGAATCTGCTACTCACAAAAAGTCAAGAACACTATTTGGTGATATTAATGGCAAACTAGGACCCAAGGTCTCTTGGGTATCTGTTGCATCAAAATGATCTGTGTGTTGCAGGAGTGTCTTGGAAGCTGATGGATAAAGGGGTAATAAGCCAAGGCACCCGAGTGTAATAAACCCCATTATGGTCTTCACAGGTTTGGTTATTTGAACTTTAATAATTGAGTTTAGATAGTTGCATATCTTGTTTGACATGTTCATGCATATCTGTCATCATTTGCATACTATGAGTATTCATGTCTCTCAATGCTCATACTGAATTGTCTGTCTAAATATTGGAATGAGAATAAAACTGCACTTCTAAAAATCTGAATTGACTGAATTTGAAGCCTGCATGTTGTATTGTGCATGAAATGCTCATATGCATACATAATATACACATAATTCACTGAAGATCTAATAGGACTGCTTTTGCATTGCTTTACCTGATCATAGTGGTATATCAAATGGTGAGTTACTAAAGGGCAGATGCAATTTGCTTGGAAGTTCTTACTATGCGTGAGGTGGTTGTTAGACCAAGTCCTCTGCCCGGTACCATGGGTCATATTTCACTTAGAGAAGTCTAGATGATTCATGAACAAAATTCATCAAACTCCCTACATAAACTGTCATTGAACATGCTATATTTAGAATCCTCATTCATTACATGAAAATAGGGGGAGTAAGACAAGTCATTGTGAGTCTTCTGCATAAATTGTTCTCTGTATTGACTTCATTGCATATATTGCATAAAGTCAGGGGGAGTTTTGTCCAGCCCTTGCATGTATTCATGCCACATGTGTCCATGTAATATTTTTAAGAAAGCCACTACAGTGCATATATGTAGTGAATTGCATTGCATATCATTATTATTTTTTAAAAAAAATACCAAAAAGAAATGACTCACTACATATAGACAGGGGGAGCTAGCATTTTAGATTCATTAATCCTTCACAAACTGAACCCTTCCTGTCTAGCCATTTAAATCATTCTCCCATACTTTTGTGTTAGTGATTCTCTTTATCAAATGATTTCTGTTGACTAATTTCTGATTCATCATCATCTGAACTCTCAATTGTCCTGAATCTGAAATCTATCATATAAGTTACAAGCATGAGTTCCAATTCCTTTACTTTCTATGCATGTTTGTCAAAGTCTCTGCTGCTGAATATTGTCATCATATGTTAATTGAACTGAGACTTGAAGAAACTTCAGCCTGTTCACCCTTCCATAAATCTGAAATCATCTCTAATGCAGAATCTTCTATTATACAGGTTTAAGAATTTCTTTTAGTGATTTGAATTGGTTTAAGTCTAATGTACTCAAGTTTGAACTTAATGGACTTGAAAATATCTGATTCAATCTTTTAATAAACCTTAACTAACCGCCTCATGTAAGTTAATGTAAGATTTCCCGACATCTGAAAATTGAAACCTTGATTTACTTTGGTTGAAATGCATGAAATCTGTATCGTTTTTAAACCAGTCTTTCTTCAAAACCTTATGGGTAGCTGTGTCGAAATGATAATTATGTTATGCAAATGGCAGACCAATGGCCAAATGCGCTGAGAAACTAGGATCCTTGCCAAAGTCAATGGACCCTAAGTCATGATGCTTCTTGGCTAACTCTGTTCAGAAAATAAACAAAGGTTAGTTTCACTGAGTAACTAGGGGTACCTGCGTCTTGTAAACGTGTACCCTTACGTAAAAAGGTGTCATCTATACCTAAAACAGAATGGTACATTCTGCTGAGCAAGCTAGGGGTACTGGCGTCTAATCAGCGTCTACCTTTACAATGAAAGACATGAATTATTCCTGACTGTTCTGAAAATGGAAAGAAATAAAAATTCTGTTAAACCCAAAAAGTGAAAATTTTGAAATGTCAAATTGTTTAACCTCAATACTCATGACTGCTTTTCTAAAGAAGTCATTGGAATTAATTGTGTAAGATGAAAGGGGGTTGAATTAGAAAGTTATATGAGCAATTGGTTCTTTTTTTATTAAAAATTGCTTCAGATATGAGTATTATATCTTATTGTCAAACCTTGTATACATCATTCTTAAACCATGCTTGTCAATTAAAGCCATTTCATAGGCTTTTATAATAGAAGAGTCTGAAACTTAAACATGGATATATGGAATGGGTACCTCACTGAAAATCTCTCTTCTCAAATATTTTGTTGTGGAACGTCTGTGATCATATATCACACCTGCTCAGATCCTGCTCACTCTGCTTGCTGTTTCTTTTTATCACTACTTGAACTATCTTTGAAAGATCCTGTATTCTGCATGTTGCCATGTCATCCTTCCTGAATTTCTTCTTGACATATCCCTCACCTTACACTCTTGAAAGCCTTGCTTCATTCAGATCAGGGAGTATTGGATTGTTTTAAAGGAGAAGTTTGGTCTTGTCTAGACTGCACTTGTTGCTTTTTAAAGGGGGAGGTATACTTGTGATCTTATCTGGTTAAGTCAAAGGGGGAGGATAGCTTGATTGGTTCTTGTCCCGTGTGCATCATGTAAGCCTCAGTTTCTCCATGAATTGCATTCATTCTTCATAGGGGAGAGTACATCTGCGACATAGACTTAATTGGTGCTTAATTGTTTAACTGCCCCTGTGTTTGCTGATTTCATTCCTTTCTCCCAGGGGAGAATAGCTTTTCTATGCCTTAATGATTTAGTCAAAGGGGGAGATCTTAATTGAATCATATCATGCATGTTTCTCTATTCATCTACTCATTTTATCAAACTATCATTTCTTTTTGATGAAGTCAAAGGGGGAGAATAGTTTGTGAAGAGGTGAAATCTCGCGCTGGTTCCTGAGCTGGCTGGTAATCACCAAGTTAATGAACTGCAAGACAGGGAAACGGGTCAGAGGGCCTAGGGGGATTCCTTGGGGCAAAACCCTCCGACGCTCAAGTCAGTAGAGCAATGGTGGGAGCAGCGATAGGGAGGAGAAGGTGAAGGCGCGAGATCCCTCTCCACCAATGGGGTGAAGTGATCCTTGCTCAGGAGTTGGGGGTGGAACAATGCCCTTTTTTTACTTACCTTTCGCAGGAGGGTATCCCAGGTTTAAATAGTGCGCCGCCCTCTGGAGTCCTGCAAGCTGAGAGGTCTCCGGTGGAGGTTACGTCCTCGTCGTGGGCTTTTATGACCTCATCGTGGGGGCGTTATCCTCACGGGGAAGCCGGAGCTCCTGGACTTCTTAGCGTTCGGCCCGCTGTGGACTCTAACGGCTGCAGTGATGAACATTTTATTGGTCGTGCCGAGCTTAGGGGGGCCGGACCTATCGGGCGATAGGCCTAGCTCGGTGAGGAGATGGGTCAGATAGACTGGCTAGCGCTTCCCCCTTCGTGCGGAGGGATAGCTCGTGCGCGGGTCTTCCTGTGACCTGACCGAGGCTCGGGCTCTCCGAGCCTTGGGGCCGCCTAGGAGAGTTGTTTCCTCGAGCATTGTTTTATTGGGCTTTTCCGAGTGGGCCCTGTGGGCTGTTACTTGGGCGAGCTTGCCTCGTTGGGCCTTGTTGGGCCTAGTTGGGTCTGCTCTTTGAGTGGGCTGCAGGAATCCCCCTCTCCACTTGTCCCCCTTCTACTCCCGAGTCAAGGAGGCTCGGTTGAGTAGTTTTTCGAGGCTTTGGACCGGCGTGGCTCGGGTGGGTGGAATCCTGTTGGCGTGATGAAGCCACGTGTAGAGGTCGCCTGGGCCTGTAGTAATAATGATCCTGACGGATTTGAAATGAAGGGGCCCCCTTTTTCTCGGAGGTTGAAACGGCGCGCCGCCTCCCGCGAGGGTTTATAGGCATAGGGCGCTGCTCGTTCCTCCCAGTCTTTTTAGGGTTTTTGGCCTTTCCTCCATTTCTCTGCTTCTGGGGCTCCTTGATGCGCCGTGAAGATACAGCGGGGGAGCAAGCTCTTGCGGCGGCATTTGAGGAGCTGGCGCGTGTAACCGCGGAGGCGATCCGGCAGCTTCCTTCTCCCCTGGAGTCTTCGGGCTCTAGTGAAGGTTCTTCTTCCAGCTCGATGGCGGATCTGCGCTCGTAAGTCGAGCAGGTGAGGCGGGAGCCCGTCCCCAATCGCAGCGAGTTGGGGGAGGCTGATGTGAAGAAATTGGAGCATCGATTTTGCCTGCCTCTCCGATATAGCTTTGTAGCTGCTGCCCCATACGAGACGAGCTTGGACAGCCGTACGAGCCATATTTGTACTTTTCTCCTGGCGTGGAAGAGCGGATTCTGCCTCCCCTTAGAGCCTTTCATCTTGAAGCTTCTCAATTTTTTCGTGTTGGCGCCTGTTCAGCTGGTGGCCAACTCGTATATCCTGCCTTCTGCCTTTCGGATCCTCTGCCGCCTGCAGGGGGTTCCCCCGTCGCTGGATCTTTTTCATTATTTCTTCGAGCTGAAGGCACATCCGTCGGCGGGGAAATGCTTCTATTTTATCCAGGCGCGCAGGAATCGGAGTTGTATTCTGCTGGCGGCGAAGGATTCTTCACACAAAGGGTGGAAGAGGCAATTTTTCTGGGTGAAGGCGGAAGCAGTGGATGAGTCCTGGAGGTGCCAGGTTATGCCCAACTTCCATCCGAATCTTCTCCCATGCCAGGAGGAGTTCCCCGCCGACGTGGAAGAGTACGCCGCTCTCTTGTTGACAAATCACCGGTCGACTGAGGAGCTGGTGACGTTGGAGAACGTGGAGCGGTATCTGCTTACACAGCTCAAGCCATCAGGTACATTCTTCAGATTCTTCTGCGGGGTCGGAGGGTCGACTTTTCGTTTCCTAACCGAACCTTCTTCTTCATTGCAGACATCCGGCGGGAGCCCTTGGAAGAGGTCACCGAGGTCGTCGATCTTGGGGATGATTCGACGGCCGATGAGCCTGTCGCTCCCGCGGGTCGTTCCCAAGCCCGAGATAAGGGCAAGGGGGCGGCCTCCGAGGGATCTTTGCGGTCAAGCGGGGCGAAGCGCAAGGATCCCCTGGAGGGAAAATTGTGGGAAGCCGCGAAGGCCAAGAAACGGGCCAAGAAGGCCGGCCATCCTACCGCTGCCGGGGGCGATTCTGGCTCGGCGGCGCTCCCCTCTCGGGGGCAAGGTGGGGCCGACCCTTCCGGGCCAGCTCCCCCACCTACCAGGCGAGAGGGGGCCGAAGAGACCAGGGGCCCCTCAGAGGGCGGAGATGGGTCGGTTCTCCCCTCCCCGGGGATGGAGGGGGTCGGCGCTATAGCGGCCGGCGTCAAGACCGGGAGACCGATCGAGGTCGGTGCTCTCTCGGGCGGAGAGGCGCGGGCCGAGACAGATAGGGATGGGGGTTCACCCGCGAGGGCGTCGCAGCCCCAAGTGCCGGAAGTTCTTGGTGCGGTCGATCCTGTGGCATCGGTCGAGGTTGGGGGTTCACCCGGGGAGGCGTCGCAACCCCAACCGACCGCGGCGCGCGGGGCGGTCGGCCCCGTCACTCGGGCCGAACCTTCTGGCGGGGCATCCGGTGGGGAGTGTATCTCCATGCCCGAGGCTTTGGAAAGGCTCGGCGTTTCGGGCGACCTGTACCGGGTTTGCCGAGAGGTTGCCGCAAAGACGAGGGGGGAGACAAGCGCCACTCCCCCTCCGGCGTCCTCGACGTCCTCATGGAGGGCAGCCTAGTCATGGCTCGGTCGGTGGCCTTGATGGCGGAGACGTACGCTCGGACGGAGGCGGAGCGATCGAATCTCGCCTCCGTCCGAGACAGAGGACGGAGGGGTCTCCTACGGCGGGGTCACCAACTCCGGACGTCTCGGGAGGGCTCGCGACCGAGACAGTTCTCGCACAAGCGAGGTCAGTACCCGGGTCGGCCGTCACCGAAGGTGCTGGGGGTGACGCACCTACTTTCGTCGCTTCCGAGCTTCAAAGTGGGCCCGAGGCCTGATGTATTTTGCCTTATTTTGCCCCTTTCTCTTGTTTGTCTCTCTTTCCTTCTTTAGAGAGTTTCCTCTTTATGAGGTAATAAATGACTTACTTATTTGATCGCCATCCTTGCCGTGATTTGGCTGGCGTATCTGAAGTAGTTGAAAAGTGCCGATATGTTCTGCGTGGTTTTTACATGCTGATTCGGTAGGCTTCTAACGGGACGTCTCTCCGTTCCCTCACGCTTTGAATGCCAGGCCACTTCGTGAATCCCGCTAGGGTGGGAAACGAGGAGTTGGGGGTGACTGTTCAGGGGAGAAATCCTTTGGCGTGTTTTAGAGAGGGGAGTCATTTAAGGCGCGTAGCCTCCTTTGGCCTATAAGAAGGACCGAAAGGCGCCCTTTCCTCTTTACCGCTTGGGATTTTCTCTAACAGTCTTCCCTCACTCCTTCTTCTTCACTCTGCGTTGTGCCGTTGCATTCGAGCATGGAGGATCCCTCGGAGGGTGACACCGCCGACGACGGGGAGCAGAGAGCTTTTGCCGTCCCGGCTTGTTTTACGGGTCCCACGGTCGCCGCGCGGGTTTGAGACGGGTCCGACGGTCGCCACGCGGATCTGGGGAGGGCTTCGACGTGCGAGGGCACGGCTCTTGCCCTTTCTCAGTTCTGGCGTGGCTTCCGGGCGGGCACCGAGGCGGAGGACGGATGGGGGTATCAGGGATGCCTGCCGCCACTCCCCCTCTGCATGGGGGGGGGGAGGTGCATCAAGTTCCCTCCTCACCGAAGCCTTCCTCCGTCTGTAGCCTCTTTTCCCTCTTCTGCTCTTCATTTCTTTCACTCTTCGGAGGCTGCTTGCTCTCTGTTCCCTTCCAAGGAGTTGGCAGGTTGGGAAAGAAGGGGTCTTCACGGCGCTCCTTCTCCCTAGCCTCCATCAACTTGGAAGGTAGCCTTCTCTGACTTTAGAAGGTGGCTACCTTCTCTGCAGTCCCTCTGTCACCTTTGTCGGGGGTCATCTGAGCCAACTGGATCGGCCCCCTCTTGTCCAAGCCAGTTTCTACGCGAGGCAGAGTCAGTGGCTGGACGCGAGGAGATCGAGATCGAGTCAACCGAGCGATGACCCCTTGCAGCGGTGTTAGACGGATTTTCTTACTTTTTGTCATGCAATGTACTGGCCTTTGCCTTTCTGATGTATCAATAGTTTTGAATGGAAAGGAATTTATTTCATCCTTCTTGTTGTACAATTTCAAAAATAGAGTTTGCGTAGTGTGGCTGCGTTCCATGTCCGAGGAATGGGATCCCCTTCCATTGTTGCTAACCTGTATGCACCTTTCCCGAGCGTCTCGACCACTCGGTAGGGGCCTTCCCAGTTAGGGGACAGCTTGCCCGCCGCCTCTAGTGGTCGAGAGGCTTCGGCTTTTCTGAGGACGAAGTCTCCAGGTCGGAAGTGTCTGCTTCGGACTCTGGCGTTGTAGTATCGAGTGAGGCATCGCTGGTATTCCGTCGCTCGGATGCTGGCAATATCCCGGAGTTCATCGGCTAGGTCGAGGTTCTCGAGTAACTTTTGGTTGTTTTCCTCGGGCGAGTAGCGGATGACTCGGAGAGACGGGTTGGCGATCTCTAATGGAATGACGGCCTCAGTGCCGTACACGAACTGAAAAGGACTTTCACCAGTTGCCGTCCTGGGAGTCGTTCGGTGCGACCACAGTACGCTAGGCAATTCCTCGAGCCAACTACCCTTGACTTTGCCGAGTCTGGTCTTTATGCCTTTCAAGATAGTCTTATTGGCATTTTCGACCAGCCCGTTGGCCTGAGAGTGGGCGACCGAAGTGAAGTGGTTGCGGATGTTTAGGTCAGCGCATCTGTCTCGGAAATATCGAGAATCGAATTGCCGACCGTTATCGCTCACTATCACTCGGGGGATGCCGAAGCGACAAATGATCGATTTCCCGACGAAACTCCAAACGACTGTCTCGGTGATCCTTGCAGTGGCTTCGGCCTCGATCCATTTAGTGAAGTAGTCGATGGCGATGACGATGAACTTTTTCTAGGACTGAGCCGTGGGGAATGGTCCGAGAATGTCGATCCCCCACCGAGCGAAGGGATAAGGCTCGGCGAGGGTGACGAGTTCTGTAGCCGGCTGATGGACCAAGTGGTCGAACCGCTGGCATCGGTCGCACTGTTGAGCATAGGCCGAGTAGTCGCGTTGCAGGGTGGGCCACCAGTACCCCTGTCGTAACAGGATTCTGGCCAGTGACCTTGCCCCTGAGTGCGTTCCGCACAGGCCTTCATGAACCTCTCGAATGGCTCGGCTGGCTTCGTCGGGGCCGAGGCACTTCAAGAGAGGGCCGACGAAAGACCTTCGATAGAGTGTGTCGTCCAGGACGACGAAGCGCCGGGCTTGGTACTTCATTCGGCGTGCTTCCCGAGGGTCGGAGGGCTCTTGGGAGTCTCGAAGCCAAGACAGGTAGGGGGTGCGCCAGTCGCTCGGGACGGCCGAGTCAACAGCTAGGAGCTCCGAGTCAATGTTCGGGCGTTCTAGCTCTTCGAGGAGGACCGATCGGGTACCTTCTGGGTCTAGGGAGGAGGCCAATCGAGAGAGGGCGTCCGCTCGGGAGTTTTCTTCCCGGGCTATTCGGACTACCTCGAATCTCTCGAATTGTTGGGCCAGGCTCTTGACCAGCTGGAGGTATTTGATCATGGGTGCCTCTCGAGCTTCGTACTCGCCGTTGACCTGGCTTGCCACCAGCTGAGAGTCGGTGTGGATCCTGACTTGCTCAGCCCCTAACCGCCGGGCCATGCGTGCTCCCGATATAAGGGCCTCGTACTCGGAAGCGTTGTTGGACGCCTGAAAGTTGAATTTCAAGGCGTACTACAGCTCCACTCCTTCGGGGGATCTTAGGAGGATCCCAGCACCACTACCGACTGAGTTGGAAGATCCGTCGACGTACAGTTCCCAGGTTGGCCTGGGCATGGTCAGTAGTCTTTCTCCAGTCGGGATGGTGCTTTCGGCGATGAAGTCGGCGAGCGCTTGACCTTTTATAGCTGAGCGCGAGCGATACGAGATGTCGTAGGCCCCAAGCATAATGGCTCATTTGACGAGTCACCCCGAGGCCTCGGGGTGGGCCAAAATCTTCTTCAACGGCTCGCCGGTTAGCACGGTGATGGGGTGCCCCTGGAAGTAGGGTCGGTGGCGTTTAGCAGAGGTAACCAGCGCTAGCACGAGCTTCTCGGTTGCGGGGTACCTCCTCTCGGCCTCGCTAAGCACCTTGCTGGTGTAGTAGACTTGTCTTTCGATTCCTGAGTCATTTCTGACTAGGATCGAGCTGACCGTTGATGACGTCACCGAGAGATAGAGTAGCAAAGCTTCACTCGGCACGGGCTTGGAGAGCACCGGGGACGAAGCCAGGAACTCCTTAAGCTCAACGAACGCTTTCTGGCATTCCTCATCCCATGCGAACGTAGCAGATGCCAACTTGGGCCCCTTCAACAGTTTAAAAAAGGGCAAGCATCGTTCAGCCGCACGGGATAAGAAACGGCTGAGAGCGGCGACACGCCCTGTCAGACGCTGGACGTCCTTGATGCAGGCGGGCATGCGCATGTCCAGGATGGCCTGGACCTTGTCGGGGTTAGCTTCGATCCCACGCTGAGTGACCAGGAAACCCAGGAACTTCCCGGATCTTACTCCGAAGGCGCACTTGGCAGGATTGAGCTTCATGTTGTACTTCAGGAGGACGCCGAAGGTTTCGGCGAGGTCGGTGAAGTGGTCCTGGGCCTTGGGGGTCTTGACGAGCATGTCGTCAATGTAGGCCTCGACGTTTCGACCTATCTGCTCCTCAAACATGTGGTTGACCAGTCTTTGGTATGTGGCTCCGGCGTTCTTCAACCCGAAAGGCATCTGGGTATAGCAGTACATGCCGTAGTTGGTGATGAAGGCGGTCTTCTCGACATCTTCAGAATTCATTCTGATCTGATGGTAACCGGAATAGGGGTTCAGGAAGCTGAGCATCTCGTTGCCCGATGTCGAGTCGACCAGTTGGTCGATGCTGGGCAAGGGATAGCAGTCCTTAGGGGTCGCCTTATTCAAGTAGGTGAAGTCCACGCACATCTGCCACTCGCCGGAAGCCTTTGGTGCAAGGACGACATTGGCTAGCCACGTCGGGTACAGGACAGGTCTAAAAAGACCAGTCTCTTGCCCCTTGGTGACCTGCGCCTTGATAATCGTCTGTTTCTCTGGTGCGTGCTTCCTTCGGCGCTGCTGCACGGGCTTCATGGTGGGGTTGAGGTTGAGTCGGTGCAGCACGGTCTCCTCTGGTATCCCAGGGAGCTGATCGTCGGACCAAGCGAAGACTCGGATGTACTCAGAAAGAAAATTCTTATATTGCTGCTGTTCCTCGGGTGGTAGGTCAGCTCCGATCCTTACTCCTAGGGTCGGGTCGTCATTTAGGAAAATTGTCAGCAACTCGCCACCTGGCTCAGTAGCTGCGGATTTTTCCTCGACTTCCCGGGGGCCCTTATTATTCCCATCCGGCCTCGTGGCCTCCACCGAGATGTTGTAGCACCTTCGGGCCGTGGCCTGGTTACCTCGGATTTCCCCTACTCCGTTCTTGGTGGGGAACTTCATTTTTTGGTGATAGGTAGATGGTACTGCCTTGATCCGGTTGAGGATTCCCCGGCCGAAAATGGCATTGTACGCTATCATCCCTTTGATCACAATGAAGTCTACCATGACCGTAACGGTTTTGGGTGGGGTGCCGAGGGTAACTGGCAGGCTTAGGGCTCCTTCGGGGAGAGTGGCCAGGCCATTGAACCCACAGAGGGGCGTCCGGATCGGGCGGAGTTTGGATGGACCCTCTCCCATTTTGAGGAAACAGTCATAAGACAACACATCAGGGGCTCTTCCATTGTCCACAAGAATCCGATCTACGTTACAATGGTTTATAGTGGCCGAGATTACGAGGGCGTCATCGTGCGGGGTGCTCAGCCCCTCCAGGTCTTGATCGAAGAAGACTATGACCTGGGGCGGGGCCTTGGGTGGCTCTGGGGCTCGGCTCGCCCGCTCGGCATGACGCTTCCTTCCACGGCTGCTGTGGCCTCCTGATGCTATTCCTCCAGAGATGACGTTGATGTGGACTCCTCGGGGGGCGTTGTCAATCTCCTCTGCGGCGCCTTGATCTTCTCTGCGCTCGGCAGTGAACCGAGCCAGGTGCCCCAAGCGGATGAGGCGCTCAATTTCATCTTGGAGCTGGTGGCAATCACCGGTGTGATGCCCATGATCGCCGTGGAATAGACAATGTCTGTCTCGCTTGCGATTCTTCAACCTCATAGGCTCGGGCCGGCGGAGAAGTCCCGAGTCTTTGACGTCTTCATAGATTTCATAGACCGGGGCGGTTAACGGGGTGTACCGCTCGTACTTCCGCTTGCGCTCTCCATCTCGGTCTTGTTTCTTTCCTGAGCTAGGATTTGGCTCGGGGCCCCGCTTCTTGTCCCCCTCTCGACCCGAGCAGGTTGCGTCTCGGCAAGCGCTGAGCACTTCTTCGCACTCGGCGTGGCGCAGAGCCAGAGTCACTAGCTCGGCAAGGGTTGAGGGAGGGTGGAGGACGAGTTCGCGGCGGAGGTTCTCGTCCCGGGTACCCCCGGTCAGTGCGGTTGTGGCCGAGGCCACATCCAGGTGGGGGATTCGGAGGGCTTCCGATTTAAATCGGTGGACGTAAGCCCGGAGCCTTTCCCCTTGCGCCTGTTTGAGGGCCAAGAGCCCCGCTACCGACCTTGGGGGGGCACTTCCGGCGAAGCTCTCCTTGAAGACTCACCCGAACTGCTTGAAGTCTCGGATGGATCCGGGGGTGAGAGCCCAGAACCACGCTTGAGCGCCCTGGACTAGAGTGGTCACGAAGGCTCGGCACTTGATGGGGTCCGACGCTCCGTGTAGAGTCATCAGGGCGTCGAAGCTATCGTAATGGTCGGCCGGGTCACCCTTTTTGTCGTAAAGCTTGAAGGTTGGTATGGGGGCTCAGGGAGATACCTCTGCCTTCAAGATATACTCGAAGAACGGGGATTTCTCCTCGTCTTCTGGGGAAGAGGCCTTCTGTATGGAGCGAAGGGTGCGCTCCTGCCCAGCGAAGCGCCTTTCGAAATCTCGCAACCGGAGGAATAACTCCGGTTGCTGTCGTGCCGCGAGGCTAGGGGGGGCGCCTTGGCGGTCTCTGGGAACGTCGGCTTCCGGATCTGGCCGTTGCCTCCCCCGCCTTCCTTTCCTCGGCGTGGAGGAGGCCTCTTGCTCCGGAGGTGGAGCTTGCGAGGGTCCTCCGACCCTGTTACGGATGAGCTGCTGGCCGCGGAGGGTGAAGCGGCCCCCAGCAGTGTGCTGGGACGTACTCCTACGGGGGGGGGGGGGCTCCCTGACGGGGCATGGGACCTTGCATCCCTGGCCGCCTGGGTCTTGATGAGCTCCACGAGGACATCCAGTTTGGCGTTGAGGGCCTGGAAGGCTTCGGTGCCACCGTAGGGGGGTAGCCCCGCCGCCGCGGGGGGGGGGGGGGGGTGGTGGTCCGTCGGCGGGGATACTGGCGTTGGAGGGAGGGTTCTGTGAGGCCCTGGAAGGGCCATCCCCTGCTGCTACCATGGCCTTACCCTTTTCGCTGGCGGACCTCCTCCCTGAGCTCCTTCTCACCATGTTGGCTCTTCGTGTGTTTCCCACAGACGGCGCCAGATGAAGAGGTGAAATCTCGCGCTGGTTCCTGAGCTGGCTGGTAATCACCAAGTTAATAAACTGCAAGATAGGGAAATGGGTCAGAGGGCCCAGGGGGATTCCCTGGGGCAAAACCCTCCGACGCTCAAGTCAGTAGAGCAATGGTGGGAGTAGCGATAGGGAGGAGAAGGTGAAGGTGCGAGATCCCTCTCCACCAATGGGGTGAAGTGATCCTTGCTCAGGAGTTGGGGGTGGAACAATGCCCTTTTTTTACTTACCTTTCGCAGGAGGGTATCCTAGGTTTAAATAGTGCGCCGCCCTCTGGAGTCCTGCAAGCTGAGAGGTCTCCGGTGGAGGTTACGTCCTCGTCGTGGGCTTTTATGGCCTCATCGTGGAGGCGTTATCCTCGCGGGGAAGCCGGAGCTCCTGGACTTCTTAGTGTTCGGCCCGCTGTGGACTCTAACGGCTGCAATGATGAACATTTTATCGGTCGTGCAGAGCTTAGGGGGGCCGGCCCTATCGGGCGATAGGCCTAGCTCGGTGAGGAGATGGGTCGGATAGACCGGCTAGCGCTTCCCCCCTTCGTGCGGAGGGATAGCTCGTGCACGGGTCTTCTTGTGACCTGACCGAGGCTCGGGCTCTCCGAGCCTTGGGGCCGCTTAGGAGAGTTGTTTCCTCGAGCATTTTTTTATTGGGCTTTTCCGAGTGGGCCCTGTGGTCACTTGGGCGAGCTTGCCTCGTTGGGCCTTGTTGGGCCTAGTTGGGTCTGCTCTTTGAGTGGGCTGCAGGAATCCCCCTCTCCAGTTTGACATGTGCTGTGTTGGTGTAACTCATGTCATAGTGTTGCCATCATCAAAAAGGGGGAGATTATTGTGCCCCTGTGGTTTTGATGATAGCAAACACTATGAGTCATTAGATGTCTGCATGAAATAAGTGATTGATTGATATTGATTGATTGTGTATTTTGCATATCCCCTGTTCATCCTGAATACATATTAGGCCAGTGCAAATGTTCAGTGTCAATGCATCTCGGTATAGTTTGTTGGCTGCACTTTAGCTCATAAGCATTATAGGGATCAAGGTCCGTGCAGACCTCATTATTGTGCATTTCAAGGTCAATGCATTCACTTACATTCAACACATTATGTCGATACATACTCATGGTTCAGTAGGCTAAGTCAGTGCTCTTCAGTGTTTAAGTTAGTACAGGGTTAACTGTCTAAGGGAGCACAAACACAAGGTCGGTGCTAATCTATCTAAGGACGATGCATTTGTGTCTCAGTGCATGTGATGCGTCTCAGTTTGCGTATCATGCTATGTCAGTGCAATGTCTTGTCTGAGCACGTTGCATTGCGTCTCATTTGCACTTGTGTCTCTATTAGCGTCTCATACATATTTTTATTTTAGCATCTCATGCACAACTGCGACCATGTATGCGTCTCATGTCCTAATGTCTTGTATCTCTGTTATGTGTCTCATACATATTTTCATTCAGCGTCTCAGTGCATGAACTGCGTCTTACGCATATGAGGGCTATGGTGCTTGCGTCTCATATTGTGTCTTACGCATATGAGGGCTGTGGTGCTTGCGTCTTTTGTTGCGTCTTATGCACATCTGTGTCTTAGTGCAAGTGTGTGTCTCATATTACGTCTAAGGCATATACATAGTAGCACGGTCGGTGCAAGGTCTGGTTTCAAAGGATCAACGTCGGTGCATTCCTATCTTTACCTACGTTTGAGCTATACAACGTTTGTGCTAAGGAATATAAGGTCGGTGCAAGTTTCTTTGTTTCGTTCATACATAGACTCGGTGCACATCACTGTTTCACCTTAGGCTAACTTAGGTCTGTGCATATATGTGCACTCGGTGCATACTTTGCTTATATGCATTACAAGTCCGTGCACTCACTGTTCAACTCGATGCATATGTTTGTTGCTTCTTAATAAACCTCAGTGCATACTTGGTTTATATGTATTGCTAAGCTCGGTGCATACTTTGTGTAAATATGCATGGTCAGTGCTAGCCTTGCATGAGGTCTGTGTTGCCTTGCATTGTCCCGTGCACTATGTCGATGCTAGTTAGCCTTGCCTCGCATGTAAGGTCTGTGCTAGCTGGATTTACTTCATGACTAAAAGGTGTTTAATGAAATTCCTCTTACTTTACTGACATGGATTTAACTGAGAAAAGGCCCAAGAAACCAGGATCGAACGTCTGCTCAAGAGACTTAAGTGAAGCACGTGTTCCCAGAATTTTGGAAGCTGGCACGTGATCCAAGGCATACACCTCCTGGAGATTGACACGTGGCTCCTTGCTCTCATCTGATCGTGACACGTGGACTCCAAAGGAACGTTGCTTTGGGCGGGAAACGTGGTTTCCACACGCCTATCTCTCGGAAGCCTCTATATATAGTGCCTGGTCGCTCATAGAACAAGCAAGTGAGAATAGAAGAGAGAGGAGAAGGTTTTCGGAGTGGCTTGAAGAGGCTATGCTGTAAAAGAAGATCTGATGTAGCAGAGAGAGAGATCTGAGAAAGGAAAAGACACAGAGAGAGTTGCAGATGTGAAGAAGAGAATTCAGAGAGCAGAGAAGAGAGAAAGGGAGAGAGAAGAGAGAAGTGATAGTGAAGCATCTGAAGCAAATTGAAGAGATGCTATCTGTTGGCTCCTGGATCAGATCCAGACCAACTTGCTCTTGCGAGAGCTACATTCTTGTGCTTTATTTCCAAGGTTTCTATAGCTGTATTTTCTCATACTTGTTTTCCCTTTTACATACCTTTTCAGAAGCTGTGAATCAGCGTTGCAGAGGATCGGTTCCTCTGAACAGCAAGCTATGTTGCTCAGCATTGCAGAGAATTGGTTCCTCTAGACATCAATCTATGTTGCTCAGCGTTGCAGAGGATTGGTTCCTCTGGGCAGCAAGCTGTGTTGCTCAGCGGTTGTAGGCAAGCTGTAATGCCCAGCGGTTTAAGCTGTGTATCAGCGGGAAGCCTCACTCTGGTTTGAGTGGGAGATGGACGTAGGTCTGCGGACATCAGACTGAACCATCTAAAAATCCCTTGTCCATCGTGATTTAATTGTCTATTCTGTTCCGCTAGATGTATGCTTTGGCTCGATCTGAATCTTCTGTCTAGCGAGGAATTTGGTTGCATATCAATCATTTGTTATTGGTCTTGAGAAAGTCACTTTGAATACTTAATCACTGTTATGGAGTGCATCTAATTTGCTCAAGCCATCTGGGTGTCTAAGTTGCATTTGATCGCTTGAATGGGTTCGGTCAACAATAGTGTTTGTTCTTGTGTTAAACGGTAGATGTATGCTAGATTTGATTTCAACCTACAGTCATGAACGTGTTTAATTCCGCATTAGTTTAAGTTTATCAGGTTGAGTTTTATTTCGGGCAAATTTTTGAAGAGGGATTCATTCACCCCCCTCTGAATCTGGGCCTAGCACCCCAACCACCGATACACCTCTGAGTACCTTTTTGCACCCTGATGTGGACCTTTCAAGGTAGTTAGGCTTTTCAACACGCTGTCTCTTCCTTTTATAGAAATCGACTTATCGGCCATGCAGCCCCAATGCTTGGCGATTAATCAAACGTTTTCTCCTCTTATCGTCGTGATCGACCTTTATGGCACGGCGGGTCACCAGTCCCGACCCGATGTCCACCATCGTCTGCTTAGTGATTAGAAGGAGCGCACCATCGATTAGTCCAGACCATTCCAGTCTTCGAACCTGAACACATTGTCACACACAAGTGATTAGCACGCCCTATTGTGAGTAAAACTAATAAAAGATATAATGATATTTGATTATGGCACCTGAGTGCTTCCACGTGGCATTCCCCGTGAGGAGCCCTAGCTCCCAAAAATTCATCATAGACGTGACGGTAAATTCAAAACACATGAGTTTGGTGGGGGCATGGAATAAAAAGGAAATGGTCAACATGTGACCGATACGTCTTTGAGTACCTTTTCGCACCCCGATGTGGACCTTTCAAGTAGCTAGGCTTTTCAACACGCTGTCTCTTCCTTTTATAGGAATCAACTTATCGGCCATGCATCCCCATTGCTTGGCGATTAATCAAACATTTTCCCCTCTTATCACCATGATCGACCTTTATGGCACGGCGGGTCGCCAGTCCCGACTCGATGCCCACCATCATCTGCTTAGTGATCAAAAGGAGCGCACCTTCGGTTAGTCCAGACCATTCCAGTCTTGGAACCTGAACACATTGTCACACACAAGTGATTGGCACGCCCTATCGTGAGTAAAACCGATAAAAGATACAATGATATTTGATTATGGTACCTAAGTGCTTCCACGTGGCAATCCCCGCAAGGAGCCCCAGCTCCCAAAAATTCATTATAGACGTGACGGTAAATTCAAAACACATGAGTTTGGCGGGGGCACAGAACAATAAAGAAATGGTCAACATGTGACCGATACGCCTCTGAGTACCTTTTCGCACCCCGATGTGGACCTTTCAAGGTAGCTAGGCTTTTCAACACGCTGTCTCTTCCTTTTATAGGAATCGACTTATCGATCAAGCAAGGTTTGACGTCCCGCTCTGGGATGCCTCGACCCGCACGTCCCGACCCCACCGAAGGGCTGGGCGGGACGCCCGGGTCGTGGGTCGTGACCGAGACGCTTCATTATTTTAATATTTTATTATATATATTATATATATAAAGAGTATTTTTATACTTTGTTGTATTTATATATATATATATTATATATAAGGAGTCTTTTTTTATTTTAACATTTTACAAGATGGACCGACACGGAGCGAATATGCACCGACCAGACCCGTCCCGGGACGTGACCGGGACGGGCGGGTTGGTCGAGACCGTAAACCCTGCTTTCAAGGTAGCTAGGCTTTTCAACACGCTCTCTCTTCTTTTTGTAGGAATCGGCTTATCGGCCATAAAAAAAGTTTGAAAATTTCTAAATTACAGATCTCAAAATATTAAATGATACTTTTTTTAGATCTAATGATATTTTTTACTAAGGGAGATTTTATCCTTTTATAGGAAGAAATGAATGAATGACAAAAAATCACGAATGAATGAATGAAAACATGGCGCCAAATGAAAATATGGCGCCAAATAAAAAGAGACAAGAACAGGCAGACGACCCCTCTCCTAACCTCCTTAGTCCTTCCCCCTTCCTCCTCCTTCAACCATTACATCTCTTTCCTCTCTCACGATCGCACCTGCCTCTCAATCTCTTACCCGGGGGCGACGGAGTGGCAAGGGCGGGCGGAGGTGAGCTCTAGTAGCGGCGGCGGTCAAATTCTTTCCAGTATACACCCCCCCACTACAGGTATTCCCCTCTCTCCCTCTCCCGTTGGCCCCCTTTCTTGAGTACATATTATCCCCCAAGTAATATGTACTCAAGAGTTGCATAGAGATTACTTTTAAGTAAACCAACTGCTCTTTTGAGAATTTTAACCTTCATGACTGATCTACAAGATGAACCTTTTCTCCTTATCACCTGCTGTACTCTTACAACATCAGATGAAATTCCAAGCCCCTATTTTTATTGGGAGGGTGGGAAGAGGGATGTGGGTATAAATGTGTGTGCGTAATTGTGGATATGACCCTTTTTTCATTTTTGCCCCTTCAAGACTTTTGTTATGATATATGTGATTAGTATACTTGGATGTGAATTAAATTGGTAGACAGGTGTGGATGCCGATATGTAAGAAAATGTGTATGTGAATGCCAGTATGTTAATGATTTTTTCCAGAAGATGATGTCGATGTCAACCACGGTGTGTGAATATGGAAGTGAAAGCGGATGTGGATATAGATGTATATGTGACCAAATAGGATGTACAAGTGTGGAAAATAGTCAATATTTAGGGGAGATGTACGCGATATTTTCTTAGATGTAGTGATAAGACATATTGATATGAATTTTTTAATATGTTAGGTAAATATAGCTAGAATTGATCGTTCATGGATGAATCACAGAGTAGTTGATGGAGTGGTGTCAGAGGAGTTTAAGGATGGAGTTGATAGTTTTATTAAGTTTGTATTGGGGCATCCAACAGCAGTGGACCAGTGTGGTAACATTCAATGTCCTTGTTTACGTTGTAAAAACAAGAGATTTCATTCGCTATGAGATGTGCAAGCTCATTCATACAGGAATGGGTTCACGAAAGGTTATATGAATTGGGTGTGTCATGGTGAGGAGTTTTGTTCGTATGAGCTCGGCAATGTTGCAAGCACAAGTACCTATGCAGACATGGTACTCGATGTTGCTGGCCCTAACTTTAATGTACAAGGGGAACACGTGTACAACGAGAACCACCAAATAAATCGGCTGAAAGATTTTATCAGTTACTTCGGGATACTGATGAGCCGCTGTGGGATGGTTGTGAAAATCACACTCGGTTGTCTGTTGTCTCACAGTTGTTCAATTTGAAATCTGAATTTCACCTTAGTGAGAGTTGTTTTGACCATATGCTCCTCCTTATCAAGAGTATGATGTCTCGAGATGAGAAGCTGCCTGAAAAGTTTTACCATGCAAAAAAGATGGTCAATGAGTTAGGGCTTGAATACCAAAAAATATATGCATGCCCTAATCACTGTATGCTATATTATGAAGATAATGTAAATAAAATATCATGTGATATTTGTCAGCATGATAGATTTAAACCTAAGAGAGGGGACAATTCAAAGCAGAAGGATGTGTCTTATAAGTCACTGCGATACTTTCCTCTCACGCCTAGATTGCAATGGATGTATATGTCGTCAAAGACAGCTCGGCATGTGATATGGCACACGGAGATAGTAGGTCGTGTAGATGATATAATCAGTCATCCCACCGACGGTGAAGCCTGGGCTCATTTCAATCTTATGCATACTACTTTTGCTCACGAGCCACGTAATGTTAGGTTAGGTTTATGCACAGACGGCTTCAACCCATTTGGAGGTTCAGTGGCGTCTTACTCATGTTGGCCAATGTTCATGACGCCGTACAACCTTCCGCCGGGCATGTGCATGAAGCGAGAGAACCTTTTCTTAACTTTAATGATTCCAGGTCCAAGAAATCCAGGAAAAAAATTAGACTTATATCTTAGGCCACTGATTGATGAGTTGAAAAGATTATGGAATGATGGAGTTGTTACTTATGATGCGTATAGAAAACAAAATTTCACTATGAAGGCTACATTGATGTGGACAATAAGTGACTTCTCTGCATATGGAATGCTATATGGCTGGAGCACACACGGGAGGTTGGCATGTCCTTACTGTATGACTGATACCAAATCCTTTGTCCTGAAATATGGTGAGAAATCATGCTGGTTCGATTGTCATAGATTGTTTCTACCAATTGACCATTCTTTCCGAAGGCAAAAGGACTCATTCATTAAGAACACAGTTGAAATGGATGAAGCAGACTTGGAACAGATGTCTAGTCGATAAATGGTGACACAGGTGTAAAACTTTCCAGATATAGTGCAATTGTCGGGTACTATACGACATCTTCGTGGATTTGGAGAGGATCACAATGTTGAGTTATGATTTTGATGATTGTTATGATTGTTAAGTTATGATTTTGATGATAACTAAACTTAATGTATGATTAAGTGATGATAATTAAACTTGTGGTTGATTACTCATGCTCTTGTTATTTATGTATGGTTGAGATGGCAAATGGGAACGGTTACATGGTCTTGGCCATTGGTTTGCATATGTTGGTTGTACAAGAGGCAAGAGGTTTCATAACCTCTTCAACGGGAACAAGCATGGTATTAACCTTGTCTATCTTGCTTGCAGGATCAAACACATGGCACTCACCTGGTGAACCAAACGTGTGGATAAGCACCCTGCTCCTCTACAATCCAAAATAGGTGGTATATGTCATTTACTGTCAAGAACCATTGGTGAGACTCTTATCTTGTCTTAGCATCGATCTCACCATGTGTATCTAATATACCTCTCCTTCATACACCTCATTCATGCACATTAAAACATGAAACCCTTCTGGCCATCATGCGCCCTCGCCCGCGGATCGACTTGCCCGGTCAGGTCGAGGGGGCAGCGCCCCTTGCGGGGGTTTCCGGGGGCAGAGCCCCTGGAACAAAATTTTGATTAATGCTCAAATGGTTTGCATGAACTTCATGCATTTATCATATGGATGGGTGAGCTATAGTTCTAATCAATTATGCATGCTTTTGCAGGTCAAAACACTCAGTAAAAATCCACAAGGTCAAAGACTCAGTTGACACCTTCTAAATTATCAAGGGTGATGCCACAGACATGAACGAGCTGTGAAAGGACTTAAGCGACGGAGCTGAAGAGGTTAACAGACCGACCCGGGAAAACCCGGGGTCTGCCCACTGTCTATAGGGATTCACAGTGGTGGTCGACTGCCAGCCCAATAGCGGTCGACCGGAATTCCCAGAAACCAACGGCCAGTAGTTCTCTCAATAGCGGTCGACCGCCAGCCTCTACAGGTCGACTGTCAGCCCCAATAAGCCAAAAATATTAACTTTTGTCCATCTCGAAAGAAGCATCTCCTCTTGCTATTGTTTAATCCCAAAGCCACCAAACCCTCCAGAATTTGTCGATCTGGTCTAGGGCCTGTCCATAGACCTTCCAAGGGTTATAAAACATCATATTAGAGTCATAACCCTAATTACCCAAGAGATCCAAAGGGGAGGCTATCCAAGGAGGAAGAAGAGGTACTGTAGTTCTGTGAACAGTACCTCGTGCAGCAAGCTCTTCATCTATCTCCAACCCATTCAAGGTATTTCTGAAGCCATCTACCTCCAAGAAGGTGTAGAAGCAATCAAGGTTCAAAGCTACATCCATACACCTCTTCGTCAACTCAAGGTGATCCAAGGGAAGAAGAAGAAGGATGCTACAAGGAAGAAGGAGCCATTCAAGCATCATCTGAAGGTACTCTAGCTCCATTTGAAGTCAGCAGTCTCAAAGGAAGAGAACAAGCTCACAAGCATCAAGAAGATACATGGATTTGTCCAAGGAAGAAGGAAGGGTACTATAGCCATGAACAGTACTCGTGCAAGAATATCTACATCAAATATAAGGCCATTCAAGTTGAGTCTCAAGCTATTCAAGTGAAGAAGAAATCAACGCGAACATCCAGAGCACACACTCAGGGGGAGCCTAAATCAGGAGCTTTCTAAACTGTGGTTTATTCATGTTGGTGTTTTATGCTTTATAGTTTCAGATTTGTGTTTCTTATAAACTGCAAACTCGTGTGTGTGTGGATCGTTGTTGGATCCGTGGTCGTGTGTATGTGTGTCATACTTAGATCTACGTGTGTGTGTGGATTTATCCAGATCTTAGTGTTTGTGTGTGTGGAGTGCTGTACTTGTCACAGCGTGTGTGTGTCTTGTTGATCCGCTTGTTGGATCGTGTTGGAGACTTCGTCTCCGTGTGTGTGTGTGTGTGTGTGTGTGTGTGTGTGTGTGTGTGTGTGTGTGTGTGTGTGTGTGTGTGTGTGTGTGTGTGTGTGTGTGTTTTGGGGCGCGTCCCCGTGTGTGTGGGCAGGCGTCATCCTGCGTGTGTGGTTGGAGCGTCATCTCCGTTTGGGGATTTATCCCCGAGTGAAGCCTCACCGGGTTTGGTGAGGGGTGGACATAGGATTGCCGTCGTTGCATCCGAACCACTTTAAAAACCGCTGTGCATTGTGTGTTATTTGTGTGGTTTGATTATTTTCGTTGTATGGTCGTGAGGGAACAGAAAGTTTGAGAGAATTGATTAATTAGTTTTCATTTGCTAATTATTGTTTATCACATATTTTGTAAAAAAGGTAAAAGTTTTCATAAAATTTGTTATCACCCAATTCACCCCCCTCTTGGGTGTCATTGATCGCGGGACTTCACACAATTGGGTGAAGAAAAGTATCTTCTCGGAATTGCCTTACTGGTCAGCCCTTTTGATATGGCACAACCTGGACATCATGCATGTTGAGAAGAATGTCTTTGATAATGTGTTCAACACCATCATGAACGTGAAAGTCAAAACAAAAAACAATGCCAAGGCACGAGCAGACTTGAAGATACTTTGCAAATGACCAGAGTTGGAATTGCGGCCGGTACGGGGCAAAGTTGTGCAACCTAAAGCAACTTACGTGTTGAAAGACACACCGATCAATGAACTGTGCCAGTGGCTGAAGCAATTAAGATTCCTTGATGGATATGTGTCTAACATAGCCCGTTGTGTGAATGTCAATGAGGGAAAAATATATGGATTGAAAAGTCATGACTGCCATGTGTTCAGGGAGAGACTTCTGCCCATTGCATTCCGTGACATATTGCCAAAGCATATATGGGGAGCATTGACTGAGTTGAGTCAATGTTTTAGGATTCTATGTGCATCATAACTCAAACTTGGGGACGTACAAACTATGGAACTGAATGTGGTCACGACGGTATGCAAGTTGGAGAAGATATTCCCCCCTGCGTTCTTCGATTCCATGGAGCACCTAATTATCCATTTGCCATACGAGGTCAAAGTTGGACGACCGGTACAATTTCGATGGATGTATCCATTTGAGAGGTAATCAGTATGTATTTACTGATTATTTGACAGTAGTTACATGTGTCTGTCATTGTCACTGTATCTCATTATCATATGAATTGTTGTCATACGTGTATGCATGACCTGAAAATGAAGGTTCGCAACAAGGCTAAAGTAGAGGGTTCGATTACCGGGGCGTATATTATTGAAGAAATTTTGAACTTCTGTTCGATGTACTTCGAACCCGAAATTCAAACTCGCCGTAATCGACCTCCACATAATGATGATGGCGGAGAGGTGGGTCCGTTCGACCGGTTGTCCATATTTAAGTATCCAGGACTATCATTCGGACGTTGTTCAAATCGCATATTAGAGGACAGAGAGTTGTTGGCCGCAAAGATATATGTTTTCCTGAACTGTGCTGAGATTGAACCTTATGTTGAGTGAGTCGTCAACTCCGTAGCTCTCGAAAATTTATAAGCATCTTGACGTTCTTCCTCCCATTTACGGTGATGTTGCATTCATCATTGTAGGCAATTTGATTCAAAATTAATTACTCAATGTTCACACCTCAATGACATGGAGGTTCAAAATGAACAAGAGAGATCTTTTACCAGATGGCTTAAATGTCAAGTAAGTGTCAATCTACCAATTCCACAAACCTTGAGGAGTATGCACGTATCAAAAGAAAAGTAACGTGGTTTATATTCATAAGTTGACGAAGGTTATGTTACTAATGAAAGAGTCTGGGTGATAAGTTATGGACCTTCGAAGGTCGCGCATGCCTATCCAGATTTTTTGTGAATGGTTATAGATTTCACACCAGAGATTATGGACGAAATAAGTCTACGATGAATAGCGGCGTATGCGTGAAAGGTAGTACATACAATGAAAATGATCTTGATTACTATGGTATTCTTGAGGAGGTCATAGAATTACAGTATCTCAGACAAGACAAGCATATATTCCTTTTTAAGTGTCATTGGTTTGATCCTCATTCAGTTCGAAACGACGCAATATATGGGATTATCGATGTCAAATATAGATCAAAATTGAATACCTATGAGCCATTCATTTTGGACGCACAAGCCCAGCAAGTGTATTATTCAAGTTATTCATCGTCCAAGAATAAAGTTTGGTGGACAGTTTGTAGGGTAAAACCAAGGCTTGTACCTAATGATGAGTTAGATTTCATTGAAGCTGTCTCAGAGGATTCTGGTGCCAAATTTTTTCAATCAGACGAGGGTGACACTGCAAAGTTGGTTGCTTCTAATCTTCATCTGATCGAATCTGACGAGCCACTTTGGTTGTCTATATAGGACGAAGTGGAAGAAGTCGATCCAACTGAGCTAAAGGAAGCAATTGTTGGGCAGGAGGAGTCCTCTGAGGAGGAAGAGTATGAATCTAGTGAGAACCAGGAAGATGACGAAGATGAGGCTGAGTTTGATATATCTTCAGCATCTGAAGATGAAATAGATAATGACTAAATATTTTGTATGAAATTTAACATATATGCACTTCTTATCATTATTAATTGCCACCTCTCCTCGTAATTAGTTGTGGACTACTATGCACTACTATTCTTGTTGTCAATAATTAGATGGTTCGAGGTCGTACCGGATCTTCGAGGAGAGGTGGTTCCGGGAGGGTTTCTACCAGTATGTTTATTTAAATTCTTAGATAAATAAGTAGTGAATATATGTACTTTGTTTTGGTAATGATATTTTATGTCTCTGCACCAGGTACATAGAGTACACCGCCCCCACCACCTGCTGCGGGTCTGTTTATTTAAATTCTTAGATAAATGAGTAGTGAATATGCACTTTGTTTTGGTAATGATAGTTTACGTCTCTACACCAGGTATATAGAGTACACCGCCTATAAGGCCCCAGAATTTTTATAAATTATTTTTAGTATATTTAATTATTTTTTAGGAATTTTAAAGACCCAAAATGGATTAATAAATAAATATTGGGTTAAATAAATCATTATAAGGCTCAATTTATGTTAAGTAATTAATCTAGCTTTGATAATTGAAACCCAATAGGTTAAAGGACCAAGCCCATTAAGTTTGGCCCATATTCTAGAAGGTTATTTAGCCTATTCACGAATTTTAAGGATAAATACTATTTTATAGATAATACTATGGATAAACAAACAAAAGAGTTTGAATTTTATTGAATTCTGCACACAATGGATGTAGCGGTCTATCGTGCGACCACCACAGTCACGTAATGCACTAGGCTACGACCGTTATGCTCTGTCAGTTCCGTGAAGTGAAGAAAGAGTAAAAAGATTAGATTTTTACTAGTCTATCTCTTAGGGATCGAGATGGGAAGACTAGTAGAGGTGTAAGGACTTTTAGAAGTCGATCTAAGCCTTAACAAGGACTCTAGAATCGATCTAATCCTCAAACCCTAGCCAAAACCCTATAAATAGGACCTAGTTCTGAACTGAGCGACCCTTACTTTTGCTCGTGTGGAATCAATGTAAGGAGTCACAATTTTAGGTAAGTTCCTTAGAACTTTTTATTTATAATACTTTAGACTAACTACTCTCAAAATTTCATGTTAGGAGATCGAGTATCCAAGGAGTTAGGATCTTCCAAAGTTGTTGGTTTCATCACGTCAACCCAGGAAACTGTGCCACAGGGTACCAAAGATCAGGAAATTAGAGAGCCTAAACGAGGTAATTAGAGTTAGATGCTTTGGAACTTTTTGTTCCCAATAGTTTCATCTTCCTAACCTCCAAATTTCAGGTCCTTAGGTCAAGAGACTGAGGAGTTAGAGCGACGTGAGGTTGCTAAAAAATCTCAGGAAGGGAAGAACTAGGGCGTATCTTGAAGACCAAATTGGAAGTCTAAAGCCCAGTTAAGAGGTAGGTTATCTCATGAACGGCAAAAATAACATGTTAGGGATAAAAGCCCTCTGATTTTGCTTGATTACATGCACTATAGATCTTGAATTTCATGTTTAAGTAGGGACATGCATACATGCATATCTTTAGCCTTAATGGAAAATAAAAAGGTACTATTTTGATAATTCACTGAAACCTATGCATCTAGATGGCCTTTACTTTGTTATCATGGCTAGAATAGTTGGTTATTGTGATTTTTCTTGCATGGGACATAGTTCTTATCTTTTTTGTCAACAGAAGCTCTGACGGATTAATGTAGGACCGTCAGGCGATTGTAACGGTCTTAGATAATCCGTCACACCCTCTGTTGGATTCAAAGCTCTCTGTGGACTCTGACCCACCATAACTGGAGCGTTATATGACTCTGACAGTCCCACGATAAACCGTTACATCAGTGTAACGTGCTTAGACTAGACCATCAGAATGCTTTGTTCAGGCAATTCGAGACAGAATTGAAGAACATACACATTAACTTATAAATATGCCTAGTTATCTAAGTTTTGACCTGTTAGAATGACTTTAAGTTTATCTACTGATTCATAATAGGAATTGCACGATCTTGAGTTATTTTAAAGCATATGTTAATTTTATTGACTAACTTTATAGTTTTGTATTTAAATCATGATTTTTCCAATGTTGTATTGACGGAGTTTTATTTTGGTTTCACATTGCTATATATTCTCTCTCTATCAATAGAGTCATTTTCTTTAAGTACATGGCACATATTCCGGTATGTTGTCCATTAGTTCACACTTTGCACTATAGGAACATTATTCTTGGACATGAGGACCTCTCTATTGGATATTCCTTCCAATAGACTAGAAAATCTAGTTTCAAGGCCTCCGTAATTCTCCGCAAGCCTGGGATTCCCACTAGGACGCCGAGTTGGTTGTACCATGAAAGCCCAATCATTAGAAAACACTATCAATGGTTTCTAGTTTATGGAGATGTAACAGATCAATGTTGGACCGTCAGGCTCATCTAACGGCCCAATAAACGACCGTCACATTGTACTGAGTCTAATTTCTTGTTTCGAGATTCAGATCATTGTAACGGCCCAGTACAAGACCGTCACAGTTCTTGAGTATATTAACCCGAGGTTTGACCCAAGGGTTGATATTCTAAGTTCCTAGGTGGCTTGATAATGGTCTAGGACTTATCATATCGATCAAGAAACTTAATATAATGAATGGAAGTTAAGAAATGTACTGTTATGCTGCCGATTTATTTCCATAAGCATAACATAGTATAAGTCATTCTTGATCTCTCATATTCGTAATTGAAGCATTCACTCTTTGATAGTTGTTGTCATGAGCTTATTGATTGAAATTGTTATATTACTGGCCACACTTTATTGATACACTCATGGAAGTAGCTTAATTTATACGTGAAGATGTAGTTCGGGCGCTGATTGTGCCCAAGGGCTCTATGCTAGTCCCCTCGGTTGATTGCCAGAAACATACTATTATAAACCATGGGGTATGATGCTACTGGCGTCGCATTACGCTGGGAGTACTTTCTTTATAAATAAGTGAAATCCATGAGCACTCGTGAAAATTTAGTGACTTGCTACGTGATTGATGTTCTAGTGCGTAACCTTTATGGTTATGAAAGTGAAAAGTGAAAGTGCATTCTCGTTACATTCTTGTTCATGAAAGGCCATGGTACACTCTTGTTACATTCTTGGTAGTTCATACTTGTTCATTCTATCTTACACGATCATCTTGTTACTTTGGTATTAATCGCATGATTTATCGCATTCGCATGATTTTACCTTATTCCTCTAGAGCTAAAATGTTAATTACTTTAATAGTGCCTTCATGTTGATGCAAAGATACCTACTGGGCAAGTGTGGTCATTACCTATTTCCAATCTTTTCAGAAAATGGAAGTGATACGAATTCGGATTCGAGTTATACAAGTAGCGGGTCCGAGAGCGAATCTTCCGCTGTAATAAAGGCTCGGGGCGTGACATCGCCCCCACCACCTGCTGCGGGTCTGTTTATTTAAATTCTTAGATAAATGAGTAGTGAATATGCACTTTGTTTTGGTAATGATAGTTTATGTCTCTGCACCAGGTACATAGAGTACACTGACCCCACCACTTGCTACTGGTATGTTTATTTAAATTCTTAAATAAATGAGTAGTGAATATGCACTTCATTTTGGTAATGATAGTTTGTATTTATGGCACCAGGTACATAGAGTGCACTGACCCCACCACCTCCTGTGGGTCTGTTTATTTAAATTCTTAGATAAATGAGTAGTGAATATGCACTTTATTTTGGTAATGATATTTTATGTCTCTGCACCAGGTACACAGAGTACACTGCCCCCACCACCTGCTGCGGGTCTGTTTATTTAAATTCTTAGATAAATGAGTAGTGAATATACACTTCATTTTGGTAATGATAGTTTATGTCTCTGCACCAGGTACACAGAGTACACCGACCCCACCACGTGCTACGGGTATGTTTATTTAAGATCGTTCATGAATGAGTAGTGACTTAGCACTTTGTTTTGCTCACGATATTTTAAATATATGCACCAGGTACACAGAGTGCACCGCCCCCACCAACTGCTGTGCGTATGTTTATTTAAATCCTTAGTGTTTCGGCTCCATGTTTTGATGCTGTCAAAATTTAGATTCATGTATACTCTTCATGTGGATAGTTAATGTGTTTTGTTGATATAGAATCATCCATGGAGCTATAATGATTTTGTGTGTGTAGTTTACTTCTAAATTGCACAAAGAAAAGGTTGACAGTTGCACATAGAACATGCTTGGAGAGGGGGATTTCCGCAGCCCACCACAAAGGCAGCCCAACAAGACCCACAAGGTCCAACCAGGCGAGCCCACCCAAGTGATAGCCCACAGGGCCCACTTAGGGAGAAAAGCCCAATAAATAAAGACTCGAGGAACTAACTCTCCCCGGCGGCCTTCTAGGCTCGGAAGGCCCGAGACAACGGTCAGGTCCCAAGGAAGGTCCGGCCTAAAGCCCTCTCCCCATCCGAGAGAGATAGGCTCCAGCCGACCTATCCGACCCCACCCTTGCCGGGCCATGCCTATCGCTCGGACATGAGCTAGCATCCCCAAGGCTCGGTAAGACCGGTTGATTATCTGCAGGTGCGGCCGTTCAGAGTCCTCCGCCAGCGGGAGAGTCATGGGAGCTGCCGGACTCCAAGGGGATAACGTCCCCACGATCAGGCCATGAAAGCCCCCGTTAAAGACGTAACTCCCGCCGGGAACCCCTCAGCTTACAGGACTCCTGAAGGCGGCGCACTATTTAAGCAAGGGATACCCTCCGGAAGATGGTAAGATGAACTGAGCATTCACACACCCTAAGCTCCTGAGCACGATTCGCTTCACCCTTTGGTGGAGAGGATTCTCGCGCATCAGCTCTCTCCTCCCCCCATTATTGCTTCCACCATAGCTCTACTGACTTAGCCATCGGAGGGTTTTGCCCAGGGAGATCCCCTGGGCCCCCTGATATGTTTCCCTCTCTTGCAGATTCATCTTCTGGTGATCCACAGCCCGCTCAGGACCCCGCGCGAGATCTCGCCTCTTCATCTGGCGCCGTCTGTGGGAAACGCACGAAAAGTCGAGATGGCGAGAAGAAGCTCAGGGAGGAGATCCGCCGGTGGGGCAGGTAAGGCTGTGGCGGCGGTGGGAGGCGCCCCCTCTAGGGTCTCGCAAAGCCCCCCCTCCAACGCCAGCATCCCCACCAACAGGCCACCACCCCCCCCGGCGGAGACAGGGGCACCCCTCGACGGTGGCGCCAACGCCTTCCAGGCCCTCAATGAAAAGATGGACGTCCTCGTGGAGCTCATGAGGGCCCAGGCGGCCAGGGACGCAAGGTCTCGCGCCCCGTCAGGAAGTCCCCCTCGAAGGAGTGCGACTCAGCACACCGCCGGAGGCCGCTTCACCCTCCGCGGCCGACAGCTCCTCCGCAACGACGTCGGAGGACCCTCGCATGCCCCGCCTGCGGAGCAAGAGGCTTCCTCCACGCCGAGGAGAGGGAAGCGGGGGACGAGGCCGCCGCGCCCGGGCACTAGTGCCCCGGGAGATCGCCAAGACGCCCCCCAGCCCCACAGTGCGACTGCAGCCAGAGCTGTCCCTCCGGCTGCGTGATTTCGAGAGACGGTTCGCAGAGCAAGAGCGCGCCCTCCGCGCCCTGCAAAAGACCTCTCTCCCGGAGGACGAGGAGAAATCCCCTTTCTCCGAGTGCATCTTGAAGGCAGAGGTCTCTCCCAGAGCCTCCATTCCAACCTTCAAGCTCTACGACGGCCAGGGCGACCCAGCCGACCACTACGATAGCTTCGACGCCCTGGTGACCCTTCATGGAACCCCGGATCCCATCAAATGCCGAGCCTTCACGGCCACCCTGGTCCAAGGTGCTCAGGCATGGTTCCGAGCCCTCGCCCCTGGGTCCATTCAAGACTTCAGGCAATTCGGGTGAATTTTCAAGGAGAGTTTCGCCGGTAGCGCCCCCCCAAGGTCAGTAGCGGGGCTCCTGGCCCTCAAACAGGCGCAAGGGGAGAGGCTTCGGACTTACGTCCACCGATTTAAATCGGAAGCCCTCAGGATCCCCCACCTAGATGTGGCCTCAGCCACAACCGCGCTGATCGGGGGCACCCAGGACGAGAATCTCCGCCGAGAGCTTGTCCTCCACCCTCCCTCGACCCTTGCCGAGCTAGTGACTCTGGCACTGCGCCACGCCGAGTGCGAAGAAGTACTCAGCGCCTGCCGAGACGCAACCGGCTCGGGTCGGGAGGGGGACAAGAAGCGGACCTCCGAGCCAAACCCTGGCTCGGATAAGAAGCGCGATCGAGAAGGAGAGCGCAAAAGAAAGTACAGAGCGGTACACCCCCTTGACCGCGCCAGTCTACGAGATCTATGAAGACATCAAAGGCTCGGGACTCCTCCGCCAGCCCGAGCCAATGAGGTCGAAGAACCGCAAGCGGGACAGGCATTGCCTGTTCCACGGCGACCACGGGCACCACACCGGAGATTGCCATCAGCTCCAGGACGAGATCGAGTGCCTCATCCGTCTAGGGCACCTAGCCCGGTTCACGACCAGGCACAAAGAAGACCAAGACGCCGCAGAGGAGATCGACAACGCCCCCCGAGGGGTCCACATCAACGTCATCTCCGGAGGAGCGGCATCGGGCGGCGACACCAGTCGAGGAAGGAAACGTCATGCCGAGCGGGCCAGCCAAGCCTTAGAGCCCCCCAGAGGCCCGCCGATGGAGCCCCAGGTCATAGTCTTCTCCGACCAAGACCTGGAAGGGCTGTGCACCCCGCATGACGATGCCCTCGTTATCTCGGCCACGATAAATCACGAGGAGACCGTGACGCACAAGCTCAACCTCGACACCACCGTGAGACTCGTACAGCAGCGGAGAAGGAAGCATGCGCCCGAGAAACAGGCGATCATCAAGGCGCAGGTCACCAAGGGACAAGAAATTGGTCTTTTCAGACCGGTCCTGTACCCAACGTGGCTAGCCAACATCGTCCTGGTGCCGAAGACTACAGGCAAGTGGTGAATGTGCGTAGACTTCACCGATCTGAACAAGGCCACCCCCAAGGACTGCTATCCGCTACCGAGCATCGACCAATTGGTTGACTCCACCTCGGGCAACGAGATACTCAGTTTCCTGGATGCCTATTCGGGTTATCATCAGATCCGAATGAGCCCTGAAGATGTCGAGAAGACCGCCTTCATCACCGACTACGGCGTGTACTGCTACACCCGGATGCCCTTCGGATTGAAGAATGCTGGAGCCACATACCAGCGACTGGTCAACCACATGTTCGAGGGGCAGTTAGGTCGGAACGTCGAGGCCTACATCGATGACATGCTCGTCAAGACCCCGAGGGCCCAAGACCACTTCACCGACCTCGCCGAGACTTTCGGCACCCTCCTGAAGTACTGCATGAAGCTCAACCCCGCCAAGTGCAACTTCGGAGTAAGATCCGGGAAGTTCCTGGGTTTCCTGGTCACTCAGCGAGGGATCGAAGCCAACCCCGACAAGGTCCAGGCCATCCTGGACATGCGCCCGCCCACGTGCATCAAAGACGTCCATCGTCTGACGGGGCGTGTCGCTGCTCTCAGTCGTTTCCTGTCCCGTGCGGCCGAACGATGCTTGCCCTTCTTCAAGCTGATGAGGGGGCCCAAGATAGCATCTGCTACGTTCGCATGGGATGAGGAATGCCAAACAGCGTTCGCCGAGCTCAAAAAGTTCATGGCTTCACCCCCGGTGCTTTCCAAGCCCGTCCCGGGCGAGGTCTTGTTGCTCTATCTCTCGGCGACGCCATCAACGGTCAGCTTGGTCCTAGTCAGGAATGACTCGGGAATCGAGAGGCCGGTCTACTACACCAGCAAGGTGCTCAGCGAGGCCGAGCGGAGGTACCCCGCAACCGAGAAACTCGTGCTAGCGTTGGTTACCTCTGCAAAGCGCCTCTGACCTTACTTCCAGGGGCATCCCATCACCGTGCTAACCGGCGAGCCACTGAAGAAGATTATGGCCCACCCCGAAGCCTCGGGGCGACTCGTCAAATGGGCCATCATGCTCGGGGCCTACGACATCTCGTATCGGCCGCGATCAGCTATCAAAGGACAAGCACTCGCCGACTTCATCGCCGAGAGCACCGTTCCGGTCGAGGACAGGCCTCCGACGGCAACCGGGCCAACCTGGGAGCTGTTCGTCGATGGATCGTCCAACTCGGTCGGTAGTGGCGCAGGGATCCTCCTAAGGTCCCCCGAAGGAATAGAGTTGCAATACGCCCTAAAGTTCAACTTCCTGGCATCCAACAATGCTTCCGAGTACGAGGCCCTTATCTCGGGAGCCCGCATGGCCCGACGGTTGGGGGCCGAGCGAGTCAGGATCCACACCGACTCCCAGCTAGTTGCAAGCCAGGTCAATGGCGAGTACGAAGCTCAAGAGGTACCTATGATCAAATACCTCCAGTTGGTCCGGAGCCTGGCCCAGCAGTTCGAGGAGTTCGAGGTAGTCCGAATAGCTCGAGAGCAAAACTCTCGGGCAGACGCCCTCTCCCGACTGGCCTCCTCCCTAGACCCGGAAGGTACACGATCGGTCCTCCTAGAAGAGCTAGAGCGCCCGAGCATAGACTCGGAGCTCCTCGCCATTGACTCGGCCACTCCCGGCGACTGGCTCTCCCCCTACCTGTCCTGGCTACGGGACTCCCGGGAGCCCTCCGACCCTCGGGAAGCCCGCCGAATGAAATACCAAGCTCGGCGCTTCGTCATCCTCGACAACGCTCTCTACCGAAGATCGTTCTTCGGGCCCCTTCTGAAGTGTCTCGGTCCCGACGAAGCAAGCCAAGCTGTTGAAGAGATTCATCAAGGCCTGTGCGGAGCACATTCAGGAGGTCGGTCGCTGGCCAGAATCCTGCTAAGGCAAGGGTACTGGTGGCCGACCCTGTAGCGTGACTGCACGGCTTACGTACAACATTGCGATCGTTGCCAGCGGTTCGACCATTTGGTCCATCAGCCGGCCACGGAACTTGTCACCCTTACCGAGCCCTACCCTTTCGCTCGGTGGGGGATCGACATCCTTGGGCCGTTCCCAACGGCTCAATCCCAGAAGAAGTTCATCATCGTCGCCATCGACTACTTCACCAAGTGGATCGAGGCTGAAGCAACAGCTAGGATCACCGAGACAGTCGTCTGGGGCTTCGTATGGAAATCGATCATCTATCGCTTTGGCATCCCCCGAGTGATAGTGAGCGATAACGGGCGGCAATTCGACTCTCGGTACTTCCGAGACAGATGCGCCGACCTAAATATCCGCAACCACTTCACTTCGGTCGCCCACCCTCAGACCAACGGGCTGGTTGAAAATGCCAACAAGACCATCTTGAAGGGCATAAAAACCAGACTCGGCAAGGCTAAGGGTAGCTGGCTCGAGGAACTGCCTAGCGTACTATGGTCGCACCGAACGACCCCCAGGGCGGCAACCGGTGAGACCCCTTTTCAGCTGGTATATGGCACCGAAGCCGTCGTTCCGTTAGAGATCGCCAATCCGTCTCTCCGAGTGATCAGCTTTTCGCCCGAGGCAAACGAGCAGAAGTTGCTCGAGAACCTCGACCTGGCAGACGAACTCCGAGAGATCGCGAACGTCCGAGCTACGGAATACCAGCGCCACCTCACTCGGTACTACAACACTAAGGTCCGAGGCAGACAATTCCAACCAGGGGACTTCGTCCTCAGGAAGACCGAAGCCTCTCGACCACTGGAGGCGGCGGGCAAGCTATCCCCCAACTGGGAAGGCCCCTACCGAGTGATCGAGACGCTCGGGAAAGGTGCGTACATGTTAGCCACAATGAAAGGGGAACCCATTCCCCGGACATGGAACGCAACCACACTACGCAGTTTTTATTTCTGAAAACTATATCGACAAATCTTCCGGATAAAATAAACCACCCTTTTTTGCACTCATTCAAGATAACTGTTGGTACATCAGAAAGGCAACTGCCAGTACATTACATAGTGAAAAGCAAAAATCCATCTAGCACCGCGGCAAACGGCCATCGCCCGACCGACCCGGTCTTGACCTTCTCGCATCCAGCCACTGACTCTGCCTCGCGTAGAAACTGGCTCGGACAAGAGATGGTCGACCCAGTTGGCTCGGGTGGACCGTGACAAAGGTGACAGAGGGACAGCAAGGAGAAGGCCACCTTTCACGCGAGGAAGGCTACCTTCCAAGTTGGCAACAACCTGGAAAAAGGAGCGCCGTGAAGGTCCCCTCTCTGCCAAACTACCAACTCTTTGGAGGCGAACAGAAAGCAAGCAGCCCCCGAAGAGTGAAAGAAATGAAGAACAAAAGAGAGAGAAAGAGGCTGCGGACAGGGGTGAGGAAGGGACTGGAGCCGCCTCCTCCCCTCCCACGGAGGGGAATGGCGGCCGGCATCCCTAACTCCCCCATCCGCCCTCCATCTCGGCGTCTGCCCGGAAGCCTCGCCGGAGCCAAGAGGGGGCAAACGGCGTGCCCCGGCACGTCGAAGCCCTCTCCAGATCCGCGCGGCGACCGTCGGACCCGTCTCATGCACGCGCGGCGACCGTGGGACCCGACCGATATTCCAGGACAGTTGGAACCGGTCGCTCCCCGTCGTCTGCAGCGTCATCTTCTGAAGGGTCCTCCATGCTCCGATCGCGGCGGCGCAATGCAGAGCGAAAACGAGGAACAAGAGCAAACCACCGGCGAGAGTCCTAAGTGTTAAGAGGGAAGGAGCACCCTTCGGTCCTTTTTATAGGCCAAGGGAGGCCACGCGCCTTAAATGACTCCCCCCTCGAAAACACGCTATAGGACCTCCCTGGGAAGGTCACCTCCAATTCCTCGGCCCCCGCCCTAGCGGGATTCGCGAAGTGCCTCGACTTTCAAAGCATGGTGGAATGAAAGGATGCCTCGCCAGAAGTCTCCCGAATCGGCATGCGAGAACGGTGCAGAAAATATCGGCACCTTCCAACTGCCCTCGATACGCCAGCCAAATCACGGCAAAGATAACGATCAAACGAAGTAAGTCCTTTGTTGCCTCCCATAAAGAAATCCTCTTACAAAAGGAAAAATAGACAAAAAGGGGAAGGGGCAAAATAAAGCATAATACATCAGGCCTCGGGCCCACTTTGAAGCTCGGGAACAGCAGTAGGGGACGCGTCACCCCCGGTGCCTTCGGTGACGGTCGGCCCGGACACTGACCTCGCCTGTGCGAGAACTATCCCGATCGTGAGCCCTCCTGGAGCCTCCAGAGTTGGTGACCCCGCTGGAGGTGACTCCTCCGGTTCTTCCCCGACCGAGGATGAGGAGCTGGAAACTGACTCATCCGAGTCATAACTCTGGCCGTAAGGAAAATCACCCCCGGCAAGGTGCTCATTGGCATAGCTCATTGCCCGGCGATAGCCCTGCCTGAATCCCTTTCGGGCACCCCGGCGGAGCGCTACCTTGTAGTAGGGTAGGGCAGCTTCAATCAGGTCGGCCGAGTAAGCTTCCGAGCCTTTGTAGTGCTGGATCGCCTCCGCCTCGACCTGCCCGTCCCGAGCCCGCTCCGCCTCAGCCGCACGCTCTTCCGCCCTCGCCAGACGCTCCTCTAGCTCGGTCATCCTCCGCTCGGCTTCGATCGCCCGACCCTCCACCCGGGCTCGGTCCGCCTCGGCCTCAGCGCGAAGGCGCTCCGCGTCCTCTGCCCGATCCTGCAGCTCGCCGCGCTCAAGCTCCCAGAGGCCGTCCAGCTCGATGTGACGTTGACGCTCGTCTTCTAGACGTTTGCTCTTCCTCTCGAGCGATTCTCGGGCCCTTGCTAGCTGCTCGGCCAGCGCCTCGGCTTCCCGTCGGCTCGACCACGCCAACTCCCTGAATGCGAGGAACTCCCGCCGGAGCCCCTCATGCTCCCCCTCGAGCCGGGCTAGTTTCCCCTCGCATCCACCAAGGGTCCAGGCAAGCTTCGACCGCTCCGCCTCCGTCCGGGCGTGCGCCTCTGCCATCACGGCCGCTGTCCGAGCTATGACCAGGCCGCCCTCCATCAGGATATCAAGGACCCCGACGGGAGTGCTGCGCCTTGCTCCCCCCCTCTCGGCGATCGACCGGCAGAACCGGTACAATTCGCCCGAGATACCGAGCCTGACCAGAGGTTCCGGCAAAGGGGACTGCTCCACCCTGGGCACCCCGCCCGAAGACCCTGTTTGGGCAGCAAAGCTGACCGCCCCGCTCGCCATGGTCGGTTGGGGTTGCAACGCCTCCCTGGGCGAACCCCCAGCCTCGACCGGCGCCGCGGGATCCATCGCACCAGAAGCTGCCGGCACTTGGGGTTGCGACGCCCTCGCGGGCGAACCCCCATCCGCGCCGACCAATCCCTCGGTCTGGGCCCTGGCCACACCGGCATCGGCCCCCTCTGCTCCCACAGAGGGGAGAGCCGACCCATTACCTCCCTCTGCGGGGCCCCTGGTCTCCTCGGCCCCCTATCGCCCGGCGGATGGGAGAGCCAGCCTGGAGGGGTCGGCCCCATCCTGCCCCCGAGGGGGGAGCACCACCAAGCCAGAATCGCCCCCGACGGCGGTAGGAAGGCCGACTTTCTTGGCCCTTTTCCTGGCCTTCGCAGCCTCCCGCAACTTCCCCGCCAGGGGATCCTTGCGCTTCAGGCCGGTCGATCGAGAAGTCCCCTCGGGGGCCGCCCCCTTGCCCTTATCTCGGGCATGGACGTGACCCATCGAGACATCGGCTCATCGGCTGCCGAGTCATCTCCCAGATCGATGACCTCGGTCGCCTCCTCCAAAGGCTCCCGCCTTACGTCTGCAACAAGAAGAAGCCCCAGTCAGGAGAAGGAAAAGAGCTACCACCCGTGAAAAAGAGCCTCAAGAGCCGTACCTGTTGACGTCAACCGCGAGAGAAGACACCGTTCGATGTTCTCCGGCGTCACCAGCTCCTCGGTCGATTGGCGGTTCTCCAGCAGACGGGCAGCCTGCTGCTCCACGTGGGGAGGGAACTCCTCCTGGCGAGGGGGTAGATTCGGGTGAAAGTTGGGCGAGATCCGGCATCTCCAGATCTCATCCGTCGCCACCGCCTTCACCCAGAAGAATTGGGTCTTCCACCCCTTGTGCGAGGAGTCCTTCGCCGCGAGCGAGATGCAGCTCCTATTCCTCCGCGCCTGGATGAAGTAGAAGCCTTTCCCCGCCGACTGGTGCGCTTTCAACTCAAAAAAGAAGTGGAAGAGGTCCAAAGAAGGAAAAATGTTGTGCTGACGACAAAGAATCCCGAAGGCCGAGAGCAGCAGATACTAATTAGCCACCAACTGAATAGGCGCCAACCGGAAAAAATTAAGAAGCTGCAGCACATAAGGATAGAAAGGAAGCCGAAATCCACTCTTCCAAGCCAGAAGGAAGGTGCAAATGAGCTCGTCACGATCATCCAGACTCGTCTCGTACGGAGTAGCGGCGACGAAGCTGTATCTAAGAGGCAGGCGGAAATGATGCTCCAGCCTCCGCACCTCCGCTTCCCCCAACTCACTACAGTTGGGGACGGGTTCCCGCCTCACCGGCGCAAGCTCCGGACTCTGATCCGCCATCGAGTCGGGAGGAGATCCCTCGTACGAGCTTGAAGACTCCGGGGGAGAAGGAAGTTGCTGGACCGCCTCTACGATTATCCTTGCCAACTCCTCGAACGCCGCCGCAAGGCTCCGCGTCTCCGCTGTGCTCTCACGGCGCATCAAGAAGCAAGGAAAGCCTAAAACCCTGGAAGCCTAGAACAATGAACAGCGCCCCCTATAAACCCCTGAGGGTGGCGGCGCGACCGTTCCGTGCTCCGAGAAAAAGGGGGGGCGCCTTCGTTTCGAATCCGTCAGGATCATCATTACGGGCCTCGGCGACTGCTATAAGCGGCTCCATAACGCCAGCGGAATTCCACCCACCTGAGCCACGCCGGTCCAAAGCCTCGAAAAAATACTCATCCGAGCCTCCTTGGCTCGGGAGTAGGAGGGGGACAAGTGGAGAGGGGGATTTCTACAGCCCACCACAAAGGCAGCCTAACAAGACCCACAAGGTCCAACCAGGCGAGCCCACCCAAGTGATAGCCCACAGGGCCCACTTAGGGAGAAAAGCCCAATAAATAAAGACTCGAGGAACTAACTCTCCCCGGCGGCCTTCTAGGCTCGGAGGGCCCGAGACAACGGTCAGGTCCCAAGGAAGGTCCGGCCTAAAGCCCTCTCCCCATCCGAGAGAGATAGGCTCCAGCCGACCTATCCGACCCCACCCTCGCCGGGCCATGCCTATCGCTCGGACATGAGATAGCATCCCCGAGGCTCGTTAAGACCGGTTGATTATCTGCAGGTGCGGCCGTTCAGAGTCCTCCGCCAGCGGGAGAGTCATGGGAGCTGCCGGACTCCAAGGGGATAACGTCCCCACGATCAGGCCATGAAAGCCCCCGTTAAAGACGTAACTCCCGCCGGGAACCCCTCAGCTTACAGGACTCCTGAAGGCGACGCACTATTTAAGCAAGGGATACCCTCCGGAAGATGGTAAGATGAACTGAGCATTCACACACCCTAAGCTCCTGAGCACGATTCGCTTCACCCTTTGGTGGAGAGGATTCTCGCGCATCAGCTCTCTCCTCCCCCCATTATTGCTTCCACCATAGCTCTACTGACTTAGCCATCGGAGGGTTTTGCTCCAGGGAGATCCCCTGGGCCCCCTGATACGTTTCCCTCTCTTGCAGATTCATCTTCTGGTGATCCACAGCCCGCTCAGGACCCCGCGCGAGATCTCGCCTCTTCAAGGCTGAAAGCCAGTTATTTTATCAAGAAATGAAGAAAAGTCAATGTGGTAACGTAGTCAATGCACAGTCAATGGAGCTAAGACAGTGGTCATCCCAAGTCTGTGCAGTCAAAGTCTGAATTCTTTAGAAATAATGAACAAATCTATTAAGATTCATGCAAGGAAAGGCAGGAAGATAAGGTAGACAAATGACTCATTAGTGGTGATAAATAGGAAGGTAAGGCTGACAAATAGCTCTCTACGGGTAAAAAATAGGTTGTAGTACTGAATATGTGTGAAGTGTTGAAGATGCATGAAGGGGAAGTCCACTTGTGTTTACCCGCCAGCAGAAGAAGCTAAGGACGACAAATGCACACATGCTGACAAATAGACTGCTATGGGTGACATATACCCTCTTAAGGGTGAAAAATAGGTGCCAACAGAGACATTAGCTTAATTGCTTAAGTGTTCGACGTATGTTCTACGCAAACTCTTGTTAACATATTGTTCATTATGTTTTAAAATTGGGTAACGCCATATTTTTTATTTTAATTTGGGCATAGTTTTTAATCGGGAGATATATTCACCACCCCTCTATATCCTATCCTTCCACACATCACTTAGATAAATGAGTAGTGAATATGCACTTTATTTTACTCATGATATTTTATGTCTCCACACCAGGTACACAGAGTGTACCGCCCATGCCAACAACTGCAGGTATGTTTATTTAAATTTATAGATAAATGAGTAGTGAATATGCACTTTATTTTCCTCACGATATTTTTTGTTTACAGGTTTAGTGCCTCTACATCAGGTCTACAGAGTACAATGCTTCCATCACATTCTACTGCTATGTTTATTTAAATTCTTAGTTAAATGATAAGAATTCTATATGTTTACTTATTAAAAATTTTTATTTAATAATGAGCTAAATTCTGATTAACTGCTTCTATTTTACTTGTAACAGGTACGTCGGGCACACCACCTGCGATAGTTGGCTCGTCCGCCCACCCGGGCACACAACAGGCAGACGATGATGTTAGCCATCACGAGGGCGAGCAGGTGGTGTTGCAAGAGGGACGCAAGCCGTGTTGGGTCTTTGGGTAAATATTTAAACTCATGAATCATGTTCGTTATCTATCCATCAACTATATATATAATTGTTGGCTATCATTTTAACATTTGTAATTGCAGGGATAAAGTAGAGCCCAGTGAGGCTTCTCATTTTATTATCAACATTATTGAGCGACATGTGACCGGCCCATATAAGTCATTTCGAAAGTTTCCTCAAGATATATGCGATCGATTGTATGACGAGTTCTTGGTATACGATTTAATCTTTTAAATTACATATTTCCCAACTCCACAATTTCAATCGACTAAATTATAAAATTTGAATTCTTGAAAGCAAGGATATCAGTTTGTGAGGCGAGTTGACGCTGGACGAGCTCGACGTGTATGGGAGGCCACAGGAACTGTAAATTATAAGTATCATTTACACGGTTGTCCGGAACGTGCCAAGGCTCTAGCCGGGGGGAGCGAGGATCGTGGCCTTTGGAAGGCACACGGCCCCACATGGATGAGGAGGGAGCACTGGGAGGACCTCTGTGATAGATGGGCCAAGTCTAATTGGATGGCCAAATCCGCAAAAGCCAAAGCCGCACGTGCGTTACATCTAGACGTCCATCTTCATACTTCTAGATCCGTTTCCTTCGCGACCCAGAAGGAGAGATTGGTAAGTAATCATCTTAATTTTATTATAATTTATTTCTTATATGTCCCTATTTATTCTCTATAACATGTATAATATGAAAAGAAGAGGGGTGGTATGGTCTCGTACCGCGATTTATTTGCTACAGTTCACCAAAAGAAGGGGACATATCAGTATGTGAGCGAGAGAGCTCGCTCGGTAGTGTAAGATTATATACATACACATTTCTTTTCTATTTCCATTTTTAAATATGATTGATTAATATGACAATTACAATATTTTTTATTCAATTTGTAGGAGTCATATGACAGGCATATGACTGAAAAGTATGGGGACGAGGAGACGCAGCGGCCGCAACTAGATCCTGAGGCATGGGTAGAAGCAGTCGACTGACCGAAGAAAGGACGATTATACAGTTTTGGGCAGAGCTTGGACACCGGCCCGGTTCTAGCATCTTCTTCGGGCTCAGCTTCGTCCTACCCCGGTAGCAGTTCCTTCTCTACTCACTCCATCGACACTTCTACGAGCCAGATTACATCCATCGTCGAACATGCAGTAGACCTAGTTGAGGAACGCATGGAGGCACGCTTTACTCGGGTGGTTGCTACCCTCCTGGCCCAGGAGAGGATTTTGTCTCAAGGAGCACCCTCGAGCACACCACAGCCCTCTCATGTGAGTATTTAATTTAATTTTTAATTTCGTAGACTTTAGAGTTATAATAGAGGAGTATCTGTGATACCAATGTTGTGTGCTTTATAGTCAAAGTCCGAAGCAAGTATATGAATATGTGTGCGCAGTAGGATCTAGAGGGGGGGGTGAATAGATCCTATAAAAATTTTAACCACAATTTTTAAGCCTAAGATAATTTAACACTCAGCTATCAAACCACGAGCTCAGATGATATATGTGAGAACAATATAAATGAAAGTGACAAGAATGCACTAAGAGAATGCTATCTCATAGAATCCACCCAGATCAGATAGATCTAACATACTGCAATACAACCACTTAGCGTATAGGGAAGATCTGTTCATACGCAAACCTGTGAATGGAGGAAGATGATAAGGGCCAATCACACCAATGCAAATCATGACACACAGAATTTTTAGGTGATTCGATCTGCCACGCAGATCTACGTCCACCCCACACTCAAACCTGAGTGTGGCATCCCCTTGCAACAGCAATAACCGCAGACTCAGTCTGCAAACAAACGTTGACTTACAGCTTGACCTAGAGGAACACTCTCCTCTCTTCTTCTGATCAAATTAGAAGGAACCGTGAGTAACACCCAGTTACCCACAACCAGAGGACCAATCCTCTCTTCCTCTGAAGCACAGAGGGAATCATTCTCTTCAACCAGTTTGATCATTCTTCAAATGTCATAGCCATGAGCCACTTTACACCACTGAACAGTCAGCTTCACACTGCTATACAGTCATTTGTCTGCTTTGTCCACCCATTTTCACCCTTAATCCGTAGCTAAAAAGACTTCTTTCATTCTGTGAATTCTTCTATCAGAAGTCGACTTGTAAGCCCTTCCGAGTCAGCTTGAGGTTCTTGGTTTTTAGCTGTTTCACACATGCTGCCTATTATTCACCTTTACACTACTATCTGTCACCACTGTTGCCTATTATTCACCTAGCCCATCTATTTGTTACCCTTAAGGTAGTATCTGTCACCCGTAATGCACATTTGTCAGCCTTAAGGGATATTTTCACCCTTATTCTTCAGCGGGTACAAAGTCTATCTTAAGGTGATATATCGGCTTGTTTCTTCAGCGATTGGAGGCTTCTTCTACAGAGTTGCTTCTAGGGCTGCTGTGACACTACCATGCTTATGCTTACATGAATTCTTCATATATTACAGTTCTTCAAACATACATTCTTCAAGCATACAGACATAACAGTTCAAGCATTCATAGCATTGACATTACAACTCTTCAAGCCTTCATATGAAAATGTTGTTCAAGGCATTAGAAAACATAAGGACATTAGCCAGCACACATCAAATTCATGATATAAAAAACTATTATCATAATATGATTCATAGTGTTAGAAATCATCAAAACCATAGGGCACAACAATAACATTACTACTTAGTTCAAAGAATTCAGCTTTGAGAGTGAAAGAAATCATCTTCATGTTATCTACTTTCAAATTTAAAAAAGTAAAAAGATATTTAACTAGATTTATTAATAATTATATTTATTTAAATCTATTTATTATTAATTTTTTGTGATGTCGGATCCTCATGCAGCCGCTGATGGTGGAGATGCTACGAATAACAAATGAGGATGATGCAGTGGACATCTCTTGATTTTCTTAATGATATTGTGAAAAATGATACATTTCAATTAATGTAACTGTAACTTTTTTTATTCAAAGATTTATGTGTTGTGGACGTTCTTTATTGTAATTTACAATAGGACTTTAACATATTGTGTGTTGTATATGTTGTTTATTGCGTGTTTTATGTTGAGTTGTGTCGATTGTGGTGTATAATTATAGCTTTCAACATGTTTTTAAAATTTTAAAATATATTAAAAAATGTGAGAAAGTTTTCGACGGAATTTCGACCAACTAACAATTCATCGGAACCAATTTCACGCACTTATTTCCTGACGTTTTTATTTTCTAGCGCAAATAGGTCAAAAGGTTTAGACGTATATTCGACCAACTAAATGTTCGTCAGATCTAATTTGAGGAACATGAGTTCCGACGTATTAATTATCCATCTCCAATACGTCGAACATTAACGACGTCTTTTCGACCCAAGGTAGTTTAGTCGGAACTAATTTGATCCACATTAGTTCCGACATATTAATTATCCGTCTCAAATGCGTCGAACATTAAAGACATATTTTCGACACAATAACAGTTCGTCGGAACTAATTTGACCCACAGATTTTCAACGTATTACTTATCCGATTGAAATACGTTGAAAATTAACGACGTATTTCCCACCAAAATAACTTTCATCGGAACTAAATTAACCCAAGTGTTTGCGATGACATAGTGTTTCTGTCGAAAATACGTCGAAAACTTTAGACCTATTTTCAACTAAATTATGTTCCATCGTAATGATTAATTAATATCCATATTGTTAATTACCAATATAAATAGCCACCATAACTTCGACGATATAATTTCGTCGGTAATTTTGGATGAATTGGCGACGCTATTGGAATACGTCGAAATTTGTGACGTAAGATTTTCGACGTCCATATTTCATCGCAAATATGTCAGAAATACGTCAAAAATTCACATTGCGACGTATCTCCGACGTATTTATGATGGCAAATGGACGTCAAAATTTCCCATTTTTCTTGTAGTGTAATGAATCTTTGTGTCAAGAATTTTCAAAGTTAATGCAGGGTGAGTTTGAAATGAGTTTGATAGGTGAGTTACATTTCTCCCTGGGTCTACAAATCATGCAAATGGAGGATGTCATTTTCATTAATAAAAAGAAGTACATGTTGGAGTTGATCAAGAAATATGGGTTCGAGAATTCAAAGGTACACACAACACCAATGTCCACAAGTCTAAAATTGGGTTGTGATGAAAAAGGTAAACTTGTTGATCCCAAACTTTTTAGAGGGATGATTGGATCCTTTCTCTATTTGAGTACAAGCAGACCTGATATACATTTCTTTGTTTGTATATGTGCAAGATTTCAATCATGTCCCAAAGAATTTCATTTGAGTGTTATAAAAAGAATTTTTAGATATCTTGTTGGGATTGCTGATTTGGGTTTATGGTATCCTAGGGGTTCTGTATTTGATTTGATTGCATACACTAATGCTAACTACGTTGGATGCAAAATTGATCGTAAAGGCACCAGCAGTGCCTGTCAGTTTCTACGAGGATGCAGGGTGCACAAGTGCTATGGATCAAACATGAGCAAGTCAATTTTAATGTATTTTTGAATTGTGTTCCCATTTTGTATGATAACACTAGTGAAATAAATTTATCTAAAAATCTCATATAACATTCAAGAACAAAGCATATAGAAATAAGACATCATTTTTTGAGAGACCATGTTGTAAAGGGAGACTTTGAACTTAGGTTTATAGAAACAGATAAACAATTATCAGACATTTTCATAAAACCACTCAATGAAGATAAATTCACATCAATTAGGAGGGAATTAGGCATCTATAGGTTAAATAGTCATGAGGGCATTGACACATAGTGAGGACATTCATTTTGCTTGATTCACAGTGATTTTACTTGAAATAAATTCCTTGAATGCTTGGATATATATATAGAAAGAAACACATTGTCTTGAATTTTTCTATAGCCATAAACATTTTGTCTAAATAAAGCAAGGTTAGAGTGACTAGGGCTTGTGTTGAACCCCGTGCGTAACTTCACTTTAAGGAATTTTCATGATGATCAAATACAATGTGACATCGTCTCATGTAAATAGATGAATGAGTAGGTAGTTGGTTTTGAAAAGTAATGGATTCTCTTTGAAAGGTTGAGTGTTGAACAAAGGCTTATTCTTGTTGATGTCTGAATGCAATCCCTTAGTGCAATACCTCATTACTGAACTGGACTAACATGAAAATAGCTATTTGTGCAGGACTTAGTTGAGAATGAATGGATTCAAATTTACATATGCTGGACTCAACTTGATGTGATGCTGCTGGTTCACATGGCTGACTTGTTTTTCTCTGACATATGAAGAGTAGGGAAAAATGTGGAGAATTGAATGAAATTGGTGACAGGGATATTTGATGGGTATCATTTATGAAAACTGAATTTGAAGGCATTTCTAGTTTGCATTTATCACCCAAGTTTGTGATGGGAATATGTGAATCATGCCCTTTTTGTATTGTCCAACTTGTGTAATTTAATCATCTCCTTTTGTTCTGCGCTAGCAGGTTGGTGTTCAAAATGGAAGCACAAATGCCAAAGGTAATCTTATGCTTAATTATTGTTGATTAGTCTATGGATTGGGGTAAGTAATGGTCAGCATTCCTACTAATCTTGTAACCCACTTAGTTTCATAACTAGCAGTTATCCCCCTTGAGCCATCTTTATTTTTGAATTTTCCAGGCAAAAGTGTCGACTCAAGGAGTCGACACTTTGTCCTATGTGGTTTGTTGCACCGACCGTGCCTTCTCTGCACCGACGCTTTTCAAATCTTGCACCGACCCTCTTTAGCGTCTTTCAAATTGCACCGACCCTGCAGGTCTTTGCACTGACCTCTTCAGTGTTTTTCTAAACTTGCATCGACCATCCTTTGTGTTTTTCAAACAAGCACCAACCCCTTCTATAGCTTGTACATGAAGTGCACCGGCCGTGTATTTTTTTGTGCACCGACTCTGTCAAAGCACGGCCTCTTATCTTTCAGGAGGCTGAAAAGAAATATCGACTCCTTGAGTCGACATTTATTTTCATCCGTTCTGTTCGCCGATTTGTGCGGGCTCGTTGCCCTAAATTGGTTCCCCTCTTTTTGTGCCCCTCTGTGATTGGTTCAAGGGAGAATATCCCTTCCACGTGGCCCTTCGTTCCTTGAGCTATATAAGGTTTGAGATAGGAGTATTTTGCAAGGAAGAAAAAAGGCTTTCAATCTTATCCGGTTTTGGGCTTTTGCAGGGTGAGCACGGCGGCAACATCTCCTCCTCCACACCTGGCGTGCTAAAGATGATTAATGAGAGGGAGATGCAGTCATCTAGCATTCCTCAGTGAACCTACAACGTTCTTCATCAAGAGGATGAGAGAAAAGAAGATGAAGTAAAGAAGAGGGAGTCCGAAAGAACTGTCCAGGGTTTTCATTCATAAAGATATAAAGCAAAATTTCCTTTACATCTCTCTTTGTGGCTGCTATATGATTAGTTCTTATATTGAGCATGTATTAAACATCTGATTTCATTTTTCTCAACTCAAAATATTTGTGTGTGTGTGTGTGCGCGGAGCTGCGTCTCTGTGTGAGAATTCAGTGTGGGGTGAGCTCCCCATGTTCGTGTGTGTGTGTGATGTGTGGTAGCGTCTTGAGGCTAGGCCTCGTGTGTGGTTTGCTGCAAAAGCAGCATGTGTGGTGTTGGGGTTCGTCCCCGTGTTGCTGCTTTTGTAGCGTGTAGTGAAGTCTCACCGGGTTCGGTGAGGGGTGGACGTAGGGAGCCCGTCGTGGTCCCAAACCACCTAAAAAATTATGGTGTCTATGTGAATGCTAGTGTGTCTGTTCCATATCTCCTACCTCCATTCACAGGTTGGTTTGATCACTGTGGTTCTCATCGCTTATAGATTCACTCATACATACCGTTTAGCTCAGTTTGTCTATCTACCGCGTGCGTGAACTTCTCCATACATTAGTGTTTGTTAAGCTTGTGCTGTGTGGGCTTGAGTTTTAATCGGTCATAAATTTTTATAGAGGGATCTATTCACCCCCCTCTAGATCCGTGTTACTGCACTTTGGGACCCAACAATTGGTATCAGAGCTTGGCTCTGTAATCACAAGATCTAACGATCTTCAGAGGGATCCTTGTGTGGTTTCAATCATGAACTCTTCTGTAGGTAACGTTTCGATGAGCTGCTTACCTGTTTTTGATGGCAATGATTTTAATTCTTGGTTGGGCAAACTTTTTAGGACTATAAATTTTGTTAATCCTAATCTTTAGAAATTGATTCATGATGGTCCTCACAAATTGCCTCTGGATGAGACGAAGTGGTCCAACCGAGATAGATTGAAGAACCATGAGAATGTTACTATCTTGAGCCTGTTGAAAGCCTCTGTGAATGCCAATATGTTTACATTTGTCTCTTCTTGCAGAACGGCAAAAGAGCTCATGGACTGATTGATCGAAGCTCAAGAGAAGGAAAAACAAGAAGGTCTAATAGCTGAGGATGTTGATCAAAACACTAATGAGAATGCAGAAGAGGTAAACTCTAATTCTGATGAAGAAATGTCATTTGGAGAATTGGTTGATGCTTATGAGGAGTTGTCAAGTAGATACAAGAAGATCAAGTCTGAAAATAAAACACTGAAGAAGAAACTTAATGAAAATATGCATGATGACATTCTTTATGAAAAATGCATTGATTTAAATTCAAAAATTGAAAATCTAGAGAATGAGAATGAACACTTGTTGTGCAAAATCTCCCTGCTTGAGGAAACTGAAAGAAGTCTCAGAAACAAGTTAGATTCTCTATCTGATGATGAAAAATTATTTGAGAAATTACTTGATTCTGAAGTTGATAGCAAGTCCATCATGGAAGAAAATGAGCTGTTAAAATCTGAAAATAAAAAGTTAAAACAATTGAACTTAACCATGTCTGAAAGACTCCTGACTCTTGAAAAGGTAAGTCTATGGTTGTTCAAGAAAGTGAAAATGTGAGTCTGTTAAGACAGGAAATATAGACCCACAAAACCATCAATGCCACATTGAATTAAAAAGTCATTTCTTGTGAAAATGAGAACGCTTCTTATGAACTCCACATTGCTTCACTTGAATCTGAAATTTCTTATTTGAACAAGTCTCTGGCTAGATTTGTAAGCGGGGAAGAGAATTTAAACAAGATTTTGGGGACTAAAGTGAATTTCCAACGAGAAGGACTCAAGTATAATCCTAGTAGAAAGGAAGCTTTTAGCCTAAAAACAAAAACTTCATTTGTGCATGCCTCATGCTCTTCCGATACTACAAATACTTTTACTACTGAGAAACCAAAGTCTAATGTGCAAGCCAAAACATCTCATATGAATTACCATGCTTCAAAGCAAACGAACATGTCATGTCACTACTATAATAGGCTTGGACATTTGATGTATGATTGTGGTTTGATGAGAGAAGATGATTTGAATGCTCGTAGAAAGCATGCTGTGAAATTCCACACTGCACAGAAAAAGAATATTGAATATTTTCACTGTGGAAAACTAGGTCACATGTTGAAAGATTGTTGGCGGTTGAAAAGGAAAAACAAACCTCATCCTCAAGATGATAGACCTCCTGTCTATATACAAAAGTCAACCACTAATGTCCATACAAGGAAAACGAGTCAACATACACATTGTCATTATTGTGGTCGATTTGGACATTTGATGGATGATTGTTCTTTAATGCATTTTGATGATGTGAATGCCAAGAGAATGTGGAAAGCACCCACTAGAGGTGCAACTAACCCCCTGGGGCCCAAGATGACTTGGGTACCCAAAACTTCCAAATGAGAGATTTATTTTGCAGGGGTGCCTTGAGGTGGAGGAATTTGGTCATAAATAAAGACCCGTCAAGGCAAAGAAAATGAAGTGCTTGTGTGGTAATCACTTTCACTGTTGCTTCCTTGTGTGAATAACTATCAAATTTTACAGTTGTTCATAGAGTCTTCTATACTCACTCTTGCTTCTTTTTATGAATAACAGTTAAATTTTTGCACATATAGTATACACACTTAACCTCTTGCACAAATCATACAAATCCTTGCATACTTGTTAATAGAAATAAATTTCAATCATCTTCCATTTTCATGCACACACTGGCACATATTTCATATACTTGTGTGTTTGAATGCCATGATTAACTGGTATATCAAATGGTGATTGCCGAAAGCTGGATTATGTCCAGCTGGAAGCTTTCCTCATGCGTGATGATGGTCTTCGGACCTAAGTCCTCCGCCACGTACCGATGATCAATCTGCTTGAAAAACTCATCCCAGTGCATGTTTGAGTGTATATAATATACATCCTTCAGTTTTTGATTTCTCCTATGACCTAACTTCCTTGCTAAAGAAAATTGCATTGATCAAGGCATGTTTGTCACATGGCACATATTAAGGGGGAGGTTTTGCTCATAACTGTGCATACACTTAGGGGGAGACATATCTATGATTATACTAATTCATCTTATACTATCAGTACAATCACTCATACTATATGTACTTTTGAGACTAATGACTCCATTCAATAAGGATTTCAGTCATTCCACTCAACACTCTTGAGGACACTTAAATCCCTACGTCAAAGTCGCGTGTCTCGTGAGGAAAAAACTGTCAGTCCCACCAAAAATCTCAATAAGTAGTTTTGGAACCGAGTAGTCGGGAATCCTCCCTGAAACAAAGGAGGAAACTCGGATCGAAAAGTGACAAATATCTACATTACCAATAAGTGACGAAACTGAGTAACCGGGAAATGTCCCTGAAACAAAGGACATAACTCGTGTCAAAAGGTTAGTCAACCTAATTATTTTTAAATAAAAAAAATTTTGGGACTGTGCGAAGCTACCAAAAGTCGAGCATGGTGTATGGAAGTGTAGGGAGGAAATGTTCTTTTTAGTGCTTATTAGAAAATTTGATAATCCATATTGTCTTGAAAGTCACTTCTCTTAAGACACATATTCACCTTGGGCTTGATTGTGTGAATGTATTTCTTGAATCAGTCAACTTTCATGGTTTATGCAGTACCATCTTCCTGTAAGCACGACCTTCTTAATATTGTTCATGGACTTCATGCTCAACTCAATTGCACTCTTCCTTAACCTGTCCCTTAGGGACTTATATGTTTGCTTCTATATCTAATTATGCATGCTTAACTGCTTGAGTGCTTGAATTGCATAAAAAGGACTTGCTTGATTGAACCCTCATCTATGGTGCATGCTCTTCCTGATGGCTATATGAACCCTCACTTGTGCTTCCATGACATCAACTCTTTATAAATAATAAGCTCTGTTGGAGAATTGAAATGGTTGTCTGCCTGTTGGATTAAGTCGGATAGCTTAATCCGATTGTTTGAAATCCCTTAATTCATTGATCAATCCCCTATTTGATAAACCCATTTTCTCATTAATCTCTATCCAAATCAATGGGGTTTCATTCCTTTAACCTTGGCCCTCATTCCATGTGTTTTACATTGAAAATCTCATGTTACAGGGGAAGAGTCGACTCAAAGAGTCAACTTTTATTCCTGTGTCTTCATTTGCTCGCAGGACAGAAGAGGTGCAGAAATGTGTCGACTCAAAGAGTCGACACTTTCCGATCGCTATCCGGTTCACGAACCGGTCTGTCTGGATTCTCTCCCTGTTCCACTAATAAGGCCCCCGCCGCTCTCTAAGTCACTGTAAACCCTTTTCTAACCCACTGCCGCCCTCATTCTACCCTAAATCACCTCCTTGCAAGCCCTCATCTCCTCAAGGCCTAAACCGTGGAATCCCTGCGGCAGTGTGGCACCTGCGGTCTCCTTCTTCTTCGAGCCTCCACCGTGGACTTCCTGCGGCGTCCGCAACTCTCCTTCTTCTCCAAGCACCCGTGGCATCCTCCTTCGAGCCTTCTTTGACTGGAGTTGTGTGTGGCCTGTGGAAACCAGATTCTCCGAAGTCGGCCTCCACCTACTGGATAAACTGCCTAGCTCCATCCTCCATCTACTACAAGTGTGAGGCTTGTTCGAATGGCACCAAAGAAGAGGTCTTTGAAGGAAAGAGATGAAGCCCTCATACTAAGGGAGCTCCGGTGCAAGGACAAGCAAATGTTATGCTAGTCGAGAGAAAGGTACTCCGGCCAAGAGCCGTTGATTTTGAAAGTCTTGAAACTACTTTGCCCGGCTTAATAGAGTTACTTCAGAAGCAACCGAATTTGATTTCCTTTATGTCAGAACATCGGAAAGTTTACCATTCCTTGGCACATCAGTTTTATGGGAATATGGTTGTAAAAAATGATGAGCTGTACACTCAAATTAATGGGCAATCCATTCCCCTCACTATAAAATTAATTGGAAAAGCCTTGGAAATGCCGTATGACACTGGGGGTATCTATAGTGAAGCCATATTTACTGAGGAAGAAGCTTATGAAGCTATGACTGGTGAAGCAATGGTGAAAGGTAGCTCAAGCAAACTCAATGCCAACAATTTTCCACCTCTCCAAAGGATTCTACATCACATGATGACCACAATCTTATTGCCTAGATCAGGAGGAAGAGAACAAGTGACGGATAGACAGAAATTCTTATTTGTCTATATCATGAGTGGCGATCTAGTAAATTTTTCTGCCTTTATCATGGATTACATCACAAGTTGTCAGAAGTCAAAGAATAGGAATCTTTCGTATGGTGCTGCCTTAACACCTATATTTCAATATCTTCACATCAATCTGAATGAGCACATTAGTGACTCTATCAGAGATGCAGATATTTACACATGTCCTTCAATCTGTAGCAACATGGGGTATGAGCTTCTAAATGAACGTCTAGTCCGCACACTTCGGTCTCACAAAGGGAAAGCCCCTGCAGTGGAATTTGATAATAGTGAAGATGATGAACATGAGGAACATGTTAGAAGAACTCAAGTTACTCAACCTGCACGAGTCACTCAGTCTGCTTCTACTGATGACATGTCTTTGCACACCAAGGTTGGTGCTTTAGGAGGTGAACTGAACAAGGTCAAGGAGACTATGGATGGTCTTACTAAGGATGTCTCTGAGTTGAAGCTGCACCACGAAACTTATCTCCAGAAGTTTGCTGCCATGGCCAACTCCATTGACTCTTTGCACTCTGGCCTTGGGGTTCAATGCTCAAAGTATGATGACTTATCAGATTATCTTCGCCGTCCCCCAGCTTCCCCTTAATCCTCCATGGAAACTCCATTTCAATTGGCTCCAATTTCAAGCAATTGTGCTTAACTCTTTCTCCCCCTTTTCTCCTTTTTGTTGATGCCAAAGGGGGAGATGTGTTTTGTGTGAATGCACTTTGAATGTGCTGTCAGGAATGAACTTTTGTTATTTGTTTGTGGAATGCACCCTTGTGGAATGGTTGGTTGGAATGTATCTGTGTGGATATGCTTTGTTGCTATGAATGTATCTTGTGGATTGAAATGTTATGAAACATTTTTTTGATGAATCAAGCAACCCTTCCTTTAGTCTTTATTACTGCAATGCACATAGTATTTTGTCATCATCAAAAAGGGGGAGATTGTTGAACCCCATGCGTAACTTTGCTTTAAAGAATTTTGATGATAATCAAATACAATGTGACATCATCTCATGTAAATAAATGAATGAGTAGGTAGTTGATTTTGAAAGGTAATGGATTCTCTTTGAAAGGTTGAGTGTTGAACAAAGGCTTATTCTTGTTGATGTCTGAATGCAATCCCTTAGTTCAATGCCTCATTACTGAACTGACTAACATGAAAATAGCTATTTGTGTAGGACTTAGTTGAGAATGAATGGATTCAAATTTACATATGCTGGACTCAACTTGATGTGCTGCTGCTGGTTCACATGGCTAACTTGTTTTTCTCTGACATATGAAGAGCAGGGACAAATGTGGAGAATTGAATGAAATTGGTGACAGGGATATTTGATGGGTATCATTTATGAAAACTAAATTCGAAGGCATTTCTAGTTGGCATTTATCACCCAAGTTTGTGATGGGAATATGTGGATCATGCTCTTTTTGTATTGTCCAACTTGTGTAATTCAATCATCTCCTTTTGTTCTGTGCTAGCAGGTTGGTGTTCAAAATGGAAGCACAAATGCCAAAGGTAATCTTGTGCTTAATTATTGTTGATTAGTTTGTGGATTGGGGTAAGTAATGGTCAACATTCTTACTAATCCTGTAACCCACTTAGTTTCATAACTAGCAGTTATCCCCCTTGAGCCTTCTTTGTTTTTGAATTTTCCAGGCAAAAGTGTCGACTCAAGGAGTCGACACTTTGTCCTGTGTGGTTTGTTGCACCGACTGTGTAATACCCCGGTTTGGAAATTGAAATGAAATTGAAATGAATGAATTTCGGAATTTAATATTTAATTCCTTAGTGAATAGGACAAGTGGAATTTTGACTACCTTATAAAAATCTAGAAAAATGGTAATTTGGTAAAGGATAATTTATTTAACAACTTTGTCTTCTGTGGTCAACCCAACAAAAATCCGTAACTAAGTCTAATCAATGGATTGAGCCCAAAGGACACACTTACCTAACCTTAACTCAAACCACGGAATTAGGGCTTAGTACCCCATCAAATGTGCCCAAATCGGTGGAAAATGAAAGACCACGATCTATGGATCGTTTCCCCTCTGCTAATTCACAAAAACCCTAACCCTAAAACTTGTGATCGATCGAGCTTGGGTGAGGTCAACAATTGCTGTGATGTTTTAATCACTCCACTTGCTTCGACGAATTCTCCCAGCACAGAAGGATCCAGAAGGTGTATGAGCTATAAAAATAAAACTCTGCAACCCTACAATCCTTTGGGAGCAGTGGCGGTAGCAGTGGAGATCGATCAAGGGAGATCTCTGGTGATTAGTGGAGGCGTGTCGGCGTCCCTCTTCTTTCTTTCTTCTTCCTTCTTCACCCAATTGAGGTAGGTAATAACGAGCCCAATATAAAGTGTTATATATGGATGGAATCATCGTCTAGTCCTCTTTCTTTTGAGCCAAAAAGCCCTAAATTCCATTAGGTATCATGTGCAAATTTAATGGTTTGGTAGAGGCATGTCAGAATTAGGCCAGAACTTGTTCCCCTTTGATTTCAGTAGCGATTTCAAGCTATAAATCTAAAATTGACTCATGCATCTTGTGGAGTTTATCATGCTCTTTCTATTGGTAGTAAAAGCCCCAAATTCCATGATGTATACCCTTCAAATTTCATGTTTTAATGTGACCCTAGAAACCTCGCCGAAGGCGGGCAAGGGTTGGTTTAATCAGATTTTACCAGACTTGGGCGGTCTTGCGATAGACCACACATCCTGAGATGGGCCGCCATCTGCATGACCACATATCCTGGGATGGGCGGTCATCACCTAGACCACACAACCCCTAACAGGATGGGCGGTCATCACCTAGACTACATATCCTGGATGGACGGTCATCACCTAGACCACACAACCCCTCACAGGATGGGTGGTCATCACCTAGACCACATATCCTGGATGGACGGTCATCACCTAGACCGCCCAACCACTTGGGCAGCCATGCCCTAGCCGCACAAGTACCCTTCAGTCCAGTAGATATAAGGTCCTGTAACGACCGCACATCTATGCAGAAATGACTTAGTGTTAGCTCTACATGATTCATATTAGTATCTTAATTGATAATTAGTAAATTAAAAACCCATATGATAAGTGGTAAATTATACAAGTAAATTTCTGTAAAATGTATGCCTTTTATTCCCACATGATCTTGTTTATTATCATTATCATCTTGATTCATCTTTTTGGCAATCAAATTAATGTAAATCATGATCCTTGATAAATTGACATGAAAATTACGACTGAAATGAATACTAGGTTGCTTGACAGCCATTCTACTCCAGTAGAATGGTTTGACCAATTTATCGACTTTTAATAAGTCATTAGCCCTATTAGTTGTGCTAGCCTTGAACTTACCCCCGGACACTCCATCCGGCGGACTTAACATCATCTTGGGATCTCTGTATATCCCTGCTAAGAATCTAATGAACAACCAGAAACTCCGATTTACGTGACTGAACCGCTGGATTATGAGTCATGGATCGAATTGGGCTAAGAGAGGCATGTGCGGCCAGTAGTGGATCACATATCCTTATAGGCGGCCCTATAATGACCGCATATACCTGGCTTATGCCATTAAGTGTTGGTCGATTAACCTTGATCAATCTTCGATCAAACCATTAAGCCCTGGACTGACCAATAGATAGTAGACTAGGCCCTGGTTTAGTTTTACCCTGTCTTTGGCAGCCCGGAGTCCAATAGGGTGATTTCTTAGCCTTCTAGCCAAGCCCGGGTGGTGCGGCTGGAATATGACCGTTCAAACCTTATGCAGATTCTATTGGACCGCATATCCTTAATACGGCCCCGTATGGCCCGTACATCATGTTCATGGGTCTTAAGGTCTTCTAGACCTGCGCGGCCCATAACTTACTGTTCATCCTTAGAGCGGCACACTGTCAGCCATTCATTCTTGACCTCATGGGCTGAGTTTCAGTCTAGTTCCTATAAGTGCAGCCCAGTATTAGCCGCATATATCCTTTGAGCGGCCTCTATATGACAGTACATCTCTCAGAGATGAGTTTCATCATGTTTTGTGCTCTTGAATCCAAGGACAGATTAGTCCTTTAAATCTTGAACTTCTGGACAGTAATTCCTCTGATTATTTGGCCATAAACTTGACTAAATGTGTAGACAAAACTTGGGATCTTGGATCCGATAAATCAATGCCAACACATCATAAGGGCCCAGTCTGATCCTTGGGAGAGCGCCCGAAAAGTACTTGTGCCCATGGGAGTTTGTAATGACAAGGTGAGACATTGCACCGAGTGCATGACTAGCGTGATGTCTACGACATAATTATCTTGTTATCTCTTGTTACTTGATCGTGCTCGACTTGTTTAAAATAATTGCTGGTGGCCATTTCCTCGTTACAATTTCCTATTACACTTGTTACATGATATTCTTGTTGAAATCCAGGTATCTTATATTTCCTTGACCTTGCAAGATCTTTATATTACGTTGTTTTTCTTCTATATCATCATTTCTTTTCTTATCATTTCATATGAAAATGGAATAATTGGTTAATTACGTAAACTTGCCAGTTATTATCTACTGAGCGTTCGCTCATATAGTTGTCTCCCCCCTTTTTCCAGGCAGCTCAGGTGATGATGCGCTTACCGTTGGGGATGGGCAGGAGTGATGATTGGAGTGTACCAGTTCCAGATGTTGAGTTGGCACAGTTATCCTACTCTTAGTTGTGCCTTAGAGGGTGATTAGCTACAGTTATGATATTATTGTTAAGTTGATATTGCCTCAGTTTGTATTAAAGTTGGTTTAAGGATATTGTACTAGATTTGAAATGTTTCATGACCAATAAAGTTATCTCTTTTCATAGCACATGTGTTAATGCTTAGATTAGCTTATCATTATTTCTAGCTATTTCTGACTGTACGTTCCGATAGTCCACGTCGGGACGTGACAAACTGTGCCTTCTATGCACCGACGCTTTTCAAATCTTGCACTGACCCTCTTTAGCATCTTTCAAATTGCACCGACCCTGTAGGTCTTTGCACCGACCTCTTCAATGTTTTTCTAAACTTGCATCGACCATCCTTTGTGTTTTTCAAACAAGCACCGACCCCTTCTATAGCTTGTGCATGAAGTGCACCGACCGTGTATTTTTTTGTGCACCGACTCTGTCAAAGCACGGCCTCTTATCTTTCAGGAGGCTGAAAAGAAATGTCGACTCCTTGATTTGACATTTATTTTCATCCGTTCTGTTCGCCGGTTCGTGCGGGCTCGTTGCCCCTAAATTGGTTCCCCTCTTTTTATGCCCCTCTGTGATTGGTTCAAGGGAGAATATCCATTCCACGTGGCCCTTCATTCCTTGAGCTATATAAGGTTTGCGATAGGAGTATTTTGCAAGGAAGAAAAAAGGCTTTCAATCTTATCCGATTTTGGGCTTTTACAGGGTGAGCACAGCGACAACATCTCCTCCTGCACACCTGGCGTGCTGAAGATGATTAATGAGAGGGAGATACAGTCATCTAGCATTCCTCAGTGAACCTACAGTGTTCTTCATCAAGGGGATGAGAGAAAAAAAGTTGAAGTAAAGAAGAGGGAGTCCGGAAGAACTGTCCAGGGTTTTCATCCATAAGGATATAAAGCAAAATTTCCTTTACATCTCTCTTTGTGGCTACGATATGATTAGTTCTTATATTGAGCATGTATTGAACATCTGATTTCATTTTTCTCAACTCAAAATATTTATGTGTGTGTACGGAGCTGCGTCTCCTTGTGAGGATTCAGTGTGGGGTGTGAGCTCCTCGTGTTCGTGTGTATGTGTGCTGCGTGGCAGTGTCTTGAGGCTAGGCCTCGTTGTTGACACCCGTTTTATGACCGATAAGTCGGGTCATCTCCTTGTTCACTCTATGTGATGCTCCCAGTTATTCATTCATTCCTTGAGTCTCCTTTATCAGTTTGAAGCTTATTTCATGGGTCTTAGCTCCTTGGTTGAGTATGGTTCTGTGATGTCTCGCCTTGAATGAAGCTTAGCAAGCCCTCTTATCATTTGGATCCTCATTGTTTCTAACGGTCTGCACATGGGGCGTTACTTTCTTCTAACGCATTGTCCCTGGACCATTACATCTTGAAGAGTCCTACGACTTAAGGCTTTATTTCAATCCTTATCCTTTGGTCTATCCATTAAGTCTAACGGTATGTCGTGCAGCTGTTACTTCCCTTCAACGCGTCCACCCATGGCCGTTACTTTCATTCAAGAGTCCTATTGTTTTGATCTGCTTCCGTTGATCTTATCTCTTTTGAGATAAGGTTGAATATAACGGTCTCTCCTGGACGCGTTATTTGCCTGTGACGGTCTATCGTGCAGCCGTTACATCCAACAGAGAGTCCTGGCAGTTCAGGCCTTTTCTCTGCTACTCCGTGGTCGAGATAAGAGTTTGAATTGGTGATTTCTCTTCCAAATCTGATCCTCAGAACCTTCTGTTTGTTTCTATGGACTCTTGGTGATGTTATCTTCGAGGATTTGCTAAGAGTTATCCTCTTTTCTTGCTGGATTATCCTCTGTTCGACCGGAGAATTTGAGGGCCTATAAATAGCACCCTCAACTTCATGGCCCGAGGAAGGAAGATCTGGAGTTTACGTCGAACTGCTGCCGCATCCTGGAGCCACATCCAACCAGGGAGAACTGTTCCTCACGTCCATCTACTTCACGATGAAGGGAGTATTCGTTTCATTGTGTTTGAGTTTCCATCATTATTATCTTGTGTTCTTCTTCTTCCTCTCATCAAAAGCATTGTCCCTCTCCTTGTTTCCACGTTTTGCATCTGTTTTTCATCATCTAAACATCCTCCTATCTTTTAAAAATGCCCAGAGGGGTTAAAAAACCAAAACTTCCCTGGTACTTCCTTTTCCTTTTGAATGATCTTAATTCCCTTAAGAATTGATACTACACTTGTTTAAAGGGCTAATATGGGATTGTTTTCTTGTGTTTCACGTTCTTTGGCAGGTTTACAGGTTCATTACACGAGGCCCAAGTCTTCTGGCCGGCTGGAAGATTTGGAGTTCAAAGAATTCATTAGCTCTTACTGCAGGTTGTTTGACGGTCTTGAGAAGACGCGTTTGGTTCATATAACGGTGCATCGTGCGACCGTCACACTTCTGTGACGCACAGGGTCTGGGCCGTTACATTCAGTTAATCTGTAGATTTCACTGGTTTCTCTCTCCCGTGGGCGGGTGCTTCATCCACTTATTTCCAAGGTATTTTCAAGTCCTTGACTTGTGTTTACTTTGGTGGCGATCACGTTCTTTCCTTAGTATTGGGCATTGATTTCTCTCTCATATCCCTTATTTCCCTTATTTGCTCCACCCATGCGGTGTGTTTTTATTTGCTCCTTGCTCCACGCTCCGACGTGTGTTTTTCTTTTCTTTCTTTAGCTTAGTTTGATTGAGATAGCATGCCCATGCTAGAGCTTGTTCTGATTGCCTAGGTTCATGATTCACATGTCCTTGGGTTGATTGAGATCGTTGATTTTTGCTTATCATCTTTATCATACCACAAACCCACAAAAAGAGAAGGAAGCAAATAAATCAACAGATATTTTTTTGGTGATCACGGTGGGACAACTTGTGTTAATCGTGCTTTTTGATCTCTGTTATACCTGCCATCATTCCTTGTCTGGTTTTCCCCGGATTTCCCTTCTATTTTTTTACTGTTTTTGGTTCTCTGGCTCATATGACGGCCCTGGCTCCCTGCGTTATATTGCTTCTGGCGGTCTGACATTCGACCGTTAAATACTTCTGACGCGGGTCTCATAGACCGTTATATACTCCAGACGGGTATGCATCCCGAGGTGCATTTTCTTTCCGCAGTTTCTGCTGTGATATTCTTGCTTGGGTGTTATCTGACTTCCTCCTTGGTTGGTTTACATATCTACATCATTGTGTGCATAATTGCTTGCTAGATTCTAGGTTAGAATTTGCATGCACCCCGGTGCACATAGGTTCATTCATATTATCATACATTAGATTGCATTTTCTACCTTGGTGTGCAGACCTCTCGTCTCCATATTCCTTGGGGCCGACTAGGAAATCGCACCAGGGACCTCCATAAGTCCCCGCGAGCCGTGGATTCCCACACGGACGCCGGGCCGGTTGTACCTTTCCCACCCCGTGTCTAGGGTTGCATAAGTGGAGGAGTGATCACACTTAGAGTCAAATCAAGCTTTACACCCTCTTCTATCAGGAATCTATTGTTGAGAGCTCACATCAATCAATCCACTAAAGTTCCAAAGGAGAAATCATAAAATCTTGTCGCATCATCTTAAACAACTTGGTTGACTTGGAGTGTTTTCATTTCTTGTCACTTACATCTTTGTTAGAAATCATCTAAGTTTGGTTACTCATTGTGTGGTTGTTTGTGTTGTTTGCATCTTGTCAAGGTTGTTCGTTGCATGTGGAGTTATTTTCGTCCGTTGGAAGCACCTCCTAGAGTCAATTCCTTCTCCAGGTTCTACTCAAATCCGCTTTTCGAACCCACCATGGCTTCTTTCAATCCTCCCCGTTCCCAAGAGGATTCCCTTCCTCAAGGACTTCTGGAAAACCCTACTAGGGTTTTCTCATTCTCTTCTGGAGAGGGGACAACCCCTCTTCCGTCCTCCACCCCCATGGAAGGTGGTCAAGCTACCCCTTCGTTCTCTTCTCCTTCTGCGGGCTCCATTCTCCAAATGATGGCCCAATTGGATCCGGCCCAACTCCAAACTATCTATCAGGCCATGCAAGGATCCAATATCTCCCCTCCCACGATTATGCAGGGTCAATCCAATCCCTCCATCGACCAACCTAGAGTTGGTGGGCCTTCCATCCAACCCACTCCAATTGATCTTACTCCAGTCCAACCTCGGACCATCACCTTTGCTGGCATGGAGACGGGCCAATCTTCTACTTCGGCCCAGCAATCTTTTGACAAAGGGAAGTCTGCCGTCCCTTCTTTCATTCAGTTGGATCATCATATGTCTAGCCCAATGGTTCCACAGGTCCTTATGGGCCCTTCAGATTTCTTGCGCCCTCAGCTAGGGGTTGTCCAAGCCCACTCTAATTTGGGTCAGTCTCCGACCAAATATCCTTCTTATGGGCCCCCTGCCTTGGCTGTTTATCCTTCTGCTCCTTCTTATGGGCTCCCACCTTCTGCTGCGGTTCACCCTTCCGCTCCTCAACTTCAATCATCACCTCTCACTACCCCTGCTCCCTCTAGAGAGCAGGAATTACTTGATAAATGGGCCACCATGCAACAGCAACTCGATTTCCTCCAGAAACGAGTTGGCCCACAGTCCTTGGCAGATGTTCCAGTTCCTAGCTTTCAGAATATCCGGTTCCCTCCGCAGTCTGAGCTCCCCAACTATCGCAAATATGACGGGAACGACAATCCCTTTATTCACGTGAGGGATTTCTTGTATGAATCGGCTCAATTCCAATATGATGATCGCCTTATGGCGTATTTATTCCATCGATCATTGGATGGCGTTGCGTTGGAATGGTTCTACTCTCTGCCACTGGAAGATGCCGAGAGCTTCAAAATAGTGAAGGATAAGTTTATTCAGCGGTTCCAAGACAGAGTTGGCCCGGAATATTCATTCATAGATCTGGTGGCTGAAAAAATGAAACTGGATGAGGAGTTTGCTACTTATGCAGATAGGTGGAGGTAAATGGCCGCTAGAGTGCCCGGCCATATTCCGGAGGAAGAGAAGGTCAAGTTACTTATTTCCAATGCTACTCCGACCTTCCGAAATATCCTGGCCATGAATGACATAGCCAACATGCACCAACTCTACAGCCGGGCGCGGTTCATCCAGACTCAGTTCAAGGATTCTCCCATTCACTCGCTCTTCGAGAATCAAAAGCCCAAGTACCACAAGAAACCTCAAGGGCCGGTCACCGAGGGGGTCCAAACAAACGAGCATGTTCAAGCCGTTGCCTTTCCGTTCCAAACCGCACCTTTCCACTTCCCTCAGAACCCCCGCACTCCCCAGAATCCTGCTCCCCAAAACTACCAGACCACTCCACAAAACCCTCCGCCGCCCACCTTTGCCATTCCACAAAACACCTTCACCGCACCGCAACAACCACCACCACCTCCACAATACCACAACGTTCCTCCACCCAACGACTACAACAACCCTAACAACAAGCGCCCGGCTCCTAAAAGAGCTCAGTACCCTCCCTTGCCAGAAACACTCACAGACATCTTCTCAGCTCTCATGTCGGTGAATGCCATACAGCTCCCCTCGGAACGGCCAAACTGGAATCCGGCCGTTGATCAAACGAAGTATTGTATGTTCCACAGGCAACCGGGACATACCATTGAAGGGTGTTTTCAATTCCGGGACCTAGTATATGATCTTCATGAAGGACAGAGGATAGATTGGGCCAAAATGCACAGGGCCATCACAGAAATCAAAGAGAAGAGAAGGTAGCCGCCGAGGCAGCAAGTATAGCAGCAACAGGTACCGCAGCCACAACAACAGCCGCAGCAGCAACAGCAGCCGGTTCAAGACCTGGGTATTCATCAAAACCCAATGCCAAACCATCCTCCTGCTCCACAGCCTCCGCCGCCGGCACCAGCTCAGGTCAATGTCGTCCAACCCCCAGCTCCCAACCCTGAGTGGTCCTTCGACGATGATAACTCCACGCCTCAGGTCATGGCCCTTCACCACAACTACCATAATCCTCCCCCTTCCCCCATCCTCATACCTACACACCAAACCCCTCCTCCACTCGTCCTTCCTTTCACCCCTATCTCATCACCCGCACCATCACCCGCACCTCCGTCGCACTCACCATTGCTCACATCCGCGACTATCACCCCCTCCCGCTCACGCTTACATCCACTATCGCCATACCGCCGTCTAACCCTCCACTCATCACACCTCCGCCCACTTTCATATCCCCGCTTCCGCTTACATCCACTATCGCCATACCGCCGTCTAACCCTCCACTCATCACACCTCCGCCCACTTTCATATCCCCGCTTCCGCTCGCACCCACTGCCACTAACCCCTCGCCTATCATCCTTTCCACCACACCCTCTTCCGCACCGCTCATCCATCCCACTGGGCCTACTAAATCACTTATCCTAAGCCCATCTGAGGCCGCGGCAGCTTATAACTTTGCCCTACGGAGCGAGCGCATGTTCCACCGAAACTATCCTTCCACTTCCAATCCCCAGTCTTCCCAACCGGCTGCCGAGCAAGAAGAGGCTGAGCCACTACCCGGGACCCAATATGATTTGTTACATCATTTGGATAGGGTGCCCGCCAAGATATCTGTGCTGGAACTGATTAAGAGATCTACCCTTCACCAAGATGCATTAAGAGCCTTTCTTCAAAAGGTGATGGTTAGTGAAGATATGGCAGTTGATAGCCTACCTACCGCACTGGCAACAATCTCCAAGGGGCCAGCCATTACTTTCTCTGAAACCGAGCTTGCACCACCAGAAGCTCGGCAAATGCCGCTGTGCATTACTATCATTCTAAACAAAGTCAGCATTGACGCAACATTGGTTGACACAGGGGCGTCTATCAACGTATGCCCGCTTAGCACTCTAAGGGCTTGCAATCTCTCAGAAGAACTTCTACGCCCAACTCCCACTACCATAGCTGCTTATGACAACTCTCGGCGGGCATGTCACGGGATTGTCACCATTCAAGCTGAGCTTGGGCCTCTTACTATGCCCATGGAATTCTATGTGCTGGACATTGACCCCATGTTCAAGGCTACCTTGGGTCGTCCGTGGATCGATACACTCAGCGCTGTGCCCTCCACTGCACATCAATGCATTAAATTCCCTTTCCAAGGGAGGGTCGTCAAAGTCAAAAGCTTATCCACGGTCCAATCAGTGAAAGCTATTTCAGAGAAGATTCTTCCCACATTGTGGCCAAGCAGTCGGCCTGTTATGTCAGTGCTAGATCTTGACTTTCCTTGGGCTTACGCACCTCACAAGCCCGTCACTGCAGCAGTTGACATCAAGGTGAAGCCCCAGATCCGAGATTCCAAGGGCTGGGACATTATACTGAAGCTAGGCTACCAACCGGGGAGAGGCCTCGGTGCTCAATTGCAGGGAAGAACCAAGCCCATCCCCAAGGGTAGAAAAATGAACAGAAGAGGTCTCGGCTACCGAGAGACCGCATTATCTATGATGGGTGATTCCGGGCCACTCACCTGGGACTACCGTCAACACTTCATTAGAGGGCCTCTCCAGCCCAGCACCTTAACTCCACAGCGAGCTCTGCCAAGGGAAGATATAGTCTGTCCGATTGCCAGTCCGCCCCCGTTGCCAAGAGGGCTAGATGATGATATGCTTGATTACGGCCAAGCCCTTTAGGGGCTAATTCATGAAGAAGACTACCAGAGACAGCAAGAGGTTCGGCTCGTCCAATGGAGGCCGAAGAAGTAGCCAGCTCAGTATCCACGGGAAAAGGGGAGCTCACCGATTGTCTTTTCTTGGTCTCCCTCCCGCTTTCAATCTCTCCTCCAACAATGGGAGTTCTTACCCCGTCTTCCTCCTATCATGATAAATCCATCCTTTATTGATCCACCAGAGATTCTATTTATTCCCTGTGCTTGCGGGCATTGCCCGCCCATTGATCTATCCACTCTATTCACTCCTCCTCCTCCCAACGCCCAACTCCATGAGATGTGGTTCTCTTCCTCCAATCCATTCTTCGATTGCATCTTCCCCGAGCTATTCCCCATGCAGCTCCCGCCTCCTCCATCTTGTTGTGTGGTCTCCACTGATCCCAAAAAAAATGTCAAATTCGAAATGGAGATTTTAGTGGAAGATTATGCTACCTTGTCTCTGTCCTCCTCCCAGGGGCACGAGTCCCCTGCTCCTTCCCTTCCACTAGGTCTTCTTTCTCCTAGGTTAGGATTAGGGTCTATCGAGTCTAGGGAAGTAGAGTCAGGTAGGTCTAGAGAAGTAGGGTCTTGTTCAAGGTCGTCCAACCCTTCCTCCTCTGAGCCGCGCTCGCTTGCGCGTCCTCCCAAATCCGTCCCTGATAGATTCTTGCAAGATCTAGCTCAGCGTTGTCATGCTCTTTTGAAGTGTCCAGAATTTATTGCTACATCAATTGTGATTGAAGATGAAGAGGAAATAGAGGAGGTATGGAGCGACGACGGACTCGGTGTCTATGAAATCTTGGATGGAAAAGATCCGATCAATGAGGACAGCGACGTAGATGACACTGCTGATTTGTATGCATAAGGACTTAAGAAATTCGACGAGCCGTCGTCGGCAGTGGATGAACCTACAAAGGAAATCAATTTAGGAACTGAAGAAGACCCAAGGCCTATCATTATTGCCGCTAATCTCCCTCCACAAGTAGAAGAAGATTTAATTAAGGTTCTGAGGGAGTATAACGATTCTTTCAGCTGGTCTTATGAAGACATGCCAAGTCTTGACCCCTCTTTAGTGGAACATCGACTTGTGCTTAAACCAGGGGCAACACCTGTGAAACAACGGTCAAGAAGATTTCACCCCCACATGGCCTTAAGGATCAAGGAAGAGGTCGACAAGTTATACAAGGCCAGATTCATTAGAGTTGTTCTATATCCTCAGTGGGTGGCAAACATAGTCCCTGTTATCAAGAAAGATGGGAAGGTACGTATTTGCATCGATTTCAGGGATCTCAATAAAGCATGTCCCAAAGATGATTTCCCGTTGTCTTACATAGACGTCCTGGTCGATAGCACCGCCAGGTACGAATCGTTGTCATTTATGGACGGTTACTCAGGCTACAATCAAATCCGTCTCGCTCCGGAAGATCAAGAGAAAACTTCATTTACCACGCCCTGGGGCACGTACTGTTACGTGGTCATGCCATTCGGTTTGAAGAACGCAGGTGCCACCTATCAAAGGGCGATGATGGCCATCTTCTACGACATGATGCATATCTAAATGGAAGCCTACGTGGATGACATTCTGGTGAAGTCAAGAACCAAAGAAGAACACCCCTCTATTCTGGCTAAGGTGCTGCAAAGAGGCACGGAGTACAAGCTTAAGATGAATTCGAAGAAGTGTGTATTCGGAGCCTCCTCAGGGAAGCTGCTAGGCTTCATAGTGAGCAAACGGGAGATCCAGATTGATCCTAACAAAGCACAGGCCGTCATGGACATGCCTCCGCCTAAGAACATTATGGAACTTTGAGGATTGATTGGTCGATTGTAATTTAGTAGAAAATTCATATCCCAACATTCTCAAAGGTGTCGTCCATTTTATGAATTGCTTAAGGCGGGGGTCAAGTTTCAATGGAATCAAGATTATCAGAAGGCCTACGAGGACTTAATGGAATATCTATCTAATCCCCCGATTTTGCAACCTCCTGTCCCTGGGAAACCCCTGATCCTATACATCTCGGTTATTGAGGACTCCCTAGGGACGGTCTTAGCACAAGTAGATGATGAAGGGAACGAGCGGGCTGCTTATTACCTCTCTCGGTTGTTTAACCCAGCTGAGTCCAGATACACCGCCATGGAGAAGACTTGTGCCGCCTTAGTATGGGTAGCTCAGAAGCTTAAACATTATTTCCTTGCCCACCCAGTTAGGTTGATCTCTAGAATGGACCCGATTCGCTATCTCTTAGAAAAACCTATCCTTTCTAGTAGGTTAGCTCACTGGCAGAGCTTCCTCTCTCAATTCGATATCACATTTGTCGTTCAGAAGGCGGTCAAAGGGTACGCCATCGCTGAGCATCTTGCCCATCTTCTATTCCTCATACCGACTCTATTCAAGATGATTTCTCGGATGATCATCTCTCTGTCCTCACCCATCCTCCCTTCTGGTCTCTGCACTTCGATGGTGCACTCAATTCTCAAGGCCGAGGGATCGGCACCGTTCTGCTCACTCCAGAGGGAGTGACTATTCCCTTTGCTTATCAACTTCGATTTCCTGCTACCAACAACATCGCTGAGTATGAAGCTCTCCTGGCTAGATTGAAGCACGCCTATCTCTTGGGTGCGCGTTATTTGAATATCATAGGAGACTCTCAGCTCGTCCTGCGGCAAGTTCTGTCCACTTACCGCACTCGTGACCCCAAACTCAAGCCTTATCAAGATTTGGTCACGCTCCTGGCGAGGCAATTCCGTAAGCTAATCTATATCCATACTCCCTGTTCTCAGAATATTCTAGCGGATGCTCTAGCATCACTTGCTTCCTCCCTATCTTTTTCTCTCAGTCGGAGCACTGAGACTATCATTGTTTAGAGATTGGACGCACCCTCTCTTCAGGATCCTTGGTACATCAACCTTAGGAAAGCTGTAGAGGCGAGGGCTGAGAGGGAAGATCTCAAGGAAGTATCTCTGATGGAGCTAGAAGAAATCCTAGAAGAATAATAATTGCCCTGGTATCATGAAATTGAGTTGTTTTGCAAAGAAGGATCATTCCCAGAAGGGGCGAACGCCGAGCAGCGTAAGTCAATAAGAAGAGCCGCCTCAAGGTATACTATTGTTGCAGGAGAACTATACAGGCGCGCTACTAATGGAATGCTCATGAGATGCTTGGATGATAATGAGGCTTGGAAGGTGGCTGAAGCAGCCCATTCTAGTGAGTGTGGAGGTCATGTCAATGGCCAGGCTCTAGCGAAGAAAATCCTTAGGCAGGGCTACTATTGGCCCACTCTAGAGGAAGATTGCTCCCTCTATGTCCAGAGGTGTCTTAAGTGCCAACTCCATGTCGATAAAATCCATGCTCCAGCTTCATCTCTCCATCCTCTTTCTGCTCCTTGGTCATTCTCTATGTGGGCTTTTGACGTTGTCGGCCCTCTCGGTGATCCTAATTCTCAGATCAAGCAGAAATCCTTTATCCTTACCGCCACTGAGTACTTCACCAAATGGGCCGAAGCTGAGGCGTACGCAGAGATCAAAGCTTCGACGGTGTGCCGCTTCATCATGAAGAATATCATTTCACGGTTTGGAGTGCCAAGCAGCATCATCACCGACAACGTACCCCAGTTCGTCTCTCAAGAGCTCAAGGACCTATGTAAGAAGTTCAATATTACATTGCATCATTCATCTCCATACTATCCTCAAGGCAACGGTCAATCCGAGGCCACTAACAAAACCCTTCTTAAAATCATAAAGAAAACGTGTGAATCTCATAAGTTCTCCGATTGGCCAGAAAGATTAGTGGAAGCTCTGTGGGCTTACCGCACCTCCGTCCGTACTCCTATGGAACAAACTCCCTATGCTCTTACCTACGGGATGGAGGCGGTGCTCCCATATGAGATTTTGATCCCTTCCCTTAGAGTGTAGCTCGATAAGGAACTTAATCTCGATGAACGTCGAGAGGCGTTGCTCGTCCAGTTGGAACTCTTGGATGAGAAGAGGATAAATGCGGCCGATTACGTGTCTGTTTATCAAAAGAGAGTTTCACGTTATTTTCAAAAGAAGGTAATCGAACGTAAATTTCAAAAAGGAGATATGGTTTTGAAACGCAAATTCATTCGGTCTGCAGGTCCTAGGTCTAAATTGCAACCTAACTGGGAAGGGCCATTCGTCATAAAAGAGGCTTATCCAGGGAATGCTTATCGCCTAGTGAATGCCGAAGGTGAGGAGCTCTCTCACGCGTGGAACGGGTTGTATCTTAAGCGTTTCTTTCCTTAAAGTCTAATTAGTGCCACCCCGGCAGCAAGCGGTTCCTCCCTTTCACTAAAAAGAGGTCCCGAGCAAGGCAATCACACACTACACGACATCCCTGGTCAGGTTTTCCACTTTAAAAGACACCGTTTCTCCTTAGCCATTCTTTGGGGGAAAGTCTAAGTCCCTGTTCGTTTCTTCCTTCGGCTGAATCCAGGGGCAAGAGGTGAATAAGGAGGCGACAACCAATCCAGGCACCCTGACAAGAGGAGGTCTCAAATAGGGGCAGTCCGTTATGACCTGATGCCACAAGCAAAGAAACAAGGAGAAAAGAAAGCAAAGGACAAAATCAAAAGCATCATCTTAAAGGTCTATTGAATATGATTCCAAAGCTCCAGAAAGGCAAGAAAAAGAATCTAGGCATGACAAGAGTGGCAATACAGTTCCCCGCGGGACGAATGAGCCCGGTCGTACGCATGCCTAGAGTGGACTAAGGTTCGATGACGGACATAAAGCCCCGGCGCAACATACCAAGTTTCTAATGGGTCGTCTGGAGAGGAACCCAAGTCCTAAAAACTTCCAAATCTGGCCTAAGCTTACCCCCGTATTCTATTTTCCTTTTTAGGATTGAAACTAGTACCCTGGATATGGCCCAAGTAGAAACACCGTCATGAAAATCTGGGCCTTGGTCAGGGTTTGTCACCTCATTGCACCCCAACCTCGGGACTCTCAATACAATGCAGAGGGCTCACATTGCTAGGGGAAAGCACTGATTTTCAAAAATCCAAAAACAACATACATTTCAAAAATCCAAAAACAATACATTTCAAAAATCCAAAAATAATATATTTTCAAAATCCAAAAACAACAATATATTTTCAAAATCCAAAAACAATATTTTTTCAAAATCCAAAAATAACATATATTTTCAAAATCCAAAACATCATATATTTCAAAGTCAAACAAAAAAATCACATATTTCAGAACAGCAAAAACATCAAAAATCCAAAATCAAACAAAAAAATCACATACTTCAAAACCCAAAAACATCAACTATTTTCCAAAATCTCACAAAAATTCAAATATATTTTCCAAAATGTAAAAAATACCATCATATGCATCGCATTAGTTCTATTATGTTTTTCCTGCCTATTTAATAAGGCTCCACCCCTTGACCAAATATCAAGAAACGGTCGTTATCTAACTTACTTCAGGGCAAGGGATTGAGTCTAAGAACAGATCTAACTTGTTCCATGTTAAGTGTGTGCAGAATGCAGGATCAAGACCAAAGCTCAAACCTCACAACTATGCAGGTTCAAGACTGTGACGCGCCAGGTACAGGCCGTCACATTCACTTAATGGTCCATGCTAGACCGTTACATCTCTTTAGGCCTTCGCTTCGATTCTCTCAGCAGCTCTCTCTCTAACGGCCTGGGGCACGACCGTTATTCTTCCCAACGGTCTATCGATGGACCGTTACTTCTTCCAGAGAATTTAGTTATCAGAGCATACTCTATAACGGCCTATCTACCCACCGTTATCTCCTTCTAACGGTCCTGCTCAGATCCGTTACATTCTTCAGAGGCTCTGTTTTCTAGATCATTCTAGCCAAGTCAAGCCACAACTCATGACCATTCAATTAAGGCAAATCCCATATGAACTTAATGCAACATAAGATTGATAAAATTCCAACTCTGATTGTCAAATACACCTTTCATGAAAGTGAAATCAAGCTACATTCAGTTTCTTATCCGCAAGAGGGCGGGTCTTCCTCAACTCTTTCGCGTAGCCACGGCGCGCTTCATCGTTCTCTTCAACTTCTTATTGCCACGGACGTACCTTGCTGATCTCCCACATGGTCAGTATGTTCCGGATCGCTCTTTCATCTTCCTCGGTCCCCATCTTCCTAGGAAGAAGGGGAGGGTAGTGTGATAGTACAGAAACTTCAATTCGGGGTAGTCCGATCTGAAGATGGCACCGATGCGGGTTGTAGATCGCCATGGTAGTATTTCCCAGTAGCTGGAGGTCCAGGCCTTGACGCCGCGGTATTCTAAGAAGAGTGCTTCGAAGGATTCTTGGTCGCATGATGAATTTCTCAATTGGCAAAATATTGAAGAAGAGGCGCCATTCATCCCATGTTTTCTTGTCCACCGTCATGCATTCAACCTGTGAAGAAAAACCAGATGCCCCTCCAATGAAGAAGAGAGGGTGGCTCCCAAAGATCCGGCTAGAAGAAGTAATATCCTCCTTTGGTTGGAATTTGATTCTCACTCCCATCCAACACTCAAGGAGTATCATGGAACTGAACAAAGGTCCTCCTAGGCAAGCCGAGGTTAGTCTTCATAGAGATATGAGAGGATCGCTTGAGAGATGGACATTCCCCGCCACAACCCACTAATAATGCTGAGATTTTGGGTATCTAAAAGGTGGTCGGTAGTAGTGAAAAGAAAGACTCCACATAAGCAAACCACCACCGCCTTGGCTATTGCTTCATGTCTCTCCCACTTGTTCTTGCAATGAGAGACTATCCATTGTGCCAAGGGTATCAAGTGTATGTGGTGTGGGCTGATCATGGTCCTCACGTCCTTTGGATTATGGATGAAATCACTCAAGATCAAGGATGGGTCAATAGGCTCAACCGTGTAGCAAACTAGGTCTTCATCTCCCGCCTTAGTCTTAGGAAGGGCTAGGTAGGTTTCCACCTCCTCTAATAGGACTGTTGCTTCAAAGGAAGGGAAGATGAAGGTGTGTGTTGGTAGATGCCACAATTCTTTGAGGGCTGAAATACTAGGCCAATCTAATATCAATTTCTGGAAATTCTTGCCTAAAACCAAGAGAGGTTGAAGGTGCCATGCTTTAAGGATTGATGTAACCTCTAAAGGGAGTGCCTTTACCATGGGAGCCACCCACTTCAGATTAGAATAGCATCTTGGACCAGGGAGAGGCTTGAAGAGAAGAAGAAAAAAAAGAAAATCATGAGGAAGAAGATGAAGTGCAAAAATTTCTGAACTTGGTTAGGTTATGGAAGCTTACCACTCTTTGAGCATTAGAGCTTAGATGCTTGGAGAATGAGGTCAGCCTTTGTAGCTCTCCATACTCCTTTCTTGCAGCTTTGGGTCCGGTGTAGACTTTCTCCTCCATAGCCATCGCCTCGAAGCTTCACTTCATCTTGTTTCCTGCCCTCTAGGAGAGGTTTTTTAGCCCTTCTAGCAGAGAAATTCAGAAAGATACGATTTTGGCTAGGTTTCCAAGTTTTAAAGGTTTGGCTTTGGCTTTAAGGTGATAAGATTCGGATTGGAAGTCTTTATCTTGAGTTTGGGAGAAGTCTAGAACGGATTGGAGGCTTCTTATCTCAGATTTTGCCTCTCACGGCTCAATCCGTCTTGGAGTACAATTCATTCTCTAACAGTCTATCATCGGACCGTCACTTTCATCTGACGCGCCAGATCTGGGTCGTCACATTTTCCTGTGGGTTTAATTTGGTCCAACCTTGTTCTGTCAATCTTAACGGTCTAGCATCAGACCGTTACATTCTTATGACGCGTTCTATCTGAGCCGTTACATTCTCCGCTGATCAGTTTTGGCTTCTTCTTAGTCAATCATTCTCAACGGTCTTGCTCATGACCGTTATCTATCTCTGACGCACTGTGATTGGACCGTCACATTTCCTGCACATTTGGTTAAAGTCTATACATCCCATTCATCATCCTAGTCTATACGGCATTTTGAAGTCTGCACATTCATTCTTCATGTTAAAGTCCATACATCATTTTGAAGTCTGCACATTCATTCTTCATTTTGAAGTCCATACAGCATGTTGAAGTCTATACATTACTTTGAAGCCTGCACATCATTTTTAAAGTCTGCACATTCATTCTTCATGTTGAGGTCTACACAGCCTCAAGTCTATACATCATGTTCAAGTCTACACATTTTGAGGTCCATACACTATTGTTGAAGTCTATACATTCCATGTCTCCCAAAGTCTGTACATTCGTTGGAGTCTATACATTCCATGTCTCCCCAAGTCTGTACATTCGTTGAAGTCTATACATTCTCCCCAAGTCTGCACGTTTGTCAAGTCTATACATCCATTCCTCAAGTCTGTACATTCCACAGTCTCAAGTCCATACATTCTCCAAGTCTGTACAGTCTTCATCCAAAGTCCACACGTCGTTCAAGTATGTACATTCTTGATCCAAGTCTATACATTGCCCAACGTGTGCACATCCCCAAGTCTGTACATTCCTTGTCCAAAGTCCACACATCCTTCAAGTCTGAGCACTCTTTGGCTAAAACGAAGTCTATACATCGTTTGGTCATCTGCACTCCAAGTCTATACATCACTTGGACGAGGTCTGTACATTCATGGTTCAATCCTGCTCTGCCATCTCTAACAGTCTAGCATTTGGCCGTTACTTATATATGACGCACCAGCTCTGAGCCGTTACTTTTCCTGCTGCTCAGTTCTACAAAATTGGGCTCTGTCCTCTCTGACGGCCTCTATCTGATGCGTTACTTGATCCTGACAGTTTGGACTTAGACCGTTACATTGTCTGCTACTGTGATTGAACTATTCCTTCCTGCCTCTGTTTTAGACCTGGCGGTCCACATATCACATTTCATCCACACAATTCTTTCACACATCCACAGGCATTTCCTGCATTTTCTTGCATTCATTCCCATTCATTTTCACATGATCACCTGTTTGCATACACATCCATTCATTCACATAAAAGTCACAATAAAACACAAAAAAGATTTGCATTTTCATTTCATTTTCATATAAGTTATGTACAAGTAAATAAGAAAACCAAAAAAAAAATGCATCACTTGGCCGGCTTATCCGCCGGGCCACCATCATCATCTCCACCCTCCGGCTTCCTCGCCGGTGGTGCTATGGAGGCACTCTCCTCCTGTTGGCCCCTCTCCGCCCTCTCATTCCTCCGTTGACCAGAGGAGCTAACAAGGTAGTCTGCCACTGATCCGGCACGAGCAGCACTCCTCGGCGCTCCGCTCTGAGAGACGCTCCGCTCGGTCCTCGGCCCATCATCCGTATGGTCCTCTCCAAGGTCTGAACCTCGACCTTCATGTCGTGGGCCTCGAGTTACGCAGCTCATGCCTCGGACCGGTATCTCTCGAAATCTACTGTCTGCGTTGCCATCCGCGCAAGCTCTCCTCTCAATAGGGCCACCTCTGCTCGTAAGACCTCTGCCTCAGTCTGAGCCAGTTTCACCTCGGCCGTTGTTGTGGCTAGCTCTCTCGCCTGTAGTTTGCATTTCATATAGTTAGCCGCATAAGCATTTAATTTGCATAAGCATAAGCATTTTTTTTGAGTTTAGCATTTAGCATCTTACCCGCTCCGCGAGGGTGGCCTCCGCCTCCTCAGCCCGGGCAACCGCTCAGGCGAACTCGGCATCCCGCTCAGCTCTGTCCCCGGTAGGCTGTGAGGAAGATGATGGGGCATCCTGATGTGACACAACCTAGGACTCAACAAGCAAGCACAATTAAGCATTCAAAACGGACCGATAATAGCAACCGCTCACCCGATGCTCACTAAGACCCAGGCTAACTTGGCAATGCCAAGGGGAGGTTGTGTGGGCTAGGCCCTTGCTGGTAGAGGGACAGCAAGGACAAGGTTTGATTCCCCAAGAGTATGGCTGCCCAAATCAAGGGTCTGACGAAGTGCCAAAGGGCACGGTTTCCACTCTCTTCCCACGATGATCACTTATAGCAAATGAGCTTAAGGATCGGGCTCTCGTCACGGCCAGCGGAGTTTATGAACTAATATTGAAAGAACAAGCATGAATTAGAGTAAAGTTTTGGAGCACTCACTCGATCGGTTTGAAGAAACCGGTCCCGCTCGGAGACGAGGGCGAGAGGGGAAGCGTGGGTTCCCCACACGCCGCGTCGGGGTAGCTTGACCTATTTAAGCTATTACAACACTACACCCCATGCAAGGGGGGGATCGTGGGGAAGGGAAGATGATAGTTACATCCAAACACTACCTCCACACAGGGAGGGGCCTTCAGCCGGCCAAGCGGGGAGGGGAATTTGAGAAGGGAACACCGAAGATGGGAGGTTGCCGATTCTGCCCAGTTCTGTGGGTGCTGACAGGAGACTGATGAATTGACTTCTGCAACTGCTACCGAATTTTTTTGGGAACGAAACCACCTGGAAAGACTTCGTAGTAGGCCGGGGAAGTCATCCAAATTTTATTAATTTCTTCTGTCGTCGATGCTGGTCTGGGTGGAGGCCCGAACAAGGAGGCAGATTCTCGGACTGGCAGCTCCTGGTTTCCAACAGCAGGTTGCAGAGGTTGCCTCGATAGCTCCCGAACTCAGAATCGAGCACCGTTGGAGTCGTTGGAATCGTGGATGAGTCTTCTTCACAGAAAAACTGACGAGGAAGCTAAACGATGCCGGAGAAGACCAGGAAACTCTGAACAATGACGACAAGTCAGTGTAGACTGTGGGAAGTAGAACCACGTGGCTGAGGGAGAAAATTGATAACTCCTGCTACAGGATGCCGAACGGAGTTCCGCTTCTTGATTCGGAAAGTAGACAGAAGAAGGAAAAACTTTGCAGAAGGGCTCTTGTCTTGATTCACGTTGTATTTGTCGTGGCAGAGCTTCCAATCACGTTCAGGTGCTCTATTAGGAGAGCTTCGCGCAGTCGAGGGAGAACGGCTCTCCCGGGCAGCACGGTGCTCAGACGACAACGAAACCACTTCCATTGCAAAGAAGACAGGCAGATGCTTCCGACGATAGCTCTTGGACCTCCAGGGACGCCAGGGGGAAGATGGGGTCGCTGCTTCACTCCACTGGTTCTCTGCAGGCTCTCAGCCAAGGTGGAGGAAGGGTGATGGGGTGGCTGCTCTTGGTAGAGTGGAGTGGAGGGAAGGGGATGGGGGTGGCCTACTCAATGGGGAAATGAGTTGGGCGACTTTGGGCTATGGAGGGAAGGGGATTTTCAAATTCAAATGGTCTTGGGAGGTGGAGGGTTGCATGGGGGAGAGGGAAGGGTGCTTGGGAAAGGGATGAGGTGGTTGGAGAGTGGCTTAGTGATTGGGGATGCTCCCTTGGGACTAGGGGGTGGAGTAATGGGATGTGTGGGGAAGGGGAGTGGCCTTTAATGGGGGTAGGTGGGAGAGTGGTGGTTGGGAAGGGAGGAGAGAAAAAAATTTCGAAATTGGGTGTGGAGGAGAGAGAAAGGGGAGTGAAAGAGAGAGATTAAGAGAGGGATGGGTGGGATTATCTCCCTAAGGCTTCTCACCTCACTAATGGATTCACTCTACCATAAAAATAAAGATAGAACTCACAAAATGACATTTTTTTTCATTCATTGATTCATTAAGTTGAAATGGGGGGAATGGGGTCCTATATATAGGAAACCCACATTTCTACAAAAGTCCCTGACAATTGACTTAATGACAAATAACCGAGGGGGTAGGGGGGAGCCCTTGGGCCAAGCCCAATGAATTGGGTCCAATAGCTAACTAGACAACCTAATTACACTCAAACTTAGAAAAATAAACACAAGATCTAGGAACATGACTCAAATAAAAGGGAAAAGACATCAAATGACTCAAATAAAAATTACATAGGACTCAACATTAAATAACTAGACTATGCCGGATGTAACTGGGGCGAGGAGACGAGCTGTGAACGTGGGCATGAGAGGTGATGTCCTCATTATACTCTCGGGGTGCAGAGAACTTGACTCCGTCGAGTAAGTGTCCTTCCCTCCTTGGAAGGTGTAGAAGTGGTACTGCCCTCAAGTCTTTCGAACGAGACCGATCCATCCACCTGTCGAGATAGCGCTCGTATACCTTGCTCCTGGTGGTAGTGACCTGTTCATCCAATATTCGTTCAATGCGCTCACGCTGGGCTCTCTTGGCTGGTGGACTCTTCTCACGGGTGGGTGCTCTCTCAACGGAGGGAATAGGCTTAATATCTTCACTACGTACCACCGTGGGTCCCTTGTATGGCACTAGGTCGGTGACATTGAATGTGGGACTTACCCCATATTCCTCGGGGAGATCTAACTCATAGGCATTTGCACCAATGCGCCTCAAGACCTGGAAGGGACCAGCCCCACGTGGCCTCAATTTGGAGATGGCTCTCGTGGAGAGCCTCTCCATCCTTACCATCACAAAGTCACCCTCATGGAATTCTTGGTGACGTCGATGAGAGTCGGCTCGCCTTTTATAAGTCACATTCTTCTTGCTAATGTGCTTGCGGATCTCTTTATGCAATGTTGTGAATGCAGACATTCTAGGGGTGATGGGTGGACCGGGGAAATCAAAAGTAGACCTATCGTGTAATGATGTAGTGTAGACTTTGGTTAGCCTAGGTGGGCCGGGGCACCCGTAGGTGGCCCTATCATGCAAATTGGTGATAAATATCGGGGGACCAGGACATCCGTAGATGCCTTTGACATGCTTAAGACCCATGATGAATGAAGGAGGACCATGACATCCGAATATGGGCCACTCATACTTTCTACTTGACATGTGGGTGATATGAATGAATGGACTCAACATAGTGTTCATGCCAAGGGGTGTGGTAAGCCTAGACACATGCATGCTTTTCCCAAAGGTGACTTCCATGTGTATAGGTGTGGGACAACTTTTGAACTCCCATTGGAAAGGATCGAATGGATCTAAGAAGGTGGTCATCATGGGGTGGGGCACAACCTTATTTCCTAGGGATATGTGGCCCAAGGTCATGGCTCCCAAGGTGTAACCCGGGTCTAGGATGGGGTGGATTGGATCAAACATGGTGGGTTGGGATAGGGAAAGGTGGGTGGTGGATAAGGTGGTTGGGTCCCATGGGTTCTTTGACCCCCATTGGAAGGGATCAAAGGGATCATAAAAAGGGTTATCGAGGGGGAGGGGCCCTATGTCCTCAAGATCTTCAAGTAGTGGTGAGTCATCCTCCTCTAATGAGACAATGGGGCCAAAGTTCTTGGTGGGTGGGTCGGCCATGAAGGGAGGGTTTGGCTCTCTACCTAAGATAAGTAGCTCTAAATTGAGGAGAAGGCTGGGCTCATCGGGTGTAGGGAGGAATAGAAGGAGGTCGCTAGTGTAGCAACCAATGGTGCAAATCGAGGTGATAGACCCGATGCATAGGTGTAGGAGGCCAAGGCTCCTAGGTTGTTCGGCCATAGGGGTCAACATGCTAGTGAACTCAATTTGCCATGCTAAGCCTCTAAGAAAATCTTCTAAGGTCTCAACTTGATAAGATGATTGGATTGTGGTGTGATAAGAGGAGATGGGCACTATGGGATGGTTTTCCTTCATGGGTGGGAAATCAGGGGCCATGATCTCTCTTATTGGGCTCTTCTTTAGCCAACTATCAAGGGTTTCCCCTAAGATGAGATTGACTCCAACTAGAGATGGTGATGTAAGATGAAGACCCTCGTGTGTTGTTTCTTCTTCAATTTGGACTTGAGTTTTCTCCAAGGTGGAGAGTGGGTTTGGAGTGTTCACCACTATGGGGTGGGGCATGGGTTCTTCTTCCAAGGAGGTGAGAGGGGATTTTGAGGGTGTGGTGATGATTGGGGCATAGTGTATCCGGGGTGGTAGGTGGTGGGAAACGTGGGTTAGGATAGGTAAGGGTAGTAGTGGAGGCTTTGGACATGGGAGTTTTGGGGGAGGGAGTGGGAGATGAGTTGGTTGGGGTGGCTTGAGTTGGTCAGTCTTGGGGGGAGTGTCACTTATAGGGAAAAATGGAGGGGTAGTGGTCGTCCTTATTGGAGAAACTGGGTCAGTTAGGGGTCTCTTCCCCTTAGGATCGGCCAGTTGTGGGGGGGTGGAAGTGGGGGGCAATTGGGTCTGGATAGTGAGGTTTGTGGAAGGAGGTTTTGGTTGGGGTGTGGGGATCCTCATGGGATTTGGCGGAGAGGTGGGTGCTTGGTTTATTTGGGTCTTAAGGGAGAGGACTTGGTCACGAAGTGTAGTTATGATGGTTGAGAGGTGATTTGTTGGGAGTGGTGGGGGTGGAGACCAAAGGTCGGTCTTAAGTTGGCCGGGTGGGGATGGAGGAGTGGTAGTGCTCCTCGGGTTAGGGGTGCTTGAGTAGGAGGGGTGGGAATGTTTGGGGATGTAGATCTTTCTAAGTTCTTTCTTCATCTCTTCCCATGAGGAGATGGGCTCTTGCCCCCTAACCCTTCTTAATCCCTCTATGTGTTCCCACTTACTTTTGACTTGACCCCGAAACTGTCCCTTGGCCCTTCGGACTCTCGCGGATCGATATACCCAATTCTTGTCAAAGTACTTTTCTATGGTAGCCTCCCACCTAAGATAGTCACTAGAACGTGATCTGTCAAAGGTAATATCTCTATCTAGGATGAAGTCTATGGGTGGTGAGTAGGCTAAGTAGGTGGTCATGATGATCGGGGGGATCAATGCAAGGGTCGGATTGATGATGACACCAATGCAAGCATGCCCTAGGACTTGACTTGATAGAGACAAGTCAATGACTTGCTCTGATACCAATTCATGTGACACAACCTTGGACTCAACAAGCAAGCACAATTAAGCATTCAAAACGGACCGATAATAGCAACCGCTCACCCGATGCTCACTAAGACCCGGGGTAACTTGGCAATGCCAAGGGGAGGTTGTGTGGGCTAGGCCCTTGCTGGTAGAGGGCCAGCAAGGCCAAGATTTGATTCCCCAAGGGTATGGCTGCCCAAATCAAGGGTCCGACGAAGTGCCAAAGGGCACGGGTTCCACTCTCTTCCCACGATGATCACTTATAGCAAATGAGCTTAAGGATCGGGCTCTCGTCACGGCCAGTGGAGTTTATGAACTAATATTGAAAGAACAAGCATGAATTAGAGTAAAGTTTTGGAGCACTCACTCGACCGGTTTGAAGAAACCGGTCCCGCTCGGAGACGAGGGCGAGCGGGGAAGCGTGGGTTCCCCACACGCCGCGCCGGGGTAGCTTGACCTGTTTAAGCTATTACAACACTACACCCCATGCAAGGGGGGGATCGTGGGGAAGGGAAGATGATAGTTACATCCAAACACTACCTCCACACAGGGAGGGGCCTTCAGCCAGCCAAGCGAGAAGGGGAATTTGAGAAGGGAACACCGAAGATGGGAGGTTGCCGATTCTGCCCAGTTCTATGGGTGCTGACAGGAGACTGATGAATTGACTACTGCAACTGCTACCGAATTTTTTTGGGGACAAACCACTTGAAAAATCTTCGTAGTAGGCCGGGGAAGTCGTCAAAATTTTATTAATTTCTTCTATCGTCGATGCTGGTCTGGGTGGAGGCCCGAACAAGGAGGCAGATTCTCGGACTGACAGCTCCTGGTTTCCAACAGCAGGTTGCAGAGGTTGCCCCGACAGCTCCCGAACTCAGAATCGAGCACCGTTGGAGTCGTTGGAATCGTGGATGAGTCTTCTTCACAGAAAAACTAACGAGGAAGCCAAACGATGCCGGAGAAGACCAGGAAACTCTAAACAATGATGACAAGTCGGTGCAGACTGTGGGAAGCAGAACCGCGTGGCTAAGGGAGAAAATTGATAACTCCTGCTACAGCATGCCGGACGGAGTTCCGCTTCTTGATTCTGAAAGTAGACAGAAGGAGGAAAAACTTTGCAGAAGGGCTCTTGTCTTGATTCACGCTGTATTTGTCATGGTAGAGCTTCCAATCACGTTCAGGTGCTCTGTCAGGAGAGCTTCACGCAGTCGAGGGAGAACGGCTCTCCCAGGCAGCACGGTGCTCGGACGACAACGAAACCACTTCCGTTGCGAAGAAGATAGGCAGACGCTTCTGTCGATAGCTCTTGGACCTCCAGGGATGCCAGGGGGAAGACGGGGTTGCTGCTGCACTCCACTGGTTCTCTGCAGGCTCTCAGCCAAGGTGGAGGAAGGGTGATGGGGTGGCTGCTCTTAGTAGAGTGGAGTGGAGGGAAGGGGATGGGGGTGGCCTACTCAATGGGGAAATGAGTTGGGCAACTTTGGGCTATGGAGAGAAGGGTATATTCAAATTCAAATGGTCTTGGGAGGTGGAGGGTTGCATAGGGGAGAGGGAAGGGTGCTTGGGAAAGGGATGAGGTGGTTGGAGAGTGGCTTAGTGATTGGGGATGCTCCCTTGGGACTAGGGGGTGGAGTAATGGGATGTGTGGGGAAGGGGAGTGGCCTTTAATGGGGGTAGGTGGGAGAGTGGTGGTTGGGAAGGGAGGAGAGAGAAAATTTTGAAATTTGGTGTGAAGGAGAGAGAAAGGGAGTGAAAGAGAGAGATTAAGAGAGGGATGGGTGGGATTATCTCCCTAAGGCTTCTCACCTCACAAATGGATTCACTCCACCATAAAAATAATGATAGAACTCACAAAATGACATTTTTTTTCATTCATTGATTCATTAAGTTGAAATGGGGGGAATGGGGTCATATATATAGGAAACCCACATTTCTACAAAAGTCCTTGACAATTGACTTAATGACAAATAACTGAGGGGGTAGGGGGGAGCCCTTGGGCCAAGCCCAATGAATTGGGCCCAATAGCTAACTAGACAACCTAATTACACTCAAACTTAGGAAATAAACACAAGACCTAGGAACATGACTCAAATAAAAGGGAAAATACATCAAATGACTCAAATAAAAATTACATAGGACTCAAAATTAAATAACTAGACCATGCCGGATGCAACCGGGGCGAGGAGACGAGCTGTGAACGTGGGCATGGGAGGTGATGTCCTCATCACATCCGGTCCCACTCTTTGGGCTCCCTCAGCCCGCTGCATTTAGAAATCATTGGTCAGTCAATCACATTCGCATCATAATCATAAACATAATCATTTAGGTCCAAGGTTTTAGAGTTTTACCAGAAGCTCCAGAGCGGCTCGGTACTCGTCCCGCTGCTGGACGGTAGAGTGGAGTAACCCTTCAAGCTCGGCTATCCTTCCTTCAGGGTCTAGCTGCATTTAGAAAGCATATGAGTCAGTGCATATAGAATAAAATTTTCATATAAGAGCATTCAGAGTTTAGAGTTTAGAAATTGCATACCGGTTGTCGGGTACCTCGGTACACCCGGTCCCCGTACAGTCGAGTGAAGGCTTTCAAGTATGCCTCGTCGCTCTCGTCCCGCTCCTTCACTGCTCTGCCCCGCTTGTTCCAGTCGTGGACGTACTTCACCTTCTGGGCGCACCAATCTATGTCGCCGCTAATTCCCTTCGCTGACTTGCCCGGGCGCTCGTCACTGTGGCGTGGAAAGGTCACCTCGGGCTGGTGTAGTCCCCGAGTCCGCAAGATCAACCGGTAGTGGAGTGGCTCGATGATATGGATGCAGTGCAACCATATGTCTCGTCCCTGGTACGAAAGGGCTGCCTCCACCCATGGCTATCCCTCGTAACTCTCACCTCTGTATGGGGTCCATCTCACCTGAAAGCATATTAGTCCATTCATCAAATCATCATTTAGAAGCATATAGAGCATTTAGAAAGCATTTTGAAGTTTCGGGCTTACCGCCGTGTGTGGGAAGGAATCCAAGTCATCCTGGATCGCCCGGGTCAATCTGATGATCGACCCCGGGTCCCTCACGACCACCCATCGCCTCGCGATCGAGATGCGGCCAGCGTGGAGTAGCATGCCTCTCCCGATGCCCGGGAGGTACATGTAGCTCCAGATCTGCATTTAGAAGTCAGTCAACTGCATAATCATTTTCATAAGCATAATCATAATCATATAGAAGGCATTTAAATTGCATTTACCTGTAGGAAAGGTGAGAAGCCGCCCAGCATCGTCTGTCGGTCCGTCGTGCTGAGGGACTCGAACAAGAAGGCTAGCACTGCCGCTCCCCAGGCGTACTTCCCAACTCTACCTAAATCTCTGATCATCGGCAGCAGCCTGCAGCTGATGACATCTGCCCGAGTTGCAAATAGGAGCTTCCCGAACAGTAGCATGAGGAAGCGTATCAGGATGCGATCTCCCTCCGGTCCCGCCTCTACCGCCACTCGTGGGCGCACCTGGTCAATCACTCTACCCAGATGCTCCTCTGGTAGCTCACCCACGGCTATCGCCGCTCCTCTCAGTCCTAAGCTCTCCTACAGTACTGATCGTGAGAGCTGGGATGACGTCTGCCCTGGTCTGATCAAATCTAGCCCCAGCAGCTCCTGGGCCATCTCTCGGTAGTCTCTGTACGTCCACCCGGTCACGGCGGCTCCGTGGACTCTCAGTCCGGTGATCCCCGCTATGTCTTCCAACGTTGGGATCATGTGACCCCACGGGAAGATGAACGCCCTACTAATCGTATCCCACCTCTCGTGCAAAGCGTATAGCAGTGTCGTGTCCATCCGGATCACCTCGATGCTCAGCACCTCGGCGAACCCCATGCCGGCTAACCTCTCTTTCTGGTAATCGGGTAGTGCCTAGTACACCGCCCGGATCTGGAGCCAAGAGATTCTTGTCTGTCTCTTTCCCTGCATTCATTTAGATCATGAGTCAGTCAATTGCATCATAGAATCATTGCATAAAGTATTTAAAATGCAAAACAAAACAAATAATTGAATAATTGAAAACCCAAAAATAAGTTCTGGTCTCTGGTAGTTGTAACGGCCCTAGGGTGGGGCATTACATGTCTCTAACGCGCCTAGGGTGACACGTTAGGCTTGTGACGGTCGTTGGAAGGACCGTCACATTCCCTGCTAATGGGAATTTTTCCCTTTGCATTCCGTGGCTTCTCACTTTGGCCAAAAGGCCTACCAAGCAATCCTAATGGGTGCATATACCCATTTTCTACCCCCCCAATTATACATGCATCCACATAAAAAACTCAAAGAAAATTTTAAATTTAAAAAGATTAGGGCGAAGGCTTACCTCTCGGTCTTGCCCTCTCTTCCTCTTCTTCTCTGGGTCCTTGAGTTCTCCCTCATCCAGGGGAGCCTCTCCTTGATCTTCTTCGGCCGTTAGAGCCTCCTCCTCCTCTGTTGGCCTTTTTCTCGTCGTCTCTTTCTCCACGGGTGGCGGGACGATTTCCCGCTCTATCTGGCGGTGAAGACGGCGGATCACCTTCTTCTTCCCTCTTTCCCTCTTCTTCGGTGGCTGTGGGGCTCGTCGCCGACCATCTTGGGTGGATGACGGAGGTCATCAATTGTTGCTCTCGATTGAGGTTTTGGGCTTTTTGGCGTTTGAGTGTTGTATGAATGAATGAGGATTGTGACCGTTCGGTTTGTTTTTTTTTTGAACGCTCAGGAAATGTGACAGTCTGTCGTCCGACCGTTACAGTCAATGACGCGTACTCCTTTGACCGTCACATGGATTTGAATTGTTTTATTGAAGAATGTGAACCGCCCAGTCTCTAACGGCCCTTCCCTGGTCCGTTACTTTATGTAACGCTCCCTCAGCAGACCGTTACAGCTTGCAAGTTTCTTGATGAATAAATTGGTCTATTTTAATGCTTGAATGATCACATTTTCTGCCATGATGTATATTATTGATGCTTATCATGCGTACAAATGGTTATGCCCTATTTCATGCTCATATCTATTGTTAGCTAACCTCTTTATTCATGAATGAAGTTATGAACAGCATCGTGCTTTGCCGTTCGTCAGACAGGTAAGTCAGGTATTATATCTCGATTCCTTATCCCTTTAATGCATTACTATATGGTATCTATGATATATTACCTCGAGAATCGGCTGGTCATTCATGTGTTCTGGGGTCTAATGTTCCCCTTAAACAAAAATGATGATGATCTAAGTTCACATGTTTAATCGTTGGATAGGCCGTTAGGTTGGAAAATTTGGGGACAATGGTTCTGTCTTGCACGCCGTGGTTGCAGATAGTGTCCTGACCCTGATTTCTCTGGTCTAGTAATATTATTCTCGAGTATCTTGTTATTTTTACTTTTCTTTGTATTTGTTTTAACGATTCTTTTTTATTTTAGCCCAGCATGCATCATCCACATATTTGAGCATTCATGATCTTCATCTGTTCAAGGTGTCTCAATGATGGTGAAGAGCTGTGTTCTTGATCTCGAATGAGGAGAATCATTCCACTCTGAATTAGAAGGTTTCCTTCAATCTGTCGCTTGATCTGGTTGGCTAAAGATTCCTATCTGGAGTTTAGTCAGTTCTCTTTCCTTTCCGTTGCCTCCGACGGCTAGCCCTGTTTCCTTTCCTTAATTGTTAGTTCCTCTAGACTTGCATCCTTTGGTTGGCTCTTTCCTTGTGATCAGTTTGAAGTTTCCCATAAAATTCCTATCGCTTGTTGGTAAAGAACGGGTGTCGTTTTACCTTAACGCCCACTTTTTGATCCACTCCACTTCATTTCCGCTTCATCTCCATATTTCATTTCGCTTTCGCTTCACCTCCGCTCGCTCCCCTGAAAAGAGGACGTTAAGGAGGGGCATCTGTTGACACCCGTTTTATGACCGATAAGTCGGGTCATCTCCTTGTTCACTCTATGTGATGCTCCCAATTATTCATTCATTCCTTGAGTCTCCTTTATCAGTTTGAAGCTTATTTCATGGGTCTTAGCTCCTTGGTTGAGTATGGTTCTGTGATGTCTCGCCTTGAATGAAGCTTAGCAAGCCCTCTTATCATTTGGATCCTCATTGTTTCTAACGGTCTGCACATGGGGCGTTACTTTCTTCTAACGCATTGTCCCTGGACCGTTACATCTTGAAGAGTCCTACGACTTAAGGCTTTGTTTCAATCCTTATCCTTTGGCCTATCCATTAAGTCTAACGGTCTGTCGTGCAGCCGTTACTTCCCTTCAACGCGTTCACCCATGGCCGTTACTTTCATTCAAGAGTCCTATTGTTTTGATCTGCTTCCGTTGATCTTATCTCTTTTGAGATAAGGTTGAATATAATGGTCTCTCTCGGATGCGTTATTTGCCTGTGATGATCTGTCGTACATCCGTTACATCTAACAGAGAGTCCTGGCAGTTCATGCCTTTTTTCTGCTACTCCGTGGTCGAGATAAGAGTTTGAATTGGTGATTTCTCTTCCAAATATGATCCTCAGAACCTTCTGTTTGTTTCTATAGACTCTTGGTGATGTTATCTTCGAGGATTTGCTAAGAGTTATCCTCTTGTCTTGCTGGATTATCCTCTGTTCGACCGGAGAATTTGAGGGCCTATAAATAGCACCTTTAACTTCATGGCCCGAGGGAGGAAGATCTGGAGTTTACGTCAAAGTGCTGCCGCATCCTGGAGCCACATCCAACCAGGGAGAACTGTTCCTCACGTCCATCTGCTTCACGGTGAAGGGAGTATTCGTTTCATTGTGTTTGAGTTTCCATCATTATTATCTTGTGTTCTTCTTCTTCCTCTCTTCAAAAGCATTGTCCCTCTCCTTGTTTCCACGTTCTGCATCTGTTTTTCATCATCTAAACATCCTCCTATCTTTTAAAAATGCCTAGAGGGGTTAAAAAACCAAAACTTCCCTGGTACTTCCCTTTCCTTTTGAATGATCTTAATTCCCTTAAGAATTGATACTACGCTTGTTTAAAGGGCTAATCTGGGATTGTTTTCTTGTGTTTCACGTTCTTTGGCAGGTTTACAGGTTCATTACACGAGGCCCAAGTCTTCTGGCCGGCTGGAAGATTTGGAGTTCAAAGAATTCATAAGCTCTTACTACAGGTTGTCTGACGGTCTTGAGAAGACGCGTCAGGTTCATATAACGGTGCAACGTGTGACCGTCACACTTCTGTGACGCACAGGGTCTGGGCCGTTACATTTAGTTAATCTGTAGATTTCACTGGTTTCTCTCTCCCGTGGGCGGGTGCTTAATCCACTTATTCCAAGGTATTTTTAAGTCCTTGACTTGTGTTTACTTTGGTGGTGATCACGTTCTTTCCTTAGTATTGGGCATTGATTTCTCTCTCATATCCCTTATTTCCCTTATTTGCTCCACCCACGCGGTGTGTTTTTATTTGCTCCTTGCTCCACGCTCCGGCGTGTGTTTTTCTTTTCTTTCTTTAGCTTAGTTTGATTGAGATAGCATGCCCATGCTAGAGCTTGTTCTGATTGCCTAGGTTCATAATTCACATGTCCTTGGGTTGATTGAGATCATTGATTTTTGCTTATCATCTTTATCATACCACAAACCCACAAAAAGAGAAGGAAGCAAATAAATTAACACTCGTGTGTGGTTTGCTGCGAAAGCAGCGTGTGTGGTGTTGGGGTTCGTCCCCATGTTGCTACTTTTGTAGCGTGTAGTGAAGCCTTACTGGGTTCGGTGAGGGGTGGACGTAGGGAGCCCATCGTGGTCCCGAACCACCTAAAAAATCATCGTGTCTATGTGAATGCTAGTGTGTCTGTTCCATATCTCCTACCTCCATTCACAGGTTGGTTTGATCACTATGGTTCTCATCGCTTTTAGATTCACTCATACATGCCGTTTAGCTCAGTTCGTCTATCTACCGCGTGCGTGAACTTCTCCATACATTAGTGTTTGTTAAGCTTGTGCTGTGTGGGCTTGAGTTTTAATCGGTCATAAATTTTTATAGGGGGATCTATTCACCCCCCTCTAGATCCGTGTTACTGCACTTCAGGACGCAACAACTTCAACTACTTCATTAAGGGGGAGAACTAAATGGCGGATTAAGGGAGTCCAATTGATTCTTTATATGGGATTTTGAACCACATTTTTGAGCCCACGCCCCTTGGATTACTACAAGATAGAATTTTTTCTCTATCTTCCATCGGTTGATCGACCGATCGCATTGGTCGACCGATGTAGCATGGTGTCCAGTTCAGACCAACCGTGAACCACCTTTTGGTCGACCTAACTCCTTCTATAAACCCCCCAAATAAGCCTTTTCACCTCCCACTCCCTTCCTAACACTTCCCAAAGGCTTTTCCTCCAACCTTAGCTCCATTTCAACCCCTTTTCAAGTGGAGGAAGGCAACTCCTTCAGATTTGGTTCTCTATCAGCTTCCATCTTCTGAGTTCATTTTTCTCACTTCATTCTCTTGGTGATTCAAGCTCGAATCTGAGGTTAGTGTATCCTTTGGTGGTTTCTAAGGAGAGGATCAACCCACATAGATTTTTCTTTTTGAGTTCTTCATCCCAGATGGCTTCCAAAGATAAATCTTTGCCTCTACACTCCCGCAAATCTACCAAAGGTGCATCTTCAAGCAAGCAAAAGGGCAAACAACCCGTTGAAGCTCCAAGCATGGTTTCCAAGCCCCATCTAGCTCCTAGAAAATTCTGAAACCCGGGTTGTTTATTTTAATGAGTTGGAAGAATTATTGTCACGTCCGGACATGGAATATCGAGACGCAGCGAGTCGTAAACATTCGTGTCGATCAAGAGCATGTATAATAGGGTCCAACCATAATGGGACACAAGAAGAAAATGATACTTTTATTTCATCAAAATAAAGTTTTACAACATTCTTAAACCTTAAGAGGCATAATACAACTTCCAAGTACATAATTCTAGCAAGAGTACTACTCATAAACCTAGGTATCTAAGATAAACTTGATCTCTCGTTTCACTCTTGTCCGTCCCCATGTGTTCGGGGTTCATCGTCGAAACTACCTGCAATGTTAATCGAAAACATAGGGTGAGTGAAACGCTCAGTAGGATTTATATCTCTATACCAGGCAACTTAAAGTAATTAATATTTTTGGATAAAGTTACTGTGTTATGTCGAGAAACGTAAATAAAACATGGAACATGAATAGGAGAGAAAGGAAAGAATAGATTCGAAAGTAGACAAGATATCACGAGTAAAGTTCAAGTAGAGGACGATCATGTAGAAGGTATTACTATGGAATTGGTCATTTCATGCAAGTATGTACAAGTCAAGTATTTCACGTAATTCAAGTACTTCAAGTAATTCACGAACTGTGGAATGTCATAAATCAATGTAGCAAGTCAAGTACTTCGGTGTAATGCCACACTATGTCATTCAACTCCCATGGGCACAAGTATTTTCGGGCGCTCCCTCCAAGACCAGACCGCGCCCCATTAACACCAGGCATTGGGGTTATGGATCATAGATCCTAAGTATATTTAGACATCCACATAATATGTATGACCAAAGAATTTCAAGGTAAAGGTTACTAAATAAATTACAGATCTAGCATAATTTATCATTCAAGGTATGAGTAGTACAAGAATTACAAGTAGTTGAAAGAGAAGTTCGAGAAGGATTTAAGGTATCATGTTTAACGACATTAAGTTGATAAAAGATTATATTGTTGGACAAGGCACAATCAGCCCTTACAAAAAATCTCGTAAAACGGGTTTAGATCAAGTTTTTCACAGTCGAGTGTTTAGATAGAAAATTGAGGAATTACGGTCAGGTAAGAGGTGGGATAGTGAGAGGCTCCCTGTAACGCCTGGTAATTTTGAAATAGGAATTAATAGACTTAGGTTTTGAAAAGAAGGAAAAAATCTATACATGATGATAATTACATATTCTTACAAATAAGTTGATAATGTTAAATAAATAAGAATATTATTCTTCGAACAAATAAATGGCTAAGTGATATTCCATTTTGGGATGGAAGTTAATATCTTCCTAAGATCGAACCTACCTCTGATACCCAAGACCATGATTAAGAACGTAAATAAAGTGAAGAAATTATAAGAAATGAAACCCCTACATGAAGTACTACCCCAATCAAACTCTCAATCAATATCATGACCCACCTTCAATATAAGCTTAATACAACTCCATAAGAAATGGGCTTAACATTCAAGGCCAACTCATGTACACTAGTAGGCCCTTAAGACCCCACGTACGGGTTAGTATCAGTACATAATGGGCTTCGAGAATATATACATACATATATATATATTTATTTATTTATATTTATATCTATGACTATAATGGGACTTATATATATATACATGCAAACTATTAATAGATGTAAGCCATGTATATAAGGGTTTAATAAATGACAAATAGGTTTAGTTATATATATATATATCAAGATATTTGAATATTAAATAAAACATTTCAATTGACTATATCCTTAAACACGAAGCCCTATCTCACATGATAACCAACACACCTAAAGGAAACCCAATTTAAAGAATCTCATATACCCATACAGCAGGACACGTTAAAGGGATGGCAACCATGAAATAAAATCACATATATATAAACCCACACATACACTCACTATATGCCAACGCATGTATGTCAACTCACGTTAAACATAAAAGCCAACCCTTTTATACCCATCAAGACCACCCACGAACGTGGATTTTCACACTATACCTTTATTTTGAAGGAGAAAGGATATATATATAAGATTTTAAGGAATACGCGTAATTGAGAAAATTATATAAGGTATATAAACAATTTTGATTCTCATAGGGTGGATGGAAAAACTCCAAAATGATATAGTGACCATTTCATATGTCGTTGTTCATGAATATAACGACATGCATTATGTCGTTACTTCTTTAAATGTGAATAGTGACACTTTTTATTTAAAGGAAATTTTACGAAATAAAATATATGAAAAATAAGAGAAAAATGTAAGGATCCTAATCATGAAATTTCAAATTTTTTGTCCACCTATTTTTAAAGATAAAAAGCTTTGAAGTTAATGCGGAGTTTTAACCGAATAACCGGGGTCAATTTTATTCTAGTAGATTTTTAATGAAATAAAATTATGAAAAATTATCAAAAAAATCTAGGGATCATAAAAACATGCACTTTACTATTTTTATTAACATGGTTCATTGGATATAAAATTTTAAACGTTGTAACAGTTGTTAACAGATAAGAATAAATACATATTTTCTTTGAACAAATATTAGTATGAGGACCAGTGAAGAGCGCCCTGTAGCAGGCGCCATTTCTTGAAATAGCGCCCCTCTCTTGGGCGCTATTCACCTGCAAAGTGGAAAAATAGAAAACCTCGCGGCAGTGTCTTGTTCGAACTAGGATGTTGGCTTAGGAAAGTATTAATCTAGGAAGGATTAATATATGGGGAAGTTTAAATTCTAATAGGATTCTTTCCAAGGGAATATTACTCCCGATCGAACTCCAAACCTCCAGTAGGATTCCATCTCTATAAATACCAAACCCCCTCCATCGAACCCCATGTTGGCTCTATTTTTCAAAGACGTCCTGCTGCTCTTCGTTCCCCTGCAGCTTACTGTTTCCTTTCTCTTCGGCTGGACGTGGGGGAGAGGCCCTGCTCTCTTTCTCTGCTTCTTCCTGGAGGAGGCTTGTGGCTGCTGCTGTCGTTAGAGGAAGTAGTCTTGCTTCTTCTGCTATTGTGTTACTGAGAAGAGTTATTCTTCTCCTTCCAGTAAAGGGGTTGCAGTTATTAAGAAGCTACAGTTTCCTTTCCTCTGTTCGCGGTTGCAGAACAGAGTATCGTCTCTGGGGATAAACTACTGTTGCTGCTCTTACTCTCTCTGCAATCTCTTCACGTTAGTCAACCCAAACCAACCCAATCAAGGTAGGTGTTCTCAAGTACCAAGCCCAATCTAATTAGCTTCAGATCATGAGCTTGCATATAGATCAAGAGTGATTTGTAGTTTTTTTTTCTGATCAAAGTTTTTTTCGGCATAAACAGTGAATAGCGACCCAACCTTGGGCACTATTTAAAATTCAACGACTGTTTGAACAGTCGTTAATTCCTTTACTAATTAATAATTACCCATGTTTAAAATTTAATAACTATATAACCTGATGTCTAAATTAATGCATGATCATAATTTTGGAATCCTACTACTTTTCTCTTTCTGTCCATATATTCACTGTTGCAAAATTCTCTTTATTAAGAAAGTACTACTGTTGATGTCAAATTTTATGAGAAAGTAAATGATAGTAGAGCCTTAGTCTCTATTTAAATAGCGCCCCTGTCTAGGGCTCTATATCCTAGAATTGAAGACTCCTTACACCGACGCCATTTCCTTTATGTAGAGATTTTTTCTGAAATTAATATATATATATATATATATATATATAATTGAAACAACGCCTGAGACCCTGTCGCTATTCAATAAATAGCGCCCCTGACCTGGGCGCTATATCCTGAAATAGTGACTCGGCCCAAGTCGCCATTTACCCTGTGTAGAAATATTCCAGTAACTGTCATATATATATAATGTGAAATTTTTGAATTTAACGAATACTTTATACAATGAAATAATGGCACTGTCTAAATTTTCTATCTTTTGATTTCCGTAGTTTTCCTATAACCTCTTTTCCGTGAGTTTATATATATGGCACTATATTCCAGTTCGTGAGTATAGTCCCACATTTCTCGGTGTTTTATCAATTACCCCACTATTTCTCGGTGATAGATGAGCCCTCCGCGGGATATTCCTTCCTTCGGACTGGTGATTTTATCATAGAGACCTCCGTAAGTCTCCTCGTAGCCTTGGATTCCCTCAAGACTGATTAAGCAGGTTGTACCATTAAAAACCCATGACACTTTCTGATTGCCATGTCACTCTAAAGAAACATGGTATACCGGCCCTCATGGTATGCTATTTAGATACCGTGAGAATATTTCTTGAGCTAATGGAATGGGAAACCATACCATTGCTATCCCTTAAGGATTTTGTGCCTCTATGTAGACACAAATTCTTTCTACCTTATCATGTACAAAGAACAAGCGACTTTATATAAGTGCTCATTCTTGATATCATGGCTACCTACCTAGGTGCCAATCTCCACCCAGTTTATCGACATGTCATGGTTTTTCTATGCTTTAGCGTGGATTTTATCGCTAGTCTGTCCCTACTCAAGGGCCTTGGTCTTGAATTCCATGAATCATACCTCATCGTTCTATTAAAGCTTATTCTTGGAAACTCCTTATTGGCTATAAACTATAGTGGATGACTAGATCTATCTTTAAATGATGTGCATATAGGGCCCGATCTGACCCTGGGAGGAGCACCTGAAAGTACTTGTGCCCATGGGAGCTAAATTGATCGCGGTGTCTGGCATTGCACCGAAGTGCATGACTAGTTGGATCTTTGCCATTCCACACTCACTCTCTCTTTTCGTGACGTTACTTGATATTACTTGCGTGTGTGACTTGACTTGCGTGACTCGACTAGCGTGGCCCGGAATGGGCAAGTACTTGCTTGAAATTGCCAATAATCTATAAATTCTCTCATGAATATCTCTTGTTTAAGACTCGCTTGGAAGTTTTGCATACTGTTATTAATCTCCTGCTAATTTTATTTCACTTGCTCAGTTAATTCTACATGCATAGTCTTACCTGCATTTACATGTGAAAAATATAATTACTTAAACCAATTGTTTATTCTTGAGATATAATTCCTACTGAGCGTTTCACTCATCCAGCCTATTTTAATGTTTTTAAGGTAATCAAGTGGCTAGCGTGGCCGTGACTCAAACGGGAGGGACAAGTGTGCAAGAGAGCTCTGGAAATTAGTGAACTAGTGTCTTTTATCTTTCTTAAGTCTAGATAGTATTTCCTATTAGTTGCCTTGTCTAAATTTTCTAGTGTGTCTTTGGTCCTTTTCTTTCCATTATGACGTAGTTGAGTCTTCAAGTTTTGAATTTGAATTTGTAAGAGACTTATATTTGAAATAAAATTATTATTGTTGTTCCAAATCATTTGGTCTCGTGCGATTGCTCTTGATCATTCACGACTGTTTAACTGTCATGTTCCGAGCAAACGAACACGTTCCGCTGCTATCGGTTCAGGGCGTGACAGAGGTGGTATCAGAGCTTCGACTTTTCAACTCTTTGGGTCATTAAGTCCAAGTGATAGGTTGAGTCTCCTTTTCGGTCGTCCTATAGGAAATCCTGTGAGAATTGAGTAGAGCTTAGGGTTAAGTTATAAAATACTTAAGTTTGGTCATTGCTAATTATCAAGATTCTAAGATTGATAATTAATTTCCCCAAAAATCCTTGTAGAAACTTGGAGGCACCTAAACCAACTTTTATCCCTGAGATGGTCTTTATGGACGTCCAAGCTTATGCGGACGTTGTTCGAAGAATCCATGAATTAGAAACGGTGGTAGAAGAAAAAGAGAGAGTTGAAGACAACAACCAAGGCAAGCACCCTAAAAAGTCTGCCCGGGCTAAGAAGATACCTTATGAGGATCACAATCCCTAAAGGTGCAAGAAATGTAAGAAAGGGAAATGTTGGATAGCTTCTAGAGGCTTAACTGGAGAGAAGTGTAAGCATTGTGGTAGGGATAACCACCAATCAGAGGTTTGCTATCGGAAGACAGGAGCATGTCTTCGATGTGGAAGCCTAGAACATCGGATAGCTGAGTGCCCTATCCTAAACCCAAAACACCAGGCAGGAGCTCAAGTCTTAGTGGACGACGAGCTTGCCAAAGGAAAAGCTACGGAAGGTACCCCTTACACTCAAGCCTAAATTAGTCTCCCTAAAGTAGTTCCTTTCCATTCAATATAATTGTACTTCTTCCTTTGTGTTGTATCATGAATAAAATTATAACAAGTTGAATGGAAGGTGATGTGAATTTGGGGATCAAATTCTTTTAAGTGGGGGAGAGTGTAACGCCCGGTAATTTTGAAATAGGAATAAATAGATTTAGGTTTTGAAAAGAAGAAAAAACTCTATACATGATGATAATTACATATTCTTACAAATAAGTTGATAATGTTAAATAAATAAGAATATTATTCTTCGAACAAATAAATGGCTAAGTGATATTCCATTTTAGGATGGAAGTTAATATCTTCCTAGGATCGAACCAACCTCTGATACCCAAGACCATGATTAAGAAGGTAAATAAAGGGAAGGAATTATAAGAAATGAAACCCCTACATGAAGTACTACCCCAATCAAACTCTCAATCAATATCATGACCCACCTTCAATATAAGCTTAATACAACTCCATAGGAAATGAGCTTAGCATTCAAGGCCAACTCATGTACACTAGTAGGCCCTTAAGACCCCATGTACGGGTTAGTATCAGTACATAATGGGCTTCGAGAAAATATATAAATATATAAATATATATATGACTATAATGGGCCTTATATAAAGACCTAGTGAGAGCGTGAGAGCGTGAGAGCGTGAGAGCGTGAGAGCGTGAGAGGCTCTGGTGCGGCGTGCTTCGGCCTTCTCCCCGGTGGGGGAGGAATGCATGGCGAATCCGGACGAGGGAGGTGGCCTTCCCCCGGCATCGCTCTCCTTCGCGCAAGCGCTTACTGCTTCCCTTCGACCTCGCAGGGTCGCTCTTAACCTCCGGCCACCGGCTTTCACTGATGCGGGCGAACCAGCGGTATTCTTCTCAAAGAAGAGATCCAGCGTTCGGAGGATCCGCTCAAGTATGCTATTGTTGCCAAATGCTCGTATGGTAGGCCGTCCTTCTCTGATATCAAATCCTGCCTGGTGCAACGACTGTCTTTGCAGAATAACCTGGTTCTAAGTTCTCTAAACCCACGTCATGTGCTGATGCGCTTTGATACTGAGGAGGATTTTATTAGGGTGTTGGTGCGGAAGAGTCTTTATATTAAAGGTTTTTTGTTTCGTTTCTTCCGGTGGTCGAGCACCTTTGATTTTCATGCAGATCCCTCTCTTGTTCCAACATGGGTGGGCCTCCCTGGCCTGCCAGTTAATCTTTATAACGAAGACTACCTGCGTCAGATTGCTAGTAGTTTGGGTGAGGTACTTCGTATTCATGATTCCACTCTGGCATGGACGCAAACTGCGAAGGCTCTAGTCTGTGTGGACTTGGATATTGCAAAGCCCATCCCGGAGAGGATATGGATTGGTTCTGGAGACGGTGAGGGTTTCTGGCAATAAATTAATTGTCATAGGGTTCCTTCAATCTGTTCATTTTGCAGGCGTATTGGTCATGTTTCCGAACATTGCAAGAAAAGGATTAAAAAGGCTGCCCCTCCGGTGGTAGCTGGGGTGCAACCCACCTCAGAATGGAGGGTTGTTCAGAAGAATTCTTCAGGAAACAAGACAGTTCCGGATACAGCCGTGGAGCAAACTAAGCAGATTTCAGATAATTCTGCTATTACTGCGGTGCTTCCCATTGATAGTCCTTTGACCCCGAATGAGGAACCCCTTCCTGAGGGGCCCGGGAATCTTAACGCAACGGCGGAGTTGCCGGTGCTAAGCGAAGGTGCAGATGTCCGGGAGCATAATGTTTCAGCTGCTGTTGGCAGCGTTGGGGTGCTTTCAATAGGAGATGTCCCAGTACAACCGGATGCGGGGGAGGCACTGGAGGTCGTGCAACAGGACAGCTCACACTCCTTGGCAAAAAATAGTGGGACGGATTCGGGATTATCTAGTGAGGCAAGAAATCTTGCTATTGTTCAATTAAGTGCTTCTGCCAGGGCCCAGGCCGAGAACTTGCTCATGGCTCCTACTACTGTGAATAAGCATCGTGATATTTTAGCAGCTGGTGTTTTAACCAGGTCTAAAGCGACAGCTGCGAGGGGTGGCTCTGGGTATACCTCCTCATGAATTGCCCCTCATTGTTATGGAATATTAGAGGCTTAACCAATTTGGCCTCTAAGCGATCTCTGAAGATGATGGTCCGCCGTTTTAGCCTTGATTTCATTGCTATTTTTGAACCAAAGGCCCCTTTAAGCAAGGCCGCAGGAATCTACCGGTATTTGGGCATGGATCATTATGAAGCAACCCTCGATGAGGACTCAAAAATTTGGATTTTTTGGAATTCACCATTATCTTTTCTGAAAGAGGCTACCTCCTCGCAGCATGTATCTGGGGTTGTTCAACGTGGAGGCATGGATATATGTAAGGTCTCCGCGGTCTACGCTGCATGTGACGTGGCCGCGAGGAAAACTCTTTACGAAGATCTTCTTCTTTACTCGGAGAACAATTCTATCCCATGGATTGTCGGAGGGGATTTCAACTGCCTCTCCGATCCATCCGAGAAGAAAGGAGGGCGTCTACCGCACTCCACCTCCATGCTGGACTTCAATACCTTTATCTCTTCTACGGGATTGCTTGATGCAGGCTTCACTGGCCCCCGCTTTACCTGGTCTAATAAAAGGACGGGAGATGCAGCTATCTTTGCAAGGCTGGACCGGGTTCTGATCAGCGTCTGCTGTCAAACTACATTCCCGGGATTGGTGGTTAAGCACCTCCCGCGCAGCTATTCTGATCATGCGCGACTTCTTTTATCTTATCAGGAGGTGCAACGGCATCCGTCCCGTTTCGTCTTTCAGAAGATGTGGCTGGACCACCCCACTTTCCAACAGTGTGTTAGTGATGCTTGGTCCTCTACTATACCTTGCGACTACAACCCTTTCATCACACTTCAGAATAAACTCAAAGCCACCAAGGTGGCACTCCAACTGTGGAACAAAACTGTCTTTGGCAGACTGGAGATTTCTCTCAAAGTTGCAGAGGCATGCCTCAATACTAAACAAGCTGAATTTGATATTAATCCTACAGAGGAGAACAGAATGAGTCTACAGGCAGCGGAGGCCGAACTACGCCAAGTACTTCACAGGCAGGAAGTTTTCTGGTCTCAGAAGGCCAAGGTGAATTGGATTGCGGACGGTGATCGGAACACAGCTTTTTTCCACGCCGTTGTTCAAGGCAGGAGGAGGAAAAACTACATCCACAGACTAAAGGTGGCTGGTGTCTGGTGCGAAGATCAACAAACCCTGATGAGTGAGGCGGAACAGTTCTTCAAACAACTCCTCTCTACTGAAAACCATTCCATTGAGGCCAATTTGCTCAATGTTATCCCCACTTGTATCTCTGAGCACCAAAACCAATCTCTGGTTTCTCCTCCCACTGCCCAGGAGGTAAAGGAAGCTGTGTGGGGGCTGAGTAGAGAGAGTGCCCCTGGTCCTGACGGATTCACAGGCGCCTTCTACACTGCTTGTTGGGAGACTATTGGCAGAGATGTGGTTGCAGCCATAGACGGCTTCTTTCGAGGTATCCCTCTTCCTCGAGCTGCCACCTCCAACATTATTGCCATGATCCCTAAAGTTCGTCAACCTACTCATTTTGGAGAATTCCGGCCAATTAGCCTCTGCAACTTCAGCTATAAAATAATCTCTCGGATTCTTTGTGCCAGAATGGTGGACATATTGCCCCTCATCATATCCAGGGAACAAGGCGCCTTTGTGCGAGGTCGGCATATAACTGATAATGTTTCCTTATCCAGACAATTGGTAACTGAAATTGGCAGGAAGGTGCATGGCCACAACGTTATATTCAAACTTGATATGAAGAAAGCGTATGATCGCGTTGAGTGGGATTTCCTCATTGCGGTTCTCCGGAAATTTGGCTTCTCTAGTAGATTCACCTCACTTATCGCTATGATGACCACCAACTGTTGGTTTTCTGTCATGTTTAATGGAGCCTTGGCAGGATATTTTCGTTCTACTCATGGCCTAAGACAAGGAGACCCCCTCGCCCCGGCTCTATTTATAATCATGGAGGAAGTGCTCAGCCGAGGTATTTTGGACCTCCATCAGCAAGGTGTTCTCAAGCCTTATGCCGTCCCTAGAGCTTGCCCCCATATTTCACACCTCCTATACGCTGATGACACACTGGTATTTCTTAATGGACATGCCCACAATCTCAGGAAATTCATGGAATTCCTCAAGCGGTATGAAACTTCCTCTGGACAGAAGGTAAATCACTCCAAAAGTAGCTTCCTCATCTCGAAGACAGCACCACCCAGAGCAGTTACCTCAATTGCTCGGATCACTGGGTTTTGTCAGCAACATGGCGCTATCAACTACCTTGGTGTCCCGATCAGACAAGGGAGAACTCTGGTGGCAGACTACAAACCACTTATTGGAAAAATCACTGGGCGCATTAGCTCATGGAACTCACGGCTGCTCTCTCAAGCTGGGAAGATCACCCTCATCAATTTGGTGCTTGGCTCCATCCCGATTTACCTGGCCGCTGTCGCATCCATCCCGAAATCCACAATAAATGACATTGAACGGCTCTGTGCAAGCTTTCTGTGGGGCGTTTCTGATGGCAAGCAACACCGGCATTGGGTGCCTTGGCATGTTATACAACGGCCCGTACCTGAAGGTGGATTAGGAGTTCGTAGCAGTTGGCACACCCAGCTCGCCTTAGCAGTAAAGCTGGCCTGGTATATACAACGGGGCTCCTCACTGTGGGCTGAATACGCCCGGCACTACACTACTTTGACGGAGAACCCAACTAGCAAGCCTCGAAGCCTGCACGGCATCCCCCGGAGCACTCTCCAGTTGGCAAGCGAAGTGGTTGCTGCTAACACAAGGTGGATCGTCGGGGACGGAGCCACTGTGAGTTTCCTGGATGATGTGTGGCTGGGTGCCCAGCCTCTTCGCCAACTTTTACAAGGCCCATACCCAGGCCCCTCTCCTTCTGTTCGGGATGTTCTTCTGAACCCTGCTCACCCTCTGAGATCCTCCCTTTTGGGCTACTTTGATATCTCTGGGATTCTTCTCTCTAACAACGAGGACCACTGCGTCTGGGTGGCGACAGAGGCTGGGAACTTCACCGTCAAATCTGCATATAACAAATTGCGTCCCACTAGCGCCCCAAAACGCCCCCTACAAGTCATATGGCACTGCCGCTTCCAACGGCGTGTCTCACTGTTTGCATGGCGGGTTCTACATAAAGCTATCCCTGTAGATGCTAGAATTGCTGATTGCGGCATCCCTATGGCATCCGCCTGCAGCTGCTGTAGACAACCAGAGTCTGAGGACATGGACCATCTTTTTCTGCATGGAGACACTGCTAAAGCACTATGGCACTGGTTATCTCCCCTTATGGAGCACGGCTTCGGTGCTAATCAAAGCACCACGCAGAGGCTCTGGGTCACGCTGTGCACGCATACTGCGCAGAATATTCATGGTTTCATTGTCATCTACGCATCTATGCTCATCATGTGGGAAACCTGGAAAGCCAGATGCACAACACGATTTGAAAATCGATCAGCATCCATTACTGGAATCATTCGAAGAACCCATGGCAATATTAGCATGGCTCTCGAGAATATGTCTTTCAAGCAGCGGCCTACGGCACACCAACTAGCGCTTGTATCTGCATTTGGCTGGCCTTTCAAAGATCCCCAGACCATCATCAGAATGATTCGCTGGATCCCTCCCAGTAATGGTCTGATGCTTAATGTTGATGGCGCAAGCAGGGGGAACCCGGGGCACTGCGAGGGTGGAGGATGCATCAGGGACTCTGGAGGCCACCTGCTCATGGCATTCTCACACTACTACGGTTGTGGCTCAAGCATAGTGGCAGCGACTCGTGCGATGTGCGATGGCATTCGCCTTGCACACCAACATGGGCTTCAGCTTGGGGCCATTAACTCCGAATCGGCTATATTGGTCTCTTCTTTGAGGACGGGGAACCCTCCTTCGTGGACAAGCCTAAGATGGTGGAGTGAGATCTACCAATTTACCCAGAATGCTGGCATCCCTATTTTACATGTGTACCGTGAGGGAAATCAAGTGGCAGACGCTCTTGCCTCCCATGCCTGCAATGCTCAAGGCAATGCTTCTTATTCCTCCTCTTCTCAGCTACCGAAGAGTTGTTTTGGTCCACTTGTGGCTGACCGACTGGGGCTAGTCTCCTTCAGATACATGTAATGCGAGGACTGACTTAGTGCCAGAATTGCAAGGAATGGATATGCTAGTCCTTTCGATGCAGACTGCACGAACCCCTTGCTCCAATAGCGACAAGCACGGACCTTCTCCACTGCTGCCCTCCCGGGCGATGGCATGGAAGAACTGGCAGCTGAAGATGGAAGCACAGACCTCTTCTCTGTAGGATGGGTGCCTCCCTCCTGGCGTCCCCACATCTCTTTAGCACTCATAGTGTTTTTGTAGCAAGGACCTTACGGATGCGTAGGCCTCATTCCTTTCTATCTCAGTGTACTCTAGAGGATGGCCTCTAAGTGATTCTGTAACATTTGAAGTATCAATAAAATAAAGCATCTAGTGGCTTGAAGGTGGAGTGGGAACATTCCCTTCCTCTGGAATGGGGGTGCACTCTCCCTTTGACCTATTAGATGAGCAGCGGTTATTGAAAAAAAATGGGCCTTATATATATATATATATATATATATATATATATCAAAATATTTGAATATTAAATAAAACATTTCAATTGACTATATCCTTAAACACGAAGCCCTATCTCACATGATAACCAACACACCTGAAGGAAACCCAATTTAAAGAATCTCATATACCCATACAGCAGGACACGTTAAAGGGATGGCAACCATGAAATAAAATTACATATATATAAACCCACACATACACTCACTGTATGCCAACTCATGTATGCCAACTCAAGTTAAACATAAAAGCCAACCCTTTTATACCCATCAAGACCGCCCACGAACGTGGATTTTCACACTATACCTTTATTTTGAAGGAGAAAGGATATATAGATAAGATTTTAAGGAATAAACGTAATCGAGAAAGTTAGATAAGGTATATAAACAATTTTGATTCTCATAGGGTGGATGGAAAAACTCCAAAATCATATGGCGACCATTTCATATGTCGTTGTTCATGAATATAATGACATGCATTATGTCGTTACTTCTTTAAATGTGAATAGTGACACTTTTTATTTAAAAGAAATTTTATCAAATAAAATATATGAAAAATAAGAGAAAAATGTAAGGATCCTAACCATGAAATTTCATAATTTTATTCGACATATTTTTAAAGATAAATTTTTTTGAAATTAATGCGGAGTTTTAACCAAATAACCGGGGTCAATTTTATTCTAGTAGATTTTTAATGAAATAAAATTATGAAAATTATCAAAAAAATCTAGGGATCATAAAAACATGCACTTTACTATTTTTATTAACATGGTTCATTGGATATAGAATTTTAAATGTTGTAACAGTTGTTAACAAATAAGAATAAATACATATTTTCTTTGAACAAATATGAGTACGAGGATCAGTGAAGAGCGCCCCTGTAGTAGGCGCCATTTCTTGAAATAGCGCCCCTCTCTTGGGCGCTATTCACCTGCAAAGTGGAAAAATAGAAAATCTCGTGGCAGTGTTTTATTCGAACTAGGATGTTGGCTCATGAAAGTATTAATCTAGGAAGGATTAATATATGGGGAAGTTTAAATTCTAATAGGATTCTTTCCAAGGGAATATTACTCCCGATCGAACTGCAAACCTCCGGTAAGATTCCATCTCTATAAATACCAAACCCCCTCCATCGAACCCCATGTTGGCTCTATGTTTCAAAGACGTCCTACTACTCTTCGTTCCCCTACAGCTTACTGTTTCCTTTCTCTTCAGCTGGACGTGGGGGAGAGGCCCTGCTCTCTTTCTCTGCTTCTTCTTGGAGGAGGCTTGTGGCCGCTGTTGTCTTTAAAGGAAGAAGTCTTGCTTCTTCTGCTATTGTGTTACTGAGAAGAGTTATTCTTCTCCTTCCAGTAAAGGGGTTGCAGTTACTGAGAAGCTACAGTTTCCTTTCCTCTGTTCGCGGTTGCAGAATAGAGTATCGTCTCTGGGGATAAACTATTGTTGCTGCTCTTACTCTCTCTGCAATCTCTTCACGTTAGTCAACCCAAACCAACCCAATCAAGGTAGGTGTTCTCAAGTACCAAGCCCAATCTAATTAGCTTCAGATCATGAGCATGCTTATAGATCAAGAGTGATTTGCAATTTTTTTTCTGATCAGTTTTTTTCGGCATAAACAGTGAATAGCGACCCAACCTTGGGCGCTATTTAAAATTCAACGACTGTTTGAACAGTCGTTAATTCCTTTGCTAATTAATAATTACCCATGTTTAAAATTTAATAACTATATAACATGATGTCTAAGTTAATGCATGATCATAGTTTTGGAATCCTGCTATTTTCCTCTTTCTGTCCATATATTCACTATTGCAAAATTCTCTTTATTAAGAAAGTACTACTGTTCATGTCAAATTTCATGAGAAAGTAAATGACGGCAGAGCCTAAGTCTCTATTAACATAGCGCCCCTGTCTAAGCCGCTATATCCTAGAATTGAAGACTCTTCACATAGGCGCCATTTCCTTTATGTAGAGATTTTTTCTGTAATTAATATATATATATATATATATATATATATATATATATATATATATATATATAATTAAAACAACGCTTGAGACCCTGTCGCTATTCAATAAATAGTGCCCCTGACCTGGGCGCTATATCCTGAAATAGTGAATCAGCCCAGGTCGCCATTTACCCTGTGTAGAAATATTCCAGTAACTGTCATATATATATATAATGTGAAATTTCTGAATTTAACGAATACTTTATATAATGAAATAATGGCACTGTCTAAATTTTCTGTCTTTTGATTTTCGTAGTTTTCTTGTAACCTCTTTTCCGTGAGTTTATATATATGGCACTATATTCCAGTCCGTGAGTATATTCCCATGTTTCTCGGTGTTTTATCGATTACCCCACTATTTATCGGTGATAGATGAGCCGTCTGCGGGATATTCTCCTTCCTTCGGACTGGTGATTTTATCATAGAGACCTCCGTAAGTCTCCTCGTAGCCTTAGATTCCCTCAAGGCCGATTGAGCAGGTTATACCATTAAAAACCCATGACACTTTTTAATTGCCATGTCACTCTAAAGAAACATGGTATACCGGCCCTCATGGTATGCTATTTAGATACCGTGAGAATATTTCTTGAGCTAATGGAATGGGAAACCATACCATTGCTATCCCTTAAGGATTTCGTGCCTCTATGTAGACACAAATTCTTTCTACCTTATCATGTACAAATAACAAGCGACTTTATATAAGTGCTTATTCTTGATATCATGGCTACCTACCTAGGTGCCAATCTCCACCCAGTTTATCGACATGTCATGGTTTTTCTATGCTTTAGCGTGGATTTTATCGCTAGTCTGTCCCTACTCAAGGGCCTTGGTCTTGAATTCCATGAATCATACCTCATCGTTCTATTAAAGCTTATTCTTGAAACTCCTTATTGGCTATAAACTATAGTGGATGACTAGATCTATCTTTAAATGCTATGCATATAGGGCCCGATCTGGTCCTGGGAGGAGCACCCCAAAGTACTTGTGCCCATGGGAGCTAAATTGATCGCGGTGTCTAGCATTGCACCGAAGTGCATGACTAGTTGGATCTTTGCCATTCCACACTCACTCTCTCTTTTCGTGACGTTACTTGATATTACTTGCGTGCGTGACTTGACTTGCGTGACTCGACTAGCGTGGCCCAGAATGGGCAGGTACTTGCGTGAAATAGCCAATAATCTATAAATTCTCTCATGAATATCTCTTGTTTAAGACTCGCTTGGAAGTTTTGCATACTGTTGTTAATCTCCTGCTAGTTTTGTTTCACTTGCTCGGTTAATTCTACATGCATAGTCTTACCTGCATTTATATGTGAAAAATGTAATTACTTAAACCAATTGCTTGTTCTAGAGATATAATTCCTACTGAGCGTTTCGCTCATCCAGCCTATTTTAATATTTTTCAGGTAATCAAGTGGCTAGCGTGGCCGTGACTCAAACGGGAGGGACAAGTGTGCAAGAGAGCTCTGGAAATTAGTGAACCCGTGTCTTTTATCTTTCTTGAGTCTAGATAGTATTTCCTATTAGTTACCTTGTCTAAGTTCGCTAGTGTGTTTTTGGTCCTTTTCTTTCCATTGTGATGTAGTTGAGTCTTCAAGTTTGGAATTTGAATTTGTAAGAGACTTATATTTGAAATAAAATTATTATTATTATTCCAAATCATTTGGTCTCGTGCGATTGCTCTTGATCATTCACGACTGTTTAATTGTCACGTTCCGAGCAAATGAACATGTTCCGCTACTATCGGTTCGGGGCGTGACGCTCCCCTCGCATTCACGAGGTCCTAATTAAGAAACCACTTATCCACTTAAAGCATTTGCCCGTTGACCTCTTTCCTTAGACACCATTTTTTCTTGGGAATCTTGCTAATTACACGACTTATTAAAAATGAGGAACAATTCTAGCGGAAATTCTATCCCATTTTTCGCAGTCGGAGTTTAACTAGAAAATCGAAGAATCACGGCCAAGTAAGAGGTGGGACAGTGGGAGACTCCCCTCGTATTCATGAGGACCTAATTAAGTAACCACTTATCCACTTAAATCGTTTACCCTTGGACCTCTTTCCTTAAATACCGTTCTTCTTTGGAAATCTAATGAACTATGCGACTTGTCGAAAACACGGTAACACGATAACATGGAAATCGTTAAACTCGTATTGATCACGATCATGCCACTAAGCCCATGTAATTTTAACATATAATATCTATTCCATTTAACATGCCAGAAAGATAATATAGTCATGGAGATGAAAGATATCATGAAGGTAACAAGAACTAGGACGGAAATATAAGCTCATGGAATTGAATTATTATCTTCCATATCCTTAAATTAATCGTGTGTGAATTTGACTGATATGCAACTTAACATGACATATTTAACATTATAAATGATATATTGGTTCGATTAGAACCTGAAGACATCACGATTGGGGCGGAGATCGCGCATCAGGAACACGGTCTTAGAAAGACACCGTGATCCGAGACGGATCTTCCGGCAGTTAAAAATCTCAGTTAGAATCTTATGTCTAGCTGTATGGACATCATTCTTAATGCTCAATAAAAATTGGTGAAAATAGTATAGAATCAAAGTAGACATGCATCTACATCTAATTCATGTATCAATTTAAGTTTAGCTTGAGAGAATACCTACCTAGTGGAAGATCGAAGAGGAAGAACAACAAGAACGAAGAATACTTCGAACACTCCTCCAAACTTCAAGATTTTCTCCTCTCTACAACCAGCACTTCCCCAATGGATTTGTGCTTTGAGTAGGAAAGATCCCAACCCTATTTATAGGCCAAGTCCCATAATTATTTTATTGCTAATTTAATTCTATCTTCCACCTAATTTCCTATGTCATCCACCCATGTTACTATTACACCAACTTATGTTGGAAATAATTTCCAACATGTGGATGTTGAAATAAATCTCCCTTCATGACATAATCAATTACCTTATTTATTCAATGATGTTTTATTGCTAATTTAATTCTAAGTCAATTTTCCACCCAATTTTCCTATTTCACTAACTCATGTTACTATTACACCAACTTCTGTTGACATTAATTTTCAACATGTATATATTGAAATAAATCCCCCTTTATGACACAATCCATGACCTCACTTATTCAATTAGGGCCCCTTTGATAAATGAACAGGGTAAAGGTTGGATGGTTTTTCAGCCGGTTTTGGCCGGTTTCACTTCTTATTTGCCGGTTTCAGCAATTTGTAAGTTTGGCAGGAGCAGTGTTAACCCGGGTAAACTGGGACTTTTAAGAGCATTTATGAAGTTTTATCGGGATGGCTTGTTCCACTAAAAAGGGTCGAACAAGATATGAGGGGATAGCTTGTTCTTCCCTATCCCATCCATTTACCAAAGGAGCCCTTAGGTAAGAAATTACATCATCCACTAATTAGGATTTAATTAGAGCTAATAATTCTCTCTTAAATCGGATGCTACAGTACTGACATCTTCGCCTTCTCAGAATCGTGTTGCGAATCTCGCCGTTCGTGTTAACACGTGAGATATGATTCACGTTTATATATTCTACACTTTAAAGACATAAATAAAATATTTATCATTTATTTTATTTTCATCTTTCATTTTTTTTCGCATATAAATGCATATATAAAATTTTGAGTTGCTACAATTATTTCCATCATTGCCAACATTATTTTCTACTCAGGGCTGGATAAATTTTATGAGTGCTCACAGATGATATTATCCCTCACTAGTTCAAGAGTTTTATGCCAATTTATATGAGGATGAAAATCACAAATTTCACACTAGTATGCAAGGGATACATACTCTATTTAAACCTGCTTACCTACCCAAGTTTCTAGATGTCCCTCTCAAAGAGAATGAATTTGGTAGATTGAAGTTTGAATTCAAAGATGTACACACCATTTTGACTCAAGAAGCATTTGATGAAAGACTTCGTGAGAGGATGAAATTCAATGCAAATTTATTTCCTCCACTTAAAAGGGTGATTCATCACATGATCACCACCATCATCTATCCTAAAGGAGGTAGTAGAGATGAGGTCACTGAGGTCCACAAGTTTATATTCTACTGTCTCTTTAATTGCAAGAGAATCGGTCTACCTACATTGATGTTTGGATTGATCACTACATGTGTGAAGCAAAAGAAAAGATCTATTCCATACACAACACCTCTCATAACGTTTTTCAAAGGGATTGGTGTTGATCTCTCAAGGGAAGCATGTGAAGATATTCAACCCAAAGATATATACAACAAGTACAAAATTATGACAATAATGGGTTATACATAGAGAGACCTAGATAGTGACTTTGAAGAATTTGATGATTCTAGTGACAATGGGCAATGAAATGATGAAGCCTAGAACCATGCTCCTCAAGAACTACCCATTGATGAGGAACGGCCTATGGAAATTGAGAGGCCTATTGAAGAATGTCATGGGCAATCTTTTAGCAAGAGCAGCGTGGTTACCAGGATTACTTTGATGAGAGATTCATAAGGGTGGATGCTCAACTTGTCTCTCTTACTAGGCAAGTGAATCAAATTAGAGCCTCCATGGATGCATTATCTCTGAACATGGCTGCCCATCACCAAGATTATCTTTCAGCTCTCAACAACATCCAACAACAAATGGAGACTCAAAACAACTTGTATAAAGATCTTTGGGCTTATCTTATCAACCGCCATGATGATCCTCCTTAATGACTTAGTTAAGGTCCCAAGAAGTCTAGACTTGCTATCTTTTATCCATTCCTAATATTAGTTACTTATGTGTGTTTGTGTGTGAATGTGTGCTTGCCTGGAATCATCACATTTCCATTTAACTAGTCTAGTTCTAGGAAAGTCCAAAGAGTTATGTTCTATCATGGAGTCCACTTAGGTTGTCTCATCGAGTTTATGTTCTGTCATGGAGTCCAATCATGTAATAAACTAAACACTTTCATAGATTTTGGATTGTATAATTTTCTGAGCTATGCTTTTGATCCTTGATACTCATAATGCTTAAATGGTTTTCTTATTTGAATGCAAAGGATGAATAAGTAATTTTGTTAATGCGTATGTCTTTACCCTCTTTATTATGCCAAAGGGGGAGAGATCATTTGAGATGAGTTCCTTTATTGCTCAATTCCCATTCAAAGGGGGAGAGGATTGTTTTATGGTTTAATCATGTTCATGAACCATGTTTTAAGTGTAATAGAATTTTGTCATCATCAAAAAGGGGGAGATTGTTGTGTCTCTGGGTGATTTTGATAATGACAAAGCTTTAAGTCTATGGTTCATGATTTGAGGATGAGTTTTGGGAATGCATGTGTTTATTTCTCACAATGTGAATCATTTTTGAATGTGAATGGTTACATTTTGTTTCATAAGATTCATGATGTATTTTGTTGAAACTCTTGTTGAAAATTAGCCATTTGATCACACCTTCAGTGCTTAACAGGTCAAAGAGCCCTCAAGGACATCAAAACATTGGTCTAAGGTAAGGTGGCTTCATTGAGCATGGAATACTTGCTAACTTCACTTAATCTTTGTATTTTGTAGGTATTTCGGTCAAACAACGATGAAGGTCGGTTGACCAAGATTAGGTAGTGGAAGGAATTTGTAGAAACAGGCCACCCAGAATAGTTTCAATCGACTGATGAAGGTGACCGATCGACCGATTGGTGGCATGGCGTATGAACTTGTGACCCAGTCAAGTTCGATCGACCGATGGAAGAGACCGATCGATTGATACCCACCAGGCAACTCCATTATTTGCAGGGACCGTTCGACCGATCCATCACACCGAAAGATCGATGCGGTTACCCTGCACATGTGTCTGATGCGAACCTTGCGTGAGTTGCTCGTGGGGCCTTCCTATGGCCTCCTAAATGGACATTTGTGCCACCATTTGATAGTGTATCATTAGAGAAAGGTTTGGGATGTTTCTAGAAGGGTTTTAGTGGTCATTTGCCCTTTGAAATTTCTCTCTTAGCCTTATATATGAGTTTGGGAGAAAAAGAAGCTGGGAGAAGAAGAGAAGAGTGGAAGAGGAAGAAGAAGAGAGGGAGAGACCAGAGGAGAACATGGAAAAGGTAGGAGAAGGTCTTCCCAAGGTTCCGAAGGTGGATTGATCATACTAAAAGCTTCTTCCCTTCATCCTCTACCTCCCATAGTACTCAGATTGTCGAGAAGCTGCAGAGTCAAAATCTTCGTCGAGAACATTTCATTCATCTTTGAGGGGGAACTCAAAACTCTTTGATTCTCTTATCTTGTGGGTTATTTTGTAGTTATCTGAGCACACATTGTTCATCCTTTTATAGAAATTTTCTATGTGTGTGTGGAGATTTTGATCTTCGTGGGTGTGTCGACGCTTGTACGTCATGTGGTTGTAGACTTCATCTACGTGTGTGTGTGTGTGTGTGTGGTGGAGAATTTATTCTCCATGTGTGTGGTTGGCTATCTTGTAGCAGGTTACCAGTTAGTGGAATCCTCACAAGTTGTGAGGGGTGGATGTAGGATTGCACATGGGTGCATCTGAACCACCTAAAAAATCTCCTATGCAGTGGTTTGCCTATTATGTGCTTATTGTGCGATTTGCCTTGCTGTATTGTGAATTCGTTGCCAACACATACACGTTCTTGTTCATACGGTTGATATAAATCGATTCAGTGTGTTGCTTGAGAGAGCATTGCATATAGTATTTCCCATCTACAGTTTACAAATCAAATTGAATTAATATGAATTGAATTTCATACTGGTTTAGTTGGAGTCATTATTTTTAATTTTCAATTGGGCTTGTTTTTAATCAGGGTAATCAATTCACCCCCCTCTTGATTGCTATTGCACTGGGCCAACAGCTTCACCTATCTTATTACTTTCACCTATCTTGCTATCATAGGCACCACTATCTCACTTAGGCAATATTAAGTTCACATAGGCGCTAACATCCCTATCCTGTGTTATCGCCTATCTTATCTTTTCAACATTGCCTATCTTTGACATAGCCAGACTCACTTCGACTATCTCATTCTTTAGTCTGACTTTCTTGTGTTCACCTATCTTTATTATATCGCCTATCTTAATTAACTTAGCTACACTGCATTTTCAGTTATCTATGTATTATTTCTTTACTTCTTAGATAGTTGCTTTATTGTAAATGGACTTAATTGATAAAATTCTTCTTAGGCGTATTGTTTATTCAACTATCTTACTGCTTGCATTACTTGTGTTATTTTTGATAGCTACTATATAAAATATTTTAGAAAAACAAATTGCTTAGCTATCTGTCTTATATCTCTATATTCTTTAGATGGCTATTGTCTCATACTTGTTATGTGCTTAAAAGGTCTATATTTCTCAGACTAAGATTAAAGCAAATTATCACTAGAATCAAGTTCTTCAACTATTAGTTTTATATTTCTATTCTTAAGATAGCTGTAGTTTTGAGCCAATCTGTGCTTAACGTATATCTACTATTTGTCTCACAATGTTCTATATTTTTTAGATAGCCACATGATAAATAATCACACCTAGTTGGTTATGATAAATGAAATTATATGCAAAGATAGAAAAGCTAAACAACTATAAATTCAAATTTCAAATTCATTTGCCATAGCAAAACATATCAAATACGGTACTCTATGTTTCTATTTTATACTTGACTAACAGCCTGGAGAGGCAAAAGCTCTTTATTATGATATTTTAGGCTGATTAACATAAGCAGTACACTCAGGGGCATGATTCAATCTCTCCAGAATAGAAGGGAGTATTTTAATCCAACATTACTTGACTTTATCATTTTATAGACTAAACAATTACCCTTCTGCTATCTGACTGTCCTAGGATAAAAAAGAAACCTTTGAAAAGTACGCTGCTGCAAGAGATACGTTGAATAGAAAATCTTCTTCTCAGAGATAAAGTATTCGAAGTCAAAAAGGAAGATCTGCCATCTAAATTTTCGCAGACCTATGCAAGAAGCTACTCGCTACAAAAAAGGAGAAGAAAACATTGCTCTGCAATAGCTACAAGCTCTAGGAAGAAAATGAAATAAACATCAGGTCTTGTCTAATGTTCACCAAGCTGTCTCTAACGGACAAGAGCTAAGAAGAGTTATAAATAGAGTAGCTGAGCAACCGAGAAAAGTAATAAGCGTAGTGCCATTTACAATCACACTCATACGCGAGCCAAACGAGCGATACCCAGTTTCCACAAGCCCATTGCAAGTGTTGAGTGAAGCTAAAAGTCAAAACTAGTCTCAACCACTTCTACCGCTGAGCGCTCGATAGAAGAGGAAACCAACGTGATCTTGCATCTTTTGTAGCTTCTTCTCTCAAACCTTTCGATACTCTATTTTTCTTCTCAGAAGGCTTTTATTTTTCCATTCAAGACCATTGTAGTTCACTCTGATTTTTCATCTTGAACGTTCTGTGTTTATTATATGCATCCTGCCTATTTTAGAGACATTTTCTATGTAACCTCAATTTATAAGAGGTGTTCTTCTCCTTGAGGGGAGAAGGTCTTGCTTGAGGGCAAGACGATGAGCAGGAGGTCTGTATCTTGTGTGACAAGCAGAAGTTAGTATCTTGCAGGTTTGGCTGAACCTAAGAGTCAGTTGGGGTCTTAGTGAGAAGACACCTATGGTGTGGCCGAACACCTGAGCAAAAATAGGCAGGTCTGGTTGAGCCTATAAATTAGCTGGGATCCTAGTGAGAGGATGCCCGTGGTGAGCTGAACACCTTACCAAAAACATCATTTGTACTATTTTTGGTTGGGAGAGATAGTGGAAATCCCAGTAGTTGCTGGGTACTAGACGTAGGGCTAATAGAGATCAGAGCCAAACTAGTATAAAAACTCTTGTATCCCTTGTGTGATTGCTCTTGCTGTTATATTTTTGCATACCCCATTTCCGCAACACACAAGTTTTCACTATTATTTAATTATATGTTGTGATTGATCATAATCGCTTGTGTTTTTAGCTCATCATATTGTGATTATTTTTTAATAACCCATTCACTCCCTCTGGGTTGAATTGCTATATCTGGGCAACAAATGGTATCAGAGCCCAGGCTCTTTGTACTTAAAGATCTAACGATCTGAGAGTAAAGATTTTAAATGGCTATAATGACAGAAGGTCATTCTGTCGATTGTCCTCCACTATTTGATGATCTTGGTTTTACCTACTAGAAGACTCAAATGGAGCTCTTCCTTAATGGACAAGATTATGAATTGTGGGTGATAGTGGATGAGGGAGACCTTACAGTCAATTGGTCAAGAGAATAATGGACAAATATTGATAAGGTAAATTTATCTTTAAATGCCAGGGCCAAACACTTCCTATGTTGTGGACTCTCAAAGGAGGTGTTCAACAAAGTCTCAGCCTGTGCAATAGCTCAAGACATTTGGAATAAGCTGAGACTAAAATATGAAGAGTCTGCCTCCTACTCGTTAACTATAGAATTTAATGAGGAGGCTAGTGTGGCTAGGATGGCTAGCAATGAAGAGAAAGAATCAGATCATGTAAGTAACTATAATCTCAATTTTGATTCTGATTTTACTAATGTGGAGTATGCATCAAGAGGACTTATTGTCCTTGAAAGAGAAAAACAACACATTAGTTTCATTGAAAATCTTGAAGATAATAAGGTAAGTTCTCGTTCTCACACTGATGCATCAAATATTAGAACCATGCATGAACTTTGTATGGTAGTAATAGAATTAATTATAAATAATTCATGCATTGCTGTGAATGTGAAAATGCACTACATGCCTACAAATATAGTAGGCTATCCCCTGCATCCTTTATATTTAACTGAAAACAGTCAAAAGGACAATAGGCCTACACACAGCAAGAACCAAGAAAAGGTATGTATGCTGCAATGATCAATCATCTTTTCAGGTCAGGTGCCAATCTTAAATGAAAAATTATTTCATTGCATTTGTATGTAGAATTCATGAAGAAACCTAAATGGCTCAAAGCCATTTGGGTTCCTAATATTTTTTTATTTTTTTTCTTGCGGGATAACTTGAGCACCAAGAATTCAAGATAATGCCAGATTAACCGGTGTCTGACATAAGATAGGGAGCCAGGCCCTGTTCAAAAGAAAAAGAAAATGGTCACTATTCAGGAACCTAAGGAAAGGTTTGAAGGAGCATTGACCGATGAAGATACTAAAAAAGGTTTGTATAAGGGGCGGTTGTACCCATTTTTATCTCAGAAGATAACCCAGATTTAAAGGTGTGGGACTGCTCTCGAACACCTTATGAGCACTGGTTATTTAGCATCCTCACGACACTCCAGGCCCGATCAGGGACTCAAATTAGCTTGTCGTGACCTACGACGACTCCGACAACAAGTGGGGACCATCCCCGATCACCTAGCATGCGGCTTCGCCCGCTTACAACCTAGCCACCTGGGCCAACTCGGGGGCACCCCAGCAACACACCGTGCCAAATGGTGCCCAACAATAAGGCTTGGGACCAGCCCAATGTCCCTCTTTCCAGTCACTCAATGCTGATAATCTCTGAACTAGAGTTGAACTCAAGCTCTAGAGATTATCACCCCGCTCATATGACTCCTAACAAGGGGTGGGGGAATTACCCCGAACATCTTAAAGGCAGCCTATTTCCAGCCATTCTACATCAACTTGGAGTCAACGAGAGGCTATGGACCACTTGCCATGCCATGCGGAGACCCTATAAACAACGGGGACCAACCCCGACCCTCTAATGAGCGACGTTCGCCTATCTACAATCTAGCCCCCTGAGCCAATCCGGGGGCTCGCAACAACATGCCACAGCATGAGGTACCAACCACGAAGCCGATGATTCCTCTCAAAATGCCTCTATCCAAGCAACCAACCTTAGTGGACTTGGTCGCCCACTCAAACTTGGGCCCCGGGGGTCACACTGTCGAGGCGGAGGAGAGATTGCCTTCCTCGACCCCGGCGGGTGGCAGCACGGGCATGGCGGGACTTGCTCTAGGTAAGCAGCCAAGACTTGTATTTTTCTCAAGTTTTCCACCTTATCTGTCATAGGAAGTTCTGCATTTATTGCTCACTCCCTTTTGTGTTTGCTGGGGTTATGCAGGCTGTGCTGGAGTGCCAACTGCGTCAGGCGACCTCTCCCTGGGTTTAGGGATCGAGTGGCCTACGTCCGCCTCTCTGCCAGAGCCATTGTTGGAGATGAGTGCAGGTGCCGCCCTGCTCCAGCGGGCCCGGGGTTACTTGCAGAGCGACTCTCTTCCTCCTCTGAAGGGTTTGAGGTAGCAGCTGCGAGAGTGCACCCAGGGCTACCATGTGCTTGGCCTCCCGCGCGAGCTCTGGATGTCTGGGCTAGCTGGGATCTGGGCCGAGTACTTGCGACTCCGTGATGCTCAAGAGCAGAGGACTCGGAGGCTGGCAGCGATCTAGGAGGCACAGGAGCAGCGGGCCTAGCTTGTGTCAGTCGTAGCTGAGCAGAGGGGCCATGTCGAGGCGACTGCGTTGGCATCCCGGGACCGCGCCGCACTGCTGGGAGAGGCAGAGAGCCGGGATGAGGTCTTGAAGAAGGCTTGGGAGGAGCAGCGGTTGGTCGTCGAGCACACCCGAGTTGAGTGGTAGACGGCCGAGACGATGGCTAAGGATAGCGCTCAGCTTTTGTCTACCTTGGAGGCGGAGCTTGCTGCTGCCGACTCTTGCCTTGCGGCCCTAGAGGGGAGTGAGGCTGGGATGCGATTGTGTCTCTTTTCCCCTTTTTGGTTTGTATCATGCGGGCTGTTTGGATTTTGTCGCCCCAAGGGCATGTCTTGGGCTCTTTTGGCAGAGTATTAATGACAAACTCCCAGGTTTCTATTGTCATTTCTTAAGTCATCCCACCCCCCTTTTTCTTTGTGAAACTGTGATGTGTGCAGGGACTGGCGACCACTTACTGTTAGTCGTGCTTGTTTTTCCCATGGCATATTGGTGTAAGTGACAGGGGACGGGATGTACCCGATTTCGGGCGCAGGAGTAAAGGGGCTAAGTATGGAGAATAGTATATCTGGATACTGGGTACTGGGTAGTAGGGGGAAAAAAACACTAGGCATTGGGGCTAATATCATGTTGTTAGCTGGAAATGTAATTTATATTAGCCTGGAAGACTAGAACTGAGCTGGTTGGGTGGCCTTGGGGGGGACATAGCGGCCAAGACTGGGACTGGGACAGGGACTTGAGGTTGAAACTGGGATTGTAGCTGGAGATGGGGACTGGAGCTGGAGCCATCTGGTGGGCCTGGAAAGGCGTTGTAGCTGACCGCTAAGGCGGGTAACTGGGCGGCTAGCCTATGAAGGTGTTGTAGTCGAAACTGGGACTAGAGGCTGGGCGCACTACCAGAAAAAGTGGGATTACAGACGGAATTTTCAGACGGAAATTTCAGACGGAAATTTCCGTCTGAAATTTGTGACGGATTTTTTTCCGTCGGAAATCCCGTCTGAAATATGCAATTACACACCGAATTTCAGACGAAAATTTGTGACGGAAAATATTCCGTCACAAATTTCAGACAGAATTTGGGACGGAAAATTTAATCTGTCAGAAATTTATGACCAAGAATTTGTGACGGCCACATTTGTGACGGATCCGTCTGACAATCCGTCACAAATGTGTCTTCTCACGGATTTTCAGACGGAAATTAATCCGTCACAAAATTTTTGCGCCCCCAATCCATCGCAAAGGCACATTTGCGACGGATTTGGGGCGCAAAAATTTTGTGACGGATTAATTTCCGTCTGAAAATCTGTGAGAAGACACATTTGTGACGGATTGTCAGACGGATCCGTCACAAATGTGGCCGTCACAAATTCTTGGTCATAAATTTCTGACAGATTAAATTTTCCGTCCCAAATTCCGTCTGAAATTTGTGACGAATTTTCCGTCAAATTTCCGTCTGAAATTCGGTGTGTAATTGCATATTTCAGACGGGATTTCCGACGGATAAAAATCCGTCACAAATTTCAGACGGAAATTTCCGTCTGAAAATTCCGTCTGTAATCCCGCTTTTTCTGGTAGTGGCGGCTGGCCTGTAAAGGCATTGTAGCCGAAACTAGAACTGGAGGCTGAGCAGCTGGCCTGTAAAGGCGTTGTAGTCAAAACTGGAACTGGAGGCCGGGCGGCTGGCTGGTAAAGGCGTTGTAGCCGAAACTAGAACTGAAGACTGGGCGGCTGGCCTGTAAAGGCATTTTAGCTGAAACTGGGATTGGAGGCTGAGCGGCTGGCCTATGAAGGCGTTGCAGTCGAAACTGGAACTGGAGGCTGGGGGGCTGGCCTGTAAAGGCGTTGTAGTCGAAACTAGGACTGGAGGCTGAGCGGCTGGCCTGTGAAGGCGTTGTAGCTGAAACTAGAATTGGAGGCTGGCGATGGCCCATCCTTGGGGATGTATTGGCCGCCGTCATTGCGGGGTGAGATAGAGGTAGCCATCAGCGGGATGTAGCAGTTGACGGCTTTCATCACTGAGGAGTAGAGAGGGAGAGAGTTTTGTTTTTCTCTTTACCAGCCCTGGCGCCCTTGCGGGTTTTCACCAAGGCTGGCCCCTTTTTACTTTTTTCGGTGCGCCCTTGCAGGTTTTCACACAATTACCCGATTTTGCCTGAGGTGCCCTTTCGGGTTTTCACCTCAGCTGGGTTGGTGGCGATTTTTGCCCCCAGTCGCCTCCTTGAAAAAGAGGACGGCTGGGTCCGCCGGGATATCTATATTTTTAACCCCATTTTTGTCACTATTGTTTTTTTATTTTTATTTTTATTTTTTTTTAAACGAGCCGTCCATAGCATGCCACTGTCAGGGGACGTAACCTGGCACTGGAGATCGGGGACGACTAGGTACTGTTCCTCCCTTAATAGGGGTTTTCATAGGTTATCAAGTTATGGTGGTGGGGGCCATTTTGTTATGGCAGAATGTGATCGGAGTTACAGTAGGTGAGTCATGGATTACCGGGGGAACTGGAATTATAATGAGACTTGTGAGTTCTAGATTTACAGGAGATGTGGAATGCAGTGGTGTGGACTGGTAAGAGTCTGGGAATAGGCCAAGATTGGAATGTGCTGGGATGGCAACGGGGATGTCGTACCGCCATCGGGAGTTGTTGGCCCGCCACATCGAAGCGAGGGCCGGAGGTGGCATAAGCTGAGCAGGGTGGTGTAAGGCTGACTGGAAATCGTAGGATTCGTGCTCTGGCAGTGTGAGTTGATGGAAGGTTGGCATCCGGTGGGGCTAATGATTTACTGAGGAGTGGGTGGAATGCCACCCTGACTGGCGGGGAGAGGAAGACTTTCTTGTTATCGGCTCTACCTCCCTTTCGGGTTTTCGCCAGAGCTGACCCCCTTTAGCTTTTTCTGACGCGCCTTTGTGAGTTTTCACGACGAGGGGTTTCCCCATTTTGCATGAGGTGCCCTTTCTGGTTTTCACCTCAGCCGGGTTACTGGCCTTTTTGCCCCCAGTCGCCTCCTTGAAAAAGAGGACGGCTGAGTTTGTCGGGATATCTCTGTTTTTAACCCCATTTTTTTGTTTGTTTTTTATTTTTTATTTTTTCGCTTACCTGGGAGCCTGACGGCTGGATTGTTGTCGGCGCAGCGGTGCCCTTGCTCTCATTGTGGCGAGAACGAAGGCAGGGGATTAGTTCCCAAAAATGCCTGACAGTGGTTCTGGGAGGGCTTGGCTGGCCCTGCTGCTTGGCTGGGAATTGGAGACTAGAAGGACTAGCTGGTTAGACCCTCCACAGGGGAAGGCCGGCCTCACTGGTAGTAGTTGGGACGTGCACCTTAGTCTAGCTGTCGCGTGAACTCATGTTTGGGTGCATAGTATAGCTTCATATACTTGCCATTGAGAGGCGGGAAGGGTCTGTGACCATTGTGGTCGACGACCGTGTAAGCCCCGCCCTCATAGACTTTGCGGATGATGTATGGACCTCGCCAATTCGACTGTAATTTTCAACTGGGGCACCCCGCCATGACTCCCTTTTCCTTGATCATGACGAGGTCGCCCTGCTTGAAGGCTCACTGCTTGACGAGCTTATCATAGGCTCGAGTCATACGGGCCTGGTATACTTGTTGGTGTATATAGGCTTCAAGTCATTTGCCTTCCAAGTAGGCGAGCTCTTCTAGTCTTCTCTGGCATTTACTTTCAACGGGGCTGGCAAGGCCGGTGTGACCCCTACACGGTAAGAGGCTAACTGGACTTCGATGGGGATAACGGCTTCTGCCCTATAGGCGAGGGAGAACGGTGAACACCCCGTGGGGGTTTCGTAGATCGTCTGGTAGGCCCAGAGCGCCTCAAGATCTTCTCGCCCCAATCACGTTTTCGGTGGCTAACCAGCTTGACCAGGAGTTTGTAGAGGGTCTTGTTGAAGGCTTCTGCTAAGCCGTTGGCCTGGGGGTTGTAGACCGAAGAGGTTCTCCAGTCGATGTGAAACTTGGCCGCTAGCTGGTATACGGCCTTATTCTTGAACGGTGTCCCATTATCGGACACGATGCGACTGGGGGTACCGAACCGGTAGATGATGTTGTGCCGGACGAATCTGGCAACCATCTCACCGGTGACCTCCCGCAAGGGAAGGGCCTCCGCCCAGTGAGAGAAATAGTCATTGGCGGCCAAGATGTATTTATGGCCCTTGGAAGATGGCGGGAAAGGCCCCGCGATGTCCATGCCCCACTCAGCGAAGTGCCAAGTGGGGGCTATAGGACGCAGTGGATTAGGAGGTCTTCTAGGTACTGGGCCAAAGGCCTGGCATTGATGGCATGTACGGGCATACTGGACACAATCCACGTACATGGTTGGCCAATGGAAACCCTTGAGGTTAATGCTATGCTTCATTTGGTCTCCGGCCTGGTGCGCGCCGCACAATCCATAGTGAACCTCCTGCATGCTGGCTTGAGCCTCCGCTGGAGAGGCGCATCTCAGGAGAATTGACTTGTCCTTCTCGTGGACGAGTCGGTAAAGGGAGTCACCAATCAAATCATAGGAGGTCGCTCGGCGAAGCAATATGACTCTTTGAGCCCGGTCAGGAGGGAGCCACCCTTTCTTGAATTTGACGATAGGCGCACGCCAATCCTCTTCTTCTGGAGGAGTGTTCTGGTCAAGGTCATGGATCTCATAAATGGTGAGACCGGTGTTGTCTTCAAGTGATCTCGACATCAGTCTTCCGTGTTTGATGACGATATCGACCTCACCCTCGGGCGGGAGCTTGATGGCCCCAGCCAGTTTCGCCAGGGCATCCGCCTGAGCATTGCTGCTTCTGGGGATATGATATATTTAAAAAAATAGAACTTATTGGTTAATCTAGTGATGACGGCGTGGTACGGAATCAACTCCGATTTCTGTACGTCATAGATGCCGAGGACCTACCGGAGTATCAACTGGGAGTCTCCGTAGGCTTTGAGGCATTTGATGCCCATGTGGAAAGCCATCTGGAGCCCAATGAGTAGAGCTTCATACTCAGCTTCATTGTTGGTCAGGGATTTCATGAGGGCACAGGAGTTGTACAAAACTCCACCTTGAGGAGTCATGAAAACAATGTCAGCACCTGGCGTGGTGGCTGGATCTTGGTTGCTCTGGGTAATCCCTCGGGAAGCGCCATTGAAGTAGAGCTCCCAACAAGGTACACTGGTTGTGAGAGCGCTTTGCTGCCAGTAATGCAAGACATCTCCACTCTATTCAACCGATTGTTGTGATTGAACAGTAAGGGACTCCTCGTCCGGGGGCTCTGAGCTGAAAGGTGAGTCGTCCGGCACTGGATGGGCTGCCAAGAATTTAGCCATCCCTGTCCCTTGATTGCTTTTTTGGGAATATAAGTAATGTCATATTCCATTAGTAGGAGAGCCCACCTTCCCAGTCTGCCTGAGAGGACTGGTTGTCGGAGGAGATACTTCAGGGGGTCAGTCTTGGATATAAGCTCGACTCGATGGGACAAGAGGTAATGCCACAGCTTTTTGACGGCGAACACTAATGCCAAGCAGACCTTCTCGATGGGGCAGTATCAGTACTCGACACCGATTTGCTTCCGCCTGAGGTAATAGAGGGACTGCTCTTTACCTTCCTCATTGACTTATGCCAACAGAGCTCCTAGGGAAGCGTCCATGGCAGCAATATAGAGTATAAGTGGTTTACCCTTAACTGGTGCCCCCAGGACTGGGGGAGTAAAGAGGTACTCCTTGATTTGCTCGAAAGCCGCTTGGCATTCAGAGTACCATATAAACGGGGCGTCTTTCTTCATCAACTTGCTGAAAGGTGCACATCGACTGGAGAGGTTAGAAATAAACCTCCGAATGTAGGTCAGTCTCCCTTGGAAGGACCTAAGTTCGGTGATGTTGCTGGGTGGGAGAAGCCCCCGGATCATTTTGATCTTGCTGGGGTCCACCTCAATTCCTCGATATCAGACGACGAAGCCCAGAAACTTGCTGCTGGATACGCCGAAGGCGCATTTCATGGGGATCATCTTGATCCCGTATTGCTGGAGACGCTCGAAGACTCGGCGCAAATCACGTAAATGGTCTTCGCGTCTTTTGGTCTTGACGACGAGGTCATCGACGTAGCATTCGATGGTAATGTGTAGCATCTCGTTGAATATTTTGGTCATGGCCCTTTGGTAAGTAGCATCGACATTCTTCAAACTGAAGGGCATGTGCTTGTAGTTGAAAATCCCTTTGGGGGATCTGAAGGCTGTGTGGTTCTTGTCTTTGAGGGACATCTGGATTTGGTTATAACCGGATGGCCCATCTATAAAAGACAAGGCCTCATGTCCAGTGGTCATGTCGACCATTGTTTCTGTGATTGGAACTGGGAAGTCGTCCTTCGGACAAGCTTTGTTGAGGTCCCGGAAGTTGACGTAGATGCGGACTTGACCACTTTTCTTCTTGACTGGGACTATGTTAGCGAGTCAGATCGGATAGATACACAGCTCGATGAAATCGACCTCCGCCATTTATTGACTTCAGTTGAGACCTGGAGCTCCAGCTCATGGTGCATGCGCCGCTACGGCTGTTTGACTGGAGTGACTGAGGGAGAGATGGCTAGCTGATGGCTAGCTCGTGCTCTGCTACGGAGGGGTCTAGCCCCGACATCTCCTTGTAGGTCGTGGCAAAGCAGTCTTTGTATTCGAGCATGAGTTGCTTGTAGTCTTGTCTTTATGCCTCGGTAAGGAGAGCGCTGATGAACGTGGGCTGAGGAGCTTCATATTGACCCAGGTTGATTTCAACGAGTTTATCTACGGTCGCCTGGCCACCGTCCTCTAGCACGGGAGGAGTGATGCGGGACGAGACTGAAAGGGCTAAGACCTACGACTACAACGAAGTGCGGCCAGCACTCGCACGCCAAAGGCAAGCCGGGTGGCTGACCTCCGTAGCGTTCCTCCGGGTGGAGGCGTCTCTCAACAAGAAATCCAAGCCCAACGACCGTCCCTATGAGGGAAGCGCGGGGATCTCAGCGGCTAAGGAACCGCCGAACGACTAGGGGAGTCTAGTTCGAGCTCGGTGCTCATTAGGGGCACGGGACGGGTGCTCTCAACTCACATTCACGAGGTGAATTACAAAATAACTAGGATCCTACACGCTCACGCGACATATAGAATAGCATACTAGTAAAGCAAAGCAACAGAGTAGGAGCGTCGCGCGTACCTCCACGCCTAGGCGTGGGGAAGAAACCCCAGCCGAGATCAACAACCCCGATACACACGACACATAATAATACAATGCCAACCAAAATGCCCACTCCTCGCAGGGAGATAATAGGCTACAACAGTAGAATTTGGGGCTGCCGATGCACGGGCTGACGGGCGGCACTCGGTGAAGGGTTGGCCGCGAGGAGGTTCCCGAATGGTAATCTGCCGGTTCGCAGCCGCGCGCAGGTCGCCGGCGAACTCTACCACGAGCCGGTCCGGAGTCCGAATGGGACGCCGTCAGTGAGGGTGCGTAGCTAGGTCATAGGAGTAAGCCTCGAAAAAGGGGGCGCACAGATTCGCACCGTGCTGGCCGTGAGGTCTTCTGCAATCCGTGACTGGTTTCCTGCACACAGAACAGCGTGCTCGAGCGAGAAAATTAATAACTTAATGCTCCGGTAGGCGAACGGGGCGCCGCTTGAGGGAGGACATCGAGGACACAGAGAAGCAGGTCCCGACTGAAGGGATCGGTCAGATCTGGTCGAGGTTGGCCGGGAGAACCTCTGCAAGTCGTTGTTGATTCTGGGGTCGGACTGCATAGGTTGATCTGCGCGGTCCCACGAGAATTGACGCCATGCTCAGCACCGATGTCGAAACGAGGCGTGGTCAGCAGCGTTGGAAAGAGGACGAAGAGAGGTACGATCCCTGAAGAGACCAGATCCAAACTCGGAGTTGTCCGTCCTGTGGAACTTTTGCAAGAGGGCGGACAGAACCTGGCTTGCAGAGAGAGAGGGTCCTGCGCGAGCTCACGAAGAAAATCGCCACCGGTGATGTAGACCTCGGATCGAGACGAAACCAAAGCCCACGCGTCTCCGACTCGTAGAAGTATCTCCAGAAAAAGTGAGAGGCTCATATTCGGCTGGAACCGGATGGGGTCGCCGCTGCAACTCGGGGTAGAAATCTGGCGAGCTGATCCGTGCACCTGTGAAGGAGATAAGGGGGGAGAGAACCTCGGCGTCGCACCGAGGGATGGGGAGTCACACCCCGGGGTTGATCCCGTCGCAAGATCAAAGAGGGAGAAAGAAGGGGGCGCAGCCACCAAGGAGTCTTGCTCACAAAATATTCTTCATTATTATTCTCCAAAGAAAAATACGTGAGGTTTTATATGTGGGGAGGGGAATTAGGGTTCAAAACCCTAGCAAGGGGGGGAAAATTCAAACAAAAAGGGGCGCACTTCTTTCTTTGGGAAGGTGGGGTGCGCTCCTTTCCTTGAATCAAGGAGGGGGGCACACTCCACTCCTAGAAAGTAGGAGTGGGGGCGGCTGCCACCTCCTCCTCTTGGAGGAGATGAAGGGGGCGCCCAAAAACCCTAGCCCACAAGGGGGGGGGGCGCAAATCCCAATGGGCCAACTCATGTGGGAAGGTGGTCAGCCCAAATGGGCCAAGAAGGGTGGATCACAAGGTGGCCCACTCTCCCCTTTGCCTAACTAATAAGCCTAACATCACCCAATGGAAGCCTAATTGGCCCCAATTGGCCTACAAAGGTCCATAATAATAAAAAGTGTCCACGCAGGGACTAAACCAAGGCCCAGCATGGCCTAAAGTATAAAATAAATGAAGATAACTCCGCTAGTCCGCCAAGTGATCGCCGAGCCAAAGGGATGCTGGCGTGCTCCGTGTGCTCCGTCGAGTAATGCGGCGCGTGTCCTCACCAATTCTCCCCGGGTGGGAAGAACTCGACCCTGTCGAGTAAGGGTCACGGTCGGTCAAGTGGCGCTCCAGCAAGTCTGGGTCGATCCTCTCTAGCTCTCCTCGTGTGATGCAGGTGTCATCTGTCGCAGGGCGCCCTCTCCAACGCACTAGGAAGCGTTGGTAGGCTCCGCTCCTGGTAGTGGTCACCTGCTCATCCAGTATGCCATCTATATGCTCGCGTTTCTGTAATGGGGCTGGAGGGGGTGGACGCTCAGAAGGTGTAACACTCTTAACAGGAGGGGAGGGCTCACAAGGCTCACTGGGAATCACCGCGGGGTCCCGATATGCCACTAAATCTGAGACATGGAACGTCGAACAGATCCCATAGCCTTCTGGCAGCTCAATCTCATACGCATTCGACCCAATTCGCTTCAAGACTTGGAAGGGTCCAGCACCGCGGGCCTGGAGTTTCTTCACGGCCCCCGAAGGAAACCGTTCAGGTCTGACCCTGATCATGACGTACTCTCCCTTACGGAACTCACGGGCGTGTCGATGCGCGTCAGCTAACTTCTTATAACGTGCGTTGCTGGCCTCAAGGTGGTGATGATGCAGACTCCGAATAAGATGGGTAGACTCATACCTACCTGAATGCAGGGGTGGTCCTGGACATCCAAATATGGATCTAATATGCCTATGACATCTACCAGACTTGACAACACTGGGAGGACCTGAACAACCAAAGTATGACCTATCATGCACATGTGTCCTACTAAATATGGCAGACTCAGGAGGACGAATAACCCCAAACTCACTCATGACATTACCCCTACATGATGAGGGACATGGAGAAACATGAGAAAGAGACATGTGTCCCTGGCCTCCTAAACTCTGGCGTCTGGGTGTATGCGAGGTGAGATGTTGACTAGCAGGTCTGGATGGGGTGTGATAATAGACCTCCTCGACAAGGTGGGGAAAAGAATACGAGTCGAGAGGCTCACTAGGGAGGGGATCGAATGGGTCAAAGAAATGATGACCCCTCCCGATAGGTCCCTTTACTATACTTGCCCATGTCTGCCATTCGCCCAGGTGCAGATGATCACCTTCAGGCGCTCTAATATATGGGGCAAGGGGCTCATGAGGGAGGCAAGGAAAGCTAGGTTCCTCCCTCGGGACCGTGATACCATAAGAGGGGACAAAATCCACCTCCACGGGTATGGGAAAGAATAAAAGGACCTCGGAGGTGATATGTCCTATGGTGTAGACCGAGGTAATAGACCCCATAGCAGGGAGTGTAAAGTTATGACTATAGGGTTGGTCAGACCCTAAGGTCAACATATATGTCAACTCCCATTGACAATCTAAACTCCTAAGGAAGTCCTTCACATTTTTAAGAAAGCAGAAGGACCGAAAAGTGGTGTGAAAGGAGTTAAGGGGTACTATTGGGAGAGCTGGCTCCATGGATGGGTAGCAAGGGATCGGAGCATCTAGAATTAGGCCCTTCCTTAACCAGCTAGCTAAAGGCCCTTCAATGATAAGTTCACCCTGGAGAGGCAAGAATGGCTCCAGATGAGGGTCGAAGGGAGTCTCTCCCTCAGGTGGGGTAAAGGGGTCCTCTATGATGTGGGTGGCACCTTGGCTCTCCATCGAGTGTCTCGGGACGAGAGTGCCGGTCCCAACCTCCATAGGTTTAGGCACGACTGGGTGCTCCATGGGATCACTCCCTAACTCCTCAACCTTAGTTAGGTACTCCTTGGCCAACTCTTGTTCAGCCTCGTAAGTCACTGGAACAAACCCAGGTGGGGCATCCTCCGAATGTGTGTCCTCCAAGATAGGGGAACGTGAAGGACACTGGTCAGAGAACCGGGCATCCCCACTACAGGGGGCCATAGGGTTGGGCCCCGGGAGTTGTGGGGGACATGAGCCCGGAGGTGGAGTGGATCGCTGGGGGTGGGTGGCTAGCGACACGGAGGTGGTCGGCGCAGCGCCGTCGTGGAAGACGAACTCGCCTGGAAGGTGAGATGGGTGTAAGGTGCAGGTCCTCCTGTCCAGGTCGATGGTCGCTCTTCTCTCCTCCAACCAAGTTTGCCCTAAAATGATGCATGGACCAGCAAGTGTGCCGATCTTACACCATGCACCATCGTTATATAGAACGAGGCCGAACCATCGTTGAAACTCAACAAAAGCTAAGCCACCGCGGAGAACAATCTCCCCAGTCTTAGAGAGAGACTCAACAATGTCCTGTGAGACATAATTATATGGAACCTTACTGATGAAGTCGATCTCCGTATGCAACCCATTAGGTAGGATGGCTACGGATACGACAGGGCGCTGGAATGACTCGGTCATCGGTATAGGGATCGGGTCTCCCGACGACTGAGTGGTAGGGGCGACACCCGGGGGTCGTGCCATAAGAGCCTCGAATTGGGCCACCAGGGATGACCAATCTGACACGTGGGCTCGAGGAACCGCCATGGGGCAGACGGGGAGCTGGACATGCAAGACTCAACGAGACAAGGATAAAACTCTAACTAGACACAAACCTAAAATGACAATGCAATGGTAGGTTACCTAGATGAACTAAGAGACTCAATGCACCCTAGACAACCTAAAGACTCAAATGACCTAAGACCCCAATTTGTTAGAACAAACTGGTTCCCTAGTCTCTGATACCAATTTGATGCGGGACGGGACTGAAAGGGCTAAGACCTACGACTACAACGAAGTACGGCCAGCACTCGCACGCCAAAGGCAAGCCGGGCGGCTGGCCTCCGTAGCGTTCCTCCGGGTGGGGGCGTCTGTCAACAAGAAATCCAAGCCCAACAACCGTCCCTATGAGGGAAGCGCGGGGATCTCAGCGGCTAAGGAACCGCCGAACGACTAGGGGAGTCTAGTTCAAGCTCGGTGCTCATTAGGGGCACGGGACGGGTGCTCTCAACTCACATTCGCGCGGTGAATTACAAAATAGCTAGGATCCTACACGCTCACGTGACATATAGAATAGCATACTAGTAAAGCAAAGCAACAGAGTAGGAGCGTCACGCGTACCTCCACACCTAGGTGTGGGGAAGAAACCCCGGCCGAGATCAACAACCCCGATACACACGACACATAATAATACAATGCCAACCAAAATGCCCACTCCTCGCAGGGAGATAATAGGCTACAACAGTAGAATTTGGGGCTGCCGATGCACGGGCTGATGGGCGGCACTCGGTGAAGGGTTGGCCGCGAGGAGGTTCCCGAACGGTAATCTGCCGGTTCGCAGCCGCGCGCAGGTCGCCGGCGAACTCTACCATGAGCCGGTCCGGAGTCCGAATGGGACGCCGTCAGTGAGGGTGCGTAGCTAGGTCAAGGGAGTAAGCCTCAGCCAAAGGGGGCGCATATTCGCACCGTGGTGGCCGTGAGGTCATCTGCAATCCGTGACTGGTTTCCTGCACACAGAACAGCGCGCTTGAGCGAGAAAATTAATAACTTAATGCTCCGGTAGGCGAACGGGGCGCCGCTTGAGGGAGGACGTCGAGGACACAGAGCAGCAGGTCCTGACCTAAGGGATCGGTCAGATCTGGTCGAGGTTGGCCGAGAGAACCTCTGCAAGTCGTTGCTGATTCTGGGGTCGGACTGCACAGGTTGATCTGTGCGGTCCCACGAGAATTGACGCCACGCTCACCACCGACGTCGAAACGAGGCGTGGTCAGCGGCGTTGGAAAGAGGACGAAGAGAGGTACGATCCCTCAAGAGACCAGATCCAAACTCAGAGTTTTCCGTCCTGTGGAATTTTCGCAAGGGGGCGGATAGAACCTGGCTCGCAGAGAGAGAGGGTCCTGCGCGAGCTCACGAAGAAAATCACCACCGGTGATGTAGACCTCGGATCGAGACGAAACCAAAGCCCACGCGTCGCCGACTCGTAGAAGTATCTCCAAAAAAAAGGGAGAGGCTCAGATTCGGCTGGAACCGGATGGGGTCGCCGCTGCAACTCGGGGTAGAAATCTGGCGAGCAGATCTGTGCACCTGTGGAGGAGATAAGGGGGGAGAGAACCTCAGCGTCGCACTGAGGGATGGGGAGTCACACCCCGGGGTTGATCCCGTCGCAGGATCAAAGAGGGAGAAAGAAGGGGGCGCAGCCACCAAGGAGTCTTGCTCACAAAATATTCTTCATTATTATTCTCCAAAGAAAAATACATGAGGTTTTATATGTGGGGAGGGGAATTAGGGTTCAAAACCCTAGCAAGGGGGGGGGGGGAGAAATTCAAACAAAAAGGGGCGCACTTCTTTCTTTGGGAAGGTGGGGTGCGCTCCTTTTCTTGAATCAAGGAGGGGGGCGCACTCCACTCCTAGAAAGTAGGAGTGGGGGCGGCTGCCACCTCCTCCTCTTGGAGGAGATGAAGGGGGCGCCCAAAAACCCTAGCCCACAAGGGGGGGCACAAATCCCAATGGGCCAACTCATGTGGGAAGGTGGTCAGCCCAAATGGGCCAAGAAGGGTGGATCACAAGGTGGCCCACTCTCCCCTTTGCCTAACTAATAAGCCTAACATCACCCATTGGAAACCTAATTGGCCCCAATTGGCCTACAAAGGTCCATAATAATAAAAAGTGTCCACACAGGGACTAAACCAAGGCCCAGCATGGCCTAAAGTATAAAATAAATGAAGATAACTCCGCTAGTCCGCCAAGTGATCGTCGAGCCAAAGGGATGCTGGCGTGCTCCATGTGCTCCGTCGAGTAATGCGGCGCGTGTCCTCACCAAGGAGCGGGTTAGAAGTCGATGAAATGCTCGTCATCGGTGTCGGCTTCATGTATTTCTTGATTTTCGAAGCCGCTGGTCGACGCCGATGGGATTGGAAAGTTGTTGTTGGAATCCACCAGGGATTTGTCTGGGCCGCCGACTTTTGGCCAGTAGTTGTCAGCCGAGGTTGCTGAGGTCTCCCCGGGGTTGCCTGCTAGAGCTGACGATCCTTTATAGCTGGCATCCTGGATACCTCCCTCGTCGGGAGAGCTTGTTGAACCAGGTCCTTCGACATGCTGGGTGGCAGGAGGAGCTTCTTCAGCCCTGCTATCTTGGTAGGGAGGTGAGGAAGATTCCTTGACTGCTTGGACTGGAGTGCTAGCTTTAACAGGGATCGGGATCAGGATATCTTCTTCCTCGTTCCCAGAGCTGTCGAATTTGGCTTCGACTTTAGCTCGATCGTCGGTTGGCTGTGCCAAGCCTATGACGTTGACTGCATAGTATATGTAAAAGTCTGGGTCTTGGTCGTAGCCAAGTCCCCTGGTATCCTTATGGAAGGATGGGGGTTGCCCCCGGACCTGGGAAGGGGTCCACAGTCGGTGAAAATATTCATGTCGCGCAGATTCTTGCCATTGAGGGATGTGTTGCTTCAGACACATTTCTCGAATATGCGACGGCAGGTCGTCCAGTACTTCGACTGCTTCAGGGGTATCGTTGGCTCGCCTAGACCAACCGAAGTCATCTTCCGATGGGGCTTGAGGGACCATGTCTCCCTTATAGAAGACAATGGGTTTGTCCTTGTTGGCCTTCTTTTTATTTATGCGTTGTTGCTTGAAGGTGACAATAAATGTTGTTAGCGACTCAACGCTGTGTTCTTCAGATGCACATGAAAATTGGATGCAGTCTGGTGGTAAGCATATACTTTTGCTAATAGCTCGACTAATAAGGTTAGCCTCGAAGTCGATCTTGCGCCTCTCGGGGTGATCTGAGGTTGACTTGGAGCCGAGGTGCAACCAATGAAGCTTGGCCTTCTCCTCGTCAATGGAGAAGGGATCGTCATCATCTTCCTCTGAGAGCCAGCCATTACTTTTGCTCTTGATCACAGGGTAGGGACTGATTCCCATGAAGTAGAGCATAGTGTCATCCATATTGCATTCCGCTAGAGTGAATGGTGATAGGTCTGCGAAGACCATGTGTTGCTCCCCGCCCTTGGCATACTTGATGCATTGGTGGAGAGTTGATGGGATGACCCAATTTTCATGGATCCAGGGTCTGCCCAGTAACACCTTATATGATGTGTTGGCATCGATGATGTAGAATGTCACCTTGGAGGTGAAATCATCAAGCACCAGGTCGACGTCCACCAATCGAGGACATCCTCGGTGTTTTGGTTGAAGCCGGATATCTTGACCGCTTGAACCTTCTGGAGGTATGGGGTCAGATTAAAGTCTTGAATGTTTTGAGCGGCATGATGTTGACAGCGGCGCTTGCCTCCACCAGAATCTGGTTCACATCATGCCCATTGACCTTCCCTTTCATGTAGAGAGGACGGTTGTGGCACGGAGGGGATAGCAACATGTCCTTGTCCGTGAAGGAGACGGTACTGGTTGTGATGGCTTCATAGGCAGCCGCCTTCATTTTCGTGGCATGTGCTTCATAAGCTTCTGGTTCCTGGAGTATTTTAATAAGAGTTTCTCTCAACTCTTTGCTCCAAGCGATGGCTTCCCAAATTGTGATGCTGGCGGGGAAGCACTTCATCTAGTGGAGGACTTTCCGGTAGGCTCGAGCTCGAGCATCCTCCAAGGAGGGTAGTATGTCAGGCTGAGTTTTCTGCGAGCTATCGTGCTGCTCCCCGTCAAGAAGTTGCACTGCCTTGCCTTTACCATTGGGATCGGACTGACTCTGATCACCCGTGGATTCTTGGAACAAGGGTGCCAATGACGGCTCTTCTGGGAGTGGCTGGTGGGCTGGCTCGTACTGGCCGGACGGGCCTACTTGTTCTGCAGAAGAAGCTGAGCCCGGTGCAGGGACTCGGGTGTCGGTAGCAACCTCTTTGATGCCGGAAGGATCGATGATGCCGGGTCCTTTCCGAATTTCTACCTCCGGAATGGGGGCAGGTTCCTCTCCTCGAAAGAGGATGACTCGCTCTGGGTCAAAGGTGGACGGGTGAAGGGGTGGCTCGAGAATTCTCCCGCGGCCTCTACCGCGTCCCCGGCCATGACCTTGGCCGTGGCCTAAGTGCTCGGGAGCTGGCTGTAGCCCGAGTGGGGCAGTGGTTCATTCTCTGGTTCGGGAGGCTATTGGCTCACCTCGCCGAGCAGCGTTGATATTATCCGGAGGTGGGATGGCCACCATGTTGTAGGTGCAGCGTCGAAGCATTTCTTCCAGCTGCTCCGTGGTGATCTCCTTGTCTTTATAGCACAAGGAAAGCTCGTCTAGGATCAAGAGCCTTTCGCCGTTCTTGAGTTTCTGGATCATCTCTTGGACCCGGTGTCTGAGGCAAGCCCGCTTCTGCATTTCCCCCCATGGGATATAGCTATGGAGTGGGAGAGTGCCGGTAGGACGAGGAGGAACGTATTCCTCCAGGTCATTAATGAGCCGCTGGAGCCCCTGGAGAGGCGTCGACTCGGCTGGGGATTGTAAGGCAGCTGCTTGTTCGGCCTGTTTCTTTAGCCATTTTTTAAGGTTCTTCCTCCTATTTTTCTCCTGTTTCTTTGTGATGGCTGCCTCCAAGGGAGTAGGAGGGAGAGGTGCTGAGGCCAGAGTTGATGAATCCCCATGAGGGCATCTCCGAGTTGGTGCCTTGGCAGGGCGAGGTCGACGACTCTTCTCCCCCGAATTTTGATCCAGGCACCTTCCGCTTGTTGTATTTGGAAGGTGGCATTCTTTGCCTGCTCGATTACTTCAAGTGGCAACTCCTAGTATGCCGGGATACTGGGACTGGCGTCCGAAGACGTGTGCGCGGTTTGGTGCCTTACCCGTAGTGACAACATGAGCATATGAGGAGTCGGTAGACTGGTGCTGGCGTCCGAAGACGTATGCGTGGTTTGATGCCTTAGCCGCGGTGGCGACATCTTTTGTTGAGAAGTAGACTGGGAGGCGCTCTTGTTGTCTTGCTCATTGGGTTTGCCTTTACAGACAGGTCCGACGACAGCTGAAGGTACCACGGGGTATCGCTACTCTAAGTAGCCACCCTGACTCTGCGCGTTGGCTGGGCCTTGTGGCAGTGAGCGGCTCGTGCGGGTCAAAGTCCTTGAAGACTCCGAAGACGTCCTATTTGAGATCTGGATTGAATTAGAGGGCAAGCGGGAAAAACCTGATGGCTCACCAGTTCGGGGAGCGTGAGACGGTCGCGCTAGGACCTCACCCTACTTTTGCTTCCTCTTCCTATCACTTGATGTTGGAGACAGAGATAGGGCAGGGGGAGAGCAAGAGGGACTTGAGGATCCCGTTGTCGTCTCGCCCACCAGACGTTCTCTCGGCCAAGAAGGACCTGGAGGAGCCTGACGGTGTCTTCTCTGGAAAAGGGGAGAGATTCCAGCTCTCTCCAGGGCCGCCATTGCACAGCCAAAGTGGCAGGGGTTGGATGGCCGGATGTTGGTGTCCGGTCATCTGGAGGAGCTGAGGTGGGAAGGGAATGGATGACGCTGACCGAGAAATTGCTCGGCCACATCTCCTGACTGGCGTCCTGCTCTCTACGCCTTTGCAATTGCTCGAGTGCTTCCCAGTTATCGGTCCGAAACTTGAGCCATTTTGGAGGATGCTGGTAAGGTAGCCCGTGCCCATTTTCTTAAGGGGAATCTGGCCGCTCTGGCGCATCCCTAGCGATGCTCAGGGTTTCTTCGACAGCATGCTGAAGTCTTACAAGTGACATGGAATTCCCCTCCGCATCGATCTGCTCCCATTGGATCTATTCCTGTATGAGGTATTGAACTTCCTCATAGGACTCGACCATGTGGCAGATTCTGGCGTGGAAAGGGTAGTATTGGGGGTGACTAAGGTTCCCATGGGTGTAGTCCGCCGGTGAATCACGAGGCATGATTTGCCCCCTCTCGATGAGGATATCGAAGAGTCACCAAGTCCTCTCCCTGGGAAAGGAGAGGGGTCTGCGATCATGCCAGGGCCTCCACCCCCGATACCAAAGCGAACGCTCGCCCTGACTAGTGCCGGGCTCCTCTGTGTTGACATCAAAGAGGGAGAACACCGCCATCATGTGGATCACTTGGCTAAGTAGTAAACCACACGCGCTGCCTTAGCTGGCTTGGACCACGTATGTGGTTGCGAGGGATCGACGAGACCACTCTTCATTTTAACAAGGCCATCTCGAATCAACTTCTGTGCCTGAGTCTTGAAGACATAACAATCTTCAATTGGGTGGCCCATCATGCGATGATACGGGCAATAGCTGGGATCGTCGACTTTCAGAGCCTTATCCAGCTTGCAGATTTCGGGCAGCTCGACAATCTTCTGGGTCATACAGAGGTCGAAGAGCATCTTCGTATGTTCCTTCTTGAAGGAGAAGGGTGTCTTCATGCGCTCCGAGAAGGAAGGAGCGGCCGACTTGTCTGCTGGCTTTTTGTCAGAGCCGCTTGGTTCGGCCTCTTTATTGGCTTTGGCCGCGGGGGTGAACTCGACGATATTCACCTCCTTATCGAACAGGCGTTTTCGTGCTTGCTTACCCTTCGCTGAAGTATAGCTCGGGTTATCGGCGAAGAACATCTCTATTTCGGCAACTGCCGAATTGAGTTGGTCGAAGCCTTTGATATTGGCACTGAGAAGCTTCTCGCTGACCTCAACTGCCAAACCCCGTCGGCATATAGTGATGGCATCTTCCTGGACTGGCGGGTTGACACACCTCATGCTGAGGTCTCACCATTTCTTGATGAAGTCGAGGGCGCTCTCGCCCTTCTTCTGCCGGAGAGAGCAGAGCTCGGCCAGGGAGATCTTTCGCTCGGCCGTTTGAAAATGGTCGAGGTGTTGTGCCTCTTAGGCACAAGCATGTGCTATGTCGCCTTGATGATAGCAATGCTATTTGGTTTTGATGATAGCAAGACTGTGAGTGCATTTGAGTGCATTTGATATTGTATTTTGATGATAGCAATGTTATTATGTTTTGATGATTGCAATAAACAAAGTGCATTTCTATGCATTATTATTCTTGAGCATTCTGCATATTGATTTCAACATGAATGATGATGTCTAGCATTGATGGCATTTGCTCTTTATATATGTGCATTGCATTCTGTCAGATATCATGTCTCTGCATATATCATGTCATGTCTCTGCATATATCATGTCTGGGTAGCAAAGTCTATACACTGGGCTGTGTAATTGTGCATCATGCAAGTCTATACATTGGACTCTCGTTCAAGCCTATGCATTGTCTTAGGCTAAGTGTGTACAGCGTCTTAGGCGAAGTCTGTACAGCCGTGTCTTATGCTCCTAACTCTATACATTGGTGTTGGTCATCAAAGTCTATACATCACCCTCAATCTTCAAGTCTATACACTGGCTTACTCTTCAAGTCTGTACATCCACAGTTAAACTTGAAGTCCGCACACTAGTCTTCACTGTCAAGTCTGCACATTGGTCTTCGATTTCAATGTCCATACATTGGGCTTTTACATGGAGTCTATACATTGTTGTTTGCAGTACAAGTCCATACATTGGACTGTTCATCAAAGTCTGTACATCAGACTGCTATAGTAAGTCTGTACAGTGAGTGATTCATTGGTGAAGTCTGTACACTCAACTGAACTTCAAGTCTAGACATTGCACTGTAGCATCCATTGTCTTCGTGTTGTATTTGTTTGATTGTCTTCGTGTTGTTTACTGTAGCAGCTCGATTTGTTCTGATGAACTTCGAGTCGTTTCCCAGTGAACCCCGTGTCGCTTCACCTCGTGCTGTTCTCTTCGTCTTAGTGTTGTTTTCACTTCGTGTTGTTTTCACTTCGTGTCATTTTCCTTCTCATGTCTTCGTGTCGTGTTTCTGAAGCAGCTCTAATAGTTCTGATGAACTTCGAGTCGTTTCCCTGTAGACCACGTGTCGTTCCTGTTTAGTAACCACACTTCGTGTCAGTTACTGTTGTTCTTGTGTCTTCGTGTCATTTTCCTTGTTGTGTCTTCGTGTCATTTTTTCCTCTATTTGCGTGTAGGACATCGTAGCACCTCGTGTTGCTTTCTGTGCCACCTCGTGTCGTTCTCTGTGTAGTGTGTGTTTTTGTCACCACTACACTTCGTGTCGTTGTTCTTTACTTCGTGATGTTTTCACTGTCTTCGTGTTGGTCTTTCTCATTAGACCTCGTGTCTTTCTCACCTTGACCACACTTCGTGTTGCTTTACGTAGACCTCGTGTCTTGCTTGTTTGCAACCACTTCGTGTCGGTTTCTGTTGTCAGCCCGTGTTTGTCTTCGTGTTGTTTTTGCATTCGTAACCTCGTTTTGGTCTAGTATTTGTGTTTTTGTTGTTTTTATTTTCGTGTCTTCGTGTTGCCTTTTCTAGACCTCGTGTCTCTTGTGTTTTATAACCTCACTTCGTGTCGTTCCCTTCGTTGTGCCTATTCTGTTACAGTGTACTCGTGTCGTTCTTAGCTATTATGTCCGCGTGTTATTTCCTTCTCACTTCGTGCTGTTCTCATCCTACCTCGTGTCGTTCTTGTCGTAGTGCTTGATTTGTTACAGTGACTTCGTGTCGTTCTCCTTGTAATGTTTGTTTTGTCACCACTGAATGTCGTGTCTTTCTAAGTGCATCTAGAATTGCTACTACATACTTCGTGCAGATTTAGTTATTGTGGCCCTCAGTTTTAATAGTTTTCATCTCCTTGCAGGTCCAAGGAAGAAATATTCCCCAGTGACTGGCAGTACGTGATCCGAGGCTGGAATGAAGTCTGCTGAGAGACTGCCACGTGATCCGAATTTTTAGGGCGGGAGCTGTGGAAGCCACACGCGCCCTAGCTGCTGCTGCTGCTATATATATGAGCCTTCTTCCACAGAAGAAGGGTGATCGAGTTGGCGAGAAGAAAAGTCCATATAGAGAGCCACGATCCAGAGAAAAAGAAAAGAGAAAGAAGAGAGCAGAAGGAGAAGAAGAGAGAGAGATAGTGCTCGTGTGAAGAAAGAAGAAAGAGTGAAGAAGAAGAAGTGCAGCAGAGAGTGAGAGATTAGGAGAGCAGAAGAAAGAGAAAGAGAGATAGAGAGTGAACGAGAGAGCTCGTGGAGAAGAAGAAAGAAGCTTACCTGAAGATCTGACTACTGGACCGTGGATCAAATCTAGGCCAGGCAGCTCCATGCGAGCCACATTTGTGTTATTTGTCTTTACAGCTTTCTGATCGCTGTGTGTTTTTCTTTTCTTATTTTTCCTGTTTGATTTGGTTATCTGTGTTCTTCCGATCCTCAGTAGTGAGGTCGGGGTTCCTCCTGTTAGTTCAGGAGAAGGGAGATTGCTATCTCCGGTTGCAAGTAGCTGGATGCTACTTGTGGGTTCCCTCTGGTTTGGAGGAAGGGAGATCTGATCTCCGGTTCTGGGCTTGTGGATTCAAGTCCAGGGGTTCCCTCCGGGTCTGGAGAAAGAGAGACCGTGTGTCTCTGGTTTGCTAGTGACTGGTGTCACTAGTGGTTCCCTCCGGTTGGGAGGAAGAGGGGAGGCTGTTCCCCTAGTCAAGCTGTGTGGCAGCACCTGTTGCAGACTGAGTCTGCTGTTTCTAGCGTGAGCTAGTGGAAGCCACACTCAGTTTGAGTGTGGGGTGGATGTAGGTCTGGAGGACCGAACCACCTAAAAACCCCTCTTGCATTGTGGTTTGATTGCTTATGATTTACTTCCGCCTAGATGAATGCATAGGGGCGCTCCATGCGTTTGGCTTCGGGTTGAGAAGAAGAGTTAATTAGTCTTCTTAGATTGTTTTAATTTGTCAAGAGAGCGAAATTCTAGTTGAGCGTCTCCTTGTCAAATTCAGCTTAGTTAGCATCCTGGTGATCTCACTGTATGCTTGTTTGGTTCTGCAACTAATTATTAGCTTTTAAGCTTATCTAGTTTGCGAACTAGTAATTCTAGTGAGCATCATATTTTAACTGGGCGAAAGTTTTTAAAGGGTTATATTCATTCACCCCCCCTCTGAATACTGCACCAAACTCAACAATTGGTATCAGAGCACGTCTCTGATCTATCAGATCTGACAATCTGCAGAGGATCCTGCTGATTTGTTTGGTGCTTTTCAGAGTGTGCTTTCAGTGCTCGATATTTTGTTTTATCGACTTGTGCATTGCTTTGCCCATCTGGTTTTGCTGCATTCCCTGTCATTTGCTTTAGTGAGTTGAATCTGTCTGCCATCTGTCCAAATGGATCGTCCTCCAATCTATGATGGTTCTAACTTTGAAAGTTGGCTAGGAGGCCTAGCTGTGTATGTAGATTCCATAAATCCCAAATTATGGAGTTTGCTATCCAAAGGCCCACATCGATTACCCAAAGATCAGACCAAGTGGTCTAGTGAGGACACCTTTAAGAACCGTGACAATGTCATAATTCTTAATATCTTGAGAGCTACTATTAATACTGATGTATATTCTTTTGCTCTCAGGTGCAACTCTGGAAAAGAGATATATGACAAGGTTATCTCTGCGCATAACCAACAGAGTGATAGTGGTTTGATGGCCAACCGGGATAATGAAGATTCCTCATCCAAGGTAAATTCTGAATCTGAGTCCGAAGAGGTCTCAATTGATGAATTGTGGGAAATAAATGAGGAATTGTCTGATAGATGTAAACATTTGAAATCTGAAAATAGAAAGCTGAAAAAGAAATATGATCAGATTAATTCCAATATTCATTGTGAAAAATGTCAGGAACTGAGAAAATCTCATGAAATCTGCTTAGCAAATGTTGATAAGAGTAAGGAACAAATCTCTGTTTTGGAAAATAAAAATCAGGAACTCACCGACAAGATATTTTAACTAGAAAATAAGCTGAACTCATTAGGAAATGATCAAATCTTAACTAATGAACTAGTTCAGAATGAACAAACTAAAAAGGAGAATGAAGAACTGAAGATGCTTAATTCTGCTATGTCTGTTAGACTTTTAATGCTGGAAAAAGGGAAGAGTTCAGGTGAAAATGAATGTGAGAGAGTGAGTACATTAATAGAAGAGATTGATAGCTATAAAGCCATTAATGTCTTACTTAATGAAAAGATCGCAGATTCTGAAATACTCATTTCCTCTCTCAAAAATGAAATCACTGAATTGAACAATTCTCTGTCTGAGTCATTTAAGAACAAAGAAAATCCAAAGGCTGTCACTAAGAAGAAAGTCTCTCATGAAGGCAGTAAACAGGAAGAGAGAAAAAGACAGCATATAACTTTTGTGCGTAGCTCTGAGTTAGCTAGCACTTCAGCTTTTTCTTCTAATATGCATGCTAATCAGGAAAATAAGAAAACGAAGGAGAAAAGAAAAGTTTTGAAAAAGAACGATAACGATCAGCATGCTAAGAAAGTTCAGCCCAACAAATCTAGTACCAAAAATGTCAAATGCTTTTACTGTGGAAAGTTTGGCCATGAGATGGCTGATTGTTTTGTGATGAAGAAGGAAGAATTGAAGTATGATAGAATTCATGCTAGGAAGCCTTCTGTGAAGAAACCTTCTTCTGCTCACACCAAAAGACATCAATATTTTTATTGTCATAAAATAGGTCATCTCATGCATGATTGTAGACAAATGAAATTAGATGATCTATCTGCTGTTAAAATGCATGATAAACTGTTCCATGCTAAAAATCATGCATTTCATAAAAAGAACATTCAATGTTTTCATTGTGGAAAATTGGGCCACATGGTTGAAAATTGCTGGCATGCCCAAGGAAAGAAAGTCAATTTAAAATCTGTAAATTTCCCTGCAAATAAAACTACCTCTGGTAAAAGAACCCCAGCATGCTTCGAATGTGGAAAGCATGGCCACACAGTCAAGGACTGTTGGCATGTTCAAAAGAATTCTGTATGTTTTGAATGTGGGAGGCATGGCCATACAATCAAGGACTGTTGGCATGCCCAAGTAAGTCATATTGTTAAATTCTCTGCAAAACGACCTGTGAACTTTTCATGCTTTAATTGTGATAAATCAGGTCACAAATTTACTGAATGCTGGATGAAGAAGCATAAGAAACAGAATGTTCATGTAAACAACAGAACAACTCATGCTCAATCTCATAGGTCTCATGCTTCTTTTGATAAGCATCATAGGACCAGACAATCTGTTGTTTCATGTCATTATTGTGAAAATTTTGGACATTCTATGTCTGATTGTTCTTTTATGGAATTTGATGATAATGTTGCAAAAAGAATGTTTAGAACACCTGATAGGGGTAGTGCAGGACCCAAAGCTGCTTGGGTCCCTGCAGGATCAAAATGATCATAATGTTGCAGGTGTGCCTTGGGTCAAAGAATAAACAGGGGTTAACAAACCAAGGCACTCAAATGGAAACCCCATGATTCAACTCTTCAGGTTAGTTCTGAACTTTGTTTTAAATTCATCATCTGAAATTGTTGATTTGCTTGATTGATTGTTGATGATCTCTCCATGTCTAGCTGATCAGTCTGTATTCCAGACTCAGCTATTGAATTCAATTCTGCATATCTGATGCTCTTCTCTTGCTATATGTTGAACTGAATTTGAATGCTTCTCTAGTGTATACAGTTGATGCACTATATAGACTCTGTGTCCATGCATGTGTTTTGTGTTAATGCATTGCATGCTTGTTATTGAATGCATACTTGGACTGATTGTGTATAGACTGATTGTCATTGCATGCGTCAATGATGCTGTTCAATGCATGAAGGACTGCTTTATGTTGCATTGTCCTTGTTAACCCTGGTATATCAAATGGTATGTTACTAAAAGGCAGGGAAATCTGCCCGGAGGTTCCTACCATGTGTGAGATGGTCTTTGAGACCAGGTTCTCTGCCAAGTACCAAGGGTCTAGTCCTCATGTAGAACAGTGTACTGCATCATATTTTTGAAAAATCTGAAAAAGGATAAAAATGTGCATGACTTGGATGCATAAAGCTGAACTGATTGCATAGCATATCTCTTGCATCATGATGTCAGGGGGAGCTGAGAGTTCTATTCAATTCATTGAATCCTATTCACTTCTCAGTGTTCTCATTTAAATGATTCATATTCTTTGACATCAGTTGCTCATTGAACCATATTGCCAATTGCTATCCTTTCCCCATCATTTTCACTAAACAACAGCTTTGCATCTGATTTAGTACATTGAATGGTGATTATTGCAATTGTTCACTTATAAGAATCACATTTACAAATTGAAAAGAACTAAAGGTTTAACCTTTATAAATTGGAGAGTTAAGTGTCTGCACTTCAGAATTTGAGATAAAAGAAAACTTTTATAGCTCTTAATCTTTGTCTCATAGCTAAAATAGAAAAAGTTTTTTGTAATGCCTAAATGTGTTGAACTGGATATGTCTAGAACAGGCTAATAAGAGTGTGTACTGATTTTTTTTAGACAATCACTCTAAAAGAATTAAGGGCAGCAGTAAATAAGTTCATTAATGTTAAGAACTGAACATAGTGACAGAGCAATGGCTGATTGCACTGAGAAACTGTGAACTCCTCCAAAGAAGTAGGAAAATTCACATGTCATGAAGTGCTTTAGACTATCTCTGTTCATAGGGTCAAATCTATAGGGGGAGTCCTCACCAAGTAACTGAGGGTACTGGCCTCTAATCAAGGTGTACCCTTAATGTCAAAAGTGAAGACTATTCTTTGTGGATTTTGATCTGAAATAGATCTAGTAGTTTATGCCTAGTAACTAGGGGTACTTGCCTCTGATCAAGGTGTACACCTAATGTTAACAGCATAAATGCCACTGATCTATTTACTTAGTTCAGGCTCTGGAATTTGAAAAATGAAAATCAAACTGCTGTAACCCCCTTGAAATCAAAAGTCATTGAGTGAAAATTATTTTTCTCAATACATGTTCAAGTTGCCTTTCTTGAACTTCCATGTTTAGACACAAAAGGGTATTATTTCAGACTTATCTATTAATACCATGTGCCCTAGATTCATTGCTATAAATGGAATCTAAAACTCTTTTTCAGGGGTCAGGTTCTTTACTCTAGATTTATCACTGTTAAACCTGAATTTTTAAAAATTGTATGTTACTGATTCTTATACTTTAACAGTTATTTTTAATCATGCTTCCTTTCTGAACCTATGATTCAGCTGTTATCAAGTGACCCTCCTACCTTTTCTACCTTGGTTATCTGTTCATATTCCTTCTCAAAGGGAGAGCTTTTATTTAGGGGGAGAAATAATTCAGGGGAGTCTTACATTCAGGGGGAAAATGTTCTAGAGGAATTTGCATGCATATTGCACTTTGCACTCATATTTTTACTATTTTTCTCTTTTTGATCATGTCAAAGGGGGAGAAAATCTTGTGTGTGACTCACTGTCACATTGTGTTGCCATCATCAAAAAGGGGGAGAATGTTGTGCCTCTTAGGCACAAGCATGTGCTATGTCACCTTGATGATAGCAATGCTATTTGGTTTTGATGATAGCAAGATAGTGAGTGCATTTGAGTGCATTTGATATTGTATTTTGATGATAGCAATGTTATTATGTTTTGATGATTGCAATAAACAAAGTGCATTTCTATGTATTATTATTCTTGAGCATTCTGCATATTGATTTCAACATGAATGATGATGTCTAGCATTGATGGCATTTGCTCTTTATATATGTGCATTGCATTCTGTCAGATATCATGTCTCTGCATATATCATGTCATGTCTCTGCATATATCATGTCTGGGTAGCAAAGTCTATACACTGGACTGTGTAATTGTGCATCATGCAAGTCTATACATTGGACTCTCGTTCAAGCCTATGCATTGTCTTAGGCTAAGTGTGTACAGCGTCTTAGGCGAAGTCTGTACAGCCGTGTCTTATGCTCCTAACTCTATACATTGGTGTTGGTCATCAAAGTCTGTACATCGCCCTCAATCTTCAAGTCTATACACTGGCTTACTCTTCAAGTCTGTACATCCACAGTTAAACTTGAAGTCTGCACACTAGTCTTCACTGTCAAGTCTGCACATTGGTCTTCGATTTCAATGTCCATACATTGGGCTTTTACATGGAGTCTATACATTGTTGTTTGCAGTACAAGTCCATACATTGGACTGTTCATCAAAGTCTGTACATCAGACTGCTATAGTAAGTCTGTACAGTGAGTGATTCATTGGTGAAGTCTGTACACTCAACTGAACTTCAAGTCTAGACATTGCACTGTAGCATCCATTGTCTTCGTGTTGTTTTTGTTTGATTGCCTTCGTGTTTTTTACTGTAGCAGCTCGATTTGTTCTGATGAACTTCGAGTCGTTTCCCAGTGAACCCCGTGTCGCTTCACCTCGTGCTGTTCTCTTCGTCTTAGTGTTGTTTTCACTTCGTGTTGTTTTCACTTCGTGTCGTTTTCCTTCTCATGTCTTCGTGTCGTGTTTCTGAAGCAGCTCTAATAGTTCTGATGAACTTCGAGTCGTTTCCCTGTAGACCTCGTGTCGTTCCTGTTTAGTAACCACACTTCGTGTCGGTTACTGTTGTTCTTGTGTCTTCGTGTCATTTTCCTTGTTGTGTCTTCGCGTCATTTTTCCTCTATTTGCGTGCAGGACATCGCAGCACCTCGTGTTGCTTTCTGTGCCACCTCGTGTCGTTCTCTGTGTAGTGTGTGTTTTTGTCACCACTACACTTCGTGTCGTTGTTCTTTACTTCGTGATGTTTTCACTGTCTTCGTGTTGGTCTTTCTCATTAGACCTCGTGTCTTTCTCACCTTGACCACACTTCGTGTTGCTTTACGTAGACCTCGTGTCTTGCTTGTTTGCAACCACTTCGTGTCGGTTTCTGTTGTCAGCCCGTGTTTGTCCTCGTGTTGTTTTTGCATTCATAACATCGTGTTGGTGTAGTATTTGTGTTTTTGTTGTTTTTATTTTCGTGTCTTCGTGTTGCCTTTTCTAGACCTCGTGTCTCTTGTGTTTTATAACCTCACTTCGTGTCGTTCCCTTCGTTGTGCCTGTTCTGTTACAGTGTACTCGTGTCATTCTTAGCTATTATGTCCGCGTGTTGTTTCCTTCTCACTTCGTGCTGTTCTCATCCTACCTCGTGTCGTTCTTGTCGTAGTGCTTGATTTGTTACAGTGACTTCGTGTCGTTCTCCTTGTAATGTTTGTTTTGTCACCACTGAATGTCGTGTCTTTCTAAGTGCATCTAGAATTGCTACTACATACTTCGTGCAGATTTAGTTATTGTGGCCCTCAGTTTTAATGGTTTTCATCTCCTTGCAGGTCCGAGGAAGAAATATTCCCCAGTGACTGGCAGCACGTGATCCGAGGCTGGAATGAAGTCTGCTGAGAGACTGCCACGTGATCTGAATTTTTAGGGCGGGAGCTGTGGAAGCCACACGCGCCCTAGCTGCTGCTGCTATATATATATGAGCCTTCTTCCACAGAAGAAGGGTGATCGAGTTGGCGAGAAGAAAAGTCCATATAGAGAGCCACGATCCAGAGAAAAAGAAAAGAGAAAGAAGAAGAGCAGAAGGAGAAGAAGAGAGAGAGATAGTGCTCGTGTGAAGAAAGAAGAAAGAGTGAAGAAGAAGAAGTGCAACAGAGAGTGAGAGATTAGGAGAGCAGAAGAAAGAGAAAGAGAGATAGAGAGTGAACGAGAGAGCTCGTGAAGAAGAAGAAAGAAGCTTACCTGAAGATCTGACTACTGGACCGTGGATCAAATCCAGGCCAGGCAGCTCCATGCGAGCCACATTTGTGTTATTTGTCTTTACAGCTTTCTGATCGCTGTGTGTTTTTCTTTTCTTATTTTTCCTGTTTGATTTGGTTATCTGTGTTCTTCCGATCCTCAGTAGTGAGGTCGGGGTTCCTACTGTTAGTTCAGGAGAAGGGAGATTGCTATCTCCGGTTGCAAGTAGCTGGGTGCTACTTGTGGGTTCCCTCCGGTTTGGAGGAAGGGAGATCTGATCTCCGGTTCTGGGCTTGTGGATTCAAGTCCAGGGGTTCCCTCCGGGTCTGGAGGAAGAGAGACCGTGTGTCTCTGGTTTGCTAGTGACTGGTGTCACTAGTGGTTCCCTCCGGTTGGGAGGAAGAGGGGAGGCTGTTCCCCTGGTCAAGCTGTGTGGCAGCACCTGTTGCAGACTGAGTCTGCTGTTTCTAGCGTGAGCTAGTGGAAGCCACACTCGGTTTGAGTGTGGGGTGGATGTAGGTCTGGAGGACCGAACCACCTAAAAACCCCTCTTGGATTGTGGTTTGATTGCTTATGATTTGCTTCCGCCTAGATGAATGCATAGGGGCGCTCCATGCGTTTGGCTTCGGGTTGAGAAGAAGAGTTAATTAGTCTTCTTAGATTGTTTTAATTTGTCAAGAGAGCGAAATTCTAGTTGAGCGTCTCCTTGTCAAATTCTGCTTAGTTAGCATCCTGGTGATCTCACTGTATGCTTGTTTGGTTCTGCAACTAATTATTAGCTTTTAAGCTTATCTAGTTTACGAACTAGTAATTCTAGTGAGCATCATATTTTAACTGGGCGAAAGTTTTTAAAGGGTTATATTCATTCACCCCCCCTCTGAATACTGCACCGAACTCAACACGAGGAACTTCTTCTGGAATCTGCCCAGTCGATGACTGAGTTGGGCTTCAGGCGGGAATACGATTGGAAGACCGTTCCCGTAAGTGAAGTAGCAAAGTAGCGGAGGAGATATGATTCATCCACCGCTAACTCGCCCATGGCCGTAACATAGTAGGCCAAGTGTTCGTGTGGAGACCCCTACCCGTTGAACTTTTGTAGCTATGGGGGCTTGGCGTACTCTGGAGGAAGCTTTTTCAGCTGGTGGTGAAGCGGGTAGGGTACATTGTAGGGATCTATAGTGGCAACCCCTTCACCATACTGGGCGTGCTTTGTCTCGATGATCCGCTCGATCATCTGGCGTTGTGCCAGGAGATTTTCTGGCATTGGCGTATTGGATGCTCGTGGCTGAGCCTCAACCAGGGGCGTACCAAACGAAGCTGCCAACGGGGTTCGGGCGATTGCCACTGAGGTGTTGGCAGCATCGCGCCCAGCCAGCGGTGCCGGTGCTTCGACCGGAGGCCTAGCAGGTTGTTGAGGATGAAGGTCCCGTTCCTGGAGGAGATCTTGCTGGAGGGCCTTCAGATGCTGGTTCTCCTTCATGAGAGTCTCGAGGGTCACTTCTTGAGCCTCGTTTACAGGAGGGTCATTATTGACCGGCTCCGCGTTGATAGGAGGGTCACAGTCCTCAGCTGGGACTTCTTCTGCATGTTCCGACACCTGCAGCCCGGCAGAAGTGCCAATGTGACCTGTTAGGGGAGGTGGCTGGACCTGATGGCGTGGCCTCCTGAAATGGGACAAGGTCTGATTTAGGTCATCAGACTGGATGGTGGTATAGCACGCGAACACTCGAACCGCGTCGTTGATGAATCGGGCCATCCGCTTCCTCCGCGGGTGTCCCTCAGGGCGGACAGGTGCCCCTAGTCTGTCGAAGATCGAGGTACGTTGCCGAGGGGCCTCCCTCCGGGTATCAGTCGGAGGAGGGCTCGAGACAGGCTGCTGGAGGGCCCGCGAGTGGGCTCGTCTTTGCCTCCGCTTGCTCGTGTAGGGGACATTAGACGACTGGGCGTCGTCCGACGGATCCGTTGTGGGGTCGAACATGTCTTGCCTGATGCCGCATCTGAGCGCTCGTAGGGGGTTTCTAATACGCGCCCTTCGAACGGCTTGAGCTTCCTCGGGGGTGACCTAGATTCTTCTCAAGTCAGATTGTTGGTCTCCCTTGTCGTCGTTTATCCGACGAGGTGTTAGGCTGATGTGGATGCCCCCGGACTACTACCGAGGTGTCTGCTCCTCTAAGCTTCGCCTTGTCCTCCCGCATCTGCCGCAGGAGGTCAAAATGGTTGGAGGTAGGGACTATGGGAACGGTCCGTTCTTGGGGTGTGATTGGTTCACCCCCATCGAGGCGAATCCACAAGTCACCGACAAGAATAGTCTTGCCTGAGTTGCTGGTTGCAGCGGCGAGCCACCTCGCTTTACAACCGTGGCGACACTTCTTCTGGGGAGCTGAGGAAAACTCCGCCCCGAGATGGTAGACCGAGAATGCCCGGCCTACGGTGACTGGCAGCATGGAGCTGTCAGTTGAAAGTACTGGGACCGGCCCCCAGGGTGCAAGACCCATGCCAGGAGTCGATGGCTGGGTGACTTGGGTATAAGCCCTTGCCCGCGCCGATAGAAGCGTTTCCGATGCCCGAGATGACACTCTTGCACCAGGAAACAATGCCGTTGGAACTGCTGAGATGCCGACGACCTGAGGTTGAGGACTCATGTTGAGTGTCGGCATGGTCCGGGCTTGGGTCGGAAGGCCCGAGAAAGATGCTGAGGAACCTTGTCCCCTGGGTGGAAGACCCACGGGGAGAGCCGGTTTAGCTGGAGCTCAGAATCAGGATCCCGAGTAAAATGCTGAAGAGCTGGGGACTCGGGGCTGAAAGCCCGTATCGGGTGCCGGCTCTGCTGGGGCTCGGGGTTGAAGGCCCGAGGAAGATGCTGAGGAGCCGCGAACCCGGGACTGGGAGCCCGTGTCAGGTGTTGGCTTTGCTGGGGCTCAGGGTTGAAGGCCCGAAAAAGATGCTGAGGAGCAGCGAACCTAGGGCTGGCAGCCCGTGTCAGGTGTCGGCTTTGTTAGGGCTCGGGGTTGATGATACGCGTAGTGGAAAGTGAGATAGAAGGGAGGGATGAATAGCTCACTCCCAAAATTCGATAAACTCAGACGCGATTTATCAACCCCTTAAATTGTAGTGGACCTCAGAGACATGCAACTATGATGACTAGTAAAAGGAATGAGATCGAGAAAGTAATCCACAATGAAGTAATGTGCCAAATAGATGGAGAGCAACACAACGTAAAAAACCAAACCACAAAAGAGACAGGGAATTTTTTAGGTGGTTCGATTGCTATCCACAATCTACATCCACCCCTTACTTAAGAGAGTAAGGTTTCCTTGCAATATTATATCGCACACAGCAGACTCAGTCTGCAACAACCGCTGCCTAATAGCTTGCCCTGAGGAACAACCTCCCCAGTCTTCTGATAGACCAGAAGAAAACACTGGAGAACCAATCTCCCTACCTTTGCACGCAGCAAAGGGAACCCTGTGCAGTTACTCCCAAGTAACTCACACAACCAGAGGATCAACCTCTCTTCCTCCAAGACAATGGAGGGAAACTGGAGAACCTCTCCCTTCCTCCGAACAGTGGAGGGTAACAGAATGGAATGAAAGTAAAGGAAACTCAAAAACAAAACGATCGATAAACGACAATCTTCTCGAAAAACAAAAGCAATATAGCTTCCTTAGAAGCAGAAGTTCACATTCACAATCTCTTCTCTCTCTTAGAAATTTTTCTCTCAGCTCTGGATGGAATGGGTTGTCTATGGTTTTCTCTCTTAATCCACTGCTATCAAGCTGCTCTTCTTTTCTCACTGTTCCATTCTCTTCTCGAACCCTTTTCCTCAGCATATATATATATATATATATATATATATATATATGTCTGAGCCAGATCCTTGGGCGTGTGGATACCACATTTCCCGCCTGAAAGGTTGGGGCACGTGTGGGAATATTCTGGACTTCTTTCTACCTCGGATCACTTGCCATCTTCCTAGTGAATTGCACAGACAAACTGTCAGAGAAGAAATAGTCATATTGTCACACACACTTAGCACAATTCGACTTTATTTTGCCAGAGAGAAAAGTTTGCACCGAGTCAAAGGAATGAGCATTGACTATGACGGGCAAGAAAAACACCGATGTGAAATGAAGCAAACGTTGCACCAATCTACTTTATCTATCTATAGGACTTGCACCGAGTCTAATAGACTTGAAGCATGAACTGCACTGACCTCGTTGCTACAGAGAATTGAATAGGCTAGACTATGCACTGAACATGATCTTGTTTTAAGCAAAGCATGCACCGAGTTGTGTTCCAAAGCCTTTGACTAACCAAGGTTTGCAGCGACTAAGGGCAGATCAAATATTGCACCGAGAATGGTAATGCAATAGAAGATGCACCGACTTCATGTTATTCAGAAGGTAAAAGTATTGCACCGAGTCGGTATATGCAGTCAAAGCAGGAGCTGCACCGGGATGGCAAAAAGAAGTACAAGACAAAGCTTGAAGCTTGCACCGAGATGGATTCGCACTGAGATTAAGAGACCAGATTAAACAATTCATTCCAGACAAGAATTGCATCGACCTGAAACTTGCCCCGACATGAAAACATGAGGCACAAAAGGAAGACTATGCACTGAGTCAAAAGAGAAGACTAAAGATATGCACGGACCTTAGTGGACACGGCCTAGAGTAATGCATAGAGACAAGATATGAACAAGAACAAGGACTTGCACAGAGGCAAGAACTTAATATAAGAGATGCAGAAGTTGCACTGACTTAATATGCATTAAGCAAAAGGACAAAAATCACGTAATGCACGGACCTAAATCATGCTATAAACACAGACCTCTTCATGCTTAGAAACAAGGAAATGTACCGTATAAAGACAAATTGATCTATAGTTAAAACAATTGATTTATAGTGTGAGACATCATCAAAATCGTAGGGATGCAACAATCTCTCCCTTTTTGATGATGGCAACACTATGAATCAAGAAATGTCAGGTCATTAAGCACAATCGAGAGCAAGCCAATCATGCAGACAAACCACAGAGCCTTTTCTAGAAACACATCTTCAGAACCTCTTCTCTCTCCAAATTCGCTCTCCCCACTACTCACTCTCAGATGACCTCTTCACAGTAGCATGACCTCTCTCAGATGTTCTCAGATGTTGCATGACCTCTGACTCCTCAGATGTTGCATGACCTCTCTCTCCCCCTTTGACATCATCAAAAGGAAATGAAAGATATAGGAAATTGCTGGAGACATAAGGAGGAAGTACAATGGCTTCTTAGTGTAGAAAGACTCAAGAGCATATCTTAAGAGAATAAGTAAGGTGCTAAACTCAAGAGAAGATTGTTGAACTCTGGTAATCAATAGAGAATTAGAATGAGAGAGAAGTATACCCACATACATGACATATGATGTAGAGCAGGGATGAACAACTATGGCAAGACATTGCTAAACAAACAACAATACTCAGTAGACGACAAGAGACAAAAGTAGAGAAGGTGTTCTCATGGTATTGAAGACAAGCATTCCGGTAATTTGTACTAAGACAAGGGATATTATAGAGATTTTTAATAAGACCAATGAGTAAGTTGGTAAATCACACTTTTGACATTAGGGAGACACCTTGATCAGAGGCCTGAATCCCTAGTTACTCAATGTGAGTACCTCATTACCTCTCCTTTTTAGAGAACAGAGTTAGTAACTGTGGCTTTTTACATGAGGAAACACCTTGATCAGAGGCCAGAGTCCCCAGTTACTCACCACCTTGTCACCATTGCTCTGTGATGATCAGAAGCACAAATTTATTTTGCAGAGATTGCACTTCCTTCCTTTTTTTTTTTGAATTTGACACCTCATGACATGGGAATTACTTCACTTCATTGATGAAGCTCCCAATTTCTCAGTGATCAAACCTTAGACCTTTGTTTATTTGGTTGATCCCTTATATTGTGGATGAAGTGATTGAAGACAATACCAGAAGGACTGTTTCTTTGAAATGAATCTTGAAGTCTAGATTTCAAGTTGTTCTGGATAGATGTCAAGACATACAGGTTTTAGCCTGAACCAGAATCATTGACAATGTAAGAAGATATACTTCGAACACTTAATCCAGATCTCTGAAGGACTACTAGAGAAAAGATTCTAGCAGGACTTTAGTAACATAAACTTATAGACTTAAGAGATGAGTGAGATTCTACTGTCTGAGAGAGAACCGCACTCATTCAATCATGAGAACCAGCAATGACACATATCTGGTAAATCTTTTGAATCAGTCAAAATTTCATTAACTACCCAGCTCCCCCTCAATCGATGCACTAAAGGAATTTACTCAGCAGATTCTCAGGACTCCCCCTCACTGTTAGGACAGGCTACTCACATAGTCTCTAGCTAAGATAAAACAATTCAATAATAGGAGATTAGCAATTAAGGTAATTTAAATAAGCCTAATTCTCTCCTTAATGTGGTGAATTTGTCATTGTCTAGAGGCTTGGTGAAGATATCAGCAATTTGATTAGCAGTGCCTACATGAATCAGTTCAAAAGTGTTCTTAGAAATCTCATCTCTTATGAAATGATGCCTTATTTCTATGTGTTTCGTGCGAGAATGCAAGACAGGGTTCTTGGCTAGATTGATGACACTGGTATTATCACAGAAAATGGGTGTGCACCCCAGGTCTACTTGATAGTCCTGAAGTTGATTTTTAATCCAAATTACTTGTGTACCACAACTCCCTGCAGCCACGTATTCAGCCTCTGCAGTAGAGAGGGCCACATAGTGTTGTTTCCTGGAACCCCAAGATACTAAACACCCACCTAGAAATTCACAGTGACCACTGGTGCTTTTTCTATCTAGTTTACACCCTACATAATATGCATCTGTGTATGCAACTAAATCTAGTGTGTGTGATGCAGGAAACCATAAACCAAGGGTGTGTGTAGCAGACAGATATCTGAAAATTCTTTTCACTGCAGCTAAATGTAATTTAGTGGGTCTAGATTGATACCTTGCACACATTCCTACACTGAACTGTATATCAGGTCTTGAAGCTGTCAAATAAAGTAGAGATCCAATCATACCTCGATAGAGCTTGGCATCTACCTCTTTACTTATCTCATCTGCATCCAATGAGGTATTGGTACCCATTGGTGTTGTAATGTGCTTCAAGTTGGTCATGCCAAACTTGTTGAGAATGTCCAATGTGTACTTGGTCTGGTTGATGAAGCATTCATCCTCTAACTGTTGTACCTGCAAGCCAAGAAAATACTTTAATTCACCTACCAAACTCATTTCAAATTTAGCAGACATCAATTTAGAAAATTCATTACATAGTTTAGAGCTAGTTGACCCAAAGATAATATCATCTACATATACATGAACTATGATGAGGTCTTTATTTGAGCTCTTGGAAAATAAAGTTTTATCCACCTTACCTCTGTGGTAGCCCTTGTTGATTAGAAATTCTGTCAGTCTTTCATACCATGCTCGAGGATCCTACTTTAGACCGTACAAGGCTTTATTCAATCTGAAAACTTGGTCAGGTTTAGTGGAGAACTGAAAATCGGGGGGCTATTCAACAAAAACTTCTTCTTTGATAACTCCATTTAAAAATGCACTCTTCACATACATTTGTTGGAGTTTTATATTCTTGGAGCATGCAAATGCTAACAATATTCTTATAGCTTCCATCCTAGCAACATGTGCATAGGACTCATCGAAGTCAACACCAAATTCCTGACAGTAGCCCTTGGCTACTTGTCTGGCTTTATTTCTAAAAATGATTCCATCTACATTCATTTTATTCTTAAACACCCACTTAGTTCCTATGACATTAGTATTTTCTGGTCTTGGAACTAGCTCCCAGACATTATTTCTCTCAAACTGACCTAACTCCTCACTCATAGCATTAACCCATGATTGATCACTTAAGGCCTCTTCTACGGATTTGGGTTCAATTTGTGAGACCAAAGCAATTAGGTCTTGATTATGAACATTCCTAAAGTGAGACCTAGTTCTAAGAGGATCTTCAAGGTTGCCTAGGATGTTATCTATTGGGTGATCTTTAAGGTATCTAACATTTATTGAAGACTCACCTGTTTCACCTGGCCTAACCTGGTTGGGAGCATCTGATGTTTCATTCGGCTGAACCTCCTCTTCTTCTTTGTCTTCTAGGAATTCTCCATCGTGGTTGGAATCCCTGTCAGCATCTTCAATGTTAGTAGCATCTTTTGCTTCACCAAAAATCATATGTGGAGATTCTTCAACTTTCTGATCAGTTATGTTAAAGACCCTATATTCTCTTGACACTTCAGAGTATCCTAAAAATATTCCAGGATAGCTTTTAGCATCAAACTTATCTAAGTCTTTCTTGTCATTATTATGAATAAAGCATTTAGCACCAAAAATCCTGAAATGAGTCAAGTTTGGTTTCTTACCTTTCAATAGCTCATAGGGGGTTTTCTTGTGAATTGATCTTACCATGGCCCTGTTCATTGTATAAGTTGCTGTATTGGCCGCCTCTGCCCAAAACTTTCTTGGTAGTTGACTCTCAATCAGCATGGTTCGGGCCATCTCCACAATGGTTCGATTTCTTCTCTCCACAATTCCATTCTGCTCTGGTGTCCTGGGATAAGAAAACTTGTGTGTTAGTCCTTCACTTTCACAAAAGTCAAAAAATATAGAGTTTTCAAATTCACCTCTATGGTCAGATTGAATTGAACAAATCTTATATTTTCCTTCTTGTTTGACCTTATTGAAAAATTGTTTGAATTTTTTAAAAGTATCATTTTTGTTGGCTAAGAAAAAGATCCATGAAAATCTAGAGTGGTCATCAATGATCACATAACCAAACCTACTTCCATTAAGACTCTGAGTTCTAGTAGGAGCGAAGAGATCCATATGAAGAAGTTCCATTGGTCTAGAAGACAATGGCTCGGATCTTAGTTTGAAGGACTTCCTGGTATGTTTGCCTAAAGCACAGGCATCACAGATTTTTGAAATTGAACTAAACTTGATTTTAGACATGCCTCTGACTAAATTATGCTTGATCAATTTATTCAAAGTAGAAAAGCTAGCATGGCCTAAACGTCTATGCCAATCAAAAGTATCACTTTCAGAATTAGCAAATAAGCAGAGATTAGAATCAGACTCAACATCTAAGTCTACCATGTAGACATTATTGGTCCTGTTTGCTACAAACTTAACATGATTAGAATTTATTTCAAAGATTTTGCATGAGTTGTTGTCAAACACAACCCTGTGACCCTTGTCACATAATTGACTAATGCTAATCAAATTATGTTGAAGACCTTTCACAAGTAAGACTTTCTCAATAGAGTTAGTGGAGGACTTACCAACTGTGCCAACCCCAATGATCTTACCTCTGTTGTTTTCTTCGAACTTGACCAAACCCCCTACCTTCATTTCTAACTTGCTGAACTTGGATCGATCTCCTGTCATGTGCCTAGAGTAACCACTGTCAAGGTACCATTTGTTGTTCTCAGCTGCCAGGAAAACCTACACAAACGAAATCAAGCAAAGTGGTTTGGAACCCAAGATAAGTTGGGTCCAAAGACATCATTCAAATCTTTAAGCAGATGTTTTGGAATTCAGAGTTGTTTGAACTTATTTTCCTCTTGCATCTTAACTTCGGGTCTATTGAAATTATGACCTGAATTATGTCCAGCTGATCTGGAGAAGTGAAATCTATTCCAGTTATTAGGCTTCTCATCCCTGGGGTATCTTCTGTGAGCTTGTTGATTAACAAATTTTTGAGGGTGAGTGTTTTTTCTCCAGTAACTGCTATTCATACCCATTCTTTTATAGTAGTTCCAGCTTTTATTCTGATACATTTGCCCAGTCCAGCTACCACTTCTATTCTGGTGAATGGGCTTAGAGAAATTCTTCACAAAGTTCTTTCCTATTTTAGATGGTCATCCAGCATTGTTTGTTGAATTTTCCTTTGGACGTTGAATGTTTTGATTGCTGTTTGAGCTGGATGGTGTGTCCAGCTTTTCTTTTCCCTTCTCTGGGAAGAAGGTAGTGGTCTTGAACTGAAAGGGTCTCTTGTTAGTTGGATTATAGCCTAAACCCTCATTGTTGAAATTAACCCTTGTTCCCAGTATAGAATCCAGATTTGTTTTTCCTTGAACAAATTTTTCTAAGACCTTTTGTTTGTCTTCCAGCTCTCTTTGCATAGACTCACAATTTTTTAAAAGTTCAATGTTCACTTTCTTTATAGCTTCATACTTTTCTGTGATCACACTATTTTCATTCAGACTTTCTTCAAATTTAATCTTGAGTTCATTGAGCTGTGTGTGAACTTCCTGGTTCTCTGATTTGTGCTTTTCATTTTCCTTTTTCAGAGACGTCATTTCTTCCAATTGTTCTTTTAATTTCTGATTTTCCTCACTGATTTGAGTTAGTTCTTCAATATTAGCATTAGATTTTCTCTTCAGAACCCTATGCTCCTTACTGAGTGAATTGAACTTATCTAATAGTTCACCATAGGCATCTTCCCAATCATCAATAGAATAATTCTCAAAGATATTTGTTACCTTCTCTTCGCTGTTTGCCATCAGGAAAATTCCTTCTTCATCCTGCTCTGAGGAATTGGCTTCCGGATCTTCTTCCTCATCGCTCTATGTGCAGACCATCGCTTGTGGCTTCTTCTTCTGCACCTTTGAGCTCTTCTTCTGAAAGTCGGGACCATTCTTCTGAAGATCAGGGCAGTCCCCTTTCATATGTCCAGGTTTCCTGGAATGAAAACATGTAATTTTCTTGGTGCTCCTATTCTTATCATTGCTGGAATCAAAGTTCTTACCAGAGGGGTATGACCTCTTCCTTCTGAAGGTCTTTCCCTTAGTCCTTAAGAATTTCCTGAATTGTCGAGTGAGCATTGCTTGCTCCTCCTGGTCGAGGTCTGACGGTCCGTCAGACTCGCAACTACTACTCCCGCTGCTGCTACTTCCCTTGCTGTGGGACACCTTGAGGGCAATATTCTTGCCCTTCCTATTGCTTCCTTCACCATTCCTTTTAAAATTCATCTCATACGTCATAAGGGATCCTATGAGTTCAGTGACTGTCATTGTCGACAGATCCCTAGACTCCTCTATCACAATGGCCTTAGTGTGCCATGTAGGGGTTAGAGATCTAAGTATCGTCCTGACTATATCTCCCTCAGCTATCTCTTTCCCAAACCCCTTAAGACTATTCATAATCAGTGATAGTCTGACATACATCTCAGTTATGGTATCCTCTGATTTCATCTTAAACATCTCATATTCAGAGGTGAGGAGATTTACCTTCGTTGCTTTCACTTGAGGTGTACCTTCGTAGATTAGACCCAACTCGTCCCACATTTTCTTGGCCGTCTTGCAAGCTGAGATGCGGGCGTATTCGTCTGGATGTACTGCACATTGGATGATGTTCAGGGCTGTCCAGTTGAGTGACGAGAGCTTGACTTGATCATCTGTCCACGCGTCCTCGTTCGGTGGTAGATCGTATGGCCCTGTAGTGATCACCCTCCACAGCTTGTGGCTCTGCGCCCTGATGAATACTTCCATCTTGTTTTTCCAGAAAAGATAATTGTTACCATCAAAGAATGGAGGGCGGCTGATAGATTGTCCCTCAGCCATGAAGCTTCGAGGGCCATTAGGATTACCCTGGCCGTTGGCCCACATGGTGAAAACCTACTCTGATACCAAATGATACGTGCAGCGGAAAGTGAGATAGAAGGGGGGGGATGAATAGCTCACTCCCAAAATTCGATAAACTCAGACACGATTTATCAACCCCATAAATTGCAGTGAAGAAGACCTCGGAGACAGGCAACTATGATGACTAGTAAAAGGAATGATATCGAGAAAGTAATCCACAATGAAGCAATGTGTCAAATAGATGTAGAGCAGCACAACGTAAACAAGCAAACCACAGAAGAGACATGGAATTTTTTAGCTGGTTCGATTGCTATCCGCAATCTACGTCCACCCCTTACTCAAGAGAGTAAGGTTTCCTTGCAATATTATATCGCACACAGCAGACTCAGTCTGCAACAACCGCTGCCTAACAGCTTGCCCTGAGAAACAGCCTCCTCAGTCTTCTGATCGACCAGAAGAAAACACTGGAGAACCAATCTCCCTTCCTTTGCACGTAGCAAAGGGAACCCTATGCAGTTACTCCCAAGTAACTCACACAACCAGAGGATCAACCTCTCTTCCTCCAAGATAATGGAGGGAAATTGGAGAACCTCTCCCTTCCTCCAAACAGTGGAGGGTAACAGAATGGAATGAAAGTAAAGGAAACTCGAAAACAAAATGATCGATGAACGACAATCTTCTTGAAAAACAAAAGCAATATAGCTTCCGTAGAAGTAGAAGTAGAAGTAGAAGTTCACATTCACAATCTCTTCTCTCTCTCAAAATTTTTTCTCTCAGCTCTGGATGGAGTGTGATGTCTCTAGTTTTCTCTCTTAATCCACTGCTCTCAAGCTGCTCTTCTTTTCTCACTGTTCCATTCTCTTCTCGAACCCTTTACCTCAGCATATATATATATATATGTCTGAGCCAGATCCTTGGGCGTGTGGATACCACGTTTCCCGCCTGAAAGGTTGGGTCACGTGTGGGAATATTCTGGACTTCTATCTACCTCGGATCACGTGCCATCTTCCTGGTGAATTGCACAGACAAACTGTCAGAGAAGAAATAGTCATATTGTCACACACACTTAGCACAATTCGACTTTATTTTGCCAGAGAGAAAAGTTTGCACCGAGTCAAAAGAATGAGCATTGACTATGACGGGCAAGAAAAACACCGATGTGAGATGAAGCAAACGTTGCACCAATCTACTTTATCTATCTACAGGACTTGCACCGAGTCTAATAGACCTGAAGCATGAACAGCATCGACCTCGTTGCTACAGAGAATTGAATAGGCTAGACTATGCACTGAACATGATCTTGTTTTAAGAAAAGCATGCACCGAGTTGTGTTCCAAAGCCTTTGACTAACCAAGGTTTGCACCGACTAGGTGCAGATCAAATCTTGCACCGAGAATGGTAATGCAATAGAAGATGCACCGACTTCATGTTATTCAGAAGGTAAAAGTATTGCACCGAGTCGGTATATGCAGTCCAAGCAGGAGCTGCACTGAGATGGCAAAAAGAAGTACATGACAAAACTTGAAGCTTGCACTGAGATGCATTTGCACAGAGATGACAAAGATAGATACAAGTCAAAGCTTGTACCGAGATGGATTCGCACTAAGATTAAGAGACCAGATTAAACAATTCATTCCAGACAAGAATTGCATCGACCCGAAACTTGCACCGACATGAAAACATGAGGCACAAGAGGAAGACTATGCACTGAGTCAAAAGAGAAGACTAAAGATATGGATGGACCTTAGTGGACACGACCTAGAGTAATGCATAGAGACAAGATATGAACAAGAACAAGGACTTGCACCGAGGCAAGCACTTAATATAAGAGATGCAAAACTTGCACTGACTTAATATGCATTAAGCAAAAGGATGAAAATCACGTAATGCACGGACCTAAATCATGCTATAAACACAGACCTCCTTTATGCTTAGAAACAAGGAAATGCACCGTATAAAGACAAATTGATCTATAGTTAAAACAATTGATTTATAGTGTGAGACATCATCAAAACCGTAGGGATGCAACAGTTGAAGGCCCGAGGATGATGCAGGAGCAACGACCGATACCCGGTGCGTGGGGCCCGTGATGGAGGTCGGCCGAAGCTGGCCTCGGGAGCTAACGCTTGTCCGGGCCGGAGATGATCTGGTTCCCCTGCGGGGGCCGGTGGTGGTGGTCCTAAGCCTGGTGCTTAGATGGACCACCGGTGCTGGAGGTGTGCGTGGCGCAGTGGCCGTCGGAGCCGGCAAAGGAACTAAGATCAGCTGAGAAGCAGCCACAGGGATTGCGCCCAAAAAGTTGGGCGATCCTATGACATGGGCGAAGCTGCCAAAAGCGACCGGCGTCGCCAAAGAACCCACCCGTGCATGGGTGGCAATGACAATGGGACCGTAGGTAACGGTCGCCATAGTTGTTAGAGTGGTGAGTGCTGCTAAGGCGACGGTTGTTGACAGTCGCCAAGCGCGGTCCGAAAGTCAGAGTGCGAACTGAAAGCCACTAGGAAATGCGTGTACGAGTACCCTCCTCTGCCTCTCCGGCAAGGATAGGAAAAGGGCACCAGGGCTTCAGGGCTGGCATAGGGTTTTCTTCAGCAAAAAGAAGGAAGGCAGGAGACGTCCCACCGGGTGTGCCATCCTCTTTGTCGTGGGGGTTTTTATGCTGATGACGGGGGTGGAAGAAGGGATACAGCGGGGAACAAAAATACAGGAGTTTGTGATATCTTGGGTATCCTCCTTACGGTTGTATGTCTCTCACGGTGGTATCGGACACTCTCCTTTTATGAAAAGTCGAGAAGGGTCGAATGGCACAGAAATATAGTGGTGTAGGTTAGCTGCACAGGATGCGGGCGTGCTAGTCGATTTCTCGACAATCACTTATGGAACCAAGGGTTGACCGGGGAAGCGTCGCCAGGATGATGCACGTGGGCTCGAGAGGTCAGGCGGCGCGTGGATAGAGAGGGTTCCACGGGTGCGAGTGCACAGGCGATTGTGGGAATCATGTACTGGATGTCTTTCCCCACCGACCGCAAGCAATCAGTGTTTATTTACATCAGATTGAATCTGAACATTTTCGTTCTGTGCTGAAGAGAAACCTGTATGTGTCTGAAGCCATGGGTAGAGGGCCGAGAGCATTCCGTAGCTGTGGGCGCGCCTTTGACTGGGAGGTGTTTGTTGGAGTCAGGGGTATTAGGCATACATGCCGAGTGATGTAGGTAGAAAACTGGGGCCCACATACGGGCGCTTGTGTTCGACTGGTTTGATGCTATATGAGAGCCACACATGCTTTACAAATGGGCCGTGAGGGCCGAAGTACAACGGGGGCAAGATGCGGGACAATTCCGACGCGTGGGTCTGTCCCCGGGTCAATGCGTGATACGGCAGATATCTGCGTGTTTTACAGAGGCTCCCCATGAGGAGATTGAGACATGCCCGACTACCTAGGTGGCAGGGGCGATCGTGGGCTGGCGCCTGACGAAGGTAGGACGCTGCTCAAGGTGAGTGGTCGGGTCCGGGCCTCAGAGGCGAGCCGTAGTCATGTGGTTCCATGTCAGTCGTAGGTGCGGCATTGTGTTGTGTGCGTGGGCACCGTGGGTTGTCACGCACAGGCGGACCCAAGATGCGGGTGTGTTCGCCATTGTCATAAAGCCTTACGTGCGACAGGAGTGGACATGTGTGCGATGGCTAGACGACGCGTGAGGGGAGTACAGACATACCCTCGATGTGTGCAAGCTGATCTACAAGACACCCACACATGCACTTCGCTCCTTGCATCCTTGACCCTTGCTGGATGCCTGCGGAGGAACTCCGAGGATGCAGTAGTTAGGTCGCGGGTTGTTCTGTTGCTGTATATCTGTGTGTTCTTGCATATGCCCCTTGAGCTTCTAAGGGGTGGAATTTATATGGAATTTGAAGGGGCAGGGAAGGGTTTAGGCGGACCAAGTTGGGGGTCCAACTTGGTCCGGGTAAACCCTTAGAAAAAGTTTTTTTTTGTTTACGGAGTGGGGGAGGGAGGGTTTAGGCGGACCAGCCCAAGGGGCTAGTCTGGTCCGCCTAAACCCCTTCCCCAGGGGAGGTTTAGGCGGACCAGCCCAATGGGCTGACCTGGTCTGCCTAAACCCTCCACAAAGGGGTTTTTTTTTGTTAAAAAATCTTTTTTTTGTTTTGGAATGGGTTTGGGCATACCAGCCTGGGGGGGCAGGCTGGTCCGCCTAAACCCCATGAGGGTTGGCGCGACCGGGGCTGGGGGATGGGTTTTTTTTACAATTTTTTTTTTATTACACCAGGAGTTTAGGCGGACTAGCCTGAGGGGGCAGACTGGTCAAAACTCTCCCCCCCCTTGGGGGGTTTAGGCGGAGCAGGGTAGAGAGAGAGGGGGGCGGTCCCCACCCTCTATAAAATTGGATTTTTACCCCTATTTGTCCTTATTTGACCAAGTGGAAGAGGACAAAGGATACTGGAAGGATATTGGCCGCTGGAGGATACTGGTTGACCGGTCGCGTGCGTGCGAGGAACCCGAGTGTTGACGTGGGACTTGCGCGATCTCGAGCTAGCCGTTGGTGAGTTCTTCATCGTCGAATCCTTCCATGCACAGGTATGGTGGATCTCGCATGAAACTGGGAGTGATCGGGGCTGGAGGATGGCCATGGGGCCATTGGGCTAGGAGGAGGGTGTGCCTCCCAAGGGAGGGGTTCGCCCTCCCAGGGTGTGGCCGCGCCCGGTGCGAGCTATCCCCGGATGAGTCGCGACCCCGAGGGACGTCCCTCGAGGGTCTTTTCCTACTGTTTTGGGGGTGTCCTTTGAAGGACAAAGGGTCCTGGGATGCTGGGATTGGCCCATGGGGGCTGTTGTTGTGAAGTCGTAGTTGCCGCTCGCAAGGTGTTCGGGTAAATGCCCGACACACCCCGAGTTTTCGAAAGGCCTGGATAGCTGGCTGAGAGGCCTTGGAATGGGCCTTGGGCTGAGGATAAGAGCTCGTGGGAGCTGAGAGGAGGCACTTTGGGCACTTGGGCCCGGCCTCGAGATGTGCGCCACGTGACACGGCTAGTCGGTAGGGTAGCCTCGGGTTGGCCTGAGAGCAAAAGATAAATGGCTCGTTGCCGCATGTCTGGGGGTCGGGAACGGTCCCGCCCTACTGGAGGGTTGTTGTAGAACTTGTGATGGGAATCAACATCGAGCACTAATATATTATTTTACATTTGTGTCCTTTTTATTTGCATTTATACCCTTGTGTAATTGGGTACGCAATTGTATGGCAAGTATAAGCTAAAACGTGAGTCTGTAGGTTTTAGTGGGTTTATTTGTAAAAGTCCCGTAGGTCCAGCAGGGGCCCCCACCCTCTTCCCCATTGGTACACCTAAGTCCTAGGGCCCATGTGGGGCTGGTCAAATGTCCAAGGTGGGCTTCTAGAAGACTTGACCATTCAAGGGGACAAAGAGGAGAGAAAGTCCATATTCTCTCCCTTAAAGTCAAGGGGGCTCCCCCTTTAGAATAGGATTTTTTATTTTGTGTAAACACATGGGAGAATTAAATATGTTCTATTCCTTATATGCCCCTCCCCTAACCTAGATCTGAGGATAGTTTAGGTCATTTTGTGTTTCATATAAATACATTGCATTTCCCATTTTAGGAGAATTAATGAATGAATTTGTGAGAAATTGTGCCAAGAGGCCATTTGTGCCCTCCTCCTCTCTCCTCTCTCCCCCCTTGCAGAGCTGAAGGCTCCATCTTCTAAGGTGTGAAGCCTCTCTTCTACCCCCTTCCTGAGTGTGAAGCTCAGCACCGCTGCCGCCGCCGCCATCGAGCCGCCATCGCACCGCCACCGCCGCTTCTTCGGTGTTCTATCCACCCCTAGATAGAACAGTAAAGCACAAATTTTAGCTCTCCATCAGAAGCTTCGGTCGTGCCCAAAATTGAAGGATCAGTCCCCCACGTCCCCCCCATCATCCACAAAAAAATCCAGGCCATTTAACCCACGTTAGCTATTTTTCCCAATTCTATCTTTCCACCCCTAGCAACCTGCCTTCTATGCAGATCTTGTTACAATAGCCATGTTCTTCCTTTGTTCGACCCCCTTAACCATCTCTGATTGAGCTCAAATTTGGACTGGATGTTCACCCCACCAAAACCCACCTCCAAATTTTTTTTCACGAATTTAGAAGTTATTTTTTCACTCTGAAAAATTAAAACTCAAGCCACAATCTGTTTTGTCCTGTGCAATCCAGATCCGACCCCTGTTCAGTCAAAAATCCATTTCCCCTGTCAAACCACCTTTAGCAAATTCACAAAAATTATTGGCGTCTTCCTTACTTCCCCCTATCTAACTTTCATAAAGGGCCCAACTCCCAGATCTGAAGGTTTAGTCGCGGCCAATGCCCATTCTCAGGCAGATCCAAATCTATCCTGCCAAATCTGAACCTGAGAGCCCGCCTGTTGTAAAATCATCCATGAAAAATACAGTTCCCTCAAAATTACTGTGATATCAAAGGGTTGAATATCTATGAGATAGCTTTCCAATGGCGCCAGTCTCGCATCAATCAGAGGTCGGGGCTGATCGCAGCAGCCGTTCTTGCTAGGTCACGCGCTGCAGGGACAGAAGAACAGCTCGTGGACAGCAAGCAACAATCACCCCCGGGCCGGCCGCCTCACCTTCCACAAGGTGAACCAGCACATCGCCTTCTCAGGGAACGTCCCTCCAGGAGCCACCATCGTAGTAGTACCATCCCCGGCCCACTCGACCCACTAGCCAGGACGTGGACCCCATGATTGCCACCACGTGCTACCACCGAAGTTGTCTTGCCGTCCGTCAACCCAAGATCGGTCCTCCCGGGCTACTTTGTAGCCCTTTACCTCCCTGCGTGGAGTGGGTAATAATATCACTACTGTAATTATTATAATTATTTTTACCGGGAGTTACCGTACTTGGCCGGGGTCGTCTTCTCCACGCCTGGTAGCATGGAGGTAAACTCGCCACTCTCTCTTATCGCATTTGCTGAATGCATATTTATTTGTATATGCCGCTGTGAGTGATAGGTTACTAACTCGTTCAAATTTAAATCACCACTGCGAGGGAGAGAGAAACAAATCCCGTGACCTGATCCAGGCACAAAAAAGAACCGACTACCCGACTCATTGCTGGTTCCTCAACCGCGTAAGATCCCACGTTTCCCTCGCTAGGGGCATCAGCGAGCTAGAGTCCCAGGTCGCGTGTCCGTCCCGCATCAACCCGACTGGTGCGCTGGAGCCGTGGGTTGACCCACGGTTTGTTGTAGAAGGGCTGGGACATACGCGCCCACAAGGTGTTCGGGGAAATGCTCGACACCCGTGTGTGAGCCGTATACACATGCCGCGGGCCTCCGAAGCCTACGGTTGACTTAGTTAAGTCTCCCTTTGACCTTAGAGCGTTGGAAGAAGCCGTATACACATGCCCCGGCCTTGTTGCTGGGTGCCGCGTGGCATGGCTTGTAGTCGGGGCGCGTTCGGGTTGCCCCCGGGTGGCCGTGTGGAATGTGGGAAAAACCCACCACCGAGTGATCGGGAGTAATACCAATCCATTGTTGATGTAGCCGTATGTCAAGGCTGACTGGCTGGGACCCTTGGTTGGGCCGGGCAGGTTATAGGAGAGGCTGGGTGGTCCAGGCCTTAAAGGTGTTTGGCGAAATTCCCAAACCCTAATCCTTTAATATTTTGCTGGGAAATTACCTGGGTACAACAGTCATATAACAAGAATGTATAATTTTATGTAGAGCCTCGTGATTTTCACTCATCTATAAAAAAGTACTCCCGACGCAATGCAACGCTAGTGTTCATCATACCCCATGGTTTATAGCATGTTTCTAGCAATCAGCCGAGGGGGCTAGTGTCGAGCCCTTGGACACAATCAGTGCCCGATCTGCATCTTCAAGTGATAAATCAAGCTACTTCCATGAGAAATATCAATAAAGTAGGCCAATAATGTACAAGTTCAAACTATAGTTTCATGATAACAACCATCAAGGTAAGAATGCACCGATTATGAACATGAGAGTTCAAGGATGATTTAAGAACAAGGTCACGCAACGGAAGAAATTCAGCAGCATAACGGTACATTTAATAGTTTCAAAATTCATTAATAACTTTTTGAATAAGGTGTTAGGTTCTAGATAATCAATAGACCATTTAGGTGTAAGGATTCGGTCAGCATGGTTCCGGAAACCCAGCGGATAATAAAATTTTTCAACCCAAACCCAGGCTTTATGGAATCCTAGAACCGTGCTCTAATCGATGCAAAAAATTACCCAACCCCAAATAGCGAGTTGTAGTTCTTTACCTTGCGTGGAACGACGTTGTCCGCAGCGCCCAATGCAGATTTTCACGAACACCGAGCCACACAGATGTACGACCTCTAGAGCTTATCCACACGGATCCTCGTGTGGTGACGACGTTTACCCATTCTTTCCCCCGCACACGAACCACCGGTGCTTAAACCCCCCTTCTTCTTCCTTAAGTCTTTCTCCCTTGAGATGGAGAGAGAGAGACCAACAAGGGAGAGAGAGAGAGCAAGAGGGAGAGGAGGGGAGGAAAGAGTGTAAGGCGGTGGGCTTTTCTCCCTTGGAAGTGCTTGGCATCCAAGCGAGAAAGCCTTCCTACATAGGATGTATATATAAGGGATGGGCTCTTTCTAAAAGAGTCCCTAAGAACCAATATTATATATATATCCTTTCCTATTATTGTACATATGTATTAAGTCCTTCTTATATTCCTTTCCAAAAAGAATTCAAGGGTTTTAACATATACATTTGTACAATAATACTCTATCACCCGAGATTCCATTGTGTGTGATCGTCTAGGCCCATAGTCACTCTATTTTAAGGCCCATTAACTTCTAATTCCCAATTAGAAGTAAATTAAACTTATTATTCGCTTCTACTAGAGCCGAATAATAGTTTAATTTATTTCAAACCTTTGATCACATTGGGTCAAGTAAATCCGCGTGATCCTAGAGGACGCCAGGTTCAAACCACCATGTCTAGTACCCGTATGTCTACAGTTGCCGCATCGCTATAATCCCTCGCTCCTTCTATGAGTCTGGTTCAATCGAGGGTATGGTAACTGTTAAACCCCATGATCGTGCCACTCGACCATGACCTCCTTAAAGTGTATAACGTCCGTTCTAAACGAACTCACACGACCCTGGCCAGGGATTTAATGGAGCGTCAGTGTCATGACACATTAACTATCTGATATATACCCGACAGTGAGCGATCCCCTCTTGACCATTGATGATCTTCACATGTATTCTGAAATGATTAATGACGTGGTAATTCATGACTTATGGTTAAAGTCACTTAGCCAACTCATTAAACCATTACAGTCCTCGTGTAAGATCCGATCAATGTCTCAGGTCAAAGGACCAACGATGCTACTGAGACAATTGGATCTTCAATTGACATTAGGTATAATCAACCATCTGAAGATCTAATAGTGGATCAGTTCAGTGTACATCCTCCCAGGACGTACACCTACACATATGTGTTGGTGATCCCACACCAGTGACTATGAGACTACTCACACACACATCATGTGTACTGGTTTAATAGATAATCAAAGTCCTTGAGTGATTACCCTCCAACCAGGAATAATTTTAAGGTATGTGTCCATGTAAAGTCAGTCTCATGATCGAGATCCCATCTCGAATAGACTTTACAACCACGTATCCTAGGGACATCGTAAAGTAATATACAATCACACATTTATGCTCAAATACCACTTCGTTAATAATGAACAAGATCGTACAACTATCGGGCCTACCCGACCCAAAATTGGCCTATAGCACACCAATATTAACAATCTCCCACTTGAACTACAGCCAATTGCCCACAACTTTGAGACCCATCTTATCCCGATGGTGCTCAAACACATTTTGTGTCAAAGGCTTAGTCAGTGGATCTGCTATGTTATCTTCTGACGGTACACTCTCTACCATCACATCTCCACGATCAACAATCTCCCGAATAAGGTGGAAGCGCCTCAGAATATACTTCGACCTTTGGTGAGATCTTAGTTCCTTCGCCTGGATGATGTCCCCATTATTATCACAAAATAATGGGATGGGAGCTGATATCTCGGGAACTACGTCGAGTTCCAAGATGGATTTCTTCATCCTGACGGCTTCCTTAGCAGCTTCATCCGCAGCAATATATTCTGCCTCCGTCGTCGAGTCTGCAGTCGTATCTTCCTTGGAGCTTCTCCAACTAACTGCCCCTCCATTCAACATGAATACAAATCCAAACATGGATTTGCAGTCATCTGGATCTAACTGGAAACTAGAGTTTGTGTAAGATCTAAGCTGTAGGTCCTCTCCTCCATAAAGTAGAAAAAGATCTTTAGTCCTCCGCAAGTACTTAAGGATGCCCTTTACTGCCTTCCAGTGCTCCTCACTTGGATTTACCTGATATCTACTGACAATGCTCAAAGTATTGGCAACATCAGGCCGTGTACATAGCATTACATACATGAATGACCCTATGGCCGAAGCATAGAATACCTTATTCATGTATGCCACATCCTCAGATGTTTTAGAGCCCATCCCCTTAGATAGGCAAATACCGTGTCTCATAGCAATGAGACCTCTCTTGGAATTCTTCATCCTATATCTTTTGAGGATAATGTCTATGTACATAGATTGGGATAATTCTAGCATCCTTTTAGATCTATCTCTATAGATCGTTATCCCCAGCACATAGGATGCTTGATGTGACACCACCTTGGACCTAAATTCGCAAGCAACCAAATCGATCGACGGATTCACTCAAGCGGGTTCACCCGCGTCGTGCACACCCGGGTCTGTAGGTGGACCGGCGATGGGGTGAGGGTCCGAGGTTGGACTCGGAGGTTTCCAAGGGTATGGCTGGCTTGGGAAGGACCCCTAAGGGCCAGGGGTTGCCCAAATTCACGGGCTGTTAGCATGCCGAGGGCGTGGGTAAATTGATCTCGCTCACAACTCACCCACGGTGGACACTCACATATTAGCAATTTGGGACCGGGCACTCTCTCACCGCCGACGGAGCAACCAAAAGCAATACTAAACTAAGCACTTAAATGCCAGTAGTGAGAAGTGTTTCGAAGCTCACCTAATCGGCGTGAATACACTGATCCCGGCCGGAGACGAGGGCGAGCGGGGAGGCGTGGGTACGCACCCGCATGCCGCGTCGGTGTAGCTTGAACCTGAAATTTTCAATTTACATGCTCTACGCCCCTTGCAAGGGGGTTGGACTAGGGGTGGGGATTAGTTTTACAATCAAAATGTACCTCCACGTAGGGAGGGGCTGGTGCGGACAGCAGAGCGAGCGAGAAACACGAATCGGCGAGCCGTCGGTACCGTACGTGGAGCACCACTCGGGCTACTGTTGATTTGTTTTCTTAATTAGATTCCTATCCCGCCCCTTTAAATACATACATGCATAAGCATGTGAATCAAAGACAAGGGGGATGAAAGGATAGAAATACTAACCGTGATCGCCACCAAGGATTAACAACGCCGCAAGGATGAAGAAAGGAGTGCAACGGCGCCGTGTACCTCGGAAAGGGATGAAGACTTGATCGCGCTTAAGAACGGGATGCGGGGAATGGTATGGGATCGACCTCCTCTCCTTCTAGCCGGCTAGAGGAAGAGGGCCTCATGTTGTATTCATGCTCTCCTGCAAAACAAAGATGAAACACAAAGGTAAAAACCCATTAGAACATGAAGTGTAGAAATCTACCCAAAGTGATAAAATAGCATGAATAAAAGGGAGAGAACGCACCGGAGGGAGGTTTTTAACCCCTGTGGAAGGGTGGAAAAGATAGGTGGGTGTGTTGTGCATGCATGAGATTTGAAATCACGAGATTTGATTGAAAGAATAGAGAGAAAATGATGATGCAAAACGGAGAAAAATGCATGTATAGCAGAAAGTGTAGAAAATTGTGATGATTTGTGATTTTGAGGAGACTAGAACTAAGAGTGTAGACCATGAAATCAAGCCCAGAATGATGCAATGGAAAGTTAATACTTCCCTCTTCAAGCCAGGGTCGAAGGATTGAGTCGGCGGTGCAGCATGGCTTCGCCCCATGTCCGGAAAGAGCCCCCCTTCGCGACTGCGAAGTGGGCAATTTTTATAGAGTTTTGTAAGAAAGCCTCATCTTCTTATCACGATTCCCAGAGATAGAGTCCAAGATAAATCGAGTTCTCTAGATCAAACTCGAGATAATACTAAGGACAGGAGATAGGAACAAACGGGGATCAATTCGGAGGAGGATTCTAGAAGATATAGCTCTTGGAAGGTAGCCCCGGAGCCTTATCTGTAGAGTTTGAGTTGAACCAGGACTCCTAAATCCTGATCTTGTGACCCAGATCTTGAGAGATATAGCCAATAAAATTCGGAGTTCTTTGGACTGAATTCAAGATAATATAAAGGGCCAGAAGTAGGAAAAAACGGGGATCAATTTGGAGGAGAATTCAAGAAGTTATGGACTCTACAAGAGGGCCATGGCGCACAGAAACGGAGTAGAGTCCAACAAGAATTGGACTCTCAGGTGTGTGTAACGGTCTATCGTAAGACCGTCAGAGTGATGTAACGGACTAGGGTAGGTCCGTCACACTCTGGGGGTCGAACGGGACGATTTCTGACAAGTTTGGATGTAACGGTCTATTGTAGGACCGTCACATTGACTCTGACGGTCTTACGATAGACCGTTACACTGATGTAACGCACCTACACTAGACCTTCACATCGATGAAGGCAGATTCCGGGCAGACTGCGCGTGACTTTGAAAATTGAAGCGTAGATCTCAAACAGGGCAGAACTAGCGAAAGTAGTAGAAGAAGAAATTGTAGATAACGGATAGAGGAACAACTTTCATGAAGAAAAAAATTTGAGAAAATGATTGGAAGAGGGAGAAAATGGGGCTGGAAGAGAGATGAAAATTCTGGGATGTTGGTGAACAGCACAGCCTGCTGGAAAAATGTAAATAGCTCACAATCGGGGCAGAACTGGCCAACGGTGTAGAAGAAGAAATTGTAGATCTTTGAAAGAGGAACAACTTTGGTGAAGACAAATTTTTGAAAAGAGGAACAAAAGAAGATGAAAAAGGACCACTTTCAGGACTGCGCAGTGAGAGAGAGCCGATTACTTGAGAGAAGCCGGCCTAAATGGACCGTAAGTCGACTTGGAAGCCGGAATTTGACAAGATAAGCTCCAGGGCTCTAGGAAATCATGATCTCCAAGACTCAAAGGATAGGGAATGGTAAAAATGGGCTCAAAATCCATCCAAGGAAGCTCCAAAATAATGGCTAATTCGGGACATCAAAAATGATGAATAAGAGAAATGACACAACTTGTGGGCTAAAACGGGTGTCAACAGATGCCCCTCCTTGACGTCCGCTTTGCAAGGGAATGAGCGAAAGCGACGCGAAGGTGAAATGGAAAGGAGATGGGGCGAAAGCGACAGCGACGTGAAATGGAGATGAAGCGGAGAGAACTGATAAGCGGGCATCAAGGTAAAAAGACACCCGTCATAACCAATAAGTGATAGGAATTCTCCCGAAAATGCCGAACTAACCGCAAGGAATGATTGACAAGGATGAGACATGTCTGGAGAACTAACTAAGGGAGGGGAAACACGACCAGCCTCATCGGGGACACAATCCACGGACAATGAGTGGGTCGGAAGGAAACACAGCATAAGAGCTGGAAAAGGAGAGATAAGAAAACTGAGATAAAATCCAGACATGAATCACGCTGGACAACCAGACCAAGCGGCAAGATCAGAAAAATCGTTTGAATTCAGAGTGGAATGAGGAATCTCTTATCCAAGTGAATTGAAGTGCAATTAACCATTACTGAGGAGAAATCATTGAATGGATCACGAGACATGAGTGCTCAAAAATGACATGATGCATGCTGGGCTAAAATAAAGAAATCATTAAAATGAATGCAAAGAAAGATAAAATAGAAAGTACTCAAGGATAATATTGCTAGACTGGGCAAAATGGGGTCAAGAGTCTTCTTGCAACCACGGCATTCGAGATAGAGTCCATCGTCCCCCACTCGACTCAACCGAGCGGCCTATCCAACGATTAACCGTATGCTCCTAGATCATCATCGTTTTTGTTAAAGGGGAACATCAGATCCCAGAACACACGGGCATCCAGCCGGTCCTTGAGAGGCTATAATAACATATATATCATATAGTAATGCAACAATGAGCAGGGATAGAGAGCCATACCTGACTTACCTGCCAAGCGAAACGGCATTTTTTTTTGAATTTTTCAGATTTCTGCTTTTTATGGATTTTCATCATAAGACAACAACCACATGACATGACATGATGTGAACATGAACGAATATGAACGAATATGACATGAACATAACATAATAAGATAAATATGAACAAAACATGGCACAACATAACATAACGAAGATGGATGAAACATAACACATAAACAAATGGCAAGCATACCTGCGACTAAAGGCACGGTGGGACAAGAAAATACGCACACGGTGGGACAGCACACACAGTGGTATAAGGACATGGTTGGGCAAAGACACGTGGGATGACAATACCATGGAGGACAAAGACATGATAAAGACAACAAACACATTCTTCAATCAAAGCCCAAGATCAGATGAAGCGGAACCGCCAGGTTCAAAATCGTGAGACATTGCCTCTCATGGAAACATGATTAGGCAGATAAGCGAAAGCTGAGAAGGCCATGAGTTTCAGAATAGATCCAGAGATAGGATTGACGAAAAGAACATATCAGAAGATGTGGACAGGAGATAGAGCAAGGAAAGCTTGAACTTGCAACCTGCAGCCTGCACACTTTAGCAAACAGATTACGTATCTGTCCTCAAGATAAAATAAAAGGAACAAAAAAGAAGTATTTTTGGAATTTTGACATATTTGATTTTTTTTAGAATTTTGACATATTTGTTTTTTAGAATTTTGATAATATTTCATTTTTTTTAGATTTTGATAATATTTCATTTTTTTGGATTTTGACAAAGCAATCTGCAGCACCCAAAGACGGGCTCAAACTACTGGCCAGGGATCGTCGTTCCTACCCCTTTCATTAAAAACTTCCCTTAAGTAGGGCGTGCATGTTAGGGTGACTTACCATAACCAACCGCCTCTAAAGAACGGTGCCCCTACTAAGGCCATACCCGGGATACAACCCAGCCTAAGAGGGAGAAATAGAAGAAAAATTGGAGACAAGCTTTATGCAGAATGGGAGACATCATGACTTGAATTCCTTCCAGGGCACCACCCCTCAAAGAGTGGTCTGTTGCGCCGGGGCTTTGTGTCTTTGATTTTGAGACCCATATTTATCAGGCATGCATGTGACCGGGCTCATGACGTCCCGCGGGGAACTGTACTGCCACTCTTGCCATGCCTTCGATTCATAATATTTCATGGATTCATTTTCTTATTTTGGTAGCCCTTATTGGCTAGATATTGCATGAAAACTCACTTTCAATGGTCAAGACTGCCCCTATTTGAGACCTCTCTCGTATTAGGGAGCGCCTAGGTTGGTCATCTTATCCATCAACCTCTTGCCCTTGCACTTCGCCGAGTAGAGAAGAGAAAAAGGCCTTCGTGCATACCCAAAGTATGGCCAAAGCAGCAACGGTGTGCCTCAGAAAGATTGACTATGGCTTGCCGTGAAGTGTGTGAAAAAAACCATACTCAAAGGTCACCCTCAACGATCGGGGAAAAAACTATACTCCCAGCGCGGAGCTATCACGGGCCTAAGGATACTGCAGAAGCAAACTCATTTGACTAAGCTTAACTAAGCAAATTTCTAAAAGCCACTTAACCATGTAAGGAACCAACGTTAATCTTAACAATGTGCAGGAGTAAATAAGTGATAATAATAGCATGTTCTTTGCACAAAATAAAGATACCTTGCAAATCCACGGAACGAAACTAGTATCCTGAAGCAATCGTGATCATCGAGCTTTGCGCAGCACGAGCTTCATATTCCTTGTTTGACAGGACGAAAGAGAGAGGATAGCAAAGGATCAAAGATTCCTCTACATGGAGGAGCGGCAGACATTAAACTAGACGAATAAGGATAAAAAGGAAGAGAGACGAGGGCTAGAACTCCCTCGTTAAGGCACAGAGACCTTGATAACAAGGAACCAATTACAGAAGAAACCAGATTAGCCAAGATCAAGGCGGACTAAAGCCTCGAAAGCAGCAAGAAAAAGGGTAATGATCCTGAAAGGGTGAAGAAGAATGAGTAGAAAGATGATAAGAAGGGAAAAGGTAAGGGGGAAGAGGAGTGATCATCCGACGTGGTCGGAGAAAAGGAACTAGGACCACCCGACAGAGTCGGGGAAGGGGAATGAGAGTCACCCGACAGGGTCGGGGAAAGAGAATGAGAAGTTGAACCCGAGGATACCGGGGGAGGAAAATCAGACATAGGTTGAGGCCGAGAATGGTGAGGAGATGGAAAGTCCAGAGGTTCCGGATATGAAAAGGAAGAACAGGGATTCGCGGACCCGAGATGGGAGGAGAGAATCATGGGGGGAGAATTAGGAGAGGGCAGATACACCACCCAGGGGTGGGAACCGAGCAGAAGAAATGATGAGTGAAATGAAGAAGAAGGAAGAGAAGTGGACCCCTGAGTGCACAACTGACGGCCCTTAAACTTACGCCGCCGCCTCTTCTTAGCTGATACTTCTTGAACATGGACTCGCCTGGCGCGGGCTCGAATCCTAGGGCACCTTGCCTTGCAATATCTTCTCAAATAGCGAGCCCATCTAGCAGATGGCCTTGCCCGACTATGGACATGCAGCTTTGCTGGGGCAATTACCCCTAGACTCCCAGAGCTAACAATAGTAGGACGTTATTGAACAACTAACTCCTCATAATGTTGAATATCATAAAACCATGGAGTCTTGTTACTTGGCACAAGTAGCATGAGATTCAGCAACTCCACTCGGAACTCAGCCTTGAAGCACAACTCCCTTGGTAAAAGAGACGGGTGAAGCTGAGGGAGAGTAATACATGGCGTTGACATGGCCAGTTTGCTAATAAACCGAGGAAGATTGCATAACAAGTGCAGAATATCCTTAGAAAGTGTAGAAGATACAACCAATTGCCCCTTGAACATAGAATCCATAATCTGTTTGGCGGCCGTATGCGTTAGCACAACACGTGTAGAGAACCCTTCTTGGCCTGTCATCTGAACACCAATAGAGCGAGGAGAAATAATAGCATCAATGGTGAACTCTCCGGCGAGCAAGGAGATTGCCACCGGCCTCGCTCGAGAAGAAACTGGCATCAACTCAAGGGAACTATTCTTAGCAACTGTCATCTTTGAAAGTAGAGGCGCATCATCCCCAAAATAGCCAAGGACCAGGACACAGATCGGCATCTGACATATAAAATCCCAAATCTTGAAATGCACAGACGGCACTGAATCATCTCGACTTGGCTTATTGTCTCCCTGGGGATTAGACCCAAGGGGCACCAAAGGAAGCGCACACCCGCTTCGTCGGGTGGAAGTGGTTGGAGAAGTAAAGGGAATATGTGGGTGGAACACGTGAAGGTTTGTAAGGCATGGAGGCTCCAACGGGAGTGGTGATGGAAAGTGAAGGCACATGCGATGTGGCGATGATAGGCTCGGGTGGCGACAAAGGCGAAGGTAAAGGAGTGGCTGACGGTAGAGGTATAGGCAAATTTGTGGCTTGCTCAGGCTTGGGCAAAGGTGATGGCAGAGATGGAGGCAAGGGTGGAGATGGAGGTGGTGATGGAAGCACTGGTGGTGGAGACGGAGATGATGGTGATGGCAATGGAGATGGTGAGGATAGTGATGAAGGCGATGGGGGTAGTGGACATGGAGGTGGAGAGGGTGAAGAGGGAGGTTGTGGTGTCCACCGTCGACGTGTCGACACAACGCGTCGAGCGGTGTTAGGGATAGAAGTAGTGGTAGTGGCGATAGGAGAGGAAGGGGAGGCACTAGCATGAGCAGAGGCATGGGTTTGTGGCGGTGATGGAGCTGGGGTAGGAGATGGTGGAGGTAACAGAGTAGGTGGTGGAGCGAGTGCAGCACTAGACGAGGAATCACAGGGGTGCCCCTGGCCTTGAAGTAACGTAGACGGTTGCCTGGGCGGCACTTCTTGCTGCTACTGTTGGCTGCGAAGATGTAAAATGACTTTGTGCATAGCGGCCCAATCAATCCTTTTCTTAGCTTCCAGATCATAAACATAATCCCAGAACTCGGGGCAATCCTTAACCAAATGACCTTGTTGGCGGTGAAAATCACAGAACTGAAGCATATCCCCGATCGCGGGTCGGCAGGGCACAACCGGAGAGAGCGGCAACGCATGGGTGGCCATCAAAGCCCTGAAAATATCCGTGAAACACTCCGGCAACGGAAGACGAGGAGCCCGCTTCGGGCAAGGTGGATGCCGAGGGGTATGAGGTGAGGATGGTTGTGGAGATGGAAGTAGAGGTTGTGTAGGCAGGAGTGCGTGGCTAGTGGTGGAGGGCTTTGGTGATGGCATGTGTGGAACGGAGTGGGGAGGTATGTAGACGGTATCTACTTGCTCGGGATGTGGTGTTCCCTTGACCGAAAGTGTAGATGGAGACGGGTATGTGGACACGGAAGGCTGACTCATGGAAGGTTGATATGCGGAGGCGTATGGGTACGTAGAGGCAGGAGGTTGGCTCGTGGAGGGATATGTGGCGGAACGCTGACTCATGGCAGGCCGGCTCATGGGAGCGTAGGATTGGCACGTGGAGGGTGAAGGTTGATATGTGGAGGTGGATGGTGGAGACTCGAGGTCAAGGGAATCTTGGATTTGTTGGCGAATGAAGCGGGCTCGGTTGTATAATTGCTGCCAGGAGGTGATGTTGTTAAGGGCTAAGATGAACCGATACTCGGGCACGGCATTGGATATCAACATCTTGATTTGCTCGCCCTCCGGTATGTGCCCCGGGACCTGCGCGGCAAGGCAACGCCAACGATCGGCAAAGGTGCAGAAATCCTCTTCGGGCTTCATCATCTCATGGGCCAGATCTGCCATAGAATACATGGGCCCAACCTGGTCTTGATACTGCTGAATAAACTTTTCTTGAACGGCTTGAAAACTCACAACTTGCTCTTGCGGAAGAGAGAAGAACCAATCCCGAGCCGGGCTTTCCAATGACAGACCAAACAGATAAGCCATCAAGTGTTGGTCATGTCGAAATTGGGCTGACTCATAAACAAACTCCTTCAAGTGCACATACGGGTCACCGACTCCACTATAACGGCGATATGTGGGAATTTGTGATGGAGGTGGGAGCCGAAGACCTTGGAAAGCGAATGGAACACTTAAAGATGATTTGGGATCGATCCGACGTTGAAGCTCATCAAGCTGGCGTTGGGTTTGAGCAATCATCTCCTGGGTAGGGAGAGATCGAGAAGAATATGGGCCAGCTTGAGCAAGAGGTTGTGAATTAGGACCAGGAGCATGGTATTGGGCCGGATAAGAGGATCCGGGCTAAGAAGAAAAAGGGCCCATTCTGGGAATGGAAGGGTGAGCGGGCCTGGAAGAGATGTTGGAACATGGGTTAAATGGGCCAGCAGCAACATGGGCAGAAGGATGAGGCCCATTAAGAGAATAAGTCCCATTAGAAATCAGGCCAGTAGCATATGAAAAAGAAGAAAGAGGCCCATGAACAGAAGATGGCCCATTATGAGAAGATGGCCCATGAAGATGAGATGCAATAAGACGTTGGGCCTGGGCCGGGTCCATTTGGTGAACAAGACTTGAAAGATGGGCCATGAGATTAGCCTGTTCCTTGGATGGATCAGAAGGACCACGGGAAGATGGGCCTGCGTGGGAAGAGGATTCCACGCGGGAATAAGAAGCAGATTGGGAAAAAGAATGATACAAGGCGTTAGAATGCTGCTCCATGCGGGCAAATGAAGACTTAATACAAGGATGTCAAGGAGAATACAAGTGGGGAAGCAATGGCTTAATGGACTCGAGGACAAGAGGGGACTGATCCACTAATGCAAAGACCGATGGACAACGGACCACAGGACAATGGACTGGACAATGAACATACAAAATGGGGTAACCTAAAGTGGGCCTAACAAAAACAAAACATGTGGATGATGAAAGAATGCAACACAAAAATCACTAATGGGCTTGCACAAGCCCAATCAACACGAACAATGCAATGTGAGAGTTTTCACCCAAGTCAAACAAGTTGATATGATGTGAAATATTTTAGAGATTTTAATAGACCTTTTAATGATTTGAATTAATAATAATTCCCTCAAGATAGGAATCCTATGGGAATAAGGTCCATGCTTTGGGTTGACTAAGGCTAACTCCCTCACACGTATGCAAATGCAAGCCTAAGGGGTGGGAAGGTACAACCGGCCCGGCGTCCGTGTAGGAATCCACGGCTCGCGGGGACTTATGGAGGTCCCGGATAAGATCACCTAGTCGAGCCCAAGGAATATGGGAGCGAGAGGATCACTTACCAAGGTAGGAAATGCAATATGATATGTAATGTATGACCCTATGTGCACTGGAGTGCATGCAATTTCTAACTTAAAACTAGAAAATCAAGACTAGATTAAACTATGCAAACATGATCCAACTAAAACAAATAGTATATGGATGGAAAGACAATACAAAGGTCTGCACAACGGGCCCAAGAACAGATCAATTTGACCCCGGGAGGTCAATCAAATCACTGAGCAAAGTTACCCCCGTGAACCTGTGCGCAGACCACATGCAGATTTTATGGACAAAATGCTAAAATGATGACAATTTTTAACTAAGCAAATGAGACCCAAATGATGCAAATAAGCTATGGATGGAAAGACAATACAAAGGACTATCCAATGGAACAAAAATCAGTGCAATCAGACATCGGGAAGGCAGTCAAATCACTGAGTAAAGATGTACCTGTGAACCTGTCCCAGAGCCTGCCTGCAGAACTTATGCAGAAAACTTAAAAAGTTAGAGAATATTAGAATATGCAAATGTTAACCAAATGGTGCAAATGATATATGGTTGGAAAGACAATACAAAGGGCTATCCAACGGAACAAAAATCAGCTCAATCGGACTCCAGGATCAAAAGTTATGCCTCGATGAATATGGCCCTGTGAGCATACGCGCAAGACTGCCAGAAGCTGTAACGGTCTACCAAATGACCGTTATATGACAGTGACGGTCTACCATAAGACCATCACATAACCAGAGCCTGTAAAACACCAAAAATAGTGGGAGGATGGAGGAAATATCACCTAAATATGAACATGCACCCACCCAACCAACAAAAGAGCATGAAAACAAGCGTGATGGGCATTGGTGTCCCACCGTGATCGCCAAAAAACTGTTGATTTGTTTTCTTAATTAGATTCCTATCCCACCCCTTTAAATACATACATGCATAAGCATGTGAATCAAAGACAAGGGGGATGAAAGGATAGAAATACTAACCGTGATCGCCACCAAGGATTAACAACGCCGTAAGGATGAAGAAAGGAGTGCAACGGCGCCGTGTACCTCAGAAAGGGATGAAGACTTGATCGCGCTTAAGAACGGGATGCGGGGAATGGTATGGGATCGACCTCCTCTCCTTCCAGCCGGCTAGAGGAAGAGAGCCTCATGTTGTATTCATGCTCTCCTGCAAAACAAAGATGAAACACAAAGGTAAAAACCCATTAGAACATGAAGTGTAGAAATCTGCCCAAAGTGATAAAATAGCATGAATAAAAGGGAGAGAACGCACCGGAGGGAGGTTTTTAACCCCTGTGGAAGGGTGAAAAAGATAGGTGGGTGTGTTGTGCATGCATGAGATTTGAAATCACGAGATTTGATTGAGAGAATAGAGAGAAAACGATGATGCAAAACGGAGAAAAATGCATGTATAGCAGAAAGTGTAGAAAACTGTGATGATTTGTGATTTTGAGGAGACTAGAACTAAGAGTGTAGATCATGAAATCAAGCCCAGAATGATGCAATGGAAAGCTAATACTTCGCTCTTCAAGCCAGGGTCGAAGGATTGAGTCGGCGGTGCAGCATGGCTTCGCCCCATGTCCGGAAAGAGCCCCCCTTCGCGACTGCGAATTGGGCAGTTTTTATAAAGTTTTGTAAGAAAGCCTCATCTTCTTATCATGATTCCCGGAGATAGAGTCCAAGATAAATCGAGTTCTCTAGATCAAACTCGAGATAATACTAAGGACAAGAGATAGGAACAAACGGGGATCAATTCGGAGGAGGATTCTAGAAGATATAGCTCTTGGAAGGTAGCCCCGGAGCCTTATCTGCAGAGTGAGTTGAACCAGGACTCCTAAATCCTGATCTTGCGACCCAGATCTTGAGAGATATAGCCAATGAAATTCGGAGTTCTTTGGACTGAATTCAAGATAATATAAAGGGCCAGAAGTAGGAAAAAATGGGGATCAATTCGGAGGAGAATTCAAGAAGTTATGGACTCTACAAGAGGGCCACGGCGCACAGAAACGGAGTAGAGTCCAACAAGAATTGGACTCTCAGGTGTGTGTAACGGTCTATCGTAAGACCGTCAGAGTGATGTAACGGACTAGGGTAGGTCCGTCACACTCTGGGGGTCGAACGGGACGATTTCGGGTAAGTTTGGATGTAACGGTCTACTGTAGGACCGTCACATGGACTCTGACGGTCTTACGATAGACCGTTACACTGATGTAACGCACCTACACTAGACATTCACATCGATGAAGGCAGATTCCAGGCAGACTGCGCGTGACTTTGGAAATTGAAGCGTAGCTCTCAAACAGGGCAGAACTAGCGAAAGTGGTAGAAGAAGAAATTGTAGATAACTGAGAGAGGAACAACTTTCATGAAGAAAGAAATTTGAGAAAATGATTGGAAGAGGGAGAAAATGGGGCTGGAAGAGAGATGAAAATTCTGGGATGTTGGTGAACAGCACAGGCTGCTGGAAAAATGCAAATAGCTCAAAATCGGGGCAGAACTGGCCAACGGTGTAGAAGAAGAAATTGTAGATCTTTGAAAGAGGAACAACTTTGGTGAAGACAACTTTTTGGAAAGAGGAACAAAAGAAGATGAAAAAGGACCACTTTCAGGACTGCGCAGTGAGAGAGAGCCGATTACTTGAGAGAAGCCGGCCTAAATGGGCCGTAAGTCGACTTGGAAGTCGGAATTTGACAAGATAAGCTTCAGGGATCTAGGAAATCATGATCTCCAAGACTCAAAGGATAGGGAATGGTAAAAATGGGCTCAAAATCCATCCAAGGAAGCTCCAAAATAATGGCTAATTCGGGACATCAAAAATGATGAATAAGAGAAATAACACAACTTGTGTGCTAAAACGGGTGTCAACAGCTACATCGGCTTCCCTTTGGCTCGGAGACAGTCTGGAGTCTCCGCCATGAGTTTGGACACTTTTTAGCATTTATTTGTATTGTATTTGGGCTTGTAATGTGTGTTTTTACTTGGGTTTTCATTTTGGGCTCTTTGTAAGGCTCTTAATAAGCCATTTGGATTAAGCCCTTTAGAGTCCATTAAGGGGTGTGGCCATATTGGACCACTAGGCTTCATAATGGATCTTTAAATGACTTAAGGCCCAATTGGGCTTCTCCGTCTCATGGGCCACCTATGTTGGAAGGCCTATAGGCTATCATGGGCTTGTGGAGGGCCTTTGATGGCCTTGGACCAACTTGGCCCAGGAATGGCCCATGAAGGGGGTGGCCCCTATTTTGGCTCTATTAGGCTAGTTTTTTTTTCTTTTCTTTCCTCTCTTTGACCACATTGGAAATATGTAATCTTGACTTTCCCTAGATGCCCCTCATCAACTCTAGATCTAAGGGCATGTCTAGTCATTTACCATGGGAGGTCATTACATATAAAAGGATGTAATTTTCATTTCCATCACAATTAATGCAAGAAAATTCTGGAATTTCTTCCAAAGAGCAAGGGCCGCCCCTCTCTCTCTCTCCTCTCTCCCCCTTCTGCAGCTGAGAAGGCTGTGAATCAGAGGTGTGAAGCCTCATCTATCAGGTGTGAAGATCGTCACCGCCGCCGCCACTGCCATCGTGCCGCCGTTGCCCAACCGCCATCATCGCTGGAGTTCTTTCCACCCAGGATAGCCCCCTCTTCCCAGAATTTTTGCACCCAGCCATGAGCTTTTCTTGGTCTCAAACTTTTAGGGTGAGTTCAAGAGGTCATCCCCATGTCCCAGAAAAATTGGTGGAGGTTCTAGCTTTTATTTCCCATTTTTCCATTTTCGTTCTCCACCTTCTTCCAGATCTGCCTGCAGTCTGTCCAGTTTTTCAGAAACTAAATAGAACGTTCATGAACCCACCTTCCCCTGATCTAAATGACTTGATATTTTTATTGGAGGTTATGTCCAGCACCCTCATCACCCATGAATTTTCGTTGAATTTCTGGAGTCTTCTACTTATTTTTAAAAATCACTGTCATATCCAAAACTCAGATCTGTCTCTGCTGTCCAGATCCGACCACCCGGTGCGAATAAATATTGTTCCCCATTCAAATCTTCACCAAATCCTTCACAAAAATTATACCCATTTTCCTCTCTCTCTCTCTCCTCTACAAGTTTTATGAAGAGCTCAATATCTATATCGGAGGTCTATATCCCGGTCAACGCCAACTCTCAGGAAATTTCACTTCGACCCGGCCAGATCTGAAACAGAGATCAGTCTGGTTCTAAAATCCCCCATCAGAAGTACATCCCCAACGAATTTTCTGGAGTCACAGAGGGTCGAAGGATTTCCAGAGAGATTTCCAACGGCATCAGTTTCGCACCGATCCGACGTCGGTGCTGGTCGCAGCAGCTTCTATCGCCAGAGCGCGCAGGTCTGAAACTGAGTTTCAGATCCGTGGACAACAACTCCGACAAGTGAAGATCGGAGCCACCCGGCCTCCGATCGGTGTTCCAGCTCGGTCGCCATCCAGGGGAGCATGCCACCAGGTGTCACCATCATAGCGGGACCCACCCCGTCAGATCCGGAGGACTGAGTAGCACGTGGGCCCCACGAACCCACAAATCGCGCTGTCCGAACAGCACCAAAATGCGGGTTTCGGCACCGTCAGAGCGACATCAAGATGCTGCCTGTCAACCCAATTCCCGTTACTCCCGAGCCCCACATGTGACCTGTTACCTCCATGCGTGGAGTGGGTCGAAACATTTGTACTGCAATAAACTTTGTTAACCGGGAGTACGGATTTGGCCGGGGTTGTCTTCCCCACGCCGGGAGCGTGGAGGTAACGGTCTTACTTCTTGGCGTTCATTTGCTAGTTTAATATATGGTCATATGCCGCTGTGAGTGCGTTAGGAACCTAGCTCGTGAGTTCATGTCACCGCTGTGAGTGAGAGAGTGACCCGTCTCGTGACTCGATCCGGCACGGAAGTGAGTCGACCACCCTTGACTCTGACCGTTTCTCAACCGCGTGGATTCACGTTTCCCCTCGCTTTGGACGACGAGTGAGCTTGCGTTTCTGTTAGCGACGTATAGCCCATAGGAACTCTTAGTGTCGGGCCAAGGCATCTCTAGTGTTCGCGTGTCGCTGGTCGCGTCTCCATCTAGAGTCCGAGGATCGCATCACGTAGAGTTGGTCCCTCTGTCCATCCCGCATCAGTTTGGTATCAGAGAAAGTCGAGTCTAGGGTAGTCGTTGTATAAGTCTTGCACGGTCTAAGTCGAGTCTAGGATCATCATTATTTTCAAAATAAAAAAATGTGTTTTAAAATTGCATTTCATCCTGATAATCCGGTATATTAAAAGGTGTCGCCCGAATGTTAGGTTATGCCTATCGGGAAGGCCGCACACTCGCATCGAGGAGATCTACGGGTCGACCCTCCGCCACGTACCAGATATTGGTTAAGTCGAGGTGCATCATCTTTGCATTAGTCTATGTCTCCTAGTCCGTGTGTCTTTGCATGCCCACCCGTCAAGGCACCCAATACTCGCCACCACCACCTATGGCGGATTCCTGAGCCCATAGTTCTGATGAGCCCTCGACGGTCGAGATGTTCTGAGCCCTCATGGATCGTCTCGATATGCGTATGGATGGCCTTAGTACGGGTCTAGATGGCGTAGGAACGTGTCTAGAAGGGAGGATGAAAGCCCTAGTGGATCGGGCCGAAGCATCGGACCAGTCCATTCAGGGTCTTGTAGGGAGGATTGCTGTCCTTGAGAGGGCCCCAGTGGCGGTGCAACCGCGCCGACAAATGGCCAACATGAACGGTTCAGCAACCTGTTGATCCAGGGGCTCAAGGGGAAAATGATAGGAGGCAGCAAGTGCACGAGGTGGATGATTACACCTCTGATAATGAACAAGGGGGTTATAGTCGTCGAAACCAACGACGGAATCGTGATGACGATGACGAACGTGTTCTTAGGAGCGTGCGTACGGACCCTCCCCTATTTGACGGGTCTCTGGACCTGAATGTCTACTTAGATTGGGAGGCCGGCATGGACCGATACTTCAAGTGGTTTTAGATGACGGACCACCGAAGAGTTCGATATGCGAAGATGAAGTTGCATGGGCAGGCCCAAACTTATTGGATAAATGTGGAGAGCCTGTTAATGCAGCGACATCAACCCCCGATCAGTACTTGGGATGACATGAAAGTCAACTTAAGGCAGAAATACCTTCCTGCCTCAAACCGCCAGCGTCTCATAGACAAATGGCAAAGTCTCTCCCAAGGAAACCGATCCGTGACTGAGTACACCGCCGAGTTTGATGAGTATTATTTACGGTGTGGAGTTACGGAAGAGAGCACCATGACCATCTCGCGCTTTCGAAGAGGTCTGCGGCCGAACTACCAATATGAACTTTTCCGCCGCAATGTGACCACTTTGGAACAGGCATATCAGGTTGCTCTCAAATTGGAGCAATTCGAGGCCAAGTTTGAGCCTACCCATCGGTTGGGCCCCTTTCCCCCTCGTAGTGTCGAGCCCCTTGGCTCTTTAGGCACGTATCCGAGGGCCTCCATGGCTCGACCTCAGGAGCCCGCTCATCCCGAGCCATTCGCTCCTAGGCCTCGCCCTCCACCTCTGAGGGATATCCCTCCTCGTCCCCAACCCACGGCACCCACGGCCCGTCCACCGGCACCCGCACCCGTTGCTCGTCCTTTGTTGCCTACACCTCCTCTCCGTCGGGAGGATAAGGGGAAAGGACCTTTGATCGGAGAGCCTAGTGGATCACGGCAACAGTGTTATCACTGCAATGGGTTTGGCCATTTCGCCAACTAGTGTCCCACTCGTCAGTCTCTTATCATTGGGGACACACAGGCCGGGGACACCACCTCCTCAGATCTTGTGTTAGTTAGCTATGAAGCAGATCCGGAGCTAGCTGACGAGTTCTATGAGATTGAAGGTGATGGCCAGGATGCCCAGCATTCGGATGATACCCACTTGGGGGTCGTCAGATGTGCTCTTACTCAGCCACAGGCCAGTGAGGACTGGCGTCAGACCACTATCTTTCATACATACTATAGGCTGGGCAGGCAGGTGTGTAAGGTGATTATCGATAGTGGGAGTTGTATCAATGCAATCTCCGCGGGCGCTATCTCACATTTTGGTCTTACTCCCGTGGACTATCCTTGCCCCTATCGAGTATCATGGGTGGATTCCATCTCCATTCCGATCAGGCTGCGGTGTTTGGTCCCACTACAGTTCCATGCCTACCTTGGCGAGATCTGGTGTGATGTCCTCCACATGGAGGTGGGTAGTATTATTCTTAGTAGGCCGTGGTTATTTGATCGGGATGTCACACTCCATGGGCGGTCGAACACTTATACCTTTGACCATGATAGCCAGCGGATTACCCTCCATCCATCTCAACCCAAGAAGCCTTCAGTTAGGGGTCCTACTTGTCCTAGTACTCCAGAGACTTCCGTCTCGAGACCCAGTACCCCATCCCCAGCTAGGGCGATGACCGTTACATCGAGCATAGGCGAACCCTCTTCTAGGAGGTTGATGATGATTAGCTCCCGAGAAATGGAGCGGGAGGCTAGTAGGGGCAACCCTGTGTTTGCTATTACGGTCCGAGAGGTGGAGCCAAAGTCCGAGGGTCAACTCCCACCCGATGTCATTCCTATTCTGCAGGAATTCGCTGATATTTTTCCCAAGGAGCTTCCTGAGGGACTCCCACCTATGCGGGATATTCAGCATGCTATCGACCTAATTTCGGGCTCCTCATTGCCCAATCTTCCTCATTATCGCATGAGTCACACGAAACATGCCGAGCTAAAATGGCAGGTTGATGAGTTGATGCAAAGAGGGTCTGTTCGGGATAGCATGAGTCCGTGCGATGTTCCCGCATTACTCACCGTGAAGAAGGATGGCACTTGAAGAATGTGCATTGATAGTCGTGTCATCAACAAAATCACCGTGAAGTACAGGTTCCCTATTCCCCACCTAGATGATATGCTAGACATGATGGCCGGTGCCACTATCTTCTCGAAGATCGATCTTAAGAGTGGCTACCACCAGGTGAGGATTAGGCCAGGTGATGAGTGGAAGACCGCATTTAAGACCAAGGATGGTCTGTATGAGTAGTTGGTTATGCCCTTTGAGTTGACCAATGCCCCTAGCACCTTCATGCGACTCATGACTCAGGTCCTTCGACCATTCATTGGAGTCTTTGTGGTAGTGTATTTTGATGATATCCTTATATGTAGTCGCACTAAAGGGAACCACTTGGACCATCTACGACATGTCTATCTGCTTTTGAGGCGAGAGCAGTTGTTTGCGAACCCACAGAAGTGTGCCTTCATGACACCTCAGCTTACCTTCTTGGGTTTTATTGTGTCTAGTACTGGGGTCTCCGCTGATCTGGAGAAGGTCTGGGCCATTTTTGAGTGGCCGGAACCCCATACGGTCCATGATGTCCGCAACTTCCATGGCCTCGCGATGTTCTATTGTCGTTTCATCCGCGGATTTAGCTCCGTCATTGCCCCGATCACGGACTGTATTCGGAAGGGCACGTTTGTATGGACGAAGGCCGCTGCTGCTGCCTTCAAGGACATTAAGGAGCGCATGACCCAGACACCGATCCTTCGATTGCCAGATTTATCGAAGGTGTTTGAGGTCTCTTGTGATGCGTCGGGTGTAGGGATTGGAGGAGTATTGAGTCAAGAGACCCACCCAGTTGCATATTTTAGTGAGAAGTTGAATGACGCAAAACTGCGATACTCCACTTATGATAAAGAATTTTATGCAGTTGTTTAGGCTCTTAGGCATTAGAGGCACTATCTTTTACATCAGGAGTTTATCTTGTACTCCGATCATGAGGCTTTGAGGTTCCTCCATTCCCAAAAGAAGCTTAATGCGCGTCACAACAGATGGGTTGAGTATCTCTAGCAGTACACATTTGTGCTTAAACATAAGGCTGGAGTGGAGAACAAGGTGGCTGATGCCTTGAGTCGGCGTGCTTGTCTGCTGACTACCATGAGTGCCGAGGTCATAGTGTTAGAGAAGATGAGAGAGGTCTATGTTGATTGTCTTGACTTCGATCAGATATATACCACTCTCCAGGCCGGAACCTCGAGAGACCTTGAAGATTATGTGCTCCAGGAGGGTTATCTCTTTTGAGGAGGTAGGCTTTGTGTTCCCCAAACTTCGGTTGGAGACTTCTTAGTCTGGGAACTACATGCGGGAGGTCTAGCCGGCCACTTTGGTCGGAACAAGATAATCGAGGCTGTCGAGCACAGATTTTATTGGCCGAGTTTGAAGAGAGATGTTGCTCATATTGTGGCCTAGTGCCGTACATGTGCTATGGCCAAAATGAAGAAGCAAAGCTCGGGTCTTTATACACCTCTTCGCGTGCCTGATGCTCCGTGGCATGATGTTAGCATGGATTTTATTTTGGGATTGTCACGTATCTCTAGGAAGAATGATTCGGTCTATGTGGTTGTTGACCGGTTCTCGAAGATGGCCCTTTTCATTCCCTGCTCAAAGACTTCAGATGCTTCAAGGGTAGCCCGCCTTTTCCTTACTCATGCGGTGTGCAAGTTCGGGTTCCCTCGTACCATAGTGTCTGACCGTGATGTTAGGTTCACCAGTTATTTTTGGAAGATACTGTGGCATATGTTAGGTACTCACCTCAAGTTTTCCACTGCATATCATCCCCAGACATATGGTGAGACCGAGGTGGTCAATAGGAGTCTGGGTGATCTTTTGAGATGTCTTGTCAGGGACCGTGTCGGTGATTGGGATCTCAGATTACCACTAGTAGAATTTGCATATAATGATTCGGTTAACAGGTCTACCGGTATGAGTCCATTCGAGATTGTCATAGGTCGTAGGCCTAGGAAGCTAGTGGATCTTGTCCCCATGCCCATTCATGCACGTGTGTCTGAGTCTATCGAGTCATTTGCTAGGCATGTTAGGAGTCTGCATGACGACATCCGTCGTCACATTGAGGCCAGCAATGCACGGTATAAGGAGCTAGTCGATGCCCATTGACACCACCGTGAGTTCCAAGAGGGTGAATATGTCATGATCAGGGTAAGACCTGAACGGTTTTCCTCTGGAACCGTAAAGAAACTGCAAGCTCGTGGAGCCGGTCCATTTAGAGTGCTGAAACGCATTGGGTCAAATGCGTATGTTGTGGACCTGCCTAAGGAATATGGTATAAGCTCTACTTTCAATGTGTCGGATCTAGTTGAATATAGGGACCCATCGGTGATCCCTAGTGAGCCTTTCGAGCCATCTCCCCCCATTGAGAGTGATCCCATACCTGAGTGTCCACCACCAGCCACATTTCCACGACAGCGAGAGCATATAGATCATATATTGGATGAGCAGGTGACAGTTACCAGGAGTGGATCCTACCCGCGCTACCTAGTGCATTGGAGAGGGCGACCCGCCACCGAGGATACTTGGATCACCCGTGGAGAGTTGCAGCGGATAAATCAGGATCTACTGGAGTGCTACCAGAGCAATGTAGACCCTTACTCGACATGGTCGAGTTTCTCCCACCTGGGGAGAATTGGTGTGGACACCAGAGCGAGCGAGAAACATGAACCGGCGAGCCGTCGGTACCGTACGCAGAGCACCACTCGGGCTACATCAGCTTCCTTTTGGCTCGGAGATAGTCTGGAGTCTCCGCCATGAGTTTGGACACTTTTTAGCATTTATTTGCATTGTATTTGGGCTTGTAATGTTTGTTTTTACTTGGGTTTTCATTTTGGGCTCTTTATAAGGCTCTTAATAAACCATTTGGATTAAGCCCTTTAGAGTCCATTAAGGGGTGTGGCCATATTGGACCACTAGGCTTCATAATGGATCTTTAACTGACTTAAGGCCCAATTGGGCTTCTCCCTCTCATGGGCCACCTAGGTTGGAAGGCCTATAGGCTATCATGGGCTTGTGGGTGGCCTTTGATGGCCTTGGACCAACTTGGCCCAAGAATGGCCCATGAAGGGGGCGGCCCCTATTTTGGCTCTATTATGCTAGTTTTTTTCTTTTCTTTCCTCTCTTTGACCACATGGGAAATATGTAATCTTGCCTTTCCCTAGATGCCCCTCATCAACCCTAGATCTGAGGGCATGTCTAGTCATTTACCATGGGAGGTCATTTCATATAAAAGGTTGTAATTTTCATTTCAATCACAATTAATGCAAGAAAATTCTGGAATTTCTTCCAAAGAGCAAGGGCCGCCCCTCTCTCTCTCCTCTCTCCCCCTTCTACTGCTGGGAAGGCTGTGAATCAGAGGTGTGAAGCCTCATCTATCAGGTGTGAAGATCGTCGTCGCCGCCACCACCGCCATCGTGCTGCCGTCGCACCACCGCCATCGTCATCGGAGTTCTGTCCACCCAAGATAGCCCTCTCTTCTAGGAATTTCTGCTCCCAGCCACGAGCTCTTCTTGGTCTCACACTTTCAGAGTGAGTTCAAGAAGTCATCCCCATATCCCAGAAAATTTTGTGGAGGTTCTAGCTTTTATTTTCCATTTTTCCATTTTCGTTCTCCACCTTCTTTCAGATCTACCTACAGTTTGTCCAGTTTTTCAGAAACCAAATAGAACATTCATGAACCCACCTTCCCCTGATCTAAATGACTTGATATTTTTATTGGAGGTTTTTCCCACCACTCCCATCACCCATGAATTTTCGTGTAATTTCTGAAGTCTTCTACCTATTTTTAAAAATCACTGTCAGATCCAAAACTCAGATCTGTCTCTACTGTCTAGATCCGACCACCCCGTGTTAATAAATACTATGCCCTATTCAAATCTCCACCAAATCCTTCACAAAAATTATCCTCGTTTTCCTCTCTCTCTCCTCTACAAGTTTCATGAAGAGCTCAACATCTAGATCGGAGGTCTACATCACGATCAATGCCAGCTCTCAGGAAATTTCACTTGAGCCCGTCCAGATCTGAAACAGAGATTAGTCCGGTTCTAAAATCCCCCATCAGAAGTACAGCCCCAACAAATTTTCTGGAGTCACAGAGGGTTGAAGGATTTCGAGAGAGCGTTCTAATGGCGCTAGTTTCTCACCGATCCGATGTCAGTGCTGGTTACAGCAGCTTCTGTCGCCGGAGCGCGCAGGTCCGAAACTGAGTTTCAGATCCGTGGACAGCAACTCAGAAAAGTGAAGATCGGAGCCACCCGGCCTCCGACCGGTGTTCCAGCCCAGCCGCCATCCAAGGGAGCACGCCACCAGGTGTCACCATCACAGTGGGACCCACCCCATCAGATCCGGAGGACTGAGTAGCACGTGGGCCCCACAAACCCACAGATCGCGCCGTCCGGACAGCACCAAAACGCGGGTTTCGGCACCGTCGGAGCGACATCAAGATGTTGTCTGTCAACCCAATTCCCGTTACTCCCGGGCCCCACATGTGACCTGTTACCTCCCTGCGTGGAGTGGGTTGAAACATTTGTACTGCAGTAAACTTTGTTAACCGGGAGTACGAATTTGGCCGGGATTATCTCCCCCACGTCGGTAGCCATGGAGGTAACGGTCTTACTCTTTGGCATTCATTTGCTAGTTTAATATATGGTCATATGTCGCTGTGAGTGCGTTAGGAACCTAGCTCGTGAGTTCATGTCACCGATGTGAGCGAGAGAATGACCTGTCCCGTGACTCAATCCGAGCACGGAAGTGAGTCGACCACCCTTGACTCTGCCCGTTTCTCAACCGCGCGGATCCACGTTTCCCCTCGCTTGGGACGACGAGTGAGCTTGCGTTTTTGTTAGCGACATATAGCCCATAGAACTCTTAGTATCGGGCCAAGGCGTCTCTAGTGTTCGCATGTCGCTGGTCGCATCTCCATCTAGAGTTCAAGGTTCACATCACATAGAGTCGGTCCCTCTGTCCGTCCCGCATCAGGGGCGGTCAGCCGGCCAGGCGGGGTGGGGAAAACTACGCTAGAAGCCAAAGTGTGTTGTTCTGCCCGCTCTGGAACAGCTTGATAGGCAGTCGTTGTCGGCTCTTCTACGGGCTCTCCCGAACTCCGTTGTGGACGAAACCAGCGCCAAATCCTCCGGAGTTGGCCCAGGAGGTCATCAGAATTTTTGGGGAATTCCTGGTTGACGGCGTTGGTCGGAGCAGAGGCGCAAGCATGGTCTCTGTTTGCTGTTTCTGGTAGCTTCTGCACCTCTACAGCAGGAAGATGAGGCCGCCACGGACGCTCCCGAGCTCCGATTCAGGCGTGGCTGGAGTCGTTGGATTTGTGGTTGAGTCCTCTTTGATCGGAGACTAGCGGGGACACCGGAGGAGGACGGAGCATATGACGAGGACCAGAACAGTGCCGGGGTATTAGACTAGTTCCAGAACAAACTGATCAGCGCACCGGAGGGAGAAAATTTGGAACTTTTGATGCCGAGGTCCTAAATTCGCTCTGCTTCTTGGAGATGATAGAGGACTTGTAGGGGAAGCCCTCAGCCAAGTGGTGCTCCAAGAAAGATAGGAATCAGACCGTGGGAGCCTCTGCAATCCTTCTCTAGTTGTCTGCTTGGGAGGAGCTGCGCAAGTCACCGAGATTTGATCCTGCGGGCAGCTCCGAGGTCGGACGGCGGCGGGGATGCTATCGGTGCGAAGCTGACTGGATGACAATTCCAATGGTATATGGTACACTCTCTTAAACTTCTTGGTGATGATGTGGCAGTCTCTGTAAGTGGGCACTCCTCTGCTGCCTGCGAACTGAGGCAGGGTTTGCAACTTGTCGATGGGAAATGGAGTAGGAGGGGGGCGAAATGGGGGTGGATGAGTGTGGGGCGAACCCTGGCTGTGAGGGGGTTTGGGAGGGGGTGATTAAAGGTGAGGGAATGGCAGAATGGGGGCTGCAGGGAGGTCTAGCAAGTGGAGGGAGAGGAAGCTGCGAATTTGGTGTTGGGAGGGAGATAGGGAAGAAGTATTTGAAAATGGGTTTAAGAGAGGGATTAATTTCTGGTCTTGGGGATGGGAAGAGGTGTGTAGGGAAGGGAAATGATGCTTGGTGAGTGTGGAATTCTCCCTTGGGAGATGAGAGAGGTGCTTGGGGAAGGGGAGTGGGTGGTTGGTGGTTGGAGGGTGGAGTGGGGATAGGTGGAGGCTACCTTGGGGATGGGGTGGAGTAAAAAGAGGGGTTGTGGGGAGTTGGAGTGGCTTTAATGGAGGGGGAAGGGAGAGAGAAAGTGGTTGGGAGAGGAGGAGAGAGAAAGGGGGCACCCCCCTTAGAGAGAGAGATATGAGAGAGAGGAGAATCCACCCCTTAGAGAGAGGGAGAGAGAGATGGAGAATCCACTCCAATTACACTAAAATGCACTCAATTTTTTTGATTGACTAAAAGATTATAAATGAGGGGGTGAAGGGGGGTATTTATAAGGACTGGACTTTTCACATGACCATACTGACGCTAGACAATTGACACAATGACCAGACAGACCAGGGAGGGGCGCCCTTGGGCCTAGCCCATTAGTTGGGCCCATTAGACTACTTAATTAACCATATGACTCTAGACTTCGGTAAATGACCCTTATACCTAGTTACCAGACTCAAATAAAGAGAAAATTACATAGTTTATGACTCAAATAAAATATGAAAATTACATGGATTGACTCAGAAAAATGTGGAGAACACAATGGCGTAAACCGACGATCCATCAAAGCTTCACAAAATGTGGAGGGGTAAGTGATGCCCCCATCATACCCCCGAGGTGGGGAGAACTCGACCCCGTCGAGTATGGGTCCACCGAGGAAATGGCACACCAATGCAGCTCCAGGTGAGCCACGATCTCCGAACTCAACCCCGCGTCCATAGCTGGGGGACAGCGCTTCAACTTCTCAAGGTGGCTCGGACACACCCTCTTGCTGGTGATGATATCTTGCTTGTCCAGTATTGCCTCCATGTGCACACGTCGGACTCACATGCTGATTTGTGGAGACTCTCCGAGGTGTCACTCACAAAGGTAGGAGTAGGCTCGAAGCTCTCAATGGGATCCACCGCGGTGCCCTTAGAGGGTGCCGGGTTCGCCACGTGGGAAGTGGGGTGAATCCCAAAACCCATCGGTAAGTCCAACCCGTAAGCCGGGTTGCCAAAGTCACTCAAAACTTGGGAAGGTCCAAGTCCTCGTGCCCTCGATGTGGAGGTGACCCTAGGGTAGAGCCACTCCAAAGTCACCATCACTAGGTTGCCTACTTGGAATTCCAAGCGGCGCTTACGAGCTTTTGCCTACTTCTTGTAAATTTCACCGCTCGTTGCTTGATGCTTGCTTGGATGCATATGCCATGCACTATGATGCAGTGTGAGTGGGAAATGTGTGGTATGCAAAGGTGGTCCAGGACAACCACATATAGACCTATCATGCATTGATGTTATGAAGACTTTGAATGATTTGGGAGGACCGGGGCAGCCATAGGTGTCCCGCTTATGCGTGGGTGTGATGAAAGCCGGCGGACCCGGACATCCATTAAGGCTCCTATCATACATAAGGCCAATGCTGAATTGGGGAGGACCGTTATACTCAAATAGGGACCACTCATGCTTCCTACTTGACATGTGGGTGATGTAAATGAATGGACCCGACTTTCTAATCATGCCAAGTGGTGTGTTGTGCCAAGACTTATGCACTCTTATCCCAAAGATGACTTCCATGTGTATGAGTGTGGGATAGCCTTTGAACTTCCATGTGAAAGGGTCGAAGGGATCTAGGAAGGTGGGCATTATGGAGAGGGGCTCTCCCTTGCTTCCTAGGCGTATGTTGCCTATGGCGATGGTTCCCTTGGTGTGGCCTGAGTCTTGGAAGAGGTGGACTTGGTCCAACATGGTTGGTTGGGGTAGGGAAAGGTGGGTTGTAGGTAAGGTGGGTGGGTCACATGAGTAACTAGGCTCCCATTGGAAGGGATCAAAGGGGTCGTGGATTGAGCTTCCTAGGGAGAAGTGCTCTATGTCCTCAAGGTCTTCACAAGGTGGGTCATCCTCATCTATTGGGATGATTGGGCCGATGTAGTGAGTGGGTGGGTTGGCCAATGTCCTTGGGATCTCAATGGTAGGGGAGTGGACCGAGATGGGTTCTTCCACCATGGGGAGAAGGAAAAGGAGGTCGCTAGTGTAGCAACCAGCAGTGCAAACCGAGGTGATAGACCCGACGCATGGGTGGATGAGGTCAAGGCTCTTGGGTCGGTCCGCCCCTAGTTTCAACAAGCAAGTCAAGTCTAATTGCCACTCTAGACCCTTGAGGATATCATCCCAACCCTCTACCTCATAGTAGGATTGGATCGTGGTGTGAAAGGAGGGGAGGGGCACAATTTCGGATTGATGTCCATGGGTGAGAAGTGTGGGGTTCAACTAGGGATGATGGGGCCTTGCTTGAGCCATTAGAGTATGGACTCATTCACGGTGAGGGTGCCATGAGTGGTGGTGGTTAGTTCTTGAAGGACCGGGCTAGGAGAGGTGAATGGAATGGGAAGCTCTTGGATTTTCTCTATGGCGGGAGGTGGGTTCGGATTGGTACCCACCTCTTCTTGACTAAGTGTGTGGGCATGGTCTCCTCTACCAAGGGGCTGGGACAGTCATTTGGGGGTGGGGTAATGGTGATAGCCGGTGTGTGGTGCACCCGAGGTGGTGAACAAGCATGGGCTTGGGTTGGGATTGGTAAGGGAAGTAGTGGAGGTCTAGGTTGGGATTGGGTTGGGGTAGGGAGATGAAGATGGGTGGGTTGAGGGGGTTTGTGAAGATTGTCTTTGGGAGGGGTGTCCTTGTTGGGGGACGATGGAGGGATAATGGTGGCCGGGTTGGGAGAGGTTTCAACCACTAGGGGCATGGGAAGGTGCTTCCTCGTGGGGCATTGTCCGGTGATATGCCCCAATTGGTGGCACCTATAACATTTCGGCTCGCACTTACCCAAGGTTATTTCACTCACTTCTATCTTCTTAGGGCTCTTTCCCTTTAGAGAAGGGGTGAGGCGAGGGGTGGCGGAGGGGGCCAATGGGGCTTGAGTGGTGTGGGTTGTGGAATGGGGTTTTGGTTGGGGTGGGGGGAATTGGGGAACTGGAATTTTGGGTTGGTCGGGTGGGGATGGAGAAGTTGAAGTGCTCCTTGGGCTTTGATGATGAGAGTAGGAAGGGGACACATATCTAGTCCTAAGTTGTTCCTTCATGTTTATCCAAGTTGTGATAGGATCTTCCCTTCTAATTATCCTTAGCCCGACAATTTGCAGTCAATAGGTTTGAGCCCGTTTGGTAAGTTGTGATTTGGCAAATCGGACTTTCTCATCCTCGGACATGGGATACCAAGTGAAGTAATGGTTCATTGAGACTTTCCAATCTAAATAGTTGCTTGGTTTGCTAGACCCATCAAAGGTGGGTGGGTGGGAAGGTGCACTCCTACCGGTCACCCTTGGGGTGAGCCCATTTTCCTCTAATTGGTTGAGTCGACCTGATAGGCTATCAAGCTGCTTATTGGCATAAGTCATGGCTCCCATTAGGTAGTCGACATGGCCGTGGAGGCCATGTTTGTTGGTGGTGGGTTTCTCTTGGGGGTTTGGACTCATGGAGAGGGCCGATGGGTAAGGTCGGTATGCGGCGGCCATGCTAGTGGACAAGAGCGATGCATTGGGAGACTCTAAATGCACATGCGCGCCCTAGGACCAACTTGTGGAGAGACAAGTTGTGAAGTTGCTATGATATCAATTTGATGTGAAACCACCTTTGACCTAAATTCGCAAGCAACCAAAATGATCGACGGATTCACTCAAGCGGGTTCACCTGCGTCGCGCACACCCAGGTCCATAGATGGACCGGCGATGGGGTGAGGGTCCGAGGTTGGACCCGGAGGTTTCCAAGGGTATGGATGGCTTGGGAAGGACCCCTAAGGGCCAGGGGTTACCCAAATTCACGGGCGGTCAGCACGCCGAGGGCGTGGGTATATTGATCTCGCTCACAACTCACCCGCGGTGGACACTCACATATTAGCAATTTGGGACTGGGCACTCTCTCACCGCCGACGGAGCAACCAAAAGCAATACTAAACTAAGCAATTAAATGCCAGTAGTGAGAAGTGTTCTGAAGCTCACCTGATCGACGTGAATACACTGATCCCGGTCGGAGACGAGGGCGAGTGGGGAGGCGTGGGTACGCATACGCACGCCGCGTCGGTGTAGTTCGAACTTGAAATTTTCAATTTACATGCACTACGCCCCTTGCAAGGGGGTTGGACTAGGGGTGGGGATTAGTTTTACAACTAAAATGTGCCTCCACGCAGGGAGGGGCTGTCAGCCGGCCGGGTGGGGTGAGGAAAACTACGCTAGAAGCCGAAGTGTGCGGTTCTGCCCGCTCTGGAACAGCTTGATAGGCAGTTGCTGTCAGCTCTACTACGGGCTCTCCTGAACTTTGCTGTAGACGAAACCAGGGCCAAATCCTCCGGGGTTAGCCCAGGAGGTCGTCAGAATTTTTGAGGAATTCCTAGTTGACGGCGTTGGTCGGAGCAGAGGCGCGAACATGGTCTCTGTTTGCTAGTTCTGGTAGCGTCTGCACCTCTACAGCAGGAAGATGAGGCCGCCACGGACGCTCCAGAGCTCTGATTCAGGCGTGGCTGGAGTCGTTGGATTTGTAGTTGAGTCCTCTTCGATCGGAGACCAGTGGGGACACCGGAGGAGGACTGAGCAGATGACAAGGACTAGAACAGTGCTGGGGTATTAGACTATTTCTTGAACAAACTGATCAGCGCACCGGAGGGAGAAAATTTGGAACTTTTGATGTCGAGGTCCTAAATTCGCTCTGCTTCTTGGAGATGATAGAGGACTTGTAGGGTAAGCCCTCAGCAAAGTGGCGCTCCAAGAATCATAGGAATCAGACCGTGGGTGCCTTTGCAATCCTTCTCTGGTTGTCTGCCATGGATGATCTGCGCAGGTCACTGAGATTTGCTCCTCCGGGCAGCTCCGAGGTCGGACGGCCGCGGGGATGCTATCGTTGCGAAGCTGACTGGATGACTATTCCACCGGTATATGGTATGCTTTCTTAAACTTCTTGGTGATGACGTGGCAATCTATGTAATTGGGCGCTCCTCTGCTGCCTGCGAACTAAGGCAGGGTCTGCAACTTGCCGATGGGAAATAGAGTAGGAGGGGGGCGAAATGGGGGTGGATGAGTGTGGGGCGAACCCTGGCTGTGAGGGGGTCTGGGAGGGGGTGATTCAAGGTGAGGGAGTGGCAGAATGAGGGCTGCAGGGAGGTCTAGCTGATGGAGGGAGAGGAAGCTGCGAATTTGGTGTTGGGAGGGAGATAGGGAAGAAGTATTTGAAAATGGGTTTAAGGGAGGGATTAATTTCTGGTCTTGGGGATGGGAAGAGGTGTGTGGGGAAGGGAAAGGATGCTTGGGGAGTGGGGAATTCTCCTTGGGAGATGAGAGAGGTGCTTGGGGAAGGGGAGTGGGTGGTTGGTGGTTGGAGGGTGGAGTGGGGATAGGTGGAGGCTACCTTGGGGATGGGGTGGAGTAAAGAGAGGGGTTGTGGGGAGTTGGAGTGGCTTTAATGGAGGGGGAAATGACCCTTATACCTAGGTACCAGACTCAAATAAAGGGAAAATTACATAGTTTATGACTCAAATGAAATATGAAAATTATATAGTTTATGACTCAAATAAAATATGAAAATTACATGGATTGACTCAGAAAAATGTGGAGAACACAGTGGCACAAATCGACGATCCATCAGAGCTTCGTAAAATGTGGAGGGGTAAGTGATGCCCTCATCAATGCTTCTCCCAAATCCTTCATGGAGAAGGTCTTGGATAACCAATACTTAGTTCATGTCAACATCTCTACATCATTCTCAATGAGTAAGATGTCATCAACATATAGGACCAAAAAGGTCACCGAGCTCCCAATGACCTTCTTGTATGCACAAAGTTCATCTTCATTCCAAATGAAGTTGAAAGTTGCATAGCCTCATCAAATCTTAAGTTCCAGCTTCGAGATGCTTGCTTCAATCTATAAATGGACCTTTGAAGTTTGCATACCTTATTAGGATGAAGTTTGGAGGTGAATCCTTCAGGTTGTACCATGTACACCTCTTCTGACAGATTTCCATTAAGAAAAGCTGTGTTCACATCCATTCATAATCCAGGTATGCAGTAATGGCAAGGAGGATTCTGATTGACTTAACCATGGCCACTGGCGAAAATGTTTCGTCATAGTCAATTCCTTGTCTTTGACGATACCCCTTCGCCACTAATCTGACCTTGTATGTGTCAATATGTCCATCTACACCGATCTTCCTTTTGAAGATCCACTTGCAGCCAATAGGGACTTTCCCTTCGGATACATCAACCAAATTTCAAACTTTGTTGGTGTACATGGATTGGATCTCTAAATCCATTGCCTCTTGCCATTTCTCGGAGTCCTCACTACGGATCGCCTCCTTGTAGGATTGAGGATCTTCATCCTCATTGATACATACCTTAGAGGACCTCTCTGAGACATGTCCAACATATCTCTCAGGTTCTCTTGGTAGTCTACCAGATCTCTGTAATGTCTGTGTTTCATTCTGTGTAGGATTAACCGATACAGTCTCATCTAATGAGATAGTGTCTTCAGGTTGTGGTTCTAGGACCTCGTCCAATTCTATCTGGCTCTCACTCTTTTTCTGGAGTAGATTTTTTCTTTCTAGAAATACAGCTTTGTTACCCACTAAGACCCTTTGCTCAGAAGGGTGATAGAAATAATATCCAAAAGTTTCCTTTGGATATCCCACAAACTTGCACTTATCGGTTCTGGACTCAAGATTATTGCAATCGTTCCTCTTCACATGGGTAGGACACCCCCAAATTTTAATGTGGTTAAAATTTGGTTTCTTGCCCTTCCATATCTCATATGGAATAGAAGGAACAAATTTACTCGATATCCTATTCAGTAAATAGGCTGCAGTCTCTAAAGCATAGCCCCAGGGAGACAAGGGTAGTCCTGACATGGACATCATGGATTTGACCATATTTAACAAGGTCATGTTTCTCCTCTCGGATACACCGTTGTGCTGTGGTGTATACGGTGGAGTCCACTGAGAAACATTTCCTTTATTTTTAAGATATGAAGTGAATTCATGGCTAAGGTATTCTCCTCCTCGATCTGATCGAAGAGCCCTAATACTCTTGCCAGTTTGTTTCTCTACTTCATTCTTATATTCCTTAAAATTCTCAAAGGCTTGTGATTTATGCCTCATTAAATACATGTAGCCATATCTCGAGAAGTCATCAATAAAAGAGATGAAATAGAGGTGACCCCCTTTTGCTTCTATGAAAATGTGTCCACACACATCCGAGTGTATGAGCTCGAGAAGGTCAGCAGCCCTCTCACCATGTCCACTAAAGGGAGCCTTGGTCATCTTCCCCATGAGACAAGTCTCACAGGTATCAAATGGCTTGTATTTGAATGAATTCAAATACCAATTGAGTGTAGGTGAGAGACTCTCTTTTCACCTACATGACCAAGCCTGCAATGCCAGAGATATGTAGGATTCACTTCATTGGCATTGGAAATTTGCATAACATTAGAGCATGTATCTAATACATAAAGACCATTGACTAATGAAACATTAGTTATCACGAAATCATTATTCATTATAGAGCACCCAGTGCTATTAAAAGCCAATGTATATCCAACGTTATACAAGCTAGAGATTGAAATAATGGTCTTAATGATATTAGGAACATAATAACAGTCATTCAGCTCTAGAGTGACCCCTGAAGGTAAACTGAGGCGTGCAGTCCCGACAACTTTGGCAGCAACTAAAGCTCCATTGCCCATCCTCAGCTCAATCTCCTTTTTTCCCAGTTGTCTTCTATTTGCCAACACCTGCAAAGAGTTGCAGATATGAGATGCACATCCAGTATCTAATACCCATGATGTGGATTTCACATATGACAAATTAAGGTCTATGACAAAAATACCTTTATTTAGAATTGCCTTGATATTCCTTTTCTAATGCCCATGTTGTCCGCATCGAAAACACTTGTCCTCTTTTTCATTCTTCTTGCCATTTCCTTTGTCAACTTTGACGACTTCCTTACCCTTGGCCTTCTTCTGTCCCTTCCCTTTGTCACCTTTGGTGGATATCTGGGTGGCCTTCCTTTTCTTGTTGGCCTGGCCAATAATCATTACCGAAGGTGGTTTATCTTTCTGCATGGTTCCTTCAGCACTTTTGAACATGTTGAGCAGCTCCGGGAGAGTTGCCTCAATCCTATTCATGTTGAAGTTTATGATGAAGGGAAAAAAGGAGTCGGGTAATGACTGGAGAATAAGATCAATGCACAGTTCAAGATCCAACTTAAACCCCAGTATATTGAGTCTCTCAATCCACTCCATCATTTTCAGTACATGAGCCTGTACTGAAGCACCCTCTGACATCTGTGTCCTGAAAAGCTTTTTGGAGATATCATATCTCTCAATACTGCCCTGCTTCCTGAAGAGTTGGCGTAGGTCAAGAAGTATTCTTCTACAATCAGTCTTTTCAAATTACCTCTGCAGCTTAGGAGCCATAGAGGCCAGCATATAACATTGGGCAAGGGAAGAGTCTTCTGACCATTTGGCATAATTCAGTAAATTGCGCTCGTCGGCATCAGGAGCTGGCTCAGAATGAACCGTGTCCAACACGTAGGCTATTTTTTCGGTTGTGAGGACTATGTGTAAAGTACATAGCCAATCCGAGAAATACGGTCCAATCAGTCTGTTAGCATCCAAGATGTCACGGAGGGGGTTGGACGATGACATCATAATCTGGATAAGAAATAAAAGACACCTTAGCATATGTTCAAATTCTAACTTAGATGTGATTTTCTATCTTAGTTAGTCCCACTAATTTTGATCGAACTATATAACCCTCAGTAAATAGAACAAGAGATCAGTGGGATCATCCTAGTGGGTCAGAATCCCAATGAGATTGAGGTATGACCTTGTGGAAAGCACAACAAGCCATACACCATCTCAAGGGCAGTCAACAAGCACTTGCATCCAATGCAATATCCGATATTCGGCCCCCGAAAAGTCATCCCCTTGTGGAAAGCACAACAAAGGATACTCTCGGTTAGATCTAACCACCATTACGACATAGCAATGAGTTCATGACCCGACCCTTGTAGAAAGCACAATAAGGTCAAGTTCAATTCCTCACCCCATTGAGGCCTAGCCTTGTAGTTGCATCTTACCCCCAAACCCATGGACCTTGTGGAAAGCACAACAAATCCATGAGATGAAAATATTCATTCACCCCATAATGATGGAGGGCCACGACGACTCCCATAGCCACACTTACCATATCTAAAATTAAATTGCAAGGGAATTCCATTTTATCTTGATCTCACCCTAGGTAGTAATATAAATATATCGAATATATTTACCGTACCTAGTAGTTTGCACATAGTAAATGCATCCAATGCAAAAATTAAATCGCAAGTGATCATGGACCCTATGTCTAATGCTACTAAGACATCCGACTCGCTTTCGAAGCAACTGGATCGTCCTTGTCCGGTGTGGTCCACGCCTTCAATCTCCGATGTCGCATAAATTACAACTTTTACTCGGCACGCAAGTCGGAAAAATTTAAATTACATGCCAATTAAATTCCAGAAGCTCTCAGGGCGAGTACAACAATGCAAGGAGATAGAAGTACATAGGAATTTTACCAGAGAGAGAAGGAAGGCTCACATGCCCCAAATAATAACAATAGCTATGTCCATGATCACTTGCCAACCCATACATTCAAATCAAACAAGGGTTATTTTGAAAATAATCTTTATTTTATGATTGAAAAGTGGGACGTGCAAACAAAAACATGCTGGTTTATTTAATTTTAAAATTTCAAGTTGGATTAACTAAAATTAAATACAAAAGTAAGCCAATTCAAGGTAACATTAAGCAAAGCATACATAGAACTATCATTTATAGCAGGGGCATGCATATTTGAATCTAATTCAAATAATTCAGATAATTGAGATAATTATTTAAATTTAAATTTAAATTTAATTATCTAATATTCAAATTTAAAATAAATTTAAATTAATTATCTATAATTTTATTTGAAAGTAAATTTAAATAATATAATTATCCTCAATGATCAATTCAAAATTTGAATTTCATAATTATACAATAATTAAAATTCAAAATTTTGAATTTTCTATAATAATCTTCAATAAAATTCAAATTGTAAATTTAATAATTATCTAATAATTAAAAAGTCAAAATATTGAATTTCTTATGAATATCTTCAATTATTACACTTTTATCTCAAATTAAGTAATAATTATCCCAACTCATTAAATTCAAAAGTTAAATAAAATTTAAGATTTGAATTTTATATTAAGCAAAGATAAATAACATTTGAGATAACAATTAGATTAATTTAATGTGCCTATATATATATATTTATATATCATATGACACAATAAATTAAATGAAAGCATTTTAAAAAGAAAAAGAAAAATGGCGGTCAACCGCGCGGGTGTGGCCGCCGAAGCGGGCCTCGTGGGCGGCTACGTCCGCGCCCGCGTGGCCGCCACGTGGCGTAGGCGTTGCCTTGCGGCTCCCGCCACGTGGCGCGCCAGCTTGCTACGCCTGCGCCCCCGTACGGCGCCCCCGCTCGCAGGCGGCGACCGCCACACGGCGCCTCCCGCACGCGCACCTGCCCCCGATGGCGGGCGGGAGCACAGGGCGCCCTATGCGCCCAGCGACATTTTTTTTTTTTTGCCTGGGAGGATGCCCAGCATCCCATTCCCTTTCTCTTCACGAACAACGATGCCCAACACCGTGTAATGTGAGTTTGTTCTTCCAAAAACAAAGATGCCCAGCATCATATAATCTAATTTTAATAATTGAGGATCATGAAAATATTGCCCCTTAACATGATTATATGCGGAGAAATTGCATCGATCAGAGTGCAACCTGGCTCTAATACCACTGTAAGGATTGGGTCAGCATGGTTAGGGAAACGTAGCAGATAATAAAATTTTTCAACCTAAACCCAGGCTTTATGGACTCCTAGAACCGTGCTCTAATCAATGCAATAAAATTACCCAACCCCAAATAGTGGGTTGTAGTTCTTTACCTTGTGTGGAACGACGTTGTCCGCAGCGTCCGATGCCGATTTCCACGAACGTCGAGCCGCACAGATGTACGGCCTCTAGAGTAGATCCATACGGATCGTTGCGCGGTGACGGCGCCCTCCCGTTCTTTCCCTCGCATACGAACCATCGGTGCTCAAAACTCCCTTCTTCTTCCTTAAGTCTTTCTCCCTTGAGATGGAGAGGGAGAGACCAACAAGGGAGAGAGAGCGAGCAAGAGGGAGAGGAGGGGAGGAAAGAGTGTAAGGGGGTGGGCTTTTCTCCCTTGGAAGTGCTTGGCATCCAAGCAAGAAAGCCTTCCTACGTAAGATGTATATATAAGGGTTGGGATCTTTCTAAAATAGCCCTTAAGAACCAATATTATATATATATATCCTTTCCCATTATTATACATATGTATTAAGTCCTTCTTATATTCCTTTCCAAAAAGAATTTAAGGCTTTTAACCTATACATTTGTACAATAATACTCCGTCACCTGAGAATCCATTGTGTGTGATCCTCTAGGCCCATAGTCACTCTAGTTTAAGGCCCATTAAGTTCTAATTCCCAATTAGAAGTATATTAAACTTATTATTCGCTTCTACTAGAGCCGAATAATAGTTTAAATTATTCCGAACCTTTGATCACGTTGGGTCAAGCAAATCCGCGTGATCCTAGAGGATGTTGGGTTCAAACCACCCTGTCTGGTACCTGTATGTCTACAGTTGCCGCATCGCTATAATCCCTCGCTCCTTCTATGAGTCTGGTTCAATCGAGGGTATGGTAACTATCAAACCCCATGATCGTGCCATTCGACCATGACCTCCTTAAAGTATATGACGTCCGTTCTAAACGAACTCACACGACCTTGGCCAGGGATTTAATGGAGCATCAGTGTCATGACCCATTAACTATCTGATATATACTCGACAGTGAGCGATCCCCTCTTGACCGTTGATGATCTTCACATGTATTCTGAAATAAGTAATGACTTGAAAATTCATGACTTATGGTTAAAGTCACTTAGCCAACTCATTAAACCATTCCAGTCCTCGTGTAAGATCCGATCAATGTCTCAGGTCAAAAGACCAACGATGCTACTGAGACAATTGGATCATCAATTGACATTAGGTATAATCAACCATCTGAAGATCCAATAGCGGATCAGTTCAGTGTACATCCTCCCAGGACGTACACCTACACATATGTGTTGGTGCTTCCGGACAAGTGACCATGAGACTGCTCACACACACATCATGTGTACTAGTTTAATAGGTAATCAAAGTCCTTGAGTGATTACCCTCCAATCAGGAATAATTTTAAGGTATGTGTCCATGTAAAGTCAGTCTCATGATCGAGATCCCATCTCGAATAGACTTTACAATCACATATCCTAGGGACATCGTAAAGTAATATACAATCACACATTTACGCTCAAATATCATTTCGTTAATAATGAACAAGATCATACAACTATCAGGCCTACCCGACCCGAAATTTGCCCGTAACTCACCAATACTAACACTAGGAACATAGGAAAATCAACCCTTAGGTCAATCCCCGGGTTAATCAATACTTAGGCATAAAATGGTCATATCAAGGCCGTTTCTTTAAGAGGCAGTCATATAAGGACCATTTCTATGAAGAGGCAGTCATGCCAGGACCGTTTCTAGATAGAGTCTAGGCCAGAGAAAAAGAGTTGATGCAGTTGTTGACACATGTTTAAGCCCACAAGTTGTGCCATTTCTCTTATTCATCATTTTTGATGTCTCGAATTAGCCATTATTTTGGAGCTTCCTTGGATGGATTTTGAGCCCATTTTTACCATTCCCTATCCTTTGAGTCTTAGAGATCATGATTTCTTAGAGCCCTGGAGCTTATTTTATCAACTTCAGGCTTCTAAGTCAACTTTCGGCCCATTTAGGCCGACTTCCCTCAAGTAATCGACTCTCTCTCACTGCGCAGTCCTAAAAAGTGGTTCTTTTTCACCTTCTTCTAATCCTCTATTCAAAACGTTGTCTTCATCAAAGTTGTTCATCTTTCCGAGATCTACAATTTCTTCTTCTACGCCGTTGGCTAGTTCTGCCCCAATTGTGAGCTATTTACTTTTTTCCAGTAGGCTGTGATGTTCACCTATGTCTCAGAATTTTCCTCTCTCTTCCAGCCCCATTTTCTCCCTCTTCCAATCATTTTCTCGAATTTCTTTATTCATGAAAGCTGTTCCTCTCTCAGTTATCTACAATTTCGTCTTCTACCACTTTCGCTAGTTCTGCCCCGTTTGAGAGCTACGCTTCAATTTCTGAAGTCGCACGCAGTCTGCCCAGAATTTTCCTTCATCGATGTGAAGGTCTAGTGTAGGTGCGTTACATCAGTATAACGGTCTATCGTAAGACCGTCAGAGTCCATGTGACGGTCCTACAGTAGACCGTTACATCCAAACTTGCCCGAAATCATCCCGTTCGACCTCCAGAGTGTGACGGACCCACCCTAGTCCGTTACATAACTCTGACGGTCCTACGATAGACCGTTACACACACCTGAGAGTCCAATTCTTGTTGGACTCTGCTCCGTTTCTGTGCACCGTGGCCCTCTTGTAGAGTCCATAACTTCTTGAATTCTACTCCGAATTGATCCCCATTTTTTCCTACTTCTAGTCCTTTATATTATCTTGAATTCAGTCCAAAGAACTCTAAATTTCATTGACAATATCTCTCAGGATCTGGGTCACAAGATCAGGGTTTAAGTATCCTAGTTCAACTAAAACTCTACAGATAAGGCTCTAGGGCCACCTTCCAAGAACCATATCTTCTAGAATCCTCCTCCGAATTGATCCCTATTTGTTCCTATCCCTTGTCCTTAGTATTATCTCGAGTTTGATCTGGAGAACTCGATTTATCTTGGACTCTATCTCTGGGAATCGTGATAAGAAGATGAGGCTTTCTTACAAAACTCTATAAAAACTGCCCAGTTCGCAGTCGCGACGGGGGGCTCTTTCCGGACGTGGGGCGAAGCCATGCTGCACTGCCAACTCAGAACTTCGACCCTATCTTGAAGAGGGAAGTATTAGCTTTCAATTCTATCCTTATGGGCTTGATTTCATGATCTACACTCTTAGTTCTCCTCTCCTCAAAATCACAAATCATCACAGTTTTCTGCACCTTTCTGCTACATGTGTTTTTCTCTATTTTACATCATTGATTTCTCTCTATTCTCTCAATCAAATCTCGTGTTTTTAAATCTCATGCATGCACAACACACCCACCTATCTTTTTCACCCTTCCACATGGGTTAAAAAACCTCCCCCCGGTGCATTCTCCCCCTTTTATTCATGCTATTTTATCACTTTGGGCAGATTTCTACACTTCATGTTCTAATGGGTTTTTACCTTTGTGTTTCATCTTTATTTTACAGGAGAGCATGAATACAACGTGAGGCCCTCTTCCTCTAGCCGGCTGAAAGGAGAGGAGGTCGATCCCATACCATTCCCCGCATCCCGTTCTTAAGCGCGATCAAGTCTTCATCCCTTTCCAAGGTACACGGCGCCGTTGCACTCCTTTCTTCATCCTTGCGGCGTTGTTAATCCTTGGTGGCGATCACGGTTAGTATTTCTATCCTTTCATCCCCCTTGTCTTTGATTCACATGTTTATGCATGTATGTATTTAAAGGGGGCGGGATAGGAATCTAATTAAAAAACAAATCAACAGATAGTTTTTTGGCGATCACGGTGGGACACCAATGCCCATCACGCTTGTTTTCATGCTCTTTTGTAGGTTGGGTGGGTGCATGTTCATGTTTAGATAGTATTTCCTCCATTCTCCCACTATTTTTGGTGTTTTACGGGCTCTGGTTATGTGACGGTCTTATGGTAGATCATCACGGTCATATAACGGGCATTTGGTAGACCGTTACAGCTTCTGGCAGTCCTGCGCACATGCTCACAGGGCCGTGTTCGTCGGGGCATAACTTTTGATCCCGAAGTCCGATTGAGCTTATTCTTGTTGCGTTGAATAGCCCTTTGTATTGTCTTTCCATCCATATATCATTTTCATCATTTAGTTAACATTTGCATATTCTAATATTATCTAACTTTTTGAGTTTTGTGCATAAGTTCTGCAGGCAGGTTCAGGGACAAGTTCACATGTACATCTTTACTCAGTGATTTGACTGCCTTCCCAATATCTGATTGCACTGATTTTTGTTCCATTGGATAGTCCTTTGTATTGTCTTTCCATCCATATAGTACTTGCATCATTTGGGTCACGTTTGCTTAGTTCAAAATTGTCATCATTTTAGCATTTTGTCCATAAAATCTGCATGTGGTCTGCGCATAGGTTCACGGGGGCATCTTTGCTTAGTGATTTGATTGACCTCCCGGGGTCAGATTGATCTGTTCTTGGGCCTATTGTGTAGACCTTTGTATTGTCTTTCCATCCATATACTATTTGTCTTATTTGGATCATGTTTGCGTAGTTTAATTTTGTCTTGATTTTCTAGTTTTAGGCTAGAAATTGCATGCACTCCGGTGCACATAGGGTCATACATTGCATATTATAGTTGCATTTCCTACCTTGGTAAGTGATCCTCTCACCTCCATATTCCTTGGAGTCGACTAGGTGATCTTATCCGGGACCTCCATAAGTCCCCGTGAGCCGTGGATTCGCACACGGACGCCGGGCCGGTTGTACCTTTCCACACCTTAGGCTTGCATTTGCATACGTGTAAGGGAGTTAACCTTAGTCAACACAAAGTTTGGACCTTATTCCCATAGGATTCCTATCTTGAGGGAATTTTTCCTAATTCAAATCATTAAAAGGTCTATTAAAACCACTAAAAGATTTCCCATCATATCAACTTATTTGACTTGGGTGAAAACTCTCACATTGCATTGTTTGTGTTGTTTGGGCTTGTCCAAGCCCATTAGTGGTTTTTGTGCTGCATTCTTTCATCATCCATATGTTTTGTTGTTGTTAGGCCCATTTAGCTTAGTCCATTTTATGTGTCCATTATCTAGTCCATTGTCCCCTGATCCGTTGTCCTTTAGTGGGTCAGTCCCCTCTTGTCCTCGAGCCCATTAAGCGATTGATTCCCCACTTGTATTCTCCTTGATATCCTTGTATTAAGTCTCCATTTGCCCTCACGGAGCAGTATTCTAACCGCTTGTATCATTCTTCTTCCCAATCTTCTTCTTATTCCCGCGTGGAATCCTCTTCTCACGCGGGCCCATCTTCACGTGGTCCTTCTTATCCATCCGAGGAACAGGCTAATCTCATGGCCCATCTTTCAAGCCTTGTTCGTCAAATGGACCCGGCCCAGGCCCAACGCATCATTACGTCTCATCTTAATGGGCCTTCTTCTCATAATGGGCCATCTTCTGTTCATGGGCCTCTTTCTTCTCCTTCATATGCTACTGGCCCGATTTCTAATGGGACTTATTCTCTTAATAGGCCTCATCCTTCTGCCCATGTTGCTGCCAGCCCAATGGGTCCTTATGCTCATGCTTCTTCCAGGCCCACATATCCTTCCATTCTTGGAATGGGCAATTCTTCTTCTCAGCCCGGATCCTCTTATCCGGCCCATTACCATCATACTGGTCCTAATTCACAACCTCTTGCTCAAGTTGACCCATATTCTTCTCGATGTCTCCCTACCCAGGAGATGATTGCTCAAACCCAACGCCAGCTTGATGAACTTCAACGCCGGATCGATCCCAAATCCTCTTTAAGTGTTCCGTTTACATTTCAAGGTCTTCGGCTCCCACCTCCATCACAAATTCTCACATATCACCGTTATAGTGGAGTCGGTGACCCGTATGTGCACTTGAAGGAGTTTGTTTATGAGTTGGCCCAATTTCGACATGACCAACACTTGATGGCTTATCTGTTTGGTCTGTCATTGGAAGGCCCGGCTCGGGATTGGTTCTTCTCTCTTCCGAAAGAGCAAGTCGTGAATTTTCAAGCCATGCAAGGGAAATTTCTTCAGCAGTTTCAAGACCAGGTTGGGCCCAAGTACTCTATTGTGGATCTGGCCCATGAGATGATGAAGCCCGAAGAGGAGTTCTCTACCTTTGCCGATCGTTGGCGTCGCTTGGCTGCGCAAGTCCCGGGGCACATACCAGAGGGAGAGCAAATCAAGATGCTGATATCCAATGCCGCGCCCGATTATCGGTTTATCTTAGCCCTCAACGACATCACCTCCTGGCAACAATTATACAGCCGAGCCCACTTCATTCACCAATAAATCCAAGATACCCTTGACCTCGAGTCTCCACCATCCACCTCCACATATCAACCTTCACCCTCCACGTGCCAACCCTACGCTCCCATGAGTCGGCCTGCCATGAGTCAGCCTTCCGCCGCATATCCCTCCACAAGCCAACCTCCCGCCTCTACGTACCCATACGCCTCCGCATATCAACCTTCCATGAGTCAGCCTCCCATGTCCACATACCCGTCTCCGTCTCCACTTTCGGTCAAGGGAACACCACATCCTGAGCAGGTGGATGTCGTCTACATACCTCCCCACTCCGTTCCACATATGCCTTCACCAAATCCCTCCACCACTAGCCACACACTATTTCCTACGCAACCTCCACTTCCGTCTCCACAACCATCTCCATCAGATATCCCTCAGCATTCACCTTGCCCGAAGCGGGCTCCTTGTCCTCCATTGCTGGAGTGCTTTATCGACATTTTTAGGGCTTTGATGGCCACTCACACGTTGCCGCTCTCTCCGATTGTACCTTGCCGACCCGCGATCAGGGATATGCTTCAGTTCTGTGATTTTCACCGCCAACAGGGTCATTTGGTTGAGGATTATCCCGAGTTCCAGGATTATGTTTATGACCTGGAAGCAAAGAAAAGGATTGATTGGGCCGCTATGAATAAAGTCATTTTACATCTTTGCAGCCAACAGCAGCAGCAATAAGTTTAGCCTGGGCAGCCGTCTCCGTTACTTCAAGACCAGGGGCACCCCTGTGGTTCTTTATCTAGCAATGCACCCGCTCCATCACCTACTCAGTTACCTCTGCCATCTTTTATCCAATCTCCGCAACCTCCACAAACCCAAGCCTCCACTCAGGCTAGTGCCTCCCCTTCTTCTCCCGCCGCAACTACCACTAATTCTATCTCTAACATCGCTCGACGCGTTGTGTCGACACGTCAATGGTGGACACCACAACCTCTCTCTTCACCCTCTCCACCTCCATCTCCACTACCCCCATCACCTTCATCACTATCCTCACCATCTCCATTGCCATCACCATCATCTCCATCTCCGTTGCCATCACCACCTCCATCTCCACCCTCGCCTCCATCTCTGCCATCACCTTTGCCCGTGCCTGAGCAAGCCAAACCTTCTCCTTTACCTTTACCCTCAGCCACGCCTTCACCTTCACCTTTGTCGCCACCTGAGCCTATCATCGCCACATCGCCTGCGCCTTCACTTTCCATCACCACTCCCGTTGGAGCCTCCATGCCTTCCAAACCTTCACATGTTCCACCCAAACATATTCCCTTTACTTCTCCAACCACTTCCACCCCACGGAGCGGGTGTGCGCTTCCTTTGGTGCCCCTCAGGTCTAATCCCCAGAGAGACAATAAGCCAAGTCAAGATGATTCAGTGCCGGCCGTGCATTTCAAGATTCAGGATTTTATCTGTCGGATGCCGATCTATGTCCTGGTCCTTGGTTATTTTGGGAATGATGTTCCTACACTTTCAAAGATGAGAGTTGCTAAGAAGAGTTCCCTTGAGTTGATGCCAGTTTCTTCCCAAGCGAGGCCGGTGGCAATCTCCTTGCTCACCGGAGAGTTCACCATTGATGCTATTATTTCTCCTTGCTCTATTGTTGTTCAGATGATAGGCCAAGAAGGGTTCTCTACCCGTGTTGTGCTAACGCATGGCCGCCAAGCAGATTATGGATTCTATGTTCAAGGGGCAATTGGCTGTATCTTATGCACTTTCCAAGGATATTCTGCACTTGTTATGTAATCTTCCTCGGTTTATTAGCAAACCGACCATGTCAACGCCATGTATTACTCTCCCTCAGCTTCACCCGTCTCTTTTACCAAGGGAGTTCTGCTTCAAGGTTGAGTTCCGAGTGGAGTTGCCGAATCTCATTCTACTTGTGCCAAGTAACAAGACTCCATGGTTTTATGATATTCAACATTATGAGGAGTTAGTTGTTCAATAACGTCCTACTATTGTTAGCTTTGGGAGTCTAGGGGCAACTGCCCTGATGAAGCTGCATGTCCATAGTCGGGCAAGGCCATCTGCTAGATGGGCTCGCTATTTGAGAAGATATTGCAAGGCAAGGTGCCCTAGGATTCAAGCCCGCGCCAGGCGAGTCCATGTTCAAGAAGTATCAGCTAAGAAGAGGCGACGACGTAAGCTTAAAGGCCGTCAGTTGTGCACTCAGGGGTCCACTTCTCTTCCTTCTTCTTCATTTCACTCATCATTTCTTCTGCTCAGTTCCGACCCCTGGGTGGTGTATCTTCCCTCTCCTAATTCTCCCTCCACGATTCCCTCCTCCCATCTCGGGTCTGCGAATCCCCGTTCTTCCTTTTCCCATCCGGAACCTCTGAACTTTCCATCTCCTCACCATGCTCGGCCTCAGCCTATGTCCTCCTCTGATTCTTCTCCTCCGGTATCTCCGGGTTCTTCTTATTCCCCGACCTTGTCGGGTGTCTCCCATTCTCCTTCTCCGGCACTGTCAGATGATTCTCGTCCCTCTTCTCTGACCACGTCGGATGATTCTTCTTATCATCTTTCTACTCATTCCTCTTCACCATTTCGGGGTCTTCACCCTTTTTCGTGCTATTTTCGAGGCTTTAGTCCACCTTGATCTCAGTTAATCCTTGTTTATTCTGTATCTAGTTCCTTGTTATCAGGGCCTCAGTGCCTTAACGAGGGAGTTCTAGCCCTCGTCTCTCTTCCTTTTTATCCCTTCTTCATCCAGTATGATGTCTGCCACTCCTCTGTGTCGAGGAATCCAATCCTTTGCTATCCTCTCCCTTTCATCTTGTCAAGTAAGGAATACAAAGCTACTCGCGCTCCTCGAAGCTCGATGATCGAGATCACTTTAGGATGCTACTTCCACACCATAGATTTACAAAGGTATCTTTATTTTGAGCAAAGAAACATGCTTTCATTTTCATTATTTCTATTATTTTTACACATGGTTATAATGCTATTCCTCAACATGGTTAAGTGGCTTTTAGAAATTTGCTTAGTTCATTTAATATGAGTTCGCTTCTGCAGCATCCTTAGACCGGTGATAGCTCATTGCTGGGAGTCTAGTTCTTTCCCCGATCATTGAGGGTGACCTTTGAGTATGGGTTTTTTCCCACACTTCACGGTGAGCCATAGCCGATCTCTCTGAGTAACACCGTTACTGCTTTGGCCATACTTTGGATATGCACAAAGGCCTTTTCTCTTCTTTACTCGGCCAAGTGCAGGGGCAAGAGATTGATAGATGAGATGACCAACCTATGCGCTCCCTAATACGAGAGAGGTCTCAAATAGTGGCAGTCTTGACCCCTCAAAAGTGAGCTTTCATGCAATATCTAGTCAAACAAGGGCTTTCTAAATCAGTGATGAATCAAAAAGAAAATTATGAAAATCAAAGGCATGGCAAGAGTGGCAGTATAGTTCCCCGTGGGACGCTATGAGCCCGGTCGCATGCGTGCTTGATAAATATGGGTCTCAAAATCAAAGACACAAAGCCCCGACGCAACAGACCTACTCTTTGAGGGGTGGTGCCCTGGAAGGAATTCAAGTCCTGATGTCTCCCATCATGCATAAAGCTTGTCTCTAATTTTTCTTCTGCTTCTTCCTCTTAGGTTGGGTTGTATCCCGGGTATGGCCTTAGTAGGGGCATCGTTCTTTAGAGGCAATTGGTTGTGGTAAGCCACCCTCACATGCACGCCCTGCTTAAGGTAAGCCTTTAATAAGAGGGGTAGGAGCGACGATCCATGGCCAGTAGTTCAAGCCCGTCTTTGGGTGCTGCAGATTGCTTGGTCAAAATCTAAAAAATGAAATATTGTCAAAGTCCAAAAAAATGAAATACTGTTCAAAGTCCAAAAAAATGAAATATTGTCAAAGTCCAAAAAAATGAAATATTGTTCAAAATCCAAAAAAATGAAATATTGTCAAAAATCCAAAAAAAATCATATATTTCAAAATAAAAAATCAAATATTTCAAAATCTAAAAACATCAAGAAATTTAAAAAATCTAAAAATATTTATCTTTTTTATTTTATTTTGAGGACAGATACGTAATCTGTTTGCTAAGTGTGTAGGCTGCAAGTTGCAGGTTCAAGCTTTCCTTGCTCTATCTCTTCGCTCTGTCTCCTGCTCATATTCTTCGATCTGTTCTCATCTCTTCAATCCTATCTCTGGATCTGTTCTGAAGCTCATGGCCTTCTCAGCTTTCGCTTATCTTCTTAATCATGTTTCCATGAGAGGCATTGTCCCACGATTTTGAACCTGGCGGTTCCGCTTCATCTGATCCTGGGCTTTGATTAAAGAATGTGTTTGTTATCTTTATCATGTCTATGGTCCTCCATGTCTTTTGTCCCGATGTGTCCTTGTCATATGTGTCTATGTCCTCTCGTGTTGGTCGTATCTTTTGTCCCGCCGTGTCATTCATCACGCGTGTCTTTTGTCCCACCGTGTCATTCATCACTCGTGTCTTCATCCTCCATGGTATAGTCATCCCACGTGTCTTTGTCCCACCATGTCCTTATACCACCATGTGTGCTGTCCCACCGTGTGCATGTTGTCTTGTCCCACCGTGCCTTTAGTCGCATGTATGCTTGCCATTTGTTTGTGTGTTATGTTTCATCGATCTTCGTTATGTTATGTTGTGTCATGTTTCATTCATATTTCTCTTATTATGTTGTGTTCATGTCATGCTCGTTCATATTCGTTCATGTTCACATCATGTCATGTCATGTGGTTGTGTCTTATGATGAAAATCCATAAAAGTAGAAATTAGAAATTCTAAAAAATATGCCGTTTCGCTTGGCAGGTAAGTCAGGTATGGCTCTCTATCCCTGCTCATTGTTGCATTACTATATGATATATACATTATTATAGCCTCTCAAGGACCGGCTGGTTGTCCGTGTGTTCTGGGATCTGATGTTCCCCTTTAACAAAAACGATGATGATCTAGGAACATATGGTTAATCGTTGGATAGGCCGCTCGGTTGAGTCGAGTGGGGGACGATGGACTCTTTCTCGCACGCCGTGGTTGCAAGAAGACACTTGACCCCATTTTTCTCAGTCTAGCAATACTATTATTGAGTACTTTCTATTTTATCTTTCTTTGCATTCGTTTTGATGATTTCTTTATTTTAGCCCAGCATGCATCATGTCATTTTGAGCATTCATGCCTCGTGATCCATTCAACGATTTCTCCTCAGCAATGGTTAATTGCACTTAAGCTCTCTTGGATAAGAGATTCCTCATTCCACTCTGAATTCAAACGATTTTTCTAATCTTGTCGCTTGGTCTGGTTGGCCAGCGTGATTCCTGTCTGGATTTTATCTCAGTCTTATCTCTCCTTTCCAGCTCTTATGCTGTGTTCCTTCCGACACACTCATTATCCGTGGATTGTGTCCCCAATGAGGCTGGTCGTGTTCCCTTTCCTTAATTTAGTTCTCCAGACATGTCTCATCTGCGTCATCCATGCCTTGTGGTTAGTTCGGCATTTTCGGGAGAATTCCTATCGCTTGTTGGTTGTGACGGCTGTCTTTTTGCCTTGATGCCCGCTTATCAGTTCTCTCCGCTTCCTCTCCGCTCCATCTCCATTTCACGTCGCTATCACTTTCGCTCCATCTCCTTTCCATTTCACCTCTGTGTTGCTTTCGCTCATTCCCTTGCAAAGCGGACATCAAGGAGGGGCATCTGTTGACACCCGTTTTAGCCCACAAGTTGTGCCATTTCTCTTATTCATCATTTTGATATCCCGAATTAGCCATTATTTTGGAGCTTCCTTGGATGGATTTTGAGCCCATTTTTACCATTCCCTATCCTTTGAGTCTTAGAGATCATGATTTCTTAGAGCCCTGGAGCTTATTTTATCAACTTCAGGCTTCTAAGTCAACTTTCGGCCCATTTAGGCTGGCTTCCCTCAAGTAATCGACTCTCTCTCACTGCGCAGTCCTAAAAAGTGGTTCTTTTTCATCTTCTTCCAGTCCTCTATTCAAAATGTTGTCTTCATCAAAGTTGTTCATCTTTCCGAGATCTACAATTTCTTCTTCTACGCCGTTGGCCAGTTCTGCCCCGATTGTGAGCTATTTGCTTTTTTCTAGCAGGCTGTGATGTTCACCTATGTCTCAGAATTTTTCTTTCTCTTCCAGCCCCATTTTCTCCCTCTTCCAATCATTTTCTCAAATTTCTTTATTCAGGAAAGTTGTTCCCCTCTTAGTTATCTACAATTTCTTCTTCTACCACTTTCGCTAGTTCTGCCCCGTTTGAGAGCTACGCTTCAATTTCTGAAGTCGCGCACAGTCTGCCCAGAATTTTCCTTCATCGATGTGAAGGTCTAGTGTAGGTGCGTTACATCAGTGTAACGGTCTATCGTAAGACCGTCAGAGTCCATGTGACGGTCCTACAGTAGACCGTTACATCCAAACTTGCCCGAAATCATCCCGTTCGACCTCCAGAGTGTGACGGACCCACCCTAGTCCGTTATATAACTCTGACGGTCCTATGATAGACCGTTACACACACCTGAGAGTCCAATTCTTGCTGGACTCTGCTCCATTTCTGTGCACCGTGGCCCTCTTGTAGAGTCCATAACTTCTTGAATTCTACTCCGAATTGATGCCCATTTTTTCCTACTTCTAGCCCTTTATATTATCTTGAATTCAGTCCAAAGAACTCCAAATTTCATTGACAATATCTCTCAGGATATGGGTCACAAGATCAGGGTTTAAGTATCCTAGTTCAACTAAAACTCTGCAGATAAGGCTCCGGGGCCACCTTCCAAGAACCATATCTTCTAGAATCCTCCTCCGAATTGATCCCTATTTGTTCCTATCTCTTGTCCTTAGTATTATCTCGAGTTTGATCTAGAGAACTCGATTTATCTTGGACTCTATCTCCGGGAATCGTGATAAGAAGATTAGGCTTTCTTACAAAATTCTATAAAAATTGCCCAGTTCGCAGTCGCGACGGGGGGCTCTTTCCGGACGTGGGGCGAAGCCATGCTGCACTGCCAACTCAGAACTTTGACCCTATCTTGAAGAGGGAAGTATTATCTTTCAATTCCATCCTTCTGGGCTTGATTTCATGATCTACACTCTTAGTTCTCCTCTCCTCAAAATCACAAATCATCACAATTTTCTGCACCTTTCTGCTACATGTGTTTTTCTCTATTTTGCATCATTGATTTCTCTCTATTCTCTCAATCAAATCTCGTGTTTTCAAATCTCATGCATGCACAACACACCCACCTATCTTTTTCACCCTTCCACATGGGTTAAAAAACCTCCCCCCGGTGCATTCTCCCCCTTTTATTCATGCTATTTTATCACTTTGGGCAGATTTCTACACTTCATGTTCTAATGGGTTTTTGCCTTTGTGTTTCATCTTTATTTTGCAGGAGAGTATGAATACAACGTGAGGCCCTCTTCCTCTAGTCGGCTGGAAGGAGAGGAGGTCGATCCCATACCATTCCCCGCATCCCATTCTTAAGCGCGATCAAGTCTTCATCCCTTTTCGAGGTACACGGTGCCGTTGCACTCCTTTCTTCATCCTTGCGGCGTTGTTAATCCTTGGTGGCGACCACGGTTAGTATTTCTATCTTTCATCCCCCTTGTCTTTGATTCACATGTTTATGCATGTATGTATTTAAAGGGGGCGGGATAGGAATCTAATTAAAAAATAAATCAACAGCAGTGAAACTCTTGGAAAGACGCGGTCGTTCCAGAACCGCTACTAGACAGTAGCGGTCACCTGGGAACCGCTATTAACCTAGCTACAGAAAACACCGGTAAACTTGAGTGCTCTGTAGTTCAATGGGCTTTGAGGATACAACCAGCTCGACGTCCTAGTGGGAATCCTAGGCTCACGGAGACTTACGGAGGCCTTGAAACAAGATCACCTAGTCCGGTGGAAGGAATATCCAACGGAGAGGATAACATGTCCAAGATTGTGTTCCTATCAAGTGCAAAGTGTAACTAATAGGTACGTACTGGGATACGCGCCATGTACTTATGATAGACTCAAAGATGAGAGAGTGATGATCGAATTAAAATCGTGATCAAAACATCATGACAACCCAAGTTCAAAACATGAAGAGGTAATTTATATACAAAACTACATGTGTTGGGCACAAAAGTAACATATGATTAAAATAGGTTTAAAACACATGAAGGGCATGCAATCTATCATACTAGATGCACAATATAACCAATAACAGGAATGAAAAGTCATAACTAGGAATAAACGCTAATTACCTAGGCTTAATTTATGTTTATAATGGCCGTTCTGCGTTCTGTTTAGAGTTAATAGAAATCAGAAATCAAAATCACGAAGGCGGTTCTGGCTGAACCGTTTCTATGCAGTAACGGTCCTATGGGAACCGCTACTAGATGGTAGTGGTCTCTGAGCGACCGTTTCTAGACTGCATCAGACAGAACTTAATTATGCGTGTAAGGCCTATCCTAGGGCAATAAATGCATGGAAAACATACTAAAATAGAAGGATAGGTCATGATATAACAAGGTTCGGTCATGGAAATGCATGGGTTGCATGAATTAAGCCAAAGTTATTATTTTCTCCATTAAGGGTAGGAATCATGCATGCAGAATTAACCTAATGTGCAGTGATAGTAAAACATGAAATTCGCCGAGTACAAAGCATGAAATTACATGGAAATAGAGGTATTTTAATCCTAACATGTTGGTTGTGCCAATCATGAGATAACCTACCTTTGTAACATGCTTTAAACTTCGAATTTGGGACTGGAAGGACAACCTAGTTTCTGCACGTCCTGTGCTAAACCAGCAACTTCTCGTCCCTCGTTCTCCAGAACCTCTTGGCCTAAATCCATGACATTTGGAGGGTGAGGAGAAGATATGAAGAGGAACAAAAACTTCTAAAGGATAGACACAAGATTACCTCTGCTAGGGCTTCTAATCATGCGTTCTTCCTCGGATAGAGACGCTATTTCCTACACGTTTTGCAGCAAAACAGCAACTTTGGGGGCTTCTAACTCTCTGGACGCTTGACCTCCTAGCATGAAATTTGGAGGGATGTTAGTTAATACTAAAATGAACATAATGTTCCAAATAATCAACCTATAATAATGCCTCCTTACCTTCGAAATACGTGAGCCAAAACAAGGGTTCGCGTAGGTCGAACCTGAGACCTATTTATAGGGTTTGAAGGATTAGATCGATTTAGGAGTCTTAAATTAGAATTGGATCGATCTCCAAGAGTCTTATACTAGGTTTCCATGCCATGTAGCTTTGAATCATAGAGATTGGGATGGAAAAAATCTAATTTTTCTACGTTTCTAATGCCTTCGTTCACAGAACATAGTAGCGGTCATCTCGAGACCGCATTGTGAGAAGGCGGTCTCATGATAGACCGCATCTAGGCGTTTATTCTGAAAATTTTAAATTTTCTTAATATCCCCTATTTATCCCATTAATTGGTTTATTTATCTTATTTAAATCCGTAAATTACCCAAATTACGTTTCTAGTAATGTGCTTGGGTCTAAATGCCATAGAATTGGGTCTTTGGGCCTATTTGAATTAGGCTTAGTCCTTTGGTTATTATAGGGCCTTAAAATTGATTTAATTAATCCTTAAAGCATTTTAGAAGCCCATTAAGCCTTTTTAAATACTTAATAATCATATTTAATCTTAGAAAATTTCTAGAAAATTCTGGGGTGCTACAGACGCTATTTTATTAATTGGCGCCTATCTGAAGAAATGCATATTCCTGGAAAATAAAATAAAATTCTGGAATTTAAGAATTAACGTCTAAGCAGTGGACGCTAATTCTAAATAGCGCCTACTGCCCTTGACGCATATTCTTTCACTGAGTTTTCTTTCATGTTTTGATCCTATACTGCTGGATCTTTGGCACCATGATCTCATGGCTGAGGCATGGTCCATGTTTCTGGTTCTATCACATTACTCTCTATCTCTTAGTGACGTTAGGACGCTCCATCGGATACTCCTCTCGCCGGATTGGAACTTTCTTCATCGAGACCTCCGTAAGACTCCGCGAGCCTTGGATTCCCTCAAGGATGCCGAGCGGGTTGTAGATTCCCTCCAGGACGCCGAGCGGGATGTACCCTAAAAACCCTAGAAACTATGTTTTTTCATGTCACTCTGAAGAAACATAATGCCCTATTCATCATAGAACGCCCCGATGGGTTCCTGTGAGAACTTAGACACTGCCCAGAATTGGCGTCTGGGACAGTCATCGCCATTTCTTGAATTAGCGTCCATATAGTCGATGTGAATTCTTTCATGCCTTATCGTTCAGTGGAATTAGCGCCCACCACAGTGGACATAAATTCTTTAATTAACGGCATCCTGAGTGGACGTCAATTTTCCAGATTTATGTGTCTCCAGAATTTGTATGGATCTTCCGGATTATCTTTCGCATTAGTTATGACATGCCATTCCTTTCGACAAATTCATTGTCAATATTTCGAGAGCATAACCCTTGACTCTATATTGGCCATATATGATTCTAAAATATTAAAGACTGTGGGTCTGCGACAACCAATGCCAGGTAGGACAGAAGTCCATTTTGTAAACCATGGGAATTCTGGGTGTGCATTGCACCAAAGTCTATAAATCTGTAAAATTCTATTATATTTGTTATCTGCAAATTCTGTTATTTGGTTATTTGGTTATTCTGTTCATTCTGATAATTTAGATATTCTGAAAGACTGATTATTTCTGCTTATCATTATTGAAATTCTGATATATTCTGGCCAAATTCTAAAGTTATGTTCATCTGGAGCATCCGTCCTTAGTTCATACTGATGTCATGTCCCTGGTTCTACATGGGAATTTATTTCCTTTTCTCTTGAGCTTATATCTGCCTTGGCTTTGATGTTCAATAATGATCACCCTTTCTGCTAGATCTAGTGTCATGTTATATCATTCATGCATTACATGCTCATGTACATGATTAATTGGCTAATCACTTATATCCTGCTTGATGAGAGATGTAATTCCTACTGAGCTTTTCGCTCATCCAGCCCATTTTAACATTTTTCATGTAATAATGATGAAGACAATCAATCAGATGGGGAAGGGCAAGAGTGATGAGTGCTCTGGGGAATCGAGTTGGTGTCTTTTATTTTCTTGAGTCTCGTCATGTCATTTGAGTCTTTTCCTTTTTATTAAGTGTATTTTTAGTCTTTTTCTTTTACTTATGTAAGTTGAGTCGAGATATGTAATTTAGACATTTGATTATTAATAAGAATCATATTTTGTCAACATCGTTTAGTCTTGTATTTGTGTCTTATGGTTTGCTCTAATTATTCACGACTGTTCGCTACCACGTTCCGAGCAATGCATTCCGCTGCTATCGGTTCAGGTTGTGACAGTTACCGAGGTTTCACCTGTCGACAGTGTAGGGTTCATGATGGTGAGGTCGTAATTGTACCCTCAGACTGCGTGGTCTTTGGTTTGGCCTTCGTCAGTAAGGACATGCCTTCACGACAGAGTTGTCGTGGTTTTTCCCTTTCTGGAAGTGTAGCCAGGGTTCTCCATTGGTTCGGTGGTCCCCGACTGTGAGGTGGAGATTTGCTTTTCGTTGCCCTTAGGAGTAGCTTAGAGCGCCGTGATTTTACAGGCTGCCATTTTGACTGTTCGTGCTACAGTCGTTACTTCTATCGTTATTGTTACTATTGTTACTCCCATTACTATTGTTATTGTTATTATTAGCGATGTCGTTTACCATTGTTGTTTCATGGTGGGGATCCACAGTTCCCCTACTGAGCCAATGAGATGAGGCTCACCCATTTCCTTTCAGGTGTTGCAGTTCCTCCTCGAGGTCCGGATGTCACTCCCGGAGATATGCAGCAGAAACTAAAACGAGAATGTGAACATCTGACATGGTAAGTCTCACGCTAGCAAGATAATCAGAGCGCTAATCATTCACATATAAAAGATGAATGTATAAGGTAATATACTCAAAATTCTAACTTTTATTGAATAATAATGAGTAAGGTTTACAAGGACACTTGACTTCTTGACATAACGACGCACTAGACTCAATAAAAGAAAATTTACATAATCGACTCAAGATACTAGCATTCTAGGTCTTCTCTTATTCTTCATTCGCTCTCTCCCTCGGACTCGTCATTCGAGTAGTCGGAATCTGATCCACTAGAATTTCCTGAAAAGATTGGAAAGTAGGGAATGAGCACACTTGTCTTTATCTTCGTATCAACATGAAGGCAAGTTTAAGTAGTTAACAATTTAGCTCTAGAAGGTAGGATAAATGAAATACGATAAAACAAGCGAATAAACCAAAATAACCATAAAGCACAAGAATATGTATAGAGATATGAATGTTCATATAGAATGAGAGCATGATCGAGCAAGAATATAAAGTGGCCTTTCATGTAATGAGAATGTATTTGCATGTAACAAGAATGTACTTTTCATAACCATAAAGGCTATGCACTAGAAAGTCATGTAACAAGAATGTATAATTTCATGATGAGTCTCGTGGTTTTCACCCGTTTATAAAAAAAGTACTCCCGGTACAATACGACGCCAGTGTTCATCATATCCCATGGTTTATAGTATGTTTCTGGCCATCCGCCAAGGGGGCTAGTATCGAGCCCTTAGACACCGTCCATCCCTGCCCTTGCATCTTCAAGTTATAAATCAAGTTACTTCCACGAGAAATAATAATGTAGGTCGATAATAACAAGTTCAAACTATAGTTCATGATGACAATATCAAGGTAAGAATGCATCAATTTTGAACATGTGAGTTCAAGGATGAGTTAAGACCAAGGTCATGCTACGGGAAGAATCCGGCAGCATAACGACACATTCGTTAATTTCCATAGTCCATTAATACATTTATGTAGAAGATGTTGGATTCCAGATAATCAGAAGACCATCTAGGAATAGAGTAGAAACAACCCTTAGGTCAAACCTAGGGTTTCATAACAAGATAGAATAAGGCGGTCAGTTCAAGACCGTTTCTTAATGGTAGCGGTCAGGTTGAGACCGCTATCATGTGGAGTCGACGCATGATGGGAAAGAGTCGGTGTAGTAAATGCTAGAGCTAGAATGTGGTCGAGCCAGGACCGCCCCTTGATGGTAGCGGTCGTCTGAAGGCCGCTATCTGACCAGGTTACAGAAAATGCGAGTTTCATGACGTGCTTTCTAAATCATTGGGCTTTTAGGCTACAACAAACTCGGTGTCCTAGTAGGAATCCCAGGCTTGCGGAGACTTACGAAGGTCTTGAAACATAATCACATAGTCCAATGGAAGGAATATCCAATGGAGAGGATCACAAGTCCAAGAGATGTTCCTATCAAGTACAAGTTTAACTAATAGCAACGTACCAGAATACACGCTATATGTGACTTATAAAAAGAGGAATAAGATGAGAAGAGAAAGTGACAATCATAACTCAAGGTCAATCAATTCATGAAAATTCCTTTAAGTACAAACTATACTATTTTGGCATGAAATTAATATACATGGAAAATAAGTCTAACACATGCTAACTCTTCATGAAAATTAGACTTAGAACATGCAATATGAAACATGCCTTGATCAGGGTATAATAACTAGACTAGGGCAAGTATAGCAATAGGTATATGTAGGAAATAAATTGGGTTTAACCTAGTTTCAAGAACTAGGTAGCGGTCACGAGAGGACAGCTTATTGGAAGCGACGGTCTGTTTGGGTCCGCTATCTGATGATAGTGGTCTCTGTGAGATCGTTTCTTGTCTGCTACAAACATAAATAAAAATTGAAGAACATGGCCTAATCTAGGGAATTAGATGCTTGGACATTATATAAAACTGAAATATAAATCATGATAGGACAGGATTAGAGAATGGAGATGCATAGATTGTAAGGTTTCGACCAGAATGCACGGCGGAAAACATCAAAACCTTAGATTGCATATCGTTGTCGATTTTTCAAAAATTGAACAAGATCGTTAATCCCGCGATGTGAAGAACGATTCTTTACCTTTGCGGGGTTGAGAATCTCCAAAAATCTTGAAGATGAAAGAGAGGAAGATCTCGAAGTCGCGAGCTGTTTAAGCGTCCGTCCTCTAGACGTATCCACAAGAGCAGTGGAAGCAGACGGGATCTCCTCCATGATTCACCGTTAAAAAATCACAAGCGGACTTACGATAGACCGCTTAAGCCCTACAAATGGCAGTAAATTAGACCGTTTATGACCCTGAGATTCTATATTTTGGTTAATCCAAAACCTAATGCAGGATTACCCTATCTATTATATGACAAACCTAGTTAGTTAAGTTTTATCTCTGATTCTGGCATTGTTTATGTATATAAAGAGATTTCTAGTAGATTTCATGTTCTTTATGGTACTTGGGATTATTTTTAACATAAGTTGACTTTATGCCAAAATCATATACTTTTGTAATTAAATACATGTTTCTAAAGGTAGATGATTCATGGTTTACCTTGATCACTGTTTTAATGATCTCTTTCTCATCTATAGAGTCATTTCCATAAGTACATGGCATATATCCCGGTATATGACCATTAGTTACACCTATGCACATTAGGCACACAATCTTGGACTTGATAACCTCTCCTTTGGATATCCCTTCCAACGGACTAGGAAATCTTGTTTCAAGGCCTCCGTAATTCTCCGTGAGACTGGGATTCCCTCCAGGACGTCGAGTTGGTTGTACCATTAAATCCCATTATCTAGAAAGCACTTATACCGGTGTTTTATATTTCTGGTACTTAGCGGCCTTATGGTTGACCGCCAGTGTCTGCTAGCGGGCCTTATCTAGACCGCTAACGGATCCTTGACGATTCTTTCTTTGACCGCTAAAGACTCCAGATAATATGTTTAAATATCGAATAGTCTTATCCTTAACGGTCCAGAACTAGACCGCTTTCTCCATGAAAGGGCCCAATAAACGACCGCTATTTCCTGAGTATAGTTAACCCGAGGTTTGACCCAAGGGTTAATATTCCTATGATCCTAGATAGTCCAATTCATTATCTAGAGCTTGTCACATTATTCCAAAAATACCTAAGTAAATTGTGAAAGTTAAGAAATGTACCGTTATGCTGCCAATTTATTTCCACGGCATAACTTAGTTATCAATGTGTTTATTGAACTCTTATTCTCAATAGAAGCATTCTTATTTTGTTACTTTATCATGGAACTATCTTTTAAATTATACAATCTTGGCCACATTATTATTATATACGTGGAAGTAACTTGATTTATACGTGAAGATGTAGTTCGAGTACTGATTGTATTTAAGGGCTCTATGCTAGTCCCATCAGCTGATTGTCGAAAACATACTATATAAACCATGGGGTATGATGCTACTGGCGTCGCATTGTGCTGGGAGTACTTTCTTTATAAACAAGTGAAAATATCCACGAAAATCTTGAAAATCTACATGAATTCACGAAGTACTTGTTACTAAGTGAAGAGTACATTCTTACTTGTTTCATGACTTGCTAGTACATTCTTGTTATACTCTTGTTCATGAAAGGCCAATGTTACATTCTTGTTGGATTACACTTGAATTGAGCAAGTATGATTTAATCGCATTATACTCAATTCATATTCTCATATCTCAAGCTTGATCTTGTCTTGTTACTTTGGCTTTAATCGCATGTTTAGTCGTATGTGCATGATTTATCTTTTTCTTTGGAGCTAAAGATATTAATTACTTTAACATTACCAATCATGTTGATGCGAAGATATCTACTGGGCAAGTGTGCTCATTACCTATTTTTCAATTTTTTCAGGAAGTACCAGTGGGTCGGATTCGGATTCAGGTCATCCCAGTGATGGGTCTGAGAGCGATTAAAGAGTGAAGACTTAGGAAGTCAAAATGTCTAGATTGAGTCTATGTAATTTTCTCTTATTGAATCTAGCAAATTTAAGAAAGTCAATGTCTCATGTACTTGAAGTATGGCTGTTATTATTAATAAAAATGAAGGTTTGAATGTTATTGTGCAATTACTTTGTGTGATTGTTTTGTGCTCTGTTTATTCTTACTTGCAAGAGACTTATCATGCCGACTGTTCGTGTTCCCGATTGTTTCCGCTGCAAAATCTCGGGACGTGACAATTAAGTTGGTATCAAAGCCTAGACATAAGTAAGTCCTAGGAAAATATCATGTCATAGGATAAGTCCAAGGCTTAGGGACCCATACCTATGAACTAAGGATGAAATTTCTCACCTATGTGAGAATTGGGTAGAGCTCGAGAAGAGATAGTAAATTAGCTCTAGATTAACCCTTTTAAATTCCATGAGAGATTAACCCTTTTAAATTCCATTAGAGAAGGTCGAAAAATTAAAAGGAAAAGGTGAAGAACCGAGCTGAAAATCAGATCGGCGTGATAAGAAAGGCAAGTTCAGCATCACAGAACCCTATAAATCCCGCGATAGCAAGAAGAGGTCCCAGAATGGGGGTGGTAATGGCTACCACAAAAATAAGAAAGTCAAGGAAGAAGATAAGCAGGTCGTCACGGCCTGTACTTTCTGTGAGAAGTTCAGTCATTCGGCCGAAGAATGCTGGAAGCGTCTCAGCGCTTGTTTACGTTATGGCAGCAGGGAGCACCACATGCCAGACTGTCCCGTTATGAAGGAACTATCTTCTGGAAGTGGACGTAAGCGTTAGGCTTGTTTAAATGCTATTCTGGAAGAGGAAGAATTGCCCCCAAATGATGGGCTTATGGAAGGTACCGTTCACATTTGTTCCCATCCTGCTTTTGTACTATTTGATACTGGTGCTTCTCATTCCTTTATATCTACCGCCTTTGTAAAGACCTTGCCAGTTTCATCAGTTCCTTTACCTTCGGACCTTGCTATTACTACACCTTTAGGTCCCGGAACTAAACTTACCAACTATTATCCTGATAGTGAGGTAGTGGTAGAAGGTCACAATCTTCCTGCAAATCTCATATGCCTTGATATGGAGGACTACGATGCTATTCTAGGTGTGGATTGGCTAGTAGACCATGACACCTACATTAATTGCTGCAACCTAATTATCTCTTTTCGAAAACCTGGTCTCAAGGTTTTCCTTCCTTGGTATCAAATATAGGAAACATCCTACCATAATTTCATCTTTACACGCTTGCAAACTTATTTCGCAAAGATGTGTAACTTTTCTTACTTCCGTAATCCTCACCGAATCCAAGGAGATCGTTTTAGAAGACACCCCTATTGTCGATGAGTTTCCAAATGTATTTTCATCAGATTTACCCGGTTTGTGACCCAAAAGAGAAGTAAACTTCTCCATTCAACTCATTCCCAGAGCAGCACCTGTTTCAATAGCTCCTTATAGGATGTCCCCCACGGAACTTAAGGAATTAAAGAAACAGCTTCAGGAGTTATTGGACAAGGGATTCATTCCACATAGCACATCCCCTTAGGATGCGCCAGTTCTATTTGTCAGGAAGAAAGATGGATCTCTCAGATTATGTATCGATTACCGACGATTGAATCAGCTTACTATCAAGAATAAGTATCCGTTGCCGCGTATCGATGAGCTCTTTGATCAAATTTCGGGAGCAGAATATTTCTCCAAGATAGGCCTCAGGTTAGGATATCATCAGCTCAAGATTAAAGATGAAGACATTTACAAAACTACTTTTCGGAGCAGATATGGCCACTATGAATTTGTGATAATGCCATTCAGGTTAACTAATGCCCCGGCAACTTTTATGCAACTGATGAATAATGTCTTCCAGCCTTATCTTGACCAGTTTGTAGTCATCTTCATTGATGACATCCTTATATATTCCAAGACTAGGGAAGAACATGAAGAGCACTTAAGGATAGCCTTGCAGATACTAAGAGAAAATAAACTCTATGCGAAGCTTAGTAAGTGCGAGTTCTGGCTAAAGGAAGTCTCATTCCTCGGCCATATTATTTCCAGGGAAGGTATCGCTGTCGATCCTTCTAAGATGGAAGCTGTTAAAAATTGGAGCCGCCCAACGACCATGTCAGAAGTAAGAAGCTTTCTAGGGCTAGCTGGCTATTACAGAGGATTTATTAAGGATTTCTCTAAGATCGCCATTCCTTTGACTAGACTTACAAGAAAATAAAATCCTTTTGTATGGCCGAAGGACTGCGAGTAGAATTTTCTAACTCTTAAGGATCACCTCACCACAGCCCCTATTCTAACATTACCCGTTGAGGGTGGAGGATTTGAAGTCTATACGGATGCATCTGGCATTGGCCTAGGATGTGTTCTCATGCAAAATGAGAAGGTGATTAGTTATTCCTCAAGACAATTGAAGCGTCATGAAGAGAATTACCCTGTGCATGATCTGGAATTAGCTGCGGTTATTTTCACTTTGAAGATTTGGCGACATTACCTTTATGGGGAGAAATTCACTATATTTTTAGATCATAAAAGTCTGAAGTATCTTTTCACCCAGAAGGAATTAAATATGCGACAATGCAGATGGTTGGAGTATCTCAAGGACTTCGAATTTACAATTCAATATCATCTAGGGAAAGCAAATGATGTAGCAGACGCTCTTAGTAGAAGACCAAAGGCTACTCTAGCAAGCCTCAGGAAAGGTATGAATTGTCTTATTAAAGATTTCTCTCACTTGAATCTTGATATTGACAGGGAAGAAGATGGATGTATAATTGCCAGTATAAGGTCTCAACCTATATTGATTAAGGATATAGTCAAATTACAAGAGAATGACCCTACATTGATGGAGATCAAAGATAATATTGATCAGAGACCAGAATTTTCTATCTCAAATGATGGAAGACTACTATTTAAAGGTAGGATTTGCATGCCAAATCATAATGACACTAAGAAATTAATCTTGCAAGAGGCTTACCATGACGGCTGTTTGCGTTCCCGATTGTTTCCGCTGCATAATCTCAGGACGTGATATTTAAGTTGGCCCATTTGGGATTAAGGGCAAGCTTACTCCAAGATTCATTGGCCCCTTTGAGATTCTCGAAAGGATTGGTGAAGTTGCATATAAAATTGCTTTGCCCCCTCAATTAGCAGAAGTTCATGATGTATTTCATGTCTCAATGCTCAAGAAGTATGTTCATGATCCTTTCCATGTCATCACTTATGACAATCTGGAGATTAAGAAGGACTTGACATACGAGCAAAAGCCAATAAGGATTATTGAACGGGAGGTACGTCAACTACAGAATAAAACTATTCCTATGGTCAAGATCCAATGGACCAAATTATGGCCTCATGAAGCGACATGGGAAACGGAAGAAGCTATGCGCAAAAGATTTTCAAAATTATTTGAATGTAAGTATACTCTCCATAAATCCATGTATTGAATTTGGGGCCCAAATTCTCTTAAGTGGGGGAGGGTGTAATGCCCCAAAAATTTTATAGAATATTTCTGAAGTATTTTAAATTTTTATAGAGCTAAATGGATTTATAAATAAATTTTTGGGTTTAATAAATCATTATTAAGACCCAAGTGTGATAACCAATTAACCTAGCCTATTTAAACAAAGCCCAAAGGACTTAAGGACCAAGCCCATGAAGTTTGGCCCATATTCTAGAAGGTAATTAGCTTATTCACGGAATATAAGGATAAATACTTATTGTATGGATAATTAAATGGATAAACCAAAAATAGAGTTTGAATTAAATTCAAGTTCGGTGCCCAATAGTAATGGCGGTCTATCGTGAGACCGCTAGGGAACAGTTGGCGGTCCAGTCCTACACCGCTAATTTCTGTCAGTTCCGTGAGTTGAAGAAAGAGCAAAAAGATTGGATTTTTGACGTTTTATCTCCTAGAGACCGAGGTGGGAGGACTAGTAAGCATCTTAAGGACTCTCAGAAGTCGGGATAGTACCAACTAGGGACTCTAGAATGGATCTAATCCACAAAAACCTAGCAAAAACCTATAAATAGACCCTAGGTTGCACTTGCACGACCCCCATGTTTGGCTCGCGTGTAACTAAGGTAAGACGGCGTTAATTCAGGTAGGTTCTTTTGAGGTTTTTATTCCTAATACTAAGGACTAACTTGCCTCAAAATTTCGTGCTAGGAGATCATCCCATCAGGAAGATAGAGGCACCCAAAGTTGCTGGTTCCACATCAATGACACAGGAGACTGTGCAACGGTGTGGTGAAGATCAGGAAATTAGGGACCCAAAACGAGGTATTTAGAAGTTACACCTTTAGAACTTTTTGTTCTCCTTAGTATCTTTTTCTTACCCTCCAAATTTCACATCCTTAGGTCAAGAGAATCAGAAGTTAGAGGAGCGTGAAGTTACTGATTTATCACAGGAAGTGTAGAACTAGGGTTGACTTCTCGTCCAAAATTCAAAGTCTAGAGGTGTTTCCAGAGGTAGGTCATCTCATGAACGGCTAAAACGTTATTATAGGATTAAAAGCCCTCTTGTTGCACTTGATTTCATGTATTGTATACGAAGAATTTCATGTTTTAATAGGATCTTTGCGTCTAGTGTAGCATACATGCATTTTTCTTAGCCCTAAATGAACTAAATTAGTTCTCTTGTCATAATACATGAATCCTATGCATATTGTTAGCTTATTCTTCATTCTATCATGATAGAAGAAGTTTTATATATGTTGATTTCCAAACATGATGTGTTTTAGTTAGCATCTAGTTACACATGTTTATTTTGTCTTTAAACAGAAGCTAGACGGCCTAAAAATCGACCGCCAGAATTTGTTAGCGGCCCTACGATAAACCGCTAACAAATGATTAGCGGCCAATATATGGACCGTTTGTGTTCATGTGATTTCACCGTTATAAAACCACAAGCGGACTTACGATACACCGCTTAAGCCCTATAAACGGTTGTAAATTAGACCGTTTGCGACCCTAAGATTCTGTATTTTGGTTAATCCGAAACCTAATGCTGGATTACCCTATCTATTATATGACAAACCTAGTTAGTTAAGTTTTATCCTTGATTCTGGCATTGTTTATGTATATATAGAGATTTCTAGTAGATTTCATGTTCTTTATGGTACTTGGGATTATTTTTAACATAAGTTGACTTTATGCCAAAATCATATACTTTTGTAATTAAATACATGTTTCTAAAGTTAGATGATTCATGGTTTACCTTGATCACTGTTTTAATGATCTCTTTCTCATCTATAGAGTCATTTCCATAAGTACATGGCATATATCCCGGTATATGACCATTAGTTACACCTATGCACATTAGGCACACAATCTTAGACTTGATAACATCTCCTTTGGATATCCCTTCCAACGGACTAGGAAATCTTGTTTCAAGGCCTCCATAATTCTCCGTGAGCCTGGGATTCCCTCTAGGACGCCGAGTTAGTTGTACCATTAAAGCCCATTGTCTAGAAAGTACTTATACCGGTGTTTTATATTTCTGGAACTTAGCGGCCTTATGGTTGACCGCCAGAGTCTGCTAGCGGGCCTTATCTAGACCACTAACGGATCCTTGACGATTCTTTCTTTGACCGCTAAAGACTCCAGATAATATGTTTAAATATCGAATAGTCTTATCCTTAACGGTCCAGAACTAGACCGCTTTCTCCATGAAAGGGCCCAGTAAACGACCGCTATTTCCTGAGTACAGTTAACCTGAGGTTTGACCCAAGGGTTATTATTCCTATGATCCTAGATAGTCCAATTGATTATCTAGAGCCTGTCACATTATTCCAAAAATATCTAAGTAAATTGTGAAAGTTAAGAAATGTACAGTTATGCTGCCGATTTATTTCCACGGTATGATAACCTAGTTATCAATGTACTTATTGAACTCTTATTCTGAATCGAAGCATTCTTATTTTGTTACTTTATCATGGAACTATCATTAAAAGTGTATAATCTTGGCCACATTATTGTTATATACATGGAAGTAACTTGATTTATACGTGAAGATATAGTTCGAGCACTGATTGTGTTCAAGTGCTCTATGCTAGTCCACTCGACTAATTGTCGAAAACATACTATATAAACCATGGGGTATGATGCTACGGGCGTCGCATTGCACTGGGAGTACTTTCTTTATAAACAAGTGAAAATATCCACGATAATCACAGAAATCTACATGAATTCATGAAGTACTTGTTACTAAGTGAAGAGTACATTCTTGCTTGTTACATGACTTGCTAGTACATTCTTGTTATATTCTTGTTCATGAAAGGCCAATGTTACAGTCTTGCTAGATTACACTTGAATTGTGCAAGTATGATTTAATCGTATTATACTCAATTCATATTCTCATATCTCAAGCTTGATCTTGTCTTGTTACTTTGGCTTTAATGGCATGTTTAGTCGTATGTGCATGATTTATCTTTTTCTTTAAATCTAAAGATATTAATTACTTTAACATTGTCAATCATGTTGATGCGAAGATACCTACTGGAAAAGTGTGCTCATTACCTATTTTTTAATCTTTTCAGGAAGTACCAGTGGGTCGGATTCGGATTCAGGCCATCCCAGTGATGGGTCCGAGAGCGATTAAAGAGTGAAGACTTAGGAAGTCAAAATGTCTAGATTGAGTCTATGTAATTTTCTCTTATTGAATCTAGCAAATTTAAGAAAGTCTATGTCTCATGTACTTGAAGTATGGTTGTTATTATTAATAAAAATGAAGTTTTGAATGTTATTGTGAAATTACTTTGTGTGATTGTTTTGCGCTCTGTTTATTCTTGCTTGCAAGAGGCTTACCATGCCGGCTATTCATGTTCCCGATTGTTTCTGCTGCATAATCTCGGGGCGTGACAGTTAAGTTGGTATCAGAGCCTAGGCATAAGTAAGTCCTCGGAAAATGTCATGTCATAGGTTAAGTCCAAGGCTTAGGGATCCATACCTATGAACTAAGGAAGAAATTTCCTCACCTATGTGAGAATTGGTAGAGCTCGGGAAGAGATAGTAAATTAGCTCTAGATTAACCCTTTTAAATTCCATGAGAGATCAATGATTTGTTATTTCTCTCAGGTACAATATTATCTCAATGGCTCATTGCGTAGATTGGAACGGTATGCAAGAGACCGTTGCTGGTCTTACTCAAGCATTGCAGATTATGGCGCAAGCTGGCGCCGGAGCAAGGGCTGGAGATTTACATCGTAACTTTTGGAGTCTAAACCCTCCATGATTCTTTGGTTCTTCAAATCCAGACGAAGCTGAGAACTGGATTGATGAGATGAACCGCATATTTGAGGTCATGCAATGTGCTGACCAAGAGAAAGTGCGTCTAGTCGCTTTTCAACTTAACAAAGATGCACGTACATGGTGGAAGTCGGCTCCGGCACCACCAGTAGATGCACCCCATACATGGGAAGGTTTTCTTACACTATTCCGTGCCAAATATTTTTCTGAGCACGTCAAGGAGCGGAAGGCTATGGAATTCTCTTCTTTGTGGCAGGGCATGTTGTCGGTAGCAGAATATGAGCTTTAGTTTTCCAGGCTGGCGCCGTATGCTCCTCATCTGGTCAGTACCAACTTACTAAAGGCTAATCAGTTCATGGATGGTTTAAGACCCGATTTTATTCAGTAGCTCGAGACTCAAAATATCCATACTTATGCAGAGATGGTCCAACGGGCATATCTGTGCGAAAGGACCTTAGAGAAGGTCAAAAAATTAAAAGGAAAAGGTGAAGAACCGAGCCGAAGATCAGATCGGCGTGATAAGAAAGGCAAGTTCAGCATCACAGAACCCTATAAATCCCGTGATAGCAAGAAGAGGTCCCAGAATGGGGGTGGTAATGGCTACCACAAAAATAAGAAAGTCAAGGAAGAAGATAAGCAGGTCACCACAGCCTGTACTTTCTGGGAGAAGTTCGGTCATTCGGTCGAAGAATGCTGGAAGCGTCTCGGCGCTTGTTTACGTTGTGGCAGCAGGGAGCACCACATGCCGTATTGTCCCATTATGAAGGAACTATCTTCTGGAAGTGGACATAAGCGTCAGGCTCGTTTAAATGCTATTCTGGAAGAGGAAGAAGTGCCCCCAAATGATGGGCTTATAGAAGGTACCGTTCACATTTGTTCCCATCCTGCTTTTGTACCATTCGATACTGGTGCTTCACATTCCTTTATATCTACCGCCTTTGCAAAGACATTGCCAGTTTCATCAATTCCTTTACCTTTGGACCTTGCTATTACTACACCTTTAGGTCCCAGAACTAAACTTACCAACTATTATCCTGATAGTGAGGTAGTAGTAGAAGGTCACAATCTTCCTGCAAATCTCGTATGCCTTGATATGGAGGGCTACGATGTTATTCTAGGTGTGGATTGGCTAGTAGACCACAACGCCTACATTAATTGCCACAACCAAATTATCTCTTTTCGGAAACCTGGTCTTCCAAGATTTTCCTTCCTTGGTATCAATTATATGAAGCATCCTACCATAATTTCATCTTTACGCGCTTGCAAACTTATTTCGCAAGGATGTGTAGCTTTTCTTGCTTCCGTAATCCTCACCGAATCCAAGGAGATCGTTTTAGAAGACATCACTATTGTCAATGAGTTTCCTGATGTATTTCCATCAGATTTACTCGATTTGCGACCCAAAAGGGAAGTAAACTTCTCCATTGAACTCATTCTCAGAGCAGCACCTGTTTTAATAACTCTTTATAAGATGTCCCCCACATAACTTAAGGAATTGAAGAAACAACTTCAGGAGTTATTGGACAAGGAATTCATTCGACCTAGCACATCCCCTTGGGGTGCGCCAGTTCTATTTGTCAAGAAGAAAGATGGATCTCTAAGATTATGTATCGATTACTGACGATTGAATCAGCTTACTAACAAAAATAAGTATCTGTTGCTACGTATCGATGAGCTCTTTGATCAAATTTTGGGAGCAGAATATTTCTCGAAGATAGACCTCAGGTTAGGATATCATCAGCTCAAGATTAAAGATGAAGACATTTACAAAACTACTTTTTGGAGCAGATATGGCCACTATGAATTTATGGTAATGCCATTCGGGTTAACTAATGCCCCGGTAACTTTTATGCAACTGATGAATAATGTCTTCCAGCCTTATCTTGACCAGTTTGTAGTTATCTTCATTGATGACATCCTTATATATTCCAAGACTAGGGAAGAACATGAAGAGCACTTAAGGATAGCCTTGCAGATACTAAGAGAAAACAAACTCTATGCGAAGCTTAGTGAGTGCGAGTTCTGGCTAAAGGAAGTCTCATTCCACGGTGATATTATTTCTAGGGAAGGTATCGATGTCGATCCTTCTAAGGTGGAAGCTGTTAAGAATTGGAGCCGGCCAACGACCGTGTCAGAAGTAAGAAGCTTTCTAGGGCTAGCTGGCTATTACATGAGATTTATTAAGGATTTTTCTAAGATCGCCGTTCCTTTGACTAGACTTACAAGAAAAGAAAATCCTTTTATATGGTCGAAGGACTGTGAGGAGAGTTTTCTAACTCTTAAGGATCACCTCACCACAGCCCCTATTCTAACATTGCCCTTTGAGGGTGGTGGATTTGAAGTCTATACGGATGCATCTGGCATTGGCCTAGGATGTGTTCTCATGCACAATGGGAAGGTGATTAGTTATTCCTCAAGACAATTGAAGCCTCATGAAGAGAATTACCCTGTGCATGATCTGGAATTAGTTGCGGTTATTTTCACTTTGAAGATTTGGCGACATTACCTTTATGGGGAGAAATTCACTATATTTTTAGATCATAAAAGTCTGAAGTATCTTTTCACCCAGAAGGAATTAAATATGCGACAACGCAGATGGTTGGAGTATCTCAAGGACTTCGACTTTACAATTCAATATCATCTAGGGAAAGCAAATGTTGTAGCAGACGCTCTTAGCAGAAGACCAAAGGCTACTCTAGCAAGCCTCAGGAAAGGTATGAATTGTCTTATCAAAGATTTCTCTCACTTGAATCTTGATATTGACAGGGAAGAAGATGGATGTATAATTGCCAGTATAAGGTCTCAACCTATATTGATTAAGGATATAGTCAAATTACAAGAGAATGACCCTGCATTGATGGAGATCAAAGATAATATTGATCAGAGACCAGAATTTTCTATCTCAAATGATGGAAGACTACTATTTAAAGGTAGGATTTGCATGCCAAATCATAATGACACTAAGAAATTAATCTTGCAAGAGGCTTACCATGCCGGCTGTTTGCATTCCCGATTATTTCCGCTGTATAATCTCATGACGTGATAGTTAAGTTGGCCCCTTTGGGATTAAGGGCAAGCTTACTCCAAGATTCATTGGCCCCTTTGAGATTCTCGAAAGGGTTGGTGAAGTTGCATATAGAATTGCTTTGCCCCCTCAATTAGCAGAAGTTCATGATGTATTTCACGTCTCAATGCTCAAGAAGTATGTTCCTGATCCTTTCCATGTCATCACTTATGACAATCTGGAGATTAAGAAGGACTTGACATACGAGCAAAAGCCAATAAGGATTATTGAACAAGAGGTACGTCAACTACGGAATAAAACTATTCCTATGATCAAGATCCAATGGACCAAATTATGGCCTCGTGAAGCGACATGGGAAACGGAAGAAGCTATGCGTAAAAGATTTCCAGAATTATTTGAATGTAAGTATACTCTCCATAAATCCATGAATTGAATTTGGGGCCCAAATTCTCTTAAGTGGGGAAGGGTGTAATGCCCCGAAAATTTTATCGAATATTTCTGAAGTATTTTAAATTTTTATAGACCTAAATGGATTTATAAATAAATTTTTAGGTTTAATAAATCATTATTAAGGCCCAAGTGTGATAACCAATTAACCTAGCCTATTTAAACAAAGCCCAAAGGACTTAAGGACCAAGCCCATGAAGTTTGGCCCATATTCTAGAAGGTAATTAGCTTATTCACGGAATATAAGGACAAATATTCATTGTATGGATAATTAAATGGATAAACCAAAAATAGAGTTTGAATTAAATTCAAGTTCGGCGCCCAATAGTAATGGCGGTGTATCGTGAGACCGCTAGGGAACAGTTGGCGGTCCAGTCCTAAACCGCTAATTTCTGTCAGTTCCGTGAGTTGAAGAAAGAGCAAAAAGATTGGATTTTTGACGTTTTATCTCCTAGAGATCGAGGTGGGAGGACTAGTAAGCATCTTAAGGACTCTCAGAAGTCGGGATAGTACCAACTAGGGACTCTAGAATGGATCTAATCCACAAAACCCTAGCAAAAACTTATAAATAGACTCTAGGTTGCACTTACACGACCCCCATGTTTGGCTCGCGTGGAACTAAGGTAAGATGGCTTTGATTCAGGTAGGTTCTTTTGTGGATTTTATTCCTAATACTAAGGACTAACTTGCCTCAAAATTTCGTGCTAGGAGATCAACCCATCAGGAAGATAGAGGCACCCAAGGTTGCTGGTTCCACATCAACGACCCAGGAGACTGTGCAATGGTGTGGTGAAGATCAGGAAATTAGGGACCCAAAATGAGGTATTTTGAAGTTGCACCTTTAAAACCTTTTGTTCTCCTTAGTATCTTATTCTTACCCTCAAAATTTCACATCCTTAGGTCAAGAGAATCCAAAGTTAGAGGAGCGTGAATTTACTGATTTATCACAGGAAGTGCAGAACTAGGGTTGACTTCCCGTCTGAAATTCAAAGTCTAGAGGTGTTTCCAGAGGTAGGTCATCTCATGAATGTCTAAAACGTTATTATAGGATCAAAAGCCCTCTTGTTGCACTTGATTTCATGTATTGTATACAGAGAATTTCATGCATTTTTCTTAGCCCTAAATGAACTAAATTAGTTCTCTTGTCATAATACATGAATCCTATGCATATTGTTAGCTTATTCTTCGTTCTACCATGATAGAAGAAGTTTTATATATGTTGATTTCAAGACATGATGTGTTTTAGTTAGCATCTAGTTACACATGTTTAGTTTGTCTGTAAACAGAAGCTAGATGGCCTAAAAATGGACGGCCAGAATTGGTTAGCGGCCCTACGATAAACCGCTAACAAATGATTAGCGGCCAATATATGGACCGTTTGTGTTCATGTGATTTCACCGTTATAAAACCACAAGCGGACTTACGATACACCGCTTAAGCCCTACAAACGGTTGTAAATTAGACCATTTACGACCCTGAGATTCTGTATTTTGGTTAATCCGAAACCTAATGCTAGATTACCCTATCTATTATATGACAAACCTAGTTAGTTAAGTTTTATCCCTGATTCTGGCATTGTTTATGTATATATATAGATTTCTAGTAGATTTCATGTTCTTTATGGTACTTGGGATTATTTTTAACATAAGTTGACTTTATGCCAAAATCATATACTTTTGTAATTAAATACATGTTTATAAAGTTAGATGATTCATGGTTTACCTTGATCACTGTTTTAATGATCTCTTTCTCATCTATAGAGTCATTTTCATAAGTACATGGCATATATCTCGGTATATGACCATTAGTTACACCTATGCACATTAGGCACACAATCTTGGACTTGGTAACCTCTCCTTTGGATATCCCTTCCAACAGACTAGGAAATCTTGTTTCAAGATCTCCGTAATTCTCCGTGAGCCTGGGATTCCCTCCAGGACGCCGAGTTGGTTGTACCAGTAAAGCCCATTGTCTAGAAAGCACTTATACCGGTGTTTTATATTTCTAGAACTTAGCGGCCTTATGGTTGACCGCTAGAGTCTGCTAGTGGGCCTTATCTAGATCACTAACGCATCCTTGACGGTTCTTTCTTTGACCGCTAAAGACTCCAGATAATCAATTTAAATATCGAACAGTCTTATCCTTAACGGTCCAGAACTAGACCGCTATTTCCTGAGTACAGTTAACCTGAGGTTTGACCCAAGGGTTAATATTCTTATGATCCTAGATAGTCCAATTGATTATCTAGAGCCTGTCACATTATTCCAAAAATACCTAAGTAAATTGTGAAAGTTAAGAAATGTATTGTTATGCTGTCGATTTATTTCCACGGCATAACCTAGTTATCAATGCGTTTATTGAACTCTTATTCTCAATAGAAGCATTCTTATTTTGTTACTTTATCATGGAACTATCATTGAAATTGTACAATCTTGGCCACATTATTGTTATATACGTGGAAGTAACTTGATTTATACGTGAAGATGTAGTTCGAGCACTGATTGTGTTCAAGGGCTCTATGCTAGTCCCCTCGTCTGATTGTTGAAAACATACTATATAAATCATGGGGTATGATGCTACTAGCGTCGCATTACACAGGGAGTACTTTCTTTATAAACAAGTGAAAATATCCACGGAAATCACGAAAATCTACTTGAATTCACGAAAATCTACCTGAATTCACGACGTACTTGTTACTAAGTGAAGAGTACATTCTTGCTTGTTACATGACTTGCTAGTACATTCTTGTTATATTCTTGTTCATGAAAGGCCAATGTTACATTCTTGCTGGATTACACTTGAATTGAGCAAGTATGATTTAATCGCATTATACTCAATTCATATTCTCATATCTCAAGCTTGATCTTGTCTTGTTACTTTGGCTTTAATCGCATGTTTAGTCGTATGTGCATGATTTATCTTTTTCTTTAGAGCTAAAGATATTAATTACTTTAACATTGCTAATCATGTTGATGCAAAGATACCTACTGGGCAAGTGTGCTCATTACCTATTTTTTAATTTTTTCTGGAAGTATCAGTGGGTCGGATTCAGATTCAGGTCATCCCAGTAATGGTTCCGAGAGCGATTAAAGAGTGAAGACTTAGGAAGTCAAAATGTCTAGATTGAGTCTATGTAATTTTCTCTTATTGAATCTAGCAAATTTAAGAAAGTCAATGTCTCATGTACTTGAAGTATGGTTGTTATTATTAATAAAAATAAAGGTTTGAATGTTATTGTGCAATTACTTTATGTGATTATTTTGCGCTCTGTTTATTCTTGCTTGCAAGAGGCTTACCATGCCGACTGTTCGCGTTCCCGATTGTTTTCGCTGCATAATCTCGGGGCGTGACAAGTTAGGTATCCATGAGTGTATTCTGACGAAGTTATTATCATTTTGGCCACCTCAGCTTGAGGTTTAGCTAGCCCCTGAGGCGTCCAGGTCGTGGTTTGCGGTGGTAGAGTAGATGTTCTGATTGAGAGATAAGCTCGGACGAGTGGAGGATCTTCCTGGTGAGCTATTGGCTGTAGAGCCCGGCATTCTCATCATGCTCTGTGACATCAGAGCTGACGTGCCAGTCTTGATTATGTTTGTGGATTTCAAGACAGGAATGGGCTGAGATGTCCTAGCAAGTTCTTAGTCCTGCGCGTCTGCATATGAGCGGGTTGTGTTAGTTCTTGATTTTATTCGAGATTGTGTGGCGGTGGCTTAGTTTTGGGCCCAAATTGTGGAATTAAGGGCCATTATGCACTGCACTAGATGCACTGTGCGAGGTGGCAGATGAGATGTGAAGGTTCAATGATTGATTTGGGACTTGAGGATAAGCTTCGACATGTGCCGATCATGGTTCGTGTTACGGTTCTTAGCGTGGTGGTCTGCATGACAATAGCTCAGGAGATGGATATTTTGAAGACCCGAGAATTGAGAATGGGTCAGTATTAGTAAGGACAGATTCAAGAGAATAATGTCCTGAGGTTGATAGTGTAGCAGCCTTTGAGCCTAGCATCTTTTTGTGATTTTGTTCGCTCCTCAGTAAGTGTTTTGGCGTGTTAATAGTTACGAGATCAGAGATAGGCATAGGAAGGGAGCGTGTGGCAGTGGCTAGCTCAACCACTCTGGCAGAGTGTGGCTGGTGATTAGTAGAGTCAATGCTCAAGGAATGGTGAGTCACTGTCTGGCAAGTTGCAATGGTGTGTCGAGAGATGCTACCAGTGTGGTCCGACAGGACACTTGACAAGTGTTGTCGGAGGAGCTGACCTGACAAAAGTGATGATTTTTTCTGGTGCTGGAAGGTGAGGTTCCCACCGTGTGTGAGATTCTAGGTCAGGTGAAGCATGGAGACCTCCCGCTTTGTATGAGGTATGTTGGTTTCTTCTTGGACGGAGGGAGTTGCGTTTTGCCTAAGTCTCATGGTCCTACATCGCGTGTTCAGATTGGTTGGTCTCCTCGAGTATGCCAGGGAGTCCGTATGGGAAGTGCCCTACTTATTGGCAGGGTGGTGGCTGTTGACACCCGTTTTTTGCCGATAAGTTGAGTCGTTCCTCGTACTCCCATTTGTTGATGCCTCGAGTTGTCCATCGCTCGTTGGGGTTATCTTCAGGCATATTTTGGGCTAGTTTTATGGGTCGCCTCCCTCCTTGGTTAGGTCCGAGTTGATTTCGGGCTTAACGGGCCTTGGTTTCGGTTGATTGGGCTTTTCCATGAGTTTCAACGCCCAAGTGCATGTACGGTTCATACCTGGCCGCTCAATACATGTGCGGTTGACTGTGGGCCATCCATATATTTTGGAGTAATTTGGTTAAAATTTTGAATTTCCACCGACAAGCACTTACGCAGGCCTCTCCTAGCCGTTCAACTTGATGGGCGGACGGGTTGTGACCGCTCATATCTCAGAGTCCTGCGCTGAATGATTTTCTCAGATAATTATCTAATTATCTTAGCTATTTTGATTTTCCACCGACAAGGCCAGAACGGTTGGTCTTTGGCCGCTCTACCTTTGAACGGTCGAATATGAGCCGTTCATCTATGAGAGTCCAACGGCGAAGGTTCGGTCAGTTCAACGGATAATTTGGATTATTTATGATTTGTTTTGATTTTCCACCGACAGGGTTGGACAACCAAGATATGGCCGCACATCCAGATTGAGTGGTCTATCATAAGACCGTTCATCCGTTCGGTTGTTGGATTTCAACAGATTTTATCCCTTTTATCCGTGGTTAAACCCTCAACTTTATCCTCGGTTTTCTCCGTGGATTCTCAACCAAATCGGATGAGATTTGATCCTAACGAAAGCTGAGGATATTATCTTCACTTTATCTTTTGATATCTCGGATTAATATCCACTGGAAACCCTAATTTCGAGCTAGGCTTTCTAGGCTCTATAAATAGACCGGGGAGATTTTGATCGACGGTGAAGCCCTGCCGCATTCTTGAGCGACCTAGCACCAAGAAGGGAGGCTTTCTACGTCCATACAAGCCTCCGGTTCAGGGAGTAGTCGAATGTTTTGAGTCTTTTACGTTTGATAGTTTCGTCTTCTTTTCATTGCATGCATTACTTTCTCCCCACGTTCTTCTTCATTTTCATTACCATGCACACATCCACCTACATTTTTGACACCTGAGGGGTTTAAAATCCCCCAAGTATCCCCCCTTTCCACTTAGTCACGTTCATTCCTTATTATTTTGACATCTACTACACCATTCAGTTCTAATCTAGGTTGTTTCTTTATGTTTTCACGTTGTTTTTGTAGGTCAACAATCCCTAGCACGTGGCCCATCCCCTCTGGCCGGCTGGAGAGGGTGGAGGTTGGACCCCTTTGCGATTTCTGGCTTGGTGGTATTACGCGGTGCTCTACGGTCCGTTCAAGAGGACGTGCGGTGCAGACAGGACCATCCATCTTCTTCCTGCGATCGAGATGGAGCCGTTCAACAGCCAGGAGTCCTTTACCCCGCACCTTTTGCAGCATCCTTAGGCGGTCTATCGTAAGGCCGTGCAAGCTATAGGCGGTTTTTCCTGAACCACTCATCTTCCCAATGCTGCAAGCCAGGCGAGTGTCTCTCCCTTTTTCCACGGCACGGCGTGTTCATCACGTTCGGCGCTTTGGTGGTGTTCACGGTTTGTTACACTTCCCCTTTTCCTCTGCCTTCATTTGTTCCTCATGTGGAGGTGGTAGAATAGACATTGGGAAGATACTTGGAAGGAACGTACGGGAGGAAGAAAATATATCTACACCCTTCTTTTTTGGCGATCACGGTGGGACCCCTAGTGCCCATCGTGCTTGTGATTTGCTGACCCCCCTTTCGTTGTGTTAGTCCTCTTGTTGGAGTGATTACAGGTTAGGTTGCGTTTTCTGCCTTCTGGAACGTGAGCGGTTCTCCCAGAGCCGTTCATCATCTAGGCAGCTGATCATCCACCGTTCTTCCCTACGAACAGCGCCAGTTCTCCTACCAGCGTTCTGTCATAGATGGCGTCCTATCGACCGTCCACACTTCTGAACGGCCTGTCCCTGGCCGTCCATCTCTCTGGCACAGGTACGCTTTTGGGTGTTCTGACTATAGGTACACGGTTTGTGGGGATCCGTTCCAGTGCTTACGCGGTTGTGTACAGACCGCTCTTCTTGGTACGTTTCTCATCATTGCTGTCCTTCATTTCCAGCACTCTGTGATTCTTCTTACAGTTATTCTGTCATTCTGTTGCTCTGTGGCTTATACGGTCCTGTCCAGACCGTCTGTCTGTTGGCGCGGTCGCATCCAGACTGTCCTTGTGGTGCTACAGTGTACTCATAGTTCATTTTTGATTGCCATATTCCATCATATTCATGATCTTTGGTGCCAGTTATTGATCTCCCCCTACTACCATATCATTGTTGCATGATCATTTTCATTGCTTGTATATTTGAAGGATCATTGCTTGATAGTTTCTAGGCTAGATTTTGCATGCACTCCGATGCACATAGGAGCATCCACCTCTCTCATAGTAGTTGCATTCCTACCAAGGTAGGGTTTCCTCTCGTCTCCATATTCCTTGGAGCCGACTAGGGAACTTGCTGAGGACCTCCGTAAGCCCCCGTGAGCCGTGGATTCCCACACGGACGCCGGGCAGGTTGTACCATATCCACCCCCCAGTCTAGGGTTTGCATCTGCGAGTGAGAGATCCCCATAGAGTCACCCAGTTCCTCATTACCCATTCTAGTTAGGTACCTTGTGGTTGAGCGGAGTCATATATTAATTAATCCACTAAGGTCCTACAAGAGGAATATAGAAATTTTCGCGCATCATTTGACAACTTGGTTGCTCATGTGATTGATTCTCTTCTCATCTCTCCTCTCCCTTGGATGCTTGCTTGTTTGAGGTTTTGCCTTGATTAGGATTGTTTGCCCTAGTCCTAGGTGGTTAGTGTATCTGGGGTTGTCTCTTTCCCTCAGGATCATCTCCTAGGGTCAGTTCTCATTTCCATTCATACTTCAATCCTTTGTTCGATTCATCACCTTCCATGTCATCATACGACTTCTCTCAGTGTCACGAGGACTCTCTTCCTTGCGGCCTTCTTGAGGACCCACCTAGGGTCACCCATATGCAGGGAGGAGAGGGGACTGCCCCTCCACGCCCGACCATTCTTGGTGAGGGTTCCCAACCCTCTCTTTCAAATCCATCCATCCAGAATCCGGCCAATCAAATTCTCAACATGATGGCCCAGCTGGACCCTACCCAGCTCCATCTCATCCGGCAAGCCTTGCAGGGGGCCGATGCCCCGACTTCAGCTCCTTCTCATGGAATGACTGCTGTTGCCACTACATCTTTTGTTGCTGGGACCACCTCTGTGGCCCCTAGTGACCTTACTCCCACCCGTCCTCAGGTACTTCGCTATTCCAGCATGGAAATGGGCCAAGCCTCTACCTCGGCCCATCAGCCGCTCGATAAGTGGAAGTCTCAAATCCCCTCTGTTCCTTACCTTGAGCCATATGTCACTGTTTCTCCATCGCCGCAGGCCCTCATGGCCCCAGCAGACTTTACTCGGTTGCAACCAGGGGCCGCCCAGCTGGCTCATGCGGATGTGGGCCCTTCCCTGGCCCATTATCCATCTTACGGGCTGCCCCCTCAGTCAGCTTTTCTTTTGGCTACGTATCCAGGTGTTGACACCTAAAATATGCCAGAAGAGACCATAGCAGATTCACAGTTCTGAAGATCAGTCAAGGGCACAGCTCACGTACCCTCCCTGGGAGATCTGAGAGTCTGAATAGAAGAAACCCACTACCCCTATCATGTTATTCGATTAAAGCCGTCTTTGGCTAGGTCGCTGTCCAGTACTGCTGTCATTCAGATAGTCAGGCTGATAAAACTATACCAACATTCAGGCAACCATCTGCCTGCTGAAACAGATGTTCAGACATCTCTGATTCTCTGAAGATGGGATGCACAATGTCTCGCACGTGTTTGTGAATGCAAGGTGTAAACAAGCCCCACGGAGTCTTAATATATATATGCCAAGAATCCCACTGTCGAAAGGAGTCCACCAAGTGGATCCTGGACCGAATGGGCCGAACGACAGGAAAATGGGCCAAGCCCAAATGTGAAACGGGACGCGCCGAGGGCTGCCACGCCGGGAATATGATGCTGGCGCGCCGGGAAGCTCAGGCCGAAAGGATGAGGGCCTGGCCTCTATAAGAGGTCTGCCCTTCGAACGAAAAAAAAGGAGGAGAGAGGAGAAGAAGAGAGGTGTGGGAAAAGAGGCGAAGAAAAAGAAAAGAAGAAAAAGCAGAGCGGGAGAAGGAAGAAAGAAAAAAGAAGAGTGAAAAGGGAGTGCCTAGCCACCGAAGAGAAGGAGGGAGCTTGAGAGCCCTTGAAAGAAGCTGAAGAAAGAAAAAAGGGAGAGAGGCAGAGGCTCGAAGAGGGATCCAGGTGGGAGTGCCAGGCAGCTGCAGCTCCTTCTCTTTCCCCTCCCTATCTGTCTGAATATTTCTCTCTGTACTTCTGATTTCTAGCATCTTTGCTTCAATAGCATCGAACGCCAATGTAACCCTGCTTTCAGGGATTAAGCCTAGATTTCTTTCTCTGTTGAGTCAGATTTCTTTCTCTTAAGTAGCATGCGTGTAAGTCGTCTGGATGAAATAAAGAATGAGAGAATGGGTTGAACCCCGCCCTTTCATTACCTTCTTCTTTCTGTCTCTGCATCCGAGGTTTGCTATATGCTAAGGATACTGATAACTAGGCATGTTTTATCGTTTGGTTTTCTAATTCTGCTGAAGCGTCTTCGCTACCATTATTTATCACCCCCCCCCCTCCAGCCACATTTCGAGGGCCTGAGACAGTCTATCTCATGGCTCCTCGTATGTGAAATAAAGGGGGACGTGGTTCAGGGATTTCCGTCCGTGGTTCTGCTCCTAATGAGGCCCAGAGGAAAGGTGTTCCCCCAAAGTCTTCCCCCTTTGATCATCCAAAACAGTCGAGATTAAACCCCTCTCCTAACAACTCCCGAAACCCTGTTCGAAGACCTCCTTAAAATCCCTTCTGAAAGCCTCCCGGCGCCGGTATCTCCCGGCGTGAGTTTCGCGCCGAGGGCTCCCCACGCCGGTTGGACCTCCCCATTGTGCCGAGCCTACCTAGTTTCCGTGCCGAAACCACCCCTCTTCTCTGCATTGATACCCTTACGTCGTCTGGCCATCCTGATGCCTTCGTTACCACGGCGAGCCATACAGACCTCGTCCATTATATCCTACCCTCGTGGGTGTGCATTGCGCTTCCCTCTGGCCTCACGGGAGCTATATCAAAGGGGTTAATTCTCCCCCTACATTCTGTAACCCATTAAACCACGGGGTCCTGCCATTGCAGGCTTTCCGATGGATTGCATTGGGGACATTACAACACAGGGGATGAGGTCTTATATGATCCAGACCCTCGAATCACGGGCTACGCCCGGCTCTCATTTAGGTTTCTACTCCGGCACTCGTGAGTGGATAGCCCATAGTATTCTCTTGGCATACTCCCAAAATAAGGGGAGATGCTGCCAAAATTTGCCCGAAACTTTACTCCATAATATGGCACGATGTTTCATCAGAATCACGTATTTAATCCCCTGATATGGCGAGGGCCCGAGCTGTGTAATCTCATGGCATCTTGACATCACAGAGAATATATCCCGTAACTGGTAATCTCCTTGGAACCCCCCTCATGAGTGGAGTCACCCTCACCCTCCATTCCTATCCGTTCATCACCCTGAAATTCCCACTGGGCGAGGAAAACCTCATAATACCTTTGGCAAGATCAACAAAATACTGCCTCTCGGCGCCACTACTCCCCGGCGCCACCTCCTCCCGGCGCCACTGCCTCCCGGCGCCAAACCCGCGCCGGGTGGAGGGGGCGCCGAATGCCCTTGCCTTGGCGCGCCGAGCTCCTTTCGGGCCGACTACCCCTCAAACCACTACCGTGCCGATTACCCCCAATCCTCCCATCGCGCCGGGAGCATGCCGTGCCGTTTGGCCTTCGCGCCGACTCCATCGCTGTGCCATCTCACCTCGGTATTGGTTGTCATCTGAATATCTGATGTCTTCCCCACTTCACCAAACCCAAACATAGCCTAAATTCAATATTTTGTCACTATCAGCTGCCATGTCAACCCCCGTTATCTCACGAGGGGACTAGGGTTCTTCACCCAGGTCCATGGGAGATACATTAATGAGGAGGGTTTCACCCCTACATCACACCGAATACGACGTTTCTTATGTCACCCCGTTGGCCCTCGGAGTTCTGCCACCGCATGTCCTCCAATGGTTCTTCGAGGGGAATATTAATGAACGGCGCAATGGTGCACACTGTCCCGTCATATTTGGATCCTTCTCGGACCCAGGGCTACGCCCGACTCTCTTTTGGTTTCCATGTCCGGCTCTCCGTGGATGGATGTCCTATATTCCCATTTGGCATAGTCCAAAGGGAGGGGACATGCTGCCGAATTTGTGTTATAACATCGTTATCACACCTCGCATATCACGGTTCCTCGTGCATGTCTGCATCGACCCTCGGGTATATTAAATGGTGTTGACAGAAGGTCGGGTTATGCCCAACCAGAAGTCTCCGCTATGCGCGATGGTGGTCTTCGGACCTACGTCCTCCGCCACGTACCAAGGGTCCATAATTCGATGAACTATGCATCCCCTGTATGATAAATAAATGCATCCTGCATGCCTTCGTCTTGGCCACCATGTAGCTCTTTTCATTCTGGCTTTGACAGCCCGCTATCTCGGCAATTAATCAAAGGTGTTCCCTCCTCATGGGGGATGTAATTAACGCCATAGCCTTTATGGTATGGCGGACTGCTGGTCCCGACCGAACCTCACACTTGCCCAGTATGGGTCAGCATGAGCGCACAATAAGATCGTCACTCATGTGACTGGCATGCCCGCGTCGTCAATCGATCAGTTGACTACCAGTTAGTCAAATGGTTGATCGACCCGCGAAACGAAAGACATGAAAGAGTTCTACGCATCGAACAAGCCTGGCACTCCTAATAAACTAACAAATCAACCAACCATAACTTAAATTAAATTAAAAAAATAAATAAATCCATTCCCACAGTCTGGCACGCCCGGTGGGATCAGTGTCATCTTTCATCTCTTTGCCGAGATATTCGGGCTTCGAAGCCCTCTCAAAGGCTACTGATTATTTCCCTGATTGTCTTTGCAGGCAGATCAATGACGATCAACGGGATAACTGGCGTCGACTTAGATCATTCGATCGTTGCTAAACACGCGCAAGGGTACCTAGCGGTACCCATGGAGTTCGGCAGCTTCCCTGCCGCTGTGGGTTTCCCCAACTTTTTGGGGTTAGCCTTCGTCGATATCCTGGAGGTCGAAGCCCCAGTGCCTGCCAGGGAAGTCGCAGAGAAAATGGAGCCTCTGAAGGTTCCCTGCTGCGAAGACTTGCCTGAAAGTCCGGCCCCGGCCGCTAGCTATTTGGTGCACCACGTCATACGTGGGACCCACCCCAATTTCATCAACAAACACCCTGGAGGACGCCAGCGTCGCCAGGCCCGCAAGAATGCTGTTGTAATCACCGGAACCCTATCTCAGTCCGGGAAATCTATGCTAGTTGGAGGCATGCGCGTCTTCCTCGACGGACGCACGGCCCGGGTGACCCCAGACCGAGTGATCCCCAACATTCCTGCCCACAATACTTATCAAGCTCTCGCTGGAAGGAGGGCAGCAAGAGAAGAAACCGGCCCCTATGGCCAAGCAAGCTCGGCACTCAGGCCGAAAAAGTTCAAATAGGTGTGGGTTCCCAAGCGGACCCGACCTGCCCACCATCTAACACCCATTCGCCGCCATCCTATGAATGACGAGGCGGAGGTGAGAAGAGAAAGGGGCTTGCCCCCGAGGAAAGAAGAAGAGGTGGTTGCGGATCCTCCGCGCCGCAGAAGTTTCCGGGCTGCTGCCCGCCAAGCCAACGTCCCAGTCACGGGACGAAGATTCCAACATCCGGCCGACAGAGCTCGGCTGGCCTATATCCCTCCTGCTGGAGGACGACAACTATCCCCCATACTCTATCAAGAGCGGGGTCAGGAGGAGGTAACCTGTCTGATCAGGAACTACTTTCGAGGGCTGGGCAACCCCTCTGTGGGTCATCAGCGACTAATGCAAACAGTCGCCACTGAGAAAGATTACCGCCCATCAGCGGTGGATGAAGAGGATATGGAAGATAGAATGATGGTGTCGTCAGTCGATGACAATGGATACAACGACGGTTTTGAGATCGAAGCCGATGAAGCCTTCCCCGAGCGGGAAGAAAAAAGAAGAGTTTCTGTGTTCGAGAGGCTGACCTTTCCGCAACAAGCCAGACGGAGGGTCCATCGACGGAGAAGAAGGATGCAGGTCTTTACTTGCAACATGGCTGGTATATCCAGCCGATATGGGGAGCTTCCTGAAGACCCCCAAGAACTGGCTCAATTGGCCGTACGGCCCGGGCCAACTACCCGCAGAACAGAAGCAGCAAGAGAGCTTCTGATGATCATGAGAGGGAAACAACCCCAGGTCTATCCCCGCTGGGATGATAAGGCCCCCGTCTTGACCGCTAATGTGGCGACAACGGAAGAAGAAGACGACGTCCTCCTCGACATCCTGCCTGAGGGTACGTCGGGGGAAACGACAGAGGGTATCCCCACCACTATAGATCCATCAGTTCTGATGCTGCTGTGAAAATATCAACGGGAGATAGACTCTCTGAAGAAACAGCTGATGGAAAAGACTGAGCATTCATCGGCTTCTAAACCACCCGAAGTCCAGGGTGAATCATCCCGGGGAGCGGTTCGTCGTGACGACCCTCCACCGCTCTATACACTGTTCCAGCCGTCAGAGCCAAGCATGGTGACAGCACAACAGCGGCCGCCACAGCCTCAGCCGCTGCTACCTTCGGTGCTCCCCCAGGTGCATCCGACACCCCCGCTGTTGCGTCCTCCACAGGCGACCACCCTGGTCACCCCATACCTTCAGCCAGCGCACTTCTATCCAGAGCCAGTCGACCCCACGGTCGTGAACCGGATGATAGTGGAAAGGATGATCGAGCTGAAGCTCGCAGAAAAAAGTGAAGGCGACTACATCGCATTCGATGCCTATCGGGTGCCCTACCCGCAACACCATGCGGCTAAACGACTTCCCCCGGGGGTCAATAAGCCGCCCAAATTCGACAAATTCAACGGGAAGGGGTCCCCTAAAGAGCATATTGCATATTATATAACCATTATGGGTGATCTGGCCACCGACGAGTCATATATGCTGAAGTTCTTCGGGTCCTCACTGACGGGGCTCGCATTTGAATGGTACTCTAGCCTCTCGGCCGGGTCAATCAGTGATTGGTCGGATATGCAGAGAAAATTCAGAGAAAGATTCCATGTCACAGAGATGGAGGTCACAGTGGCCGAACTCTACTCAACAAAACAAAGGATAGATGAGACAGCCCTTGATTACATCAGGAGGTGGAGGAACCTCGGAATGAGGTGCAAGCGGCCCCCGCATCAGGAGGACGCTTTGCAAATATGCAAACAAAATCTCAGGAGGGAGGTCCTGGAAAAGATGATTGGTATGGAAATACGATCGTTCGACCGGCTGAATAATGTGGTGGCCGAGGTGGAGGCTTTTCTAGCCAAGCCTGTCCCGGCGTCAACTGCCAGCACAACCCAGAAAGGCAAGGCTGCGGAACGGCGCCCCACACCTAAAGAAGCAAATGCGCTTGATATCAAGGCGTTCGAACAACAGAAGGAGAAAGGCAAGAAAGCGGCTCCCCTGCAACCTGCGAAAGCTCTAGATGATAAAGAAGGTCCTTCGCTGAGGGAAAAAATGAAGAAAGCTTATTCCTTTCCAAAAGACAAGACCTGAGTCCTGTTCGACTGGGTAACAGAATACAGCATGGTCACTCTGCCCGAGCCGAGGAGGCTGGAGGACCTGAAAAGAAAAGACAGTCCAAGATTCTGCCCCTACCACCAGATGTTGGGACATCCGATCGAAGACTGTTATGTTTTCAAAGACGTCATCGAAGGAATGGTAAAGAAGAATGAAATAGAGCTGGGAGAGTACAAAGTGGACCCTCCTCAGCCATATGAAGCCCCTTTCAGGAAGGCAGCAGTCAACATGATCTCCCTCTACCAGGCATTACCTGAGGAGATCTCTGAAGCAAGCACACGGAGCACCTACGAAATCCATTTCCTGGAGCCCGTAAAAGAACAACAGGGGTGGCAGCAGATCCCTGTGAAGCACAAGAAGAAGAGGGCACCCCGCCCGAAAGAGGGGGCACATATCCGTGGCATTACACCCCGGCCTGCTCCGCCAGTGGTAGCGCCCCTATGGGTCACTCCACCTACAGCTGTCAGAATACATACACCTAACAGGAGGAGACAAACTCCGCTGCCAGTAATCAAGGAAACCAATCCTAGAGTCCTTCGACTGCAGCACCTGATTGAAGGGATAGATGAATATGTGCAGCCCGAATTGAAACCTCTGCTGGTATGGGACCACATCCCATGGCAAGAGCTGGAACAACTCTCACTTAAAAAGGTGGAGGAAGCTGAAGCAGCACCCCCTGAAGAGGGCAGCCTGTTCTGGGGGCAGGCACCCGCAGAAACCAAAAAGAAGAGAAAGCAAAAGAAGAAGAAAAGAAAGGCCGCTGGGGTCAATAAAACACAGGTTGTCTCCTGCAATACCCTGTCAGCACTCTTCACCCTATCCGGAGGAGAGGAAGAAGAAGAAATTTTCTTCACACCCCATGCTGGAGGAGGCAAAGCCGAGGCCGCAACTACTGCGCATGCCACTCGGTCGGGCCGAAAATGGGGGCGCCAGCCACCACCCAATCACAACATCATGTTCAGAGGGGAGCAACCCTACAAGACACCTCTGCCGGAGGTTAAGGGAGTCCAAATCCCTCCTCCGTCGGGCCTATACAACAAAAGTGGGGGCAAGGCAGTCCCTTCATTCCTTGAATTTATGAAGATGTCAAAAGGGAAGCAGCCCTGCCAAGATGCTAACCCTACATCCGGGGCCATTCACCCGCAGCCAGCGCAATCTACTGAGGATGCAAATGCATATGGAGCTTGCCTACGGCAACTAATAAAGAAGACCCGACAGCCGGTGCCAGTCAAGAGGGTGCCGGGTCTGAGGAAGATGAAGCAGGTCCATCTGGACCCACAAATCAAAACCTCCCTAAGCCCAGATGGGCTGAAGAGATGAAGCTCTCCAATGTCCGGGCTGGGAGCCGAATAATGAAGTTGCTCAAGAAGCTCCCCGCTCGATTTACGATCTGGGAAATTCTCTCTTTGAGTGAAGAAACTCGACAGGCGATCATCACTGCTCTGCAGACGCCTGCTCATTTTGAAGCCTGCATAGCTGAGGCTATACCCGAAGCCAGTATGACCTTCTCTCCAGAAGACATGCTACTACCTATTGCCAGCCACAACAGGCCGCTATATATGAAAGGGCACCTGAATGGAAGAGAACTGAACCGGATCCTGGTCGATCCTGGTGCAGCAGTCAACATCCTGTCATACAGAATATATGAGAGGTACCACTTTAATGTGCATCTCGAGAAAGTCGGGGATATGCGTATCGCTGGCTTCAACCAAAAATGTGAAGTATCTATGGGAGTGGCAGAGTTCACACTGACCTTGGCAGATTTCACTACAACGGTGCAGTTTCATGTCATTGACTCTCGCACCTCCTACAAAGCGCTGCTCGGTCGCCCATGGCTGCATGAAAATATGGTGGTGCCCTCCACGCTCCACCAATGCATCAAATACAGCCTCCAGGGGAAGGAGTAGAGGATATTTGCTGATATCCACACATTCGAGGTGTTTGAATGTAACTTGGTGGACGCCAACCTATATACGGGGCCTCCCCGGAAGGTTTCTGAAGCTGAGGCCCCCGCAGGGGCGTCGAAGAATAGATCGGGTGACGGTTGGTATCCACCACCGCCGCGCGGATATGTCAAGCTGAAGGTCTCCCACATCACAGCTTCTGGAAATGTCAGCAGGGTGACACCCCCAGCATTATACCCCAAAGCTAAGGAAGTGCAGGTCGATCGATAGCACGACCGCATTGGAGTCCCGGCCGTTCTCACCAAGCCAGTCTCCGGCCTCAACGACCCCACTGCCGAACCTTTCAAAGCTTGGGAGGTGACACAGGAAGATGGGCCCAGCAGCTTATTCTATACAGCTGAGGAGCATCCCACTCAGGAAGACATAGACTGCAGCCTCCCTGAAGATCTAGCCAACCCGCGGGTTCCTGTTCAAGGCCTGGCATTTACAACTGATCGAATGGCCAAGATGTTTCAAAACCAACACATCCCTCCCGATCAGTCTCAAAAGCGCAAGGAAGCTTTCCAGAAGATGTGGCATCCTGCAAATCTGGATAAGGAAATGAGACGTGTCTCTCAACATCCAGGGTTGGGCTTCACCCTGGAGGAATATTATTACAGTGGGCGGTACGAGGTGGATACTATCTCTGCCTTCTATCCTACTGAAGATGGCCCTCTGGGGGCAACCTTTGATGAGTATCCGGTGGAAGCCGAATATCTCGAACTGGCTTGGTCCGGGAATCAAGAAGCAGAAACCTCGGCCCCCTGCCGATGTTGGGAGCAGGTTCATCCTGAAGAAGCGGCCCTTCAAGCCGAATTCGATACGGCTAGCAGCAACGAAGCCGAAGACATTCAAGAAGCCGGAGTTTCCCCCTCCCCAGGGGTCCTACTAATGACAACTTCAACACCCTTTCTGCCAATCAGGGAGGCCTTGGTCAACTCCAATCAAGGGGAGCCAGCTACCAGGAAAGAAAAAGCCACTTCTGCGGAAGATACAACTGTCCCAGAAGGTGAAACATCCTCAACTTTTGCTGCAAAATCAGCATGCTGTCCGGGCCTGGCAGTGAACAGTTACCAGCCCGTCATGGATGCAATCTCATCTGCAAACACCAAGGCTGCTCTCTCATCCTTGGAAGCTGCGACGGCAATGGATCTGCTAATAGAACAATCCACTCAGCCGCTGGCACAAGAGATCAAGAAACCTCAGGAAGCTCTGGCGGTGTCTGACGAGGAAGTCGAAGTGCTCGACCCTCAAGATGGCGTTCCAGACTTCGTTGACCTCCAACCGGCACCTCCGGAGATAGAAGACGGAGGCCAAGCCACAGTCGATGAACTGATAGAAGTCAACCTGGGAAATGAGAAGGACCCTAGGCCTACCTTCCTTAGTGCCCAACTATCCCCAGAAGAACGGGAGCTGTACATTCAACTACTGCTAGAATACCGGGATTGCTTCGCCTGGACTTATAAAGAGATGCCAGGTCTAAGCCCCGCTGTCTCACAACATGAGCTGGCAATCAACCCTGAAGCCGAGCCGGTGAAGCAACCACCGCGGTGCATGAGGCCAGAGCTCATCACCCAAATTTATGCTGAAGTCGACAAGCTCATTGACGTGGGATTTGTTGAAGAAAACCAGTACACTACATGGCTGGCGAATATCATCCCCGGGAAGAAGAAGAATGGACAGATCCGGATATGTGTCGACTTCCGAGATCTAAATAAAGCCTGCCCCAAAGATGACTTCCCGGTGCCGATAACCGAGGTCATGATTGATGCTACAACCGGCCATGAGGCCCTATCATTCATGGACGGGTCTTCCGGCTACAATCAGATTTGGATTGCGGAGCATGACCGAGTCCATACTGCTTTCCGAACTCCTAAAGGCATTTATCATTACAAAAGAATGCCGTTCGGACTAAAGAATGCTGGCGCAACCTATCAGCGCGCAATGACCAAAATCTTTGATGAACTGCTCTACCACAAGGTCGAGTGCTACATAGATGACCTGGTGGTCAAAACCAGAAGAAAAGAAGATCATCTGCAAGACCTCCAGATTGTTTTTCAGAGGCTGAGGCAGCATGAGCTAAAAATGAACCCTATGAAATGTGTGTTCAGAGTGTCGAGCGGAAAATTCTTGGGCTTCATCGTCCGATATCGGGGAATCGAGATAGACCCCGTAAAGATCAAGGCAATTCAGGGGTTACCTCCGCCAAGGAACATCTCTGAGCTGAGATCACTACAGGGCCGTTTGGCTTATATCCGGCGTTTCATTTCCAATTTGTCAAGGCGATGCCAGCCTTTTCACAAGTTGATGATGAAAGATGTCCCCTTTTATTGGGATGAAGATTGCCAGGCAGCCTTCGACAAGCTAAAAGACTACCTGAAAACTCCTCCAGTGTTGGGCGCACCGGTGAAAGGATGACCATTGATACTGTATATAGCAGCTACACATAATTCTCTGGGGGCAATGCTAGCCCAGAATAATGAAGAAGGGAAAGAACAAGCCCTCTATTACCTCAGTCGGACACTGGTCAGAACTGAAGAGAAATATACTTATATTGAGAAGATCTGTCTGGCGCTGGTCTTCGCAGTTAAAAAGCTCCGACACTATATGTTGTCGCATGAAATCAGCTTGGTATCCAAAGAGGATCCCCTGAAGTACATTATGTCTCAACCGGCACTCAAAGGCTACCTGGGCAAATGGGCGGTAATCCTTATGGAGTTTGATATCTTCTACGTGTCGCGCAAGGCCGTCAGGGGCCAAGCTATTGCAGACTTCTTCGCTGAGCACCCAGTGCCCGGGGATTGCCCGTTGGAGCCGGAGCTTCCTGAAGATGAAACCCTAGAAGCCGTGCAAGTACAGCCCTCCTTATGGCAACTATACTTTGATGGCGCTTCCAGAATTGACACCTCTGCCACCGGGTCAGCCAGGGTCAGAGCAGGAGCAGGCATAGTCCTGAAATCCCCAGAAGGAGAAGTGGTGCATACATCCTATTCCATAAACAAGCAATGCACAAACAATGAATCGAAATATGAAGCCCTGATAATCGGGTTACAAATTGCTCTGTCCATGGGAATTCAAATGCTGGAAGCATTCGGAGATTCCATGCTAGTTATAAAATAGCTAGAAGGGGAGTTCGATGTACGAAAGCAAGAGCTCCTCCCCTATCACCAGTTGGCAACTCGCCTGACGTCAAAATTTTACTTCATCAGCATTAAGCACATCAATCGAGGCCGGAATGCTCAGGCAGACGCCCTCGCTAAGCTGGCCAGTTCATTGGCGGTCCCGCCAGACACAAGCCTGAATATAACAGTGATCAACCGCCGATAGGTCCCCAGCGTGACAGAGGTCCTGACCGACGAACAAGAGATGGAAGTAGCAGTCATCGAAGGGGTTCAGCAGCCCGATTGGCGAGAGCATCTCCTGCGCTGGTTTCAACACCAGCAACTTCCAAAAGAAAAGGAACAGAGAATGAAGCTCCTAAGGATCAAGGATTCTTACGAGATGAGAAGCGGGACCTTGTTCCAAATTATGGCAGATGCCCGAAGGAAAGTCCTACTCCGTTGCTTGTCTTCAGCAGAAGCAGGACAGGTGATGCAGGAGGTCCATGCAGGATCAGCTGGAGCACACCAGGCTGGCCCGAAAATGAAAATTGAGATAAAGAAGCTGGGTTACTATTGGCCCACTATATTTGATGATTGATGCAAGTTTGCCAAAGCTTGTCAGAAATGTCAAGAACACGCTAATGTGGCAAGGAGACCTCCAGTGCCACTACATCCCACCCTACCAAGCTGGCCGTTTGCTCAGTGGGGCACGGACGTGGTAGGGCCGCTGCCAGCATCTTCATCAGGGTGCAGATACATCTTAGCAGCTATAGACTACTTCTCCAGATGGGCGGAAGCAGTAGCACTATGAGATGTGACGGGAGAGCTAGTTGCAAGATTCTTCCGGCAAAATGTAATATTCCGATTCGGGATCCCCAGCCGAATCATCTCTGATAATGGAAGTCACTTTAGGAACCAGAAGGTTTATCGGCTGGCCGACAAATATAAAATTGACTGGAGGACATCGTCCCCCTACAACCCTCAAGCTAACGGACTTGCAAAAGCCTTTAACAAGACTCTATGCACATTGCTGACAAAGACTGTCAAGTCTAATAAAAAAGATTGGGAAGAAAGGATGTACGAAGCACTTTGGGCCTATCGTACTATCTACAAGACCCCAACCGGCTGTTCACCGTTCTCCCTCGTCTACGGGTCAGAAGCTGTGGTGCCGATTGAACTTGAAGTTCCTTCATTACGAGTTGCCATCCAGCACGGACTAATCGGTGGTGAACAGACCAATGCATAAAGGAGATTGGAAGAGCTCGTTGAGCTCGAAGGAAAGCGCCTCCGGGCGCAACAGAACATCCAACTCTACCAAGCTCGCATGGCCCGTGCTTTTGACAAGCTGGTCAAGGGTCGAGAATTCAAGAAAGGAGACCTGGTAATGGTCAAAAGAAGAGAAGTAATTGCCTCTAACCCCAAAGGGAAGTTGGTCGAAAATTGGGTCGGGCCATATATCGTCTGCCGAGTATATGAAGGAGGCAACTACGTCCTGGTAGACCACAAAGGGGTTATCCAGTTCTCTCCCCTCAACGGAAAGCATATTAAGCTGTATCATGCAGCGCAGCCAGCATTCCCCGAGTGATCGGTCGGAATACCTTCTCCTTGGTTTAATGGCACTCCGCCCTAACCGAGCTACCTTTTCCTTGGTTTAGTGGCACTCCGCCCTAATCGAGCTACATTTTCCTTGGTTTAGTGGTACTCCGCCCTAACTGAGCTACCTTTCCCTTAGTTTAGTGGCACTCCGCCCTAACCGAGCTACCTTCTCCTTGGTTTAGTGGCACTCCGCCCTAACCGAGCTACATTTCCCTTGGTTTAGTGGCACTCCGCCCTAACCGAGCTACCTTTTTCTTGGTTTAGTGGCACTCCGCCCTAACCGAGCTACATTTCCCTTGGTTTAGTGGCACTCCGCCCTAACCGAGCTACCTTCTCCTTGGTTTAGTGGCACCCCGCCCTAATCGAGCTACATTTTCCTTGGTTTAGTGGCACTCCGCCCTAACCGAGCTACCTTTCCCTTGGTTTAGTGGCACTCCGCCCTAACTGAGCTACCGGTTTAGTGGCACTCCGCCCTAACTGAGCTACATTTTCCTTGATTTAGTGGCACTCCGCCCTAACCGAGCTACCTTTCCCTTGGCTTAGTGGCACTCCGCCCTAACCGAGCTACCTTCTCCTTGGTTTAGTGGCACTCCGCCCTAACCGAGCTACATTTCCCTTGGTTTAGTGGCACTCCGCCCTAATCGAGCTACCTTTTTCTTGGTTTAGTGGCACTCCGCCCTAACCGAGATACATTTCCCTTGGTTTAGTGGCACTCCGCCCTAACCGAGCTACCTTTTTCTTGGGTTAGTGGCACTCCGCCCTAACCGAGCTACCTTCTCCTTGGTTTAGTGGCACTCCGCCCTAACCGAGCTACATTTCCCTTGGTTTAGTGGCACTCCGCCTTAACCGAGCTACCTTTTTCTTGGTTTAGTGGCACTCCGCCCTAATCGAGCTACCTTTTCCTTGGTTTAGTGGCACTCCGCCCTAACCGAGCTACATTTTCCTTGGTTTAGTGGCACTCCGCCCTAACCGAGCTACCTTTTTCTTGGTTAATGGCACCTTACCTTAGCCGAGCTACCCTTCCTCGGTTAGTAGCATTCTGCCCTGACCAAGCTCCCGAAAGAATACACCACGCTGTTGCCATTACCGGCTTTACGCCCGAATCGACGAGAGATCACTCCTTTGTGTTAGCATTCAGCCCTTGCTAATGAATGAATTGTTCTGCTCGACGCAGGGTCTGATGCTCCAGCCGACAGCCATCTACTGTCAACCAAGGGTCGAACGTCACACTTCGACCTGCCACCCTACACAAATACAACAAAAAAGAAGGAAGGAAAATGGGGTTGAAAATAGAGATACCCCGCCAGACTTGCTCCTATAATCAGGACGAGTGCAAAAATGGCTATAACCCACCTGTGGCGAAAACCCGAAAGGGCGTCGCCGGCAAAATCGGGTACCCCGCCACGTGAAAACCTGAAAGGGCGTGTGGGCAAAAGCAAGAGGGGGCTGGCTTCGGCGAAAACCCGAAAGGGCGCTTGAGTCAGTAAAGTGGTAATTTCCAAATGCCTCTCCTATTCTCCACCTAATGAAACTCCGAAAGGGACAATCATCAAAGTCCCACCGGAAATCCTTTAACACACCCTTTTCGACCCTCGTCATCATCGACGAGATCGGTCGATCTCTACCCTTAACTTGGACCTTACGTCCCTATTGACAATCTCATCCTTGTTGCGGCGATAACCCATGCCGACGAACAAACCATTTTCGACCCTCGCCATCATCGGCGAGATCATTCGATCTTTACCCCTAACTCGGATCCTACATCCTTGTTAATAGACCATGCCCCTTACTTCGGCATCTAGCCGGTGTCGACGAATCGAAACAGGATTTGATCCTTGTCATCATTGACAAGGCCAGTCAATATTTTTGCGGTCTAGTTTTTTCGCATCCCGAATCAAAAAAAAAAAGAAAGAAAGAAAAATGGGGTTAAAAATAGAGATACCCCGCCAGACTTGCTCCTCTGATCAGGATAAGTGCAAAAATGGCTATAACCCAGCTGTGGCGAAAACCCGAAAGGGCGTCGCAGGCAAAATCGGGTACCCCGCCGCGTGAAAACCCGAAAGGTCGCGCGGGCAAAAGCAAGAGGGGGCTGGATTCGGTGAAAATCCGAAAGAGCGCTTGGGTCAGTAATATGAATAAAAAAAATGATCATGAATGATGAATAGTGATGAACCATCCTCCGTCCAGAAGGCCATTTACGAGGTCAGGGCGAGGGTCTTCATCCGATATCCCACTTATACACGTCCAGTGCCAACCCCTTTCGACCCTTGTCACCATCGGCAAGATCGGTCGCTACCCTTACCCAGTTTTTGTCATCATCGGCAAGATCGTCTACCTTTTCGACCATTGTCACCTTCGGCAAGATCGGTCGCTACCCTCCCGGTTCTTGTTACCATCGGCAAGATCGTCTACCTTTTCGACCCTTGTCACCATCGGCAAGATCGGTCGCTATCCTTACCCGGTTTTTGTCATCATCGGCAAGACCGTCTACCTTTTCGACCCTTGTCACCATCGGCAAGATCGGTCGCTACCCTTACCTGATTTTTGTCATCATCGGCAAGATCGTCTACCCTTTCGACCCTTGTCACTATCGGCAAGATCGGTCGCTACCCTCCCGATTTTTGTCATCATCGGCAAGACCGTCTACCCTTTCGACCCTTGTCACCATCGGCAAGATCGGTCGCTACCCTCCCGGTTCTTGTCACCATCGGCAAGACCGTCTACCCCTTTCGACCCTTGTCACCATCGATAAGATCGGTCGCTACCCTTTCGGTCCTTGTCACCATCGGTAAGACCGTCTACCCTTTCGACCCGTGTCACCATCAACAAGGTTGGTCAACATCTCCCCCAATCAGGGTCAATAATGGAATTACCATGAGCAGCCAGCAGTCACGGTTTCGACGCCTCTTGTCAGCAAGACCTACGTCTGCGCCAACCTGGCAACCTCTGGAACCCCATCCCGCGGTGGAGCGAGGCCCCCATCCTTTCCTTGAGAGGGTGGACGCTCTCCTGCGACACAGACATGGAGGTACTTCCAAGCAGGTCGCCAGAATTGCCACAAGACATAACAGAATGTGAGTGTGGATATGGACACCAAAAAAAATATATAGTGAAGGAAACTTCTATCTTCATTACAAAAAGGGGAAGTGAATACAAAAGGAGCCCTTCTGAGGGGACATATTACAAAGGCGGATCAGCTAAGGCCGCCTGAAGATATCAGCAAAGTCAATAAGCCCAACATGAGGAGCCGCCCCCAGTTCATGGAGCTGCGCTTCCTCTTCCTGAACCCGAGTCACCTCAATCTCCAGAGACGCGACTCGGCCCTCCAGTAAAGAAGTTCTTTTGATGCCTTCGACTTCCGCAGCCTCCAGCCGCGGTATCTCGGCTTCTATGGTAGCTAATTCAGCGCGGAGTTCTTCCGTCGGCTACGTAGAATGTGCGCCTGGGTTACGGAAGCTTCAACCTGAGCCCTGCTCTCCTAAAGATCAGAGACGTCAGCTCCGCCTGACAGTCAACTCTCTGCAATTTGAGGGCCGCCAGCCGGTCGCCCATCATCTTCTCGAGAAAGTCCCGGCGATTCACAAACTTCAACAAGAAAAGCACCCGATGGGTCCAGATATCTAGAGGGCAGCCCAGTGCCTGCAGCCCGATCGTCAGTCGCGCAGCCACTTCCTTCAACTGGGAGTAAGATAGCGCTGGCTGAGATTCCACAACCTGACGCAACATCTCTAGATGCTGCCAGACAAATTCTTCCGATGAGGTAATGCCCAAGGAAGCCGCTGGAGACACCTCGAAGGTCACTTCCCTGTCTATGGAGGCCCATAAGCCGGTGTCCAGCTCGGAAGAGGAAGATGGAACGGCCGTCAAAGCCGAAGAAGCAGATACCACGGCAGCATGTTCCTGCTCCGTCAGACTCCTGTTAGGGCTTCCTTCAACGGAGCCTAGGAGGGACGGAGGTTCTAACTCTGGCTTCGGCACAAATGGAGTTGCAGAATCAGGCGTGATCGTCATTATGGCCGCCGGTACAAAAGCAGACCCCCTTTGCGGGTCAGCCTCAGCCCTCAACTCTGTCGTCGATGCCAGGGCGAGACTCTCCCCCGACTGGCTCGGCTCCGAGGGTAATCCCCCAGTAGCCGCATGTATCCTCACCGGCACGGGGCGGAGTAGGGTGATTGTCCCTGAAGGAGATGCGGTGGCCAGCGGTAGTAGATCCGAGGCCTCTGATGAAACCACAGCGGTACCAGAAGTCGATGCCAAGGAATGAATAGCGGCTTCGGGTTCCTGGAATGAAAATTCATGTAAACACCAAGGTGGCAAAAAAAAGAGGGGGATATGCGGCTTTGTAAAGGGGCGGACAGGGTTTACTATGATGACAGTATCCATCTCTTCAAGCTCCTGAATAGAAGATTCCAACCCTGCAGATGAAGCAGCAAAAGGAGGGGTTATCTCCACCTCCACGTCCAATCCAGCAAATTCCTCCTGCAACACTCCCTCGGATGATGCCCTCGGCAGCCTCGGAGGACTGAAAATCAATGCATCGCTTGACAGTGTGAAGGGAGCCGTCGCCCCTTTGATGTCTGCTGCAGACACTTGTTCATCACCTTCTAAAGAATGATGGTCAATCTCTTCGTCAGAAGGGGTGGCAGAGCTACTCGAAGAAATATCTATGCTGATCTCGGGTTGGCCCGCCTCCTCCGTCGCCTGATGGGACGCTGAGCGGGTGAGCACACGCCGCAATGGGATAGCACCCTTCTTTAGCACAGTCTTATGTCCCACGGGCTGTGAAGGAGCTTCCACAACAGGCGCCTTAACCGCCGTGCTGACCACTCCTGCCATCACAACAAAACAAGTGCATAAGGCAGAACGGAAAGCTCAATAAAAAGGGGAACCTAAAGAACCACAATTGTTCAGCTCACCCTCAACCTCGCTGGCAGGCGTAGGAGAAGGAAGTCTGACATCCTCCTCAACAGCGGGGAGACTCTCCCCTGGAGCTCCAGCTGTCTCAGTCACCACTACCGGGGCTATGATGGAAGGCCCTATCTCTCCGGCCTCTAGGGCGGCTTCCTCAGCACATGTGGTGTCAGCCGCTCCTTGAGCTGAGGTCACGCAAAGAAGACGTCAAAAGAATGGAAACGTCATGAAAAGAGCACTCCTTTATACCGTACAGGGAAAATGATGTCAGCTTCAGCTGCTTGTTGAGTGGCTTCTTTCCGAGCGGCAAACTGTTCAAATGATGGCACCTCGGGCAGGGGAGTCCCAGTCGCGTCAGTCGAAGGCCGCTTGGAAGAAGTTTTTCGAGCTTTCCTCGCTCGGCCTATTGCAACTTTCATTGCAGAAGCCGCTCTCTTTTTGCCAGGCGACAGTGGAGTAGTAGTCGGTGCTGGTGCAGGGACCTCAAAATATTTCGGCTTCTGTGCCTGGGAGATGATTTTTCTATAAAGCCCCTGCTGCTTGATATCCGGACGGTCTGTCAATTGAAGCACACGCCGTTATGAAGGAGCAAAGCAACAAACTAATCTACATGTCAACGGAGGAGCACTTACCTGCCCGGCCGTTGTAAAAAGATGAGAGTGGCCAATACTGATAAGCCACCTCCTTGCTTCGGGATGCAGCCTCCCGAACGAGCCAGCAGACGTCGCCAATATTCTTACACTTGTCGACCAGGTCGGCCAGGTCCGCATGTCCGTGGGAAGCTATACAATGATATAAGCCGAGGTGGTCAAAGCCCCAGACATCGGCATAATGAAAAGATATGAATAGAGGCTTGTCCAGAACACTAGCTGCGGGACTCTCAAGGGTCAGTCCGTGGATGCTTATCAGGACGAACAGCCAAGATGTATGCTGATAGTATGTCAGGGTTCTGTCCTCTCTATTAACAAACGCCCGACACGGGCAAAAGCGATCCACCTCGCTCTTCCATGAAACTGCTTTGGAGAGCGGCTCCTCGATAGGGAACGGGTACTGCTGAAGCTCCAGGCGGGAACCACCAATCTGGCATAGGTGTTCTAAATTCTGCGTGAAAGCATCTTCACTTATGTCAGCAAGCACGGGTATCAGTGGTTCAGCCACTCCCTCCTTGATGGCTTTTCTGCTCGCTATGTATGTCTCTGCCTCCTTCGGGTGGTGGGAAAATAACCTCTTCAGATGGGCTTCGTCAATGTCAAAAATGGGCCCAGGCTGCTGACTCAGAAAGGTGAGCTCAGCCACATCCCAGCATGTCATCCGGGCATTGCGGTAGAAGCTCGTGCGAGCATTCCACCATTTTACATACTCTGGAGTGACCCGGGGGACTCGGTTCGGCATCGGCACTCTGAAAGTATTGGCGTCCCGGCGGTGAAAATAGTCCCACCAGGAGCTACCTTCGGTCACAACGGTCGAGCCATGCTTTGACCTACTGTCTAAAGGGAACAGGGTGACCGAAGGCGGAATATGCTGATCGTAGCTGAAATTCCGACCAAACCTGAAGGGGTAGTAGGGTTCTAAATAAACTGCGCCCCCCTTTCTGAATACTAACACACTGGGGCGAATTGATAAAGCCCAGTCAATGAGTTCAGGCTCCAAGACTGGTCGGGTCACGGTGTTGCCCGAAATGAAGTGTGTGAAAGTCTCCACTGTCTCGAGCTTACACTCACGCTGACGGTTCACTAATGGAGATGAATGTGCAGCCAGATTCCAAAAGTGGATAGTCCCCGCTGAATCCATTGGAACCCTTGCCAGTCGGCCACGGATGGAGAAGAGTTGCTGGGACACTGGACCCGGTTCAGCACTTGCAAACTCCAGCAATCTGGGAAACAATGTCATTGTCTGCAAAGTCCGGGGAGCTAGCTCCGGAAATAAATTGCACACCCAGGCATTAAAAAAATGAAACGGCCCCCCATTCGGAAAGAGCGGGGGATCCGATGCCTATGAATATCTCCAATGGATTTGTAAATCAGGCATAGTGCGGCTGGACATATTGCAAGCCGTATGCCCCAAGCCATCTGACAAGTCGGGTATATTGCCTCCGGCCGAATAACTGTCTCATCCCCCTGAGGGAGGGCAAAAGTACACATCCATAAGGTAAGGTAGGCAGCACAATGGGTAAGGGGATCCACCCCCATCGGATTCGGCTCCACGCGGCTTATCCCCCGAAGAGAAGCAGACAGCTCTGACTTGAACTTAGGTGGCCTGCTGTGTTTACCTGCAATAGGAGCTACGTGAGGGAACTCGCTGTACTTCAAAGGGCCCCCGAAGAAATACTGAATCCAATGTCCTGCTCGGACTCTCAGTTTACTGCTCTTCTCCTGGGGCTGGTATCCCTTTGAGGATCCCCTATTCAGCATCAGGCAGAGGGAGCGGTATGCCTTCATCAAGTACCGGTATGAATAGCAGAAGTAATATTCACCTTCGCCGTCTGTTTCATCCTTGATGAAGTCATGAATGCAGACCTCCTCGTAGGGCTCTCCGTTAATCGGCAGGCCCGATAACTGTGATAGGCTCCAAAGATCCAGAGAGGTCTCACCTTCTGCTGTATAGAAAGTGTTGAACTGCGGGCAAAATACTTCGAACATGCCGCAGCACAGCCCCGTTGAAATGGGATACCTGAAGCGAGATGCATACACACTGTGGTACACCCCGGCCCTGACCAGCAGCGGTGCATACTCTTTCAGAACATATTCTGTGAATTCCACTGCCCCTACACGAAAGAGATGAGCATCTGTCACTTTCGTGTCTGCAAAGCACCCAGCTGCCAATTGAAATTTGAACTAAACAGCCAAGCAGTTCAGCACAAACGGTTCCTCTCTGTAGCCCCACTTGATGGGCGCCAAGAATAAACCGTAACAGGGTTTCTCCCTGTTAACCTGACCTATGGTGTTGTCCCACCTGGCTGGTGTGAACTCCGGGGCCCGTGTTAGCATCTTCAGCTCTGCCTCCAGCTCTGTTACCCCTAAGATGGCGTCCCACTTGCGCCGCTCCCCCGGAAGGTAGATGGTATCGCCACGATACACAGAACCTTTCAAGCTGTCCCGGTCTAGCAACATGGCCCGCTCCACCATCCGAGCCAGCATGACGTCCCTCTTCCCAGAGACGTTGAAGGTACAAATGAAGGACACGAGGTGACGATCCTTCGGGAAATCCGGACGGTAGTTGTCATCGCGATTGAAGTCTAGTCCTCCCTCGACAGTCACAATGAGAGAGGCGGATACTGTATCTGTTTCGGAGCCAAAGGACTCATCGACTATGGCGATCCTCCCAAGACCCCGGTCCAGCTGTCCAACATTCCTCCAAGTCACAACGGGACCGGAAGCCCTGCCTTGAGGAGAAGAGTCAACATCAGTAGTGCTGGAGGCAACGCGGCTAGAAGAAGAAGCCATTTCCAGCGAGCTGCAGACATAAAACCAAGGAAAAAAGAATAAGAAGGTGATATAAAGAAGAAAAAAAATTATTAGAAAAGAAATTTTCAGAAGAAAATTTTGACAGCATCTCCCCTTATCCGGAGCATGCCCAGAAGTCAAATGGGAGAACACCCACCAGGAGGGGGTGACTCCGAAATGAAAAGGGACGGAGTCCCGAACAAAAATTCCCCGAAGGGAAGGATTCCACGCCGGTTGCTCTGAGGTGACAGAAGGAGAAAGGGAGGAAGAGAGAGAAAGCTCAAGGAAAAATGAGCTTCTCTCTCCCCCTCTCGGCGCTTATATCAGCCCAGCCAAAAGGCGCGCCGAGAGGGAGGTCGCGCCGATGACCGGACGCGCCAAAAGGCGCGCCGAGACGGCCTCCGCGCCGAAAAGCAAATGCGCCACCACCGCGCCGAGAAGATCACCGCACCGAGAAGAGCGTCACGCCGGGAATTCCATGCCGAGCCCACCTCCGCGCCGAGAAGATAGTGCCGGGAGCGTCCATGGAGCCGATTACCTCACCAGGGGTGATATTATTACCGGACCAAGCCAAAACTGCTGGTGTTCATCCAAATTTGCTTGTAAAGCATGGAAGTCACGCAAAGCAGAATGAAGACTCAGAGTCAAAAGAATAGCCAATGCACAGGAGCAGGCCTGAAGAGACCACGAAGCGCAGTGTGTGAACGTGATGTACACCAGCATGTCCCGTGTCACTCATGCTTCGCTCACGCCACCTACGGGTGGGGGGCATTTGTTGACACCTAAAATATGCGAGAAGAGACCATAGCAGATTCACAGTTCTGAAGATCAGTCAAGGGCATAGCTCACGTACCCTCCCTGGGAGATCTGAGAGTCTGAATAGAAGAAACCCACTACCCCTATCATGTTATTCGACTAAAGCCGTCTTTGGCTAGGTCACTGTCCAGTACTGCTGTCATTCAGATAGTCAGGCTGATAAAACTATACCAACATTCAGGCAACCATCTGCCTGCTGAAACAGATGTTCAGACATCTCTGATTCTCCGAAGACGGGATGCACAATGCCTCGCACGTGTTTGTGAATGCAAGGTGTAAACAAGCCCCACGGAGTCTTAATATATATATGCCAAGAATCCCACTGTCGAAAGGAGTCCACCAAGTGGATCCTAGACCGAATGGGCCGAATGATAGGAAAATGGGCCAAGCCCAAATGTGAAACGGGACGCGCCGAGGGCTGCCACGCCGGGAATATGATGCTGGCGCGACGGGAAGCTCAGGCCGAAAGGATGAGGGCCTGGCCTCTATAAGAGGTCTGCCCTTCGAACGAAAAAAAAGGAGGAGAGAGGAGAAGAAGAGAGGTGTGGGAAAAGAGGCGAAGAAAAAGAAAAGAAGAAAAGGCAGAGCGGGAGAAGGAAGAAAGAAAAAAGAAGAGTGAAAAGGGAGTGCCTAGCCACCGAAGAGAAGGAGGGAGCTCGAGAGCCCTTGAAAGAAGCTGAAGAAAGAAAAAAGGGAGAGAGGCAGTGGCTCGAAGAGGGATCAAGGTGGGATTGCCGGGCAGTTGCAGCTCCTTCTCTTTCCCCTCCCTATCTGTCTGAATATTTCTCTCTGTACTTCTGATTTTTAGCATCTTTGCTTCAATAGCATCGAATGCCAATGTAACCCTGCTTTCAGGGATTAAGCCTAGATTTCTTTCTCTGTTGAGTCAGATTTCTTTCTCTTAAGTAGCATGCGTGTAAGTCGTCTGGATGAAATAAAGAATGAGAGAATGGGTTGAACCCCGCCCTTTCATTACCTTCTTCTTTCTGTCTCTGCATCCGAGGTTCGCTATATGCTAAGGATACTGATAACTAGGCGTGTTTTATCGTTTGGTTTTCTAATTCTGCTGAAGTGCCTTCGCTACCATTATTTATCACCCCCCCTCCAGCCACATTTCGAGGGCCTGAGACAGTCTATCTCAGGGCTCCTCGTATGTGAAATAAAGGGGGACGTGGTTCAGGGATTTCCATCCGTGGTTCTACTCCCAATGAGGCCCAGAGGAAAGGTGTTCCCCCAAAGTCTTCCCCCTCTGGTCATCCAAAACAGTCGAGATTAAACCCCTCTCCTAACAACTCCCGAAACCCTGTTCGAAGACCTCCTTAAAATCCCTTCTGAAAGCCTCCCGGCGCCGGTATCTCCCGGCGTGAGTTTCACGCCGAGGGCTCCCCACGCCGGTTGGACCTCCCCATCGTGCCGAGCCTACCTAGTTTCCGTGCCGAAACCACCCCTCTTCTCCGCATTGATACCGTTACGTCGTCTGGCCATCCTGATGCCTTCGTTACCATGGCGAGCCATATAGACCTCGTCCATTATATCCTACCCTCGTGGGTGTGCATTGCCCTTCCCTCTGGCCTCACGGGAGCTATATCAAAGGGGTTAATTCTCCCCCTACATTCTGTAACCCATTAAACCACGGGGTCCTGCCATTGCAGGCTTTCCGATGGATTGCATTGGGGACATTACAACACAGGGGATGATGTCTTATATGATCCAGACCCTCGAATCACGGGCTACGCCCGGCTCTCATTTAGGTTTCTACTCCGGCACTCGTGAGTGGATAGCCCATAGTATTCTCTTGGCATACTCCCAAAATAAGGGGAGATGCTGCCAAAATTTGCCCGAAGCTTTACTCCATAATATGGCACGATGTTTCATCGAAATCACGTATTTAATCCCCTTATATGGCGAGGGCCCGAGCTGTGTAATCTCATGGCATCTTGACATCACAGGGAATATATCCCGTAACTGGTAATCTCCTTGGAACCCCCCTCGTGAGTGGAGTCACCCTCACCCTCCATTCCTATTCGTTCATCACCCTGAAATTCCCACTGGGCGAGGAAAACCTCATAATACCTTTGGCAAGATCAACAAAATACTGCCTCTCGGCGCCACTACTCCCCGGCGCCACCTCCTCCCGGCGCCACTGCCTCCCGGCGCCAAACCCGCACCGGGTGGAGGGGGCGCCGAATGCCCTTGCCTTGGCGCACCGAGCTCCTTTCGGGCCGACTACCCCTCAAACCACTACCGTGCCGATTACCCCCAATCCTCCCATCGCGCCGGGAGCATGCCGTGCCGTTTGGCCTTCGCGCCGACTCCATCGCTGTGTCGTCTCACCTCGGTATTTGTTGTCATAATATCTGATGTCTTCCCCACTTCACCAAACCCAAACATAGCCTAAATTCAATATTTTGTCACTATCAGCTGCCATGTCAACCCCCGTTACCTCACGAGGGGACTAGGGTTCTTCACCCAGGTCCATGGGAGATACATTAATGAGGAGGGTTTCACCCCTACATCACACCGAATACGACGTTTCTTATGTCACCCCGCTGGCCCTCGGAGTTCTGCCACCGCATGTCCTCCAATGGTTATTCGAGGGGAATATTAATGAACGGGGCAATGGTGCACACTGTCCCGTCATATTTGGATCCTTCTCGGACCCAGGGCGACGCCCGACTCTCTTTTGGTTTCCATGCCGGCTCTCCGTGGATGGATGTCCTATATTCCCATTTGGCATAGTCCAAAGGGAGGGGATGTAGCAACCCTGATAAATTTAAAAGGAATAAATAATCAAAATAGATTAAAAGATTTAGTAAATAAACGAAAGAGCTTGGAATAAAAATAATTAAACTCTGATGAAAATAACACCTTAGATATAGGCGCTACTTTACAATAAAACGCCCTTACCTAAGGCGTGTTTTAAAGAAAGGACGCCCACACTTCAAGGCGTCAAATTTCAAACGACCAAAATAAATAAAAAGGGCAAGTTAGCGTAACGTCCCTTGCATGGACGCGTTTCAACAAGAAACGATGCTTGACAAGGCGTCAATTTAAATTCGACGCCCTTACTTAGGTCGCTAATTCAGTTCGAGTTTCGTTCGACCCAGGAGTCTATCCAGGGTAAGTTGATAACTATGAGAAAGAGTTCGAATGTAGTAATAACTCTATCTTGGAAGTATTACTTCCAATCAAACACTAACTCTATTAGGATTCTAGGAATCCTATAAATAACCTACTGCTCGAACCAAGAACGCTATTTGGCGTTCGGACTATTCTACGGTATGTGAAGAACCAAGGTTCTTTCTTCTTCTTTTCTGTTTACGATGGTATGAAGAACATTAACAGGTTCCATCTTCTTCTCTTCTTACAGGTTAAGAAGACTATCGTTGTAAAGAACAAAAGGGTAAGTTCTTCTTTCTTCCACCTTCAGTCAAGTATTATGAAGATAATACTAATGATCGTATATATAGGTTCTTTGTAGGAAAGTCATCATAACCTACTGAAGAACGTGGGTTCTTCCTCGGCGGACGTCTGCACCTGATCGTGTCGAAAAGAAAACCTGTCGACAATCTACACCAAGACTTCTGCCCTTTCATCCTACTCTGTTGATAACAGAGTATCGTGTCTTCATCAGTTCGCCAGTTAATCATCAAAAAGGTAGGTTTTCTCAAGCACTGTAGCCCAAATCACCATAATAACTATATTAAACCATATATATTAATTCATGCATATAGTTTTCACGAGTTCTATTGTTGGAAAGAAACGCCCTTTCCAAGGGCGCTAATTTTATACGCGACCCAGACTAGGGCGCTATTTAAATAAACGACCCTGACAAGGTCGTCAATTCAAAAGATTTGACGCCCTGTACACAGACGTCAATTTAATTACCTGATAATTACCCATGTTAATCAGTCCAATATTCACTTAAACATGATTCTAAATCAGTGCATCCTGATATTATCCTGTCATGACCATATCTCGTTTTCTGGAAATTTCAATACTTGAAAAATTATAAATTCTTGAAATACACGACCCTGTATAGGTCGTCTCTCACTTGACTAACGCCCCTGTTCAGGGCGTGAATTTAAAAGTAACGGCCCTGTCCAGGACGTGTTTCTAATAAATTACTGAAAATATATATTCTACAAAAATAGAGGTAAAGAATGAACGACCATTGCATACGTCGTCAAATTTTAATTAAACGCCCCTTACCAGGGCGCGTTTTTGGTAAAATACGAAAATATTGAAAATTTGCAAAAATGTAAAATAGATAAACGCCCTTACTGAAGGCGTTATTTACTTGAGTAGTGACTTTACTTAAGTCGTTATTTTCCTGTAAAAATGTTTTTACCATGTTTCTGATAACCGATGGTTTCAATATATCTATATATATGTATATCGGCACTATATCTCCACTCCGTGAGTATAGTCCCACGTTTCATGATGTTTTATCGATCACCCTCAATTCTCATTGACATACAAGCTCTCCATTGGACATTCCGTTCCTTTGGACTAGCGAGTTAGTCATAAAGACCTCCGTAAGACTCCTCGTACCTTGGATTCCCTCAAGGTCGACTGAGCTGGTTGTACCCTGAAAACCCATTACACTATTGAATGCCATGTCACTCTAAAGAAAATATGGTATACCGGCCCTTATGATATGCAAAGAGTATATCATGAGAATTCTTAATGGGATGATGATATCATGCCATTTGTTGATGTTCTTGTGGACCTCAATTCTATAATAAGAATGAGGGTATCTTGCCTTTGATGTACTGTTCATGTGGACCTCAATTCTATATAAAGAATGTCCATACTTGTTTGTCATGGTACCCGAGTTAAGGGAACCTAATTCCACCTAGTTTCATCGTTCATCGTGATTGTACCGTTGTTATCACCTATCTATGTCCAATGTCGTATTTTTGGACTCCATTCTCTCAAAGTTATCCTACGTGTCTACAAGCTTAAATTGTTGAAATTCTCTATTGGCTATATATATACAAGAGTGGATGTCAAATATACATGATAAATGCCTGCGCATATAGGGCCCAATCTGGTCCTGGGAGGAGCACCCGAAAGTACTTGTGCCCATGGGAGTTGAATGATAAGGTATCTGGCATTATACCGAGTGCATGACTAGCTTGATTGGACATTCTACACAAATCTTGTACTTGACTCGTACTTGACTTGACATGAATTGCGAGACCCGAGAAAGGGTAATTACTTGCTTGCTTGATACATGATAGCCAAAGTTCTTGACATGACTTGCTAAGAAGTACTTGCTTGAATATCTTGTTATCTTTTCTTGAAAGCTCATGACTAGTTCATCTTGCCGTCTTATTGATAAATTCTCTCTCTATCTTGTCGTTTTATGCAAGCATGCATAGTTATAGTACATTCATGAAAAATGTAATTATTTAAACCCCTTGCTAGCGCTTGAGATATAATTTCCTACTGAGCGTTCGCTCACTCCGTGTGTTCCCTACTTTTTAGGTAAGTCCGACGAAGAAGGTCAATCTGATGGGGAAAGTCAAGAGTGAAAGAGCTAGAGCTTTTCCAAGTGTCATCTAGTCTTTTTCCTATTTTCTTGAGTCAACTATGTACTTTTCCTTTTTAATTGAATAGAGTATTTGATTTGTAATAGTCTATCCATTATGAAATAAAGGATTGGGTTATCTTTCTATTTCGCGCATCTCTGTTTTGGTGTCGAATACACTACTACTCTGATTGACATGATTGATATAAACTCGTCGCGCATATCCGAGTATCTTCCACGCTCGGGGCGTGACAGTTTTTGTGGTATCAGAGCCTAGGGTATTCAATTCCTAGGAAAACCCAAGTCCAAGGATAAGTTTTAAACCTTCAACCAGTGAGATTGGGTAGAACCAAGGGTTAAAGTTAACATAGTATATGAGTCTTTAAATACAAGCACATATTAATCTAGTTATTGTAATTGTAGGATAATGGCTGCCGAACGTGCTCAATGGCGCAACATGCAGCGTACCCTTCAAGGCATGACTCAAGTACTGCAGCAAGTAACACTAGGAGGTGGACAACGAGCAGGAAGTCTCCACCAGACTTTCAAGAACATGAACCCACCCAAGTTCACAGGTTCTACTATTCCAGATGACGCTGAACACTGGATTAGGGAGATAGAACGTATATTCCGTGTTATGCAATGCACGGATTAGGATAAAGTTTTATTAGCTACTTTTCAGTTAGAAAGGGATGCTAGATGCTGGTGGGAATCAATAGAGGCTACTATACATCAAGATCAGGTTTCGTGGGAAGAATTCGTTGAACACTTCAACGTGAAATATTTCTCGGACCGAGTTCAGGAAAAGAAGGCTGCAGAATTTGCTGTATTAAAACAACGATCCTTGTCAGTGGCCGAGTATGAGGCCCAATTCTCTAGATTGTCTCAATATGCTAAGCATCTAGTTAGCACCGAGAAAATGAAAGCTAGGAGGTTTCTTAATGGGCTCAGGCCCCAAGCTATTACTCAACTGGCGCCGATGGACATTCAAGTCTACTCGGAAATAGTACGCCGAGCTCAACTATTAGAAGATGCCACAGAACTGTCTGATAGGATTCGTGGTAAGGATAAGAAGGAACAAGTTACAGGTTCGGGTTCCTTTAAACCCAACTTCAAGAAAAGGCCTAGCAATGGAGGTATTCCCTCGCAAGACCAAAAGTTCAAGAAGACCAAGCCCTTCTCTATCACCACTACCTCTCCAAATACAGTGTGCAAGCATTGTGATAAAGCGGGTCATAGAGCAGAAGAATGTTGGAGGAAACTAGGAGCATGTCTCCGTTGTGGGAGTCGTGAGCATCGGATTCCCGATTGCCCACTACTAAATAATCAAGCCGATGACGAAAAACGCCCAGTAACCAAGAATGCTCGTCTTCATGCAATCAAGGAGACTGAGCAAGTAGAAGGAGGCGGCTTAGTGGAAGGTATATTGAAAGTTTGTTCCAGGAATGCATATGTCTTAATTGATATTGGTGCATCGCATTCTATTGTTTCTAAAAAGTTTGCTGACCCATTACCCCTAGAACCGGAATGGATAAAGTTAGTTTTGTCTACTCCTCTGGATGATGAGACTGATATTAGACATCATTACCAAAACTATGAAGTATTGATTCATGGTCAAAATCTCCCTATTGATCTCATATGTTTAGATCTGAAAGAGTATGATGTAATACTAGGGGCAGATTGGTTATCCAAGTATCAGGCAATGGTTGATTGCCGCAATAGTAATGTTACATTCAAGGAATTCCCAGAACTAATATTTACTAGCCCCAAGAGTCTGAGCAAATCCCCTATTATTTCAGCTCTCTGAGCTAGCAAGCTCATCAGGAAAGGATGTGCATCTTTCCTCGCATTTGTCACAGTTAAAGAAGCTAAGGAGATTAAGCTAGAAGACATTCCAGTGGTACAAGAATTTTCGGACGTGTTTCCGGAAGATTTGCCGGGATTACCCCCGCAAAGAGAAGTGGCCTTCACCATTGACTTAGTCCCTGGTGCTGGTCCGATTTCAAAGGCACCTTATAGGATGTCACCTGCTGAACTCAAGGAGTTAAAGGAGCAATTGATGGAACTCATTAAGAAAGGATTCATTAGACCAAGTACTTCCCCGTGGGGAGCGCCTGTATTATTTGTAAAGAAGAAAGACGGATCCATGAGGTTATGCGTCGACTATCGACAATTGAATCATCTCACTATCAAGAACAAGTATCCACTGTCGAGAATCGATGAATTGTTTGATCAAATTTCAGGATCCATGTACTTTTCCAAAATTGATCTTAGGTCCGGATATCACCAACTAAGAATCAAGGACGAGGATATTCATAAAACCGCATTCAGAAGCAGGTATGGCCATTATGAATTTGTTATTATGCCTTTCAGACTAACGAATGCCCCTGCTGCCTTTATGCAGTTAATGAATAGTATATTCAGGCCTTATTTGGATCAATTCATGGTGGTCTTTATTGATGATATATTGATTTATTCCAAGACCAAGGAAGAGCATGAGGAACATTTGAGGATTGCATTATAAATATTGAGAACAAATCAATTATATGCAAAACTTAGCAAGTGTGAATTCTGGCTTGAAGAAGTGACTTTTCTCGGACATGTTATATCAAAGGATGGCTTGTCTGTAGACCCATCAAAGGTTGAAGCTGTAAGGAATTGGGAAAGACCGACCAATGCTAGCGAGATCCGAAGTTTCTTAGGTCTTGCCGGCTATTACAGGCGATTCATCAAGGATTTCTCTAAAATCGCCGTGCCACTTACGAGGTTAACCCGCAAGGAGATCCGTTATGAATGGGATGAGGAATGTGAGAGAAGCTTCCAAACTCTCAAGGATCATCTTACTACAGCTCCTATCTTAGCATTGCCAATTGAAGGAGAAAAGTTCGAGGTATACACTGATGCTTCTGGCATTGGCCTCGGGTGTGTTCTAATGCAACAAGGGAAGGTGATAGCCTACTCTTCTCGTCAATTAAAGAAGCATGAAGAGAACTACCCCGTCCATGACTTAGAATTGGCCGCGGTAGTATTTGCACTCAAAATATGGAGACATTACCTTTATGGAGTATAGTTTACTGTATACTCCGATCACAAGAGTCTCAAATATCTTTTCTCACAGAAGGAACTAAATATGAGGCAAAGACGATGGCTGGAATATCTCAAGGACTTCGACTTCAATATACAATATCATCCCGGAAAGGGTAATCATGTAGCAGATGCCCTTAGTCGAAAGCCGAGAGCACTGTTAGCCAATTGTCTGATTCAAGAATGGAAATTGCTAGAACAATTCTCTGAACTCAATATAAGCATGGATACGGACCCTAGATGTGTCACATTATCTCATGTAAGCATACAGTCAGATTTATTATCTGAGATACAAGCACTTCAGGATGATGATCCTGCATTAGTAGAAATCAAGGGCAGATTAGAAGGATAATCAGACTTCCAACTAGCTTCTGAAGGAAGATTAATGTTCAAGAATAGAACTTGTATACCGGACTGCCCAGAATTGAAAAAGAAGATCTTAGATGAAGCTCACAGATCAAGGTATACGATTCATCCTGGATCTACCAAGATGTACCAAGATGTGAAAAGAAATTTTTGGTGGCCCAACATGAAAAGAGAAATAGCGGACTATGTATCACGCTGTCTCACATGCCAACAAGTCAAGGCGGAACACCAAAAGCCTGCTGGAAAGCTACATCCTCTAGATATCCCTAAATGGAAGTGGGAGGATATTGGTATGGATTTCATCATGGGTTTATCTAAATCAAAAAGAGGACATGATGGAATATGGGTTATCATTGATCGATTGACCAAATCCGCGCATTTCTTGCCAATCAAGAGTCGATGGTCAGTTGATGTCTTAGCTGCACTATACATCAAGGAAATAGTCAGATTACATGGTATTCCTGTTTCAATCGTGTCTGACAGAGATCCCCGTTTTACTTCTCATTTTTGGAAGGGACTACAACATTCGTTGGGGACGAGACTTAATTTTAGTACATCTTTTCATCCTCAAACGGATGGTCAGACCGAAAGAACAAATCAAGTAGTTGAAGATATGCTTAGAGCATGCATTACTGATTTTGATGGAAACTGGCATGATCACTTGCCTCTGGTCGAATTTGCGTACAATAATAGCTACCAGGCAAGTATACAACTGGCACCTTTTGAAGCCTTATACGGAAGGAGTTGCCGATCACCCTTGTGCTGGAATGAAGTTGGAAAGAAACAACTATTAGGTCCAGACATGGTAAGGGATACAACTGAGAAGATACAAGTAATCAGGGAAAGATTGTAAGTAGCTCAGACAAGGCAAAAGGCTTATGCCGACACAAGAAGAAGAGATCTCGATTTCCAAATTGGAGATCATGTATTTCTCAAGATATCGCCTGGACGTGGAATACGAAGATTTGGTGTTAAAGGCAAGCTTACACCAAGATTTATCGGACCTTTTGAAATTCTAGAAAGAGTTGGCGAGGTTGCTTATCGCATCGCATTGCCCCCTCAACTGTCCGAAGTACATGATGTGTTCCACATATCTATGTTAAAGAAGTATGTACATGACCCATCACATATTATTGAATATGGAGACCTAGTGATCCAGAAAGATTTCACGATGAACAGAAGCCTATGAAGATCTTAGATCGAGAAGTACGTATCCTAAGGAATAAGGTTATTCCCATGCTAAAAGTACAATGGAATAAGAATTCAGAACATGAAGCGACATGGGAGACCGAGGAATCTATGAGGAAACAATTTCCAGATTTATTTTAGAAGGTACATACTCTGCACTCTCCAAATGTAAATATATGATATGGAATTTGGGGACCAAATTCTTTTTAAGTGGGGGAGGGTGTAACAACCCTGATAAATTTAAAAGGAATAAATAATCAAAATAGATTAAAAGATTTAGTAAATAAACGAAAGAGCTTGGAATAAAAATAATTAAACCCTGATGAAAATAACGCCTTAGATATAGGCGCTACTTTACAATAAAACGCCCTTACCTAAGGTGTGTTTTGAAGAAAGGACGCCCACACTTCAAGGCATCAAATTTCAAACGACCAAAATAAATAAAAAGGGCAAGTTAGCGTAACGTCCCTTGCATGGACGCGTTTCAACGAGAAACGACGCTTGACAAGGCGTCAATTTAAATTTGACGCCCTTACTTAGGTCGCTAATTCAGTTCAAGTTTCGTTCGACCCAGGAGTCTATCCAGGGTAAGTTGATAACTATGAGAAAGAGTTCGAATGTAGTAATAACTCTATCTTGGAAGTATTACTTCCAATCAAACACTAACTCTATTAGGATTCTAGGAATCCTATAAATAACCTACTGCTCGAACCAAGAACGCTATTTGGCGTTTGGACTATTCTACGGTATGTGAAGAACCAAGATTCTTTCTTCTTCTTTTCTGTTTACGATGGTATGAAGAACATTAACAGGTTCTTCATCTTCTTCTCTTCTTACAGGTTAAGAAGACTATCGTTGTGAAGAACAAAAGGGTAAGTTCTTCTTTCTTCCACCTTCAGTCAAGTATTATGAAGATAATACTAATGATCGTATATGTAGGTTCTCTGTAGGAAAGTCATCATAACCTACTGAAGAACGTGGGTTCTTCCTCGGCGGACGTCTGCACCTGATCGTGCCGAAAAGAAAACCTGTCGACAATCTACACCAAGACTTCTGCCCTTTCATCCTACTGTGTTGATAACAGAGTACCGTGTCTTCATCAGTTCGCCAGTTAATCATCAAAAAGGTAGGTTTTCTCAAGCACTGTAGCCCAAATCACCATAATAACTATATTAAACCATATATATTAGTTCATTCATATAGTTTTCACGAGTTCTATTGTTGGAAAGAAACGCCCTTTCCAAGGGCGCTAATTTTATACGCGACCCAGACTAGGGCGCTATTTAAATAAACGACCCTGACAAGGTCGTCAATTCAAAAGATTTGACGCCCTGTACACAGACGTCAATTTAATTACCTGATAATTACCCATGTTAATCAGTCCAATATTCACTTAAACATGATTCTAAATCAGTGCATCCTGATATTATCCTGTCATGACCATATCTCGTTTTCTGGAAATTTCAATACTTGAAAAATTATAAATTCTTGAAATACACGACCCTGTATAGGTCGTCTCTCACTTGACTAACGCCCCTGTTCAGGGCGTGAATTTAAAAGTAACGCCCCTGTCCAGGGCGTGTTTCTGATAAATTACTGAAAATATATATTCTGCAAAAATAGAGGTAAAGAATGAACGACCATTGCATACGTCGTCAAATTTTAATTAAACGCCCCTTACCAGGGCGCGTTTTTGGTAAAATACGGAAATATTGAAAATTTGCAAAAATGTAAAATAGATAAACGCCCTTACTGAAGGCGTTATTTACTTGAGTAGTGACTTTACTTAAGTCATTATTTTCCTGTAAAAATATTTTTACCCTGTTTCTGATAACCGATGGTTTCTATATATCTATATATATGTATATCGGCACTATATCTCCACTCCGTGAGTATAGTCCCACGTTTCATGATGTTTTATCGATCACCCTCAATTCTCATTGACATACAAGCTCTCCATTGGACATTCCGTTCCTTTGGACTAGCGAGTTAGTCATAGAGACCTCCGTAAGACTCCTCGTACCTTGGATTCCCTCAAGGTCGACTGAGCTGGTTGTACCCTGAAAATCCATTACACTATTGAATGCCATGTCACTCTAAAGAAAACATGGTATACCGGCCCTTATGATATGCAAAGAGTATATCATGAGAATTCTTAATGGGATGATGATATCATGCCATTTGTTGATGTTCTTGTGGACCTCAATTCTATAATAAGAATGAGGGTATCTTGCCTTTGATGTACTGTTCATGTGGACCTCAATTCTATATAAAGAATGTCCATACTTGTTTGTCATGGTACCCGAGTTAAGGGAACCTAATTCCACCTAGTTTCATCGTTCATCATGATTGTACCGTTGTTATCACCTATCTATGTCCAATGTCGTATTTTTGGACTCCATTCTCTCAAAGTTATCCTACGTGTCTACAAGCTTAAATTGTTGAAATTCCCTATTGGCTATATATATACAAGAGTGGATGTCAAATATACATGATAAATGCCTGCGCATATAGGGCCCAATCTGGTCCTGGGAGGAGCACCCGAAAGTACTTGTGCCCATGGGAGTTGAATGATAAGGTATCTGGCATTATACCGAGTGCATGACTAGCTTGATTGGACATTCCACACAAATCTTGTACTTGACTCGTACTTGACTTGACATGAATTGCGAGACCCGAGAAAGGGTAATTACTTGCTTGCTTGATACATGATAGCCAAAGTTCTTGACATGACTTGCTAAGAAGTACTTGCTTGAATATCTTGTTATCTTTTTTTGAAAGCTCATGACTAGTTCATCTTGCCGTCTTATTGATAAATTCTCTCTCTATCTTGTCGTTTTATGCAAGCATGCATAGTTATAGTACATTCATGAAAAATGTAATTATTTAAACCCCTTGCTAGCGCTTGAGATATAATTTCCTACTGAGCGTTCGCTCACTCCGTGTGTTCCCTACTTTTCAGGTAAGTCCGACGAAGAAGGTCAATCTGATGGGGAAAGTCAAGAGTGAAAGAGCTAGAGCTTTTCCAAGTGTCATCTAGTCTTTTTCCTATTTTCTTGAGTCAACTATGTACTTTTCCTTTTTAATTGAATAGAGTATTGGATTTGTAATAGTCTATCCATTATGAAATAAAGGATTGGGTTATCTTTCTATTTCGCGCATCTCTGTTTTGGTGTCAAATACACTACTACTCTGATTGACATGATTGATATAAACTCGTCGCGCATATCCGAGTATCTTCCGCGCTCGGGGCGTGACAAGGGACATGCTGCTGTATTTGCGTTATAACATCGTTATCACACCTCGCATATCACGGTTCCTCGTGCATGTCTGCATCGACCCTCGGGTATATTAAATGCTGTTGACAGAAGGTCGGGTTATGCCCAACCAGAAGTCTCCGCTATGTGCGATGGTGGTCTTCGGACCTACGTCCTCCACCACGTAGCAAGGGTCCATAATTCGATGAACTATGCATCCCCTATATGATAAATAAATGCATCATGCATGCCTTCGTCTTGGCCACCATGTAGCTCTTTTCATTCTGGCTTTGACAGCCCGCTATCTCGGCAATTAATCAAAGGTGTTCCCTCCTCGTGGGGGATGTAATTAACTCCATAGCCTTTATGGTATGGCGGACTGCTGGTCCCGACCGAACCTCACACTCGCCCAGTATGGGTCAGCATGAGCGCACAATAAGATCGTCACTCATGTGACTGGCACGCCCGCGTCGTCAATCGGTCAGTTGACTACCAGTTAGTCAAATGGTTGATCGACCCGCGAAACGAAAGACAGGAAAGAGTTCCACGCATCGAACAAGCCTGGCACTCCTAATAAACTAACTAACAAATCAACTAACCATAAATTAAATTAAATTAAAAAAATAAATAAATCCATTCCCACACCAGGTACTGCTCCTCCTGCTCCTTCTCCTCCATCCTGGGAACGGGAAATTCTTGACAAATGGGCTACTATGCAGCAACAAATTGACCTCCTCCACAAGCGGGTTGGCCCGCAATCTTTGGCTGACGTCCCTATTCCTAACTTCAGGGACATTCGTTTTCTCCCTCAATCAAAGCTCTCCGTGTACCGAAAATATGACGGGAACGGCAACCCGTTCATTCATGTTCAGGAGTTTCTTTATGAGTCAGCACAGTTCCAGCATGATGATCGCCTGATGGCTTACTTATTCCGCCGATCATTGGAAGGGATCGCCCTGGAATGGTTTTATACTTTGCCTATGGAGGAGGCCAAGAATTTCAAGACCGTCAAGGAGAGGTTCATTCAGAGGTTCCAAGATCGGGTCGGTCCAGAGTATTCCTTCACTGACCTGGTAGCGGAAAAGATGAAGCCGAAGAGGACTTTGCAACCTATGCAGATCGATGGAGGCAGATGGCCTCACGTGTGCCCGGGCAAATCCGGAAGAAGAAAAAGTCAAGTTGTTGATCTCCAACGCCACCCCAACATTCAGAAATATTTTGGCAATGAATGACATTTCGAATATGCACCAGTTATACAGTAGAACTCAGTTCATACAGACCCAGTTTAAAGACTCCCCTATTCATTCACTATTTGAGGCCCAGAAACCCAAAACTGCTAGAAAGTCCTAGGGCCCCGTCACTGAGGGAGTGCAGATCAATGAGTAGGTCCAAGCTGTTCAGTTCCCCCACCAAGCCGCTCCACCTCGCTTCCCGTAGCCTCCATGCAACCCCCAGTTCGTCACTCTACAGGTTCCCCAACCCACTTTCCAGGTCCCTCAATACCCGTAACAATAACCACCACCACCCCAACAGCCTCAGCGGCCGCCACAATATAATAATGTTCCTCCACCTGCCGCTTATGGACCTGCTCGATCGAGCCCAAAGAGGACCCATTACCCTCCTCTTCCTGAGACATTACCTGATATTTTCTCTGCCTTGATGTATACTGATGATATTCAATTGCCTCCGGAGCGTCAGAATTGGAATCCGGCCGCCGATTAGTCCCGATATTGTATATATCATCGGCAGCCCGGGCACACGATAGAACGGTGCTATCAATTTAGAGATCTAGTGTATGACTTACATGAGGGCCAGAGGATTGATTGGGCCCAGATGCACCAGTTGATCGAGGACATCAAGTAGAGGCAGACACAAGCCAGGCTGCAGCAGGCGGCACCCCAGCAACAGCAGCAACAACAACCCCCATAGTAACAGCAACCCCAGCAACAGTAGCAGCAACAGGACCTTGGGATCCATCAAAATCCCATGCCAGTCCATCAACCCGCTCCTCAGCAACAACAACAGCCGCCGGCACCAGCCCAGGTAAACGTTGTTCAGCACCCAGCCCCTAACGTTGGGTCGATGCTCCAGTGTCCACAAGGGCAGACTCAACAGCCACTTTATTCAAAGAAATAGTAATACATAGTGTCATCTTCCGTGCCTCTGGGGGAGCTAGTTCTGACTCGGAGAATGAAATAGAGGGCCCCCTTGTGAAGGTTGCCAACACCGTTGGTAAACTGTCCACCACCACATCTTCATTCACCATCACTTTCTGCAAAAAGGTCTTCAAAGCATCTTGATGTAGCGGTGACCTCTTGATCAATTCCAAAACTGAAATCTTGACCGGCATCCGGTCCAAGTGCTGTAATAGGTCGTACTTCGTGCCTGGCACGGGGTCTGCATCTTCAACTGTTGAGGAAGAAGGCTGAGGGGTAGGTGCAAGTGCACGAGGAGAATGAAAAACTCTGTGAAATGGATTCCTGCTCCGAAGGGCGCAATGTGGCGCTGGCCTCTTGGCCTTCCACCATAACCATTCCCCCGCACCTGCTATCCCCTCCATTCTCAGGCCCACCGTTCTCACCACCACTCCGTCCATTATCCCCTCCGCATCACCCATCAGGCCCACCGCATTCCCCTCCATACCGCCAGTTCTTTCGCCATCACCCACCATACCCTCCATCATCACCCCTCCACTTAACCCCTCGCCCATTTCCCCTTCACCAGGGCTCATCAGGCCAACCGCTGCCATACTCACCCCCATTTCTACCCCTTCCACCTACCCCACTGGGCCAAGCGGGGGTCCATCTCAGGCCATGTCGACGCCACATTGTGCCCTTCAGAGCGGGAATCCATTTCACAGAGTTTTTCATTCTCCTCGTGCACCCGCACCTACCCCTCAGCCTTCTTCCTCAACAGTTGAAGATGCAGACCCCGTGCCAGGCATGAAGTACGACCTGTTACAGCACTTGGACCGGATGCCGGCCAAGATTTCAGTTTTGGAATTGATCAAGAGGTCACTGCTACATTAAGATGCTTTGAAGACCTTTTTGCAGAAAGTGATGGTGAATGAAGATGTGGCGGTGGACAGTTTACCAACGGTGTTGGCAACCATCACAAGGGGGGCCCTCTATTTCATTCTCTGAGTCAGAACTAGCTCCCCCAGATGCACGGCAGATGCCACTATGTATTACCATTTCTTTGAATAAAGTGGCTGTTGAGTCTGCCCATGTGGACACTGGAGCATCGATAAACGTGTGTCCATTAAGCACCCTCCATGCCTGTAACATTTCGGAGGATATGCTTAAGCCAACACCCACCACAATAGCAGCATATGACAATTCCAGGCGTGCTTGTCACGAGGTCGTGACTATACAGGCCGAGCTAGGGCCATTGGTAATGGACGTGGAGTTTTATGTGTTGGACATTGACCCGATGTTCAAAGCTATTTTGGGTCATCCATGGATAAACAGTCTAAATGCCGTACCTTCGACCGCCCACCAATGCCTAAAATTCCCATTCCAAGGCCGGGTGGTCAAAGTGAAAAGCATCTCCACCATCCAATCTGTTGATGCCATTTTAGACAAGATTCTCCCTACACTGTGGCCAAGTAATAGGCTAGTTTTGTCAGTAATGGACTTGAATTATTCATGGGCATATGCGTCACGCAAGCCCACCACCGCACCAACAAACGTCAAGATCAAGTCCAAGATGAGAGATTCAAAGGGGTGGCACATGATCCTGAAACTGGGTTATCAGCCGGGTCTGGGTCTCGACGCACAATTACAGGGGCGGACCAACCCCATCCCTAAAGGCAGGAAGATGGGCCGTCGGGGCCTCGGCTACCGTGATTTAGCAATGTTGATACTTGGAGACTCTGGACCATTAACATGGGACTATCGACAACATTTTGTAAAAGGCCTACTGCAGCCCGGCACTTTGAAGAAGCCGCCACCCAGTTCTGAAGAGAAGGCCGATGCCGCTTGTGATGATTCTGACCCACCGCCGCCGCTGAAGGGATTGGTGGGTGACATGGAATATTTTGCTGGTTATTTTGAAAAATTGTTCAATAAGAGAGAAGACCGTCCGAGAAAGTAAGAGATGCAGCTGGTGAAGCATTCTCTGATGCATTTGGTATGCCGGGGGCCACGAGAAGTGGGGAGCTCTATCACTACCTTTTCTATGTCCCCATCCCGTCTTGCCACTTTGTTCCAACAGTTGGGGTTTATCTCCTGTTCCCCTCCTATTCTAGTCGACCCGTACTTCACGGAGAGACCACTTGAAATTCTATTTGTTCCATGTGCTTGCGGGCGCTGCCCGCCTATTGATCTTTCTACCTTGTTTACCCCTCCTCCCCACAATGCTCAACTCCATGAGATGTGGTTCCGATCTTTGGATCCATTCTTCGACTACATATTCCCTGATTTGTTCCCCATGCAACTACCTCCTCCTCCGTCTTCTTCCTCCTCTTGTTGCGTGATCTCCGCCGGCCTCCAAAAAAAATGCCAATTTCAAAACTGAGGTTTCAATGGAAGATTACGCTGTGTTCTGCTTAGATTCCCAGGGGCACGAGACCTCTGTTCCTTCTCCAGTAGATTTCCTATCTCCTAGGTTAGATGTACAGTGTGTAGAGTCTCCTACGTTAGTAGAGTCAGTTGGGGTAGATCCTAGTTCGAGTCTAGTCAGCTCGTCCTCGTCTGCAGCGCACCCTGCTGTGCGTCGTCCTAAATCCATCCCTGATAGACTTTTGCAAGATTTGGCCGAGAGGTGCCATGCCCTCCTTAGGTGCCCTGAGTTTGTAGAGACCGCGATTGCTTTAGAAGAAGATGAGGAATTGGATGGGGAGTGGAGTAATGACACATTAGGGGTATATGAAATTGTGAATGAGAAGGACCCAGCTGATGATGAGGAAAGCGAGGTGGATGACGCTGCCGATCTGTACGCGCAAGGTTTGATGAACCATCCTCGGTAGTGGATGAACCCACTAAGGAAATTAATCTTGGAACCGAAGAGGACCCCAGGCCCATACTTATTTCGGCTAATCTCCCTCCTCAGGTTGAAGAGAAGCTCGTTAAGATTTTGAGGGAGTATAGCGATTATTTTGCTTGGTCCTATGAGGACAAGTCGGGTCTTGACCCCACATTGGTTGAACATCGATTGATTCTTAAACCAGGGGCACCACCCGTTAAGCAGAAAGTGAGAAGATTTCACCCACACATGGCCTTGAGAATTAAGGAAGAAGTCGACAAATTGCATAAGGCCAGGTTTATTAGAGTTATTCTATATCCGCAGTGGGTGGCAAACATAGTCCCAGTGATGAAAAAGGATGGCAAAATTCGAATCTGTATCGATTTCAGGGACTTAAATAAGGCATGTCCGAAAGATGATTTCTGCTTCCTCACATCGATGTATTAGTAGATAACACAGCTGCATATGAAGCCCTCTCGTTTATGGATGGTTATTCTGGATATAACCAAATCCGTCTGGCTCTGGAGGATCAAGAGAAGACCTCGTTCACCATGCCCTAGGGCACATACTGCTATGTTGTTATGCCATTTGGACTAAAGAATGCAGGTGCTACCTATCAGAGGGCAATGATGGCTATCTTCCACGACATGATGCATGTCTACTTAGAAGCTTACGTGGATGATATTTTGGTAAAGTCGAGGTCTCAAAGGGAACACCCCGCCATTCTAGCCAAAGTGTTGCAAAGGGCTAGGGAGTATCAGTTAAAGATGAATCCAAAGAAATGCGTGTTTGGAGTTGCATCAGGGAAGTTGCTCGGGTTTATAGTTAGTAAACGGGGGATTCAGATCGACCCGAATAAAGCAAAGGCCGTTATGGAGATGTCGCCGCCTACGAACATCACAGAACTCTGAGGTTTGATTGGGCGTCTACAATTCATTAGGAGATTTATATCTCAACACTTGCAAAGGTGCCGCCCATTCTATGAATTGTTAAAGGCAGGAGCAAAGTTTGAATGGAATGAACAATGCCAAAAGACCTATGAGGAGCTTAAGGTTTACCTTTCTAATCCCCCAGTTCTGCAACCACCCGTCCCTGGGAAACCCCTGATCTTATACATTTCTGTGATTGAGGACTCCCTAGGAGCTGTTCTGGCTCAGGTAGATGATGAAGGAAGGGAAAGGGCAGCATACAACCTTTCGAGGTTGTTTAATCTCGCCGAATCCAAGTATACTGCCATGGAGAAGACCTGTGCAGCGCTAGTGTGGGTAGCTTAGAAGCTTAAACACTATTTTCTCACCCATTAGGTTAGGCTGATCTCTAGAATGGACCCCATTCGTTATCTTTTCAAAAAAACCTATCCTTTCTAGCTGATTAGCTCGCTGGCAGAGCTTTCTTTCCCAATTCGACATCACCTTCGTTGTCCAAAAAGTGATAAAGGGGTACGCTATTGCTGAGCATCTCGCTCATTCTCTCATCCCTCGCATGGATTCCATCTAGGACGAGTTCCCTGATGAACACTTGGCAGTAATCACTCGTCTTCCCTTTTGGTCTCTCCATTTCGATGGTGCTCTTAATTCCCAGGGCAGTGGAATCAGCGCCGTTCTCCTTTCTCCGGAAGGGGTAACCATCCCTATCGCTTATCAACTCCCATTTCCTGCCACCAATAATATAGCCGAGTATGAGGCTCTCCTTGTCGGTCTGAAGCATGCCTACCTCTTGGGCGCGTGATACCTTAACATCGTAGGAGACTCTTAGTTGGTGCTGCGTCAAGTTCTGTCAACTTACCACACCCGTGACCCTAAGCTTAAGCCCTATCAAGATCTGGTCACGCTCTTGGCTAGGTAATTCTGGAAGCTTATCTACATTCACACTCCTCGTTCTCAGAACATTCTGACTGATGCCCTTGCATCATTAGCTTCTTCTCTTTCATTTCCCCTCAGTCGTGCCACTGAGACCACTGTGGTCTAGCGGTTAGACGCTCCCTCTCTTCAGGATCCCTGGTTCGACAACCTTAGGAAATATGTAGAAAGGAAGGCAGAAAGGGAGGAGGTGAAAGAAGTTTCGTTAACTGAGCTCGAGGAGATCATAGAAGAAGAAGAGTTGCCGTGGTATTATGAGATTGAGCAATATTGTAAGGATGGTTCATTCCCGGAGACGGTAAATGCCGAGCAGCGAAAGGCCATTAGAAGAGTCGCCGCAAGATACACGATTGTTGCTGGAGAACTGTATAGGCGAGCTCTCAACGGAGTTCTAATGAGGTGTGTAGATGACGATGAGGCTTGGAAGGTAGTAGAAGCCGCTCACTCCAGTGAGTGTGGAGGGCACGTAAATGGGCAGGCGTTGGCGAAGAAGATTCTTAGGCAAGGCTATTACTGGCCAACCCTAGAAGAAGATTGCTCAACCTATGTCCGTAGGTGTCTTCAGTGCCAGCTCCACGCTGACAAGATCCATGCTCCTGCTTCTTCTCTCCATCCTCTCTCTGCTCCTTGGCCGTTCTCCATGTGGGCCTTTGATATCATCGGACCTCTCAGCGACCCGAATTCTGCAGTCAAGCAGAAGTCCTTCATCCTGACGGCTACGGAGTACTTCACCAAGTGGGCAGAAGCTGAAGCCTATGCAGAAATCAAAGCCACCACAGTATGCCGCTTCATCCTGAAGAACATCATCTCGCGGTTTGGAGTGCCAAGTGATATCGTCACCGACAACGGGCCTCAATTTGTTTCTCAAGAACTCCGGGACCTCTGTAAGAAGTTTAATATATCATTGCATCATTCATCACCATACTACCCCCAAGGTAATGGCCAGGCTGAGGCCACGAATAAAACCCTTCTTAAAATTATCAAGAAAACATGCGAGTCACACAAATTTGTTGATTGGGCCGATAAACTGGTAGAAGCTCTATGGGCTTATCGCACCTCTGTCCGTACTCCAACGGGGCAAACTCCTTTTGCTCTCACCTATGGGATGGAGGCGGTACTTTCATACGAGATCTTGATCCCTTCCCTAAGAGTGCAGCTGGACAAAGAACTTAATCTCGACGAGCTTTGAGAGGTGTTGCTAGTCCAACTGGAACTCTTAGACGAGAAGAGGCTTAACACAGCCAATCATGTTTCGGTTTATCAAAAGCGTGTCTCGCGGTATTTTCAAAAGAAGCTTATCGAACAAAAATTCCAAGTGGGTAATATGGTTTTGAAACGTAAATTTATCAGGTCAGCAGGTCTTAGGTCTAAGCTGCAACTCAACTGCGAAGGGACGTTTGTAGTTAAAGAAGTCTATCCGGGTAACACGTATCGTTTAATCAACGCGGATGGCGAAAAATTACCAAATTAGTGGAATGGGCTATACTTAAAATGCTTTTATCCATAGAGTCAAACCAGCAACGACTTGGTGGCTGGGTGCGCCTTCACTTGATCATGAAAGGAAATCCCCGGTTCAACATTCCACACACTACACGACTCCCCGTGGGTCGGTTTCCTTCTTTTGCATAACACCGTTTCTCCTTTGGCCATGCTTAGGGGGGGTAAAAGTCCTTGTTTTTCTTTCTCTCTCGGCTGAAAATAGGGGTAAAGGGTAAATAAAGGGGGGCGAGAACTAATCTAGACCCCCCCAATAAAAGAGGTCTCAAATAGGGGCAGTCCATTATGACCTTATTCCGCAAGAAGAACAAGAAAGAAAAGAAAGAAAGGAATGAAGAAAAGGGGCAAAAATCAAAGCTAAAAGCTTACCCAAAGCTCGAGGCTCTCAAAAGTTTGAAAGTCCCCAAATAATGAAACTAGGCACGATAAGAGTGGCAGTACAGTTTCCCCGCGGGACGTTATGAGCCCGGTCGTATGCGTGCCTAGGGTGGAAATAGGTTCGATAATGGACACAAAGCCTCGGCGTAACAGACCGAATTCTTTAAAAAAGGGGGGTGTCGCGAGAAGAACTCAAGCCCTAAAAACCTCTCTACCTATCGCCAGCTTTTCTATTAAAATCTGTTTTACTTTTCAAGGAATGGATCCTACCCCGGGTATGGCCTCAGTAGAGACACCGTTAGAGCAAAGTTAGCACCGGTCGCGGGCGGTCCTTTATATTGCACATTGAGCCCGGGAGGCCCCTAGTAAGATGGGAGGTTCCTCGTCGTCAGGTCTAAGCTGGTTTCAAAATCTAAAAAAATCAAATATTTTAAAATTCAAAAAAAAACAAATATTTCAAAAATTCAAAAAAAATCAATATTTCAAATTCCAAAAAAACCAAATGTTTCAAAATCCAAAAAAATCAAATACTTCAAAATCCAAAAAACCAAATATTTCAAAAATTCAAAAAAAAATCAATATTTCAAAATCCAAAAAAAATCAAATGTTTCAAAATCCAAAAAATCAAATATTTCAAAATCCAAAGAAATCAAATATTTTAAAATCAAATATTTCAAAATCTAAAAAAAATCAAATATGTTCAAAACCCAAGACAAAATCAAATATTTTGAAAACCAAACAAAAATCAAATATTTTCAAAACTTCAAAAAAAGACTTTCTTGATTTGCATTCATAGCATCCATTGCATTCATCTGACATTTGTTATTTGCCTATTTAATAAGGCTTACCCCCTTGACCAAGAATCAAGAACTGGTCATTTCCTAACTTGTCATAGGCAAGGGGTTAAGCCTAAAACATATTTAATCTGTTTTCTGTATTTGCATGTGTGCAGGGGCAGGTCGAAGCTAAAGGTTTGGTGGCTCGTGACCATGTGAATGATCAAGTCTTATCTCAACCTACACAATCACGTCATAACCCAAACAAAGCTCAAACTCAATCCAATCATCAATCTTATTCATTTCATATATCAACTTTTCTAAACACAAGTCCTATCCAACATCATCATGAAAACAAAAGAAAATCACTCAATCCTCCGCTGGGCATCCCCGCGGGGATGTATCTCTCTCAACTCTCTAACATAGGCCTGGCGCGTCACCGGGATCTCTGTAACCTCTACTAGTAGGGTAAGCACCCTGCTCACCGCCCACATGATCAGGGCACTCCTGACCACCTGCTCGTCCTCCTCCGTGCTAATCCTCCTCGCCTATAGCGCGAGAAGGTGGGGTAGTGCTGGTAGAACAGTCCGGGGTAGTCCAACCTGTAGGTAGCACCGGTGCGGGCTGTACATCGCCAGCGCGGTGTCGCTCACGAGCCTCAAGTCCAAGCCTGGCCTCCTGGGAACTCTGACAGTGGTGTCACGGAGGAAGCCCGGGCACATCACGAACCGATCTAGGGGCAATCTGTTGATGTACAGTCGCCACTCATCCTTGGTCTTCATCTCAGCTGTCCTGCACTCTACCTGCGGAGAGATCCGAATGCGCCACCTATGAAGAAGTGGGGGTGGCTCCCAAAGATCCTGCTAGCTGAAGTGACACCCTCCCTATAGATGAATTTCATCCTAGCACCCATCCAACACTCTAGAAGGATCATAGAGCCAAACAATGGACCTCCTAAGGCTGCTGAGGTAAGGCCCTCATACAAGTAAGCAAGGATGGCCTGGGAGATGGAAAGTCCCTGCCATAGGCCACTAATGGTACTAAGAAGGGGCATCTCTAGAACATGGTCGACTGAAGGAAACAAGATAGCCCCGCACAAGTAAATGGACGCAGCCTTAGCTATGGCTTCATCCCACCCACACCTATTTTTGTAATGCTCCACTACCCATTGGCTAAGAGGAAGAAGGTGAATCTGACGTGGGCCTACAAAAGTGTGGACATCCCTGCTATCTGGTATGAACCCTCTCAAGATGAGCCTAGGATCTACAGGGGCAACAGTATGACACATTGAGTTTTCCCCTCCCACCTGGGACCTGGGTAAAGAGAAGTAGGTCTCTACCTCCTCCAGTAGGATAGTGGCCTCGAATGATGGGAAGATGAATGTATGGGTTTGAGGGTGCCAAATTTCAACTAAGGCTGAGATGCTGTGCCAATCAAAAGAAAGCTTTGGGTAGTTCTGACCTAACACGAGAAGGGGTTATAAGTGCCAAGATCTCAGGATGGATGTCACTCCTAGGGGCAAGGCGTGGACCATGGGAGCCAACCACTTCAAGGTGGAATACCGCCTGGGGCCAGGAAGAAGCTGAGGTGGGAAGAAAGAAGATGGAAGGAAAGAGAGGAAAGAAAAGCATGTAAGTGAATGAAAGCATTGAATTGAATGAAATCATGACTAGCTTACCTCTCTCAGAAGGCTCGAGCTGAGATGACGCGGGATCGCGGTCAGCCTTTGGAGCACTTCCGCTCTTTCTTGGCCGGCTTTTGCCCTTCAAAAGGTGCTCCCTCCATGGAACTCCCCTCTAGGGCCCTCTTCATGATGATTTGGTGATGAATAGCAAAGGCTTCAAGGTTTAGAAGGAGGAGGATGTGTGAATCACGAATAGGGCTTGTTAGGAAGCTTAGGTCTCTTAAGATCGGGGTTGGATAAGTCTAGGACGGGTTAAGATGAGGTTTGGATAGGTTCAAAGCGGTTTACCCTCGGGTTAAGGACTCTCTAGCAGAGTCCCCTTCTAGTTCACGGAATACCTATTTGGACGGTCTTACGATAAACTGTCCATCCTATTGCGCGGCCCGTTACAGACCGTTTATCATCCTCCAAAGAATGCGAGGGCAGGATTTCAAGCGGCCTTATTTAGACCGTTCTTCTTGGTACGCGGCTTATGGTGAACCGCTCAACATTCAGAACGGTTAATATCAAACCGTTCGATTCTTCTTAGAACAGTCTATTAAAGACCGTGTATTCCTTTGAGCGGCCCACTGAGAACCGTTCCTCCGATCTGAAGCCCTTTGTGCACCTGTCCAGCTAGTGGTCGTGATACGTCACTCATCTCACTCATTTGACACCCTCATATCGCGTCACTCATCTCACTCATTTGGTGTCTCTCATCTCACTCATTTGGCACCCTCATCTCACTCATTTGGCGTCACTCATCTCACTCGTTTGGCGCCCTCATCTCACTCATTTGACGTCACTCTCTCTCTCACTCGGAGTCGGCGTCCCTCTATCTCACTCATGGTCGTGTCATGTCACACTCGTAGTCGTGTCTCACCCGTAGTCGTCGTCTCTCACTCACGCACTCGTGTCGAGTCTGTAGTCGCATTCATCCATTCATTCATTCATACATCCACAAAAAAAACAAAAACATGCATATCACTATCACTATCATATCATGTACAAAAGTCAGGCGAAGTACAAAAGTCAAGCATGTCCCTCTCCCTGGCCCCCGTCGTTGTCCCCGGATCCCTCATGCCTCTTTGGTGGAGGCATCGCAGAAACCGCCTCGTCACGCTGGCGTCGCCGGCGTCTCTCCTCCTCCTCATTCCTCCGGTGGATGGAGGAACCTGTGAAGTAACTCCTAACAAAGACTGAGTGGCGTGTCTGCCGCTCAGAGTCGCTCGGTTGCGCTCTCGACTCACCTCTCTCATGCCTTCCACCTTGCCCTCCAACCTGACAACCTGTAACCGGGCCTGCTCTGCCTCAGTCCGGTAGCGCTCTGCCTCAGCCCGATAGCACTCCTCCTCGGTCGCGCTGACTCGAAGTCGCTCCGTCTCAGCCCAGTAGCGCTCCACCTCAGACACACTGGCTCGAAGTCGCTCCATCTCAGCCCGAAGAAGCGCCGTCTCCAGCGCATCTGATGGTCGGCTCTGTGCTGCCTCCTCCCGCACACGGGCCACCTCCTCTCGAGCCGCTGCCCGGCTCTGCTCAAGCTCTGTCCTAAGGCGGGTCAACTCGGACGTCTGCATGCACATATCATTATCAGTCAATTGCATTTCACACTTATCATAGGCATAAATAACAAAGGGAAAGTGTAGTGATTTGTATACCCTCTCGGTGAGCGCCACCTCGGCCGCCTTGGCGCGCGCTACCATCCTGGTGAAGTCAGCCTCCCGCTCGGCCCGATCTGCAGGAGTCTGGGTATAGGAAGAAGAAGGAGCATCGGCCCCCTGTCGCTGGGTACCCTCGGCACGCTGCATCCAAAACTCCAAGTCAGTCACATGCATAACCATAATCATAAGCATTTGCATAATGTAGAGAGTTTAGGGTTTAGAAAACTCACCAATAAGGCCAGGGCCTACCGGGCCTCGTCCCGCTCCCTGATGGTGGAGTGCAGGAGCCCCTGCAACTCTGTCAGTCGTCCCTCAATGTCAATCTGCATTTAGAAGTCCATGTGTCAGTGCATCATATAGGAATCCTAAACATAATAGACAGAGTTTGAGTTTAGAAGTCGTACCGGTCGGTGGGCACCCCGGAACACCTGGTCCCGGTAGTGTCTGGCATACGCGGTGTAGTACGCCGAGTCGCTCTCCGCTCGGGCGGTCACCACTCAACCCTGAGCTGTCTAGTCGGCCACCTGCGCAGCGTTCCTCGTAGACCAATCAAATGCTGCCGCTAGGCCCCGGGTAGTCCTCGTCACTTGCTCCCCTGCCTTCTCAGGCACTAGGAACTCCACCGCGGGCTGATGGACCCCGATGGTCCTCATCACCAACCTGTAGTGCAGTGGCTCCACCACATTCACGTAGTGAAGCCACACTTCTCGTCCGGCGAAGGCAAGGGCGCCAACCACCCAAGGCTGACCCTCCTGGCCCTCCTCTATGTAAGGTGTCCACCGTACCTGCAAGAAATAAAAAGTCGCATCAGCATCATCATCATATGAGAATTGCATTTAATTAAAGAGTCTGAGTTTAGAAGCATACCGAGGTGAACGGTAGAGCGTCCAAGTCATCCTACAGCTCTCGGACATGCCGTCTCAGGGCTACGGTCTCCCGAGGTTCTGTCCACCTCCGTGCAATCGGTAGGAGCCCAGGACGGGTCTCCTCGCCTCTACCCAACCCACGTAGGCGTACATAGGCCCACACCTGCATCATAGCATTGTGTCAGCATTTAGGAAACATATAGAGTTGCATAATTTAGTCTAGGCTAAGGGTCGTACCTGGAGTAAGGGGGAGAAGCCCCCGAGCATCGTCCGATGGGCCGTCGAACTCAGCATGTCTAAGAGGAAGGCGAGGACTGCTGCTCCACACGCGTAGTCACCCACGTGGCTCAGCTCCTCAAGGAAAGGAAGGAACCAGCAGCTCATCACGTCCGCTCTGGTGGAGAAGAGGAGTCACCCAAACATCAGCATCAAGAACCACCGCAGCACTCTGTCCGCCTCTGCTCCCAGTCCTGCAGCTACCCACGGCCGCGCCAGCTCTACCAACCACTGTAAGTGCTCCTCCAGCTGCTCGCCAACTGCAACTCCCGCCCGTCGTAATCCCAGGCTATCCTGGAGACTAGCCCGGGGTAGGAGGGTCGACTGCCTCTCAGGGCGCCGTAGCTCTAAGCCCAGCAATCCCCGAGCCATCGCCCGGTAGTCGGGAAAAGTAGTCCCGCTAACCGGTGCCCCGTGCACTCGAAGGCCAGTGAGCATGGCCACGTCCTCCAGCGTGGGGACCATATGGCCCCACGGGAAAAGGAACGTCCGATTCACTGGGTCCCAGCGGTCGTGTAGGGCGTAGAGCAGAGCTACGTCGAATCGACACACCTCAATGCTCAGGAATGGGGCGAACCCCATGGCAGCCAACCGCTCCCTCTAGAAGTTCGGTAGTGCTTAGTACACTGCGCGGACCTGCAGCCACGAGGTGCGGGTCCTGCGCTTTCCTTGCATTCATTCATTCATTTTAGATGCATTTTAGTAATTAGTTTAAGCATTTTATTTCATTTCTAAATAAACCATCAAAGCTTAAATCTCTGTCAGTGGAGCGATCTCCCACAGGCCGCTCGTCAGTTGAACGGTACTATGAGCACCGTTTTACTCTTTAGGTTCTATGTTTCGAACGGGCTGGCGTGGGCCGTTCCTATCTTGAACGGGCGAGCATGCACCGTTCTTTCCTCATGCTTATTAGTGTCAAACGGCCGCTCCTGGGCCGCAGGAAGGTTGGGCGGCCCTATAGGGACCGCATTGTTCTTTGTTGACCAGTTTTGTCACGGACCAATGAGGCCCATTTGTTGTTTGTGCGGTGAGCCTCTCACCGTCATTAATTGGTTCAGTTTTGTTGTTATGTGAGTTTGAACGGCTACCCCTAGGCCGTATGGATGTTTGGGCGGCTCTATATGAGCCGCATGGTTTTGTTTGTGCTGTTTTGTCCAAACCGCCCTACCGTCGTCTTCCCCAACAACGGTGAGGGTTTCCCCACCGGCAGGGAGGCCACCGTGGTCCCCCCAACCCGCCCTTAAGCCCTTTAATCCCCCTAAAAAATCCCCTAACTAACATGCATGGCTTAAAACTGAAGAAAAATGGAAATGGGGGGTTAGAGCGCCTACCTCGGGGTCCCTCAGTTTCTTGGCCGGCTTCTCCGCCGGTGGCTCCTCTCCGGCGTCCTCATCTCAGGATGTGGTCGTCCCTGGTTCTACTCCGGCGCTGGGCGGTGGCGGGAGTACGCCTCCCTCGGCCGTGGACGTTGTCGGCACCTCAGCCGGCGGTGGTCCGTCGGTGCTCACGGCTGCGGCGGCGGTCGACGGCGGTGGCGAGCTCCTTCCTTTTTCGGCCATCTCGGGGCGGCGAGCTTGATGCTTCTGACGCGTGGAGGAAGAGAGGGAGGATTGAGAGGTGAGAAGAGAGCTTGGGAGAGATCGAGAGAGAGTGAGAGTAGTGAGAATGGGGGGTTTTTGCCCCTTCGTTCTCCCTCCCACCGTCGGTTACGGTGGAGGTAGACGAAGTGATGGGGACATCACCCATGATTCCCTCTGGCTCGACACCTCTCTCCCTCCCGGAGACGGGTAGGATATGGCTCCACGGCTGGACGGGTTCACTACGTCACTTGGGCTTGCTATGTGGGTCATCTTGATGTATTTTCTACTTTTATTTGAGTCATTTTGATGTAATTTGCCTTTGTTTTGAGTCAAGTCCCTAGGTTATCATGTTATTTACCTAAGTTTGTGTCTTCATGTTGGGCTAGAGTGTCTTAAGGGCCCAATTAGGTGGGCCTGGCCCAGGGGCGCCCTCTCCCTTCCCCATCTCTTTGCTTATTTGCTTTTTGCACTTATCAGAGGGACTTTTTTTAAATGTTGGGATCCCTATAAATAGGACTCCAACCCCACTTGAGATGGTTAATGAATATTTGAGTACAATTTTATCCACAAGAATTGCCTCTCCCTCTCTCTCCCTCTCTAGCTCTTTCTCTCTCTCTACTTCTCTCTCTCACTAAAAGGGGCGAACCCCTCTCTCTCTCCCCTCCTCTCTCTCTCTCCAAATTTCACACCATCCTCTCTCTCCTCTCCTTGCCACCTCATCTGCCACATCAGCCTCCCACCCTTTCATCTTCCCAACACCCTTAACTCCCCTTCATTCCCCCCACTTCCCAAGCAACCCTTCCCATTCCCCATACACCCTTTCACCTTCCCAAGGGAGACTCCCTTCTCCTAGGCAACCCTTCCCATCCCCAAATCAACCCCTTCCTATTCCCTAGACCTCCATTAACACCACCATTAACCCTCCACCCAAATCAAAGGAACATCCACCCCTCTCCCCCAACCCATTTGCGCCCCCACCTCCTCCAAGGTCTCTTGCGCACCCATCCCTCTCCCCTGCTAGCTCCGCCCATACCTTCCTCCCTCACCTCCCCTTGCCACCTCCCAACCATTCCCCACCACCAAAGCAACCATTTCCCCTACCCTTCCACCAAAGAAACCCCCCCTTCAACCCTTTTCTCTTCAAATCTGTGTGCAGCTGAAGCTCTGCAGATCAACATCCTGTTGCAGTGCCGCCAGCTACCACATCCCGGATCTCCTGGGGGTGTGGCCTACATCGTCGGAAAGCTCTTCCAGTCGTCTTCGCAGGCGAGGTGGTCTCGTCTCAATATGAGGTCGGAGCTGCCCGGGAGAGCCGTTCTTCTCCAACTGTGCAGAACCAGTCCAGTCTGCAACCAGAAGCAACTTGCAGAAGCTCCTGCGACCACACCTGTGCTCCCCTTGGCACGCCACTTGACCAGGGCAAAGATCCACCGGTCCTCTGTCCAACTCAGCCAGTGGGGTCTCGTTCTGAGGTCGGAGCTAATTGCACCAAATTTCCTACCACCGGGACGCTGTTCAGGTCAGTCAGGATCTGCTCCGACACCCTTCCACTTCTCGGACTTCTGCTCTCGGCCCCGACCTCCTCTGGTGCTGTACTTGGTTGCTGCTCGAAGAAGATTCGCCCACGGATGTCCTCGACTTTGTCCCGTTTCATTTGGACTTCGGAGTGGCCGTGACACCTTCGACAAGCAGCTGCAACACTCTGGTCCGGCCTGAACCAGATCGCTGAGCACCTGCTCCGGGGTCCACTCCGACCAGTGGCGGTGCGGGAACCACCCCCAAAAATTCATCAGCGTACCTGGGTCAGTCAGTGACGATTCGGCATCAGTTTCGGTGACTTCCGAGTTCAGGGCAGTGCACAGCGGTGACTGCACCGTCCCTCTATCCTGCGGTTCCGGATGTGGGCAGGTTCGGCGGAGCACTCCATCGACGCGAATCGAGCTTATCTCCCTTCCCCGCCTGGCCGGCTTAGTGCCCCTCCCTGTGCGGAGGTAGTGTTTGATTTGTAATACAGATATCCCCACCCCAAGTCCACCCTCCTGTGTGAGGTGTAGTGCTTGTAACTATTAAACAGGGATCAAGCTTCATCAGCGCAGTGTGCGGGGAACCCACACTTCCCCGCTCGCCCTCGTCTCCGAACGGGGTTGGTTTCTTCAAACCAACCATAGTAAGCTCTGAACTTTGCTCCATTATTAGTACTTGTCCAGTTAATATCCGTGGAGTTGCTCCGTTGAGCACGAGAGAGAGAGCGCCCCACCCTGTGTGTTCCACTTACGAGCGGTCACCGTGGGTTGTGAGGGAGAGGAACCTAGTGCCCCAATTGGCACCCGGCCAGCCCCTAAAGTGTGGGCTTTGTACCTTCGAGAGGGCAACCCTAGCCCTGCTGGCACTCTACCAGCAAGGGTCTTGATCCATCACCTCCACTCGGTATCACCGAGTCACCTGGGTTCGTGTGTGTGCGGCGGCGGTTCGGCCCTTATCGTGAACTTCGCTATTTTGTGATTTTGCTTGCGGAATAGGTCCAAGGATCTTTGACCTTTTTCTGCATGCCCCTTAGTGTTTCACATCAAGTGGTATCAGAGCGAGTTTTAGACTTGTCTCTACGAGTCTAGTCCATGGGCACGCTTGCATTAGAGTCCCCGATAGACCGTCCCATGCATTGTCCACCACCCATCGTCAATGAATCTATGGACCAAATGATCCCTCTCCCAATCATATTCCTTGCATATCTACCCAATGGAGAGCCTACGGAAATTGATTTTATTGACTTGGAGTCCGATAATTGGATATCCCCCGATATCGTTGCCTCTCTTTCTAGGACCGGACAAATTGTGCACCACGGAGACCAAGTCTTCGTTGAATTCCATAAATGGTTCGGGAAGACCAAATACGTTGATGGAGCTTGGTGTCAAATTGGTACTTTGGCGGGCCCTTGCATCATCCTAGGTAGGAGATGGTTAGATGAAAGGAATGCCAACATCGACCCAACACATCGGACTTGCCTAGTGCATCCGCCACACCTTCCGGGAACCTTCAAATTCAACAACAACCTAGTACTCTCCCATCCACCGGAGTCCCCTCCTTGGTCACCACCTCGAGTGCACCCCACACCGGCTATCATCACCCCATCCCCAAAAGACCTTCCATTGGAGAGTAAAACCTCTACACCCCAAAGGGATGAGAATGTGATTGAAATCCATGAGGCTCCCCTAGATTGGGAGGAAGAATATGAAGCCCAATGCCAAGGGTTGGGTCAAGAAGGCTCATCTTTATCCAAAGAGACCACAACGAGCCTAACTAGGAACATCCCCCCCCTAGAGTTGCCAGATGACCAATCAAGTCCCCCCACCCCTCCCTCCATGAGAATTGTGATTTTAGGAGAACCCCTCATTGAGTGGCTAAAGCAAGACCTCCTCCTCCACATCATGCACCCCCCTATGGAAAATCATTACCCAATTGTGCCCACCCCTCCATTCCACACAACCTACCAATCGTTCTCCTTTGTGGGAGCCATGAGGGACTTGGTTAAGAGTATACTTTGGCAAATAGAGGTGACAAACATGTGGGCCTTAGAAGCAAGCAACATGGGGTACCTTAGTTTCTCACACCCCTATATCGGGACCATCACCTCCATTTACACCAAGGGTCCTTGCACGAGTAAGCTCTTATTGTTTCTACCCGAGCCTAATGAGTTTTACATCACCCCCTTGCCCTCCTACAAGGAGCATTGCGTTGGGTCCCACCAGGTTCATGATTTCCACTTCCCTACGTGTGCTAGGGACCCTAGGGCGATCACTTGGATTGAAACCCACCTCCACGTCACCCACCCCTTAACCCATCTTGATCTATATGGCCACTTCCTAGGGGCTTCCAAGTACTCCTCACTCACCACCCACTCCCTCCTACCCTCACCCACCATGTCAGACCTAACTCACCCATTCCAAAATTTAGCCCACACTATGAGAGTCAAGGCCAAGGGTGACATCCACCTTGGAAATAAAGGAGTAACCCATCCCAAGATGTCCACCTCTTGGAACCGCTTCGACCCCCATGAGTGGAAACCCCCAAATCTCAAAGATGCGACCATATTGATAGGAATACATGTGTCACAACATTTTGCATCATGTGGTCAGGCTAGTCACGTCATTTGTGTCACTCACACACTAGGACCGATGCACGATAGGATTACATCTGGGTGTCCAGGACCCCCTTTAGCAGTCAACCTTGTTAGGAAACCCTCACATGTCAGAACCCCATTTGGATGTCCAGGCCCCCCTAGGTCAATCAGTGTGAAGTTAAAACATGAAGGAAGCATTCATGGATGTCCCGGTCCTCCTAGGTCCATCAAAGTCTACGTAGCACCATTGCATGCTAGGTCCACATTTGGTTATCCAGGACCCCCATTATCCACTAGTGAGTCAACATTCACAGAGTTGCATGAGGAAATCCGCAAACACATCAACAAAAGTAATGAGGTGTACAAGAAATCGGCCGATTCCCACCGACGCCACCAGGAATTTCGTGTAGGTGATTTTGTGATGGTGAGAACCGAGAGACTATTCCCTGGGAATGTCTCCAAGCTGAGGTCACGTGGATCAGGTCCCTTCCAGGTTCTGAGGCGGATCGGCACAAATGCTTACGTTTTGGACCTCCCCGAGGAGTACGGAGTAAGTCCCACATTCAATGTGGCTGACTTGGTGCCATACAGGGGTCCCATAGTGACACCTAGTGAGGAAATCAAGCTTGTTTCACCCCTTGAGAGAGCCACTACCCGTGAGAAAGTTCCACCAACCCAGAGGGGCCAACGTGAGCAATTGGAGTGGATATTGGATGAACAGGTCACTATCACCCGGAGCAGAGCATACGAGCGATACTTGGTCAGGTGGAAGGGCCGGCCCCCTTCGAATGATTCATGGGTGAGCAAGGAGGATCTTCAGCAGTTAGACCCCGACCTCCTAGAGCATTATCACAGCCGAGTGGACCCTTTCTCGACAGAGTCGAGCTCTTCACAGCCCGGGGGAGTTGATGGGGACATCACCCATGATTCCCTTTGGCTCGACACCTCTCTCCCTCTCGGAGACGGGTAGGATACGGCTCCATGGCTGGACGGGTTCGCTACGTCACTTGGGCTTGCTATGTGGGTCATCTTGATGTATTTTCTACTTTTATTTGAGTCATTTTGATGTAATCTGCCTTTGTTTTGAGTCAAGTCCCTAGGTTATCATGTTATTTACCTAAGTTTGTGTCTTCATGTTGGGCTAGAATGTCTTATGGGCCCAATTAGGTGGGCCTGGCCCAGGGGCGCCCTCTCCCTTCCCCATCTCTTTGCTTATTTGCTTTTTGCACTTATCAGAAGGACTTTTATTAAATGTTGGGATCCCTATAAATAGGACCCCAACCCCACTTGAGATGGTTAATGAATATTTGAGTACAATTTTATCCACAAGAATTGCCTCTCTCTCTCTCTCCCTCTCTAGCTCTTTCTCTCTCTCTACTTCTCTCTCTCACTAAAAGGGGCGAACCCCTCTCTCTCTCCCCTCCTCTCTCTCTCCAAATTTTGCACCATCCTCTCTCTCCTCTCCTTGCCACCTCATCTGCCACATCAGCCTCCCACCCTTTCATCTTCCCCACACCCTTAACTCCCCTTCATTCCCCCACTTCCCAAGCAACCCTTCCCATTCCCCATACACCCTTTCACCTTCCCAAGGGAGACTCCCTTCTCCTAGGCAACCCTTCCCATCCCCAAAGCAACCCCTTCCTATTCCCTAGACCTCCATTAACACCACCATTAACCCTCCACCCAAATCAAAGGAACATCCACCCCTCTCCCCCAACCCATTTGCGCCCCCACCTCCTCCAAGGTCTCTTGCGCACCCATCCATCTCCCCTGCTAGCTCCGCCCCTACCTTCCTCCCTCACCTCCCCTTGCCACCTCCCAACCATTCCCCACCACCAAAGCAACAATTTCCCTTACCCTTCCACCAAAGAAACCCCCCCTTCAACCCTTTTCTCTTCAAATCTGTGTGCAGCTGAAGCTCTGCAGATCAACATCATGTTGCAGTGCCGCCAGCGACCACATCCCGGAGCTCCTGGGGGTGTGGCCTACATCGTCGGAAAGCTCTTCTAGTCGTCTTCGCAGGCGAGGTGGTCTCGTCTCAATCTGAGGTCGGAGCTGCCCGGGAGAGCCGTTCTTCACCAACTGTGCAGAACCAGTCCGGTCTGCAACTAGAAGCAACTTGCAGAAGCTCCTGCGACCACACCTGTTCTCCCCTTGGCACGCCACTTGACCATGGAAAAGATCCACCGGTCCTCTGTCCAACGCAGCCAGCGGGGTCTCGTTCTGAGGTCGGAGCTAATTGCACCAAATTTCCTACCACCGGGATGCTGTTCAGGTCAGTCAAGATCTGCTCCGACACCCTTCCACTTCTCGGACTGCTGCTCTCGGCCCCGACCTCCTCTGGTCCTGTGCTTGGTTTCTGCTCGAATAAGATTCGCCCACGGACGTCCTCGACTTGGTCCCGCCTCATTCGGACTTCGGGAGCAGCCGTGGCACCTTCGACAAGCAGCTGCAACACTCTGGTCCGGCCTGAACCAGAACGCTGAGCACCTGCTCCGGGGTCCACTCCGACCAGTGGCGGTGTGGGAACCACCCCCAAAAATTCATCACTGTACCTGGGTCAGTCAGTGACGATTAGGCCCCAGTTTCGGTGACTTCCGAGTTCAGGGGAGTGCACAGCGGTGACTGCACCGTCCCTCTGTCCTGCGGTTCCAGATGTGGGCAGGTTCGGCGGAGCACTCCATCGGCGCGAATCGAGCTTATCTCCCTTCCCCGCCTGGCCAGCTTAGCGCCCCTCCCTGTGCGGAGGTAGTGTTTGATTTGTAATACAGATATCCCCATCCCAAGTCCACCATCCTGTGTGAGGTGTAGTGCTTGTAACTATTAAACAGGGATCAAGCTTCATCAGCGCAGTGTGCGGGGAACCCACATTCCCCGCTCGCCCTCGTCTCCGAACAGGGTTGGTTTCTTCAAACCAACCAGGGTAAGCTCTGAACTTTGCTCCATTATTAGTACTTGTTCAATTAATATCCGTGGAGTTGCTCCGTTGAGCACGAGAGAGAGAGCGCCCCACCCCGTGTGTTCCACTTACGAGCGGTCACCGTGGGTTGTGAGGGAGAGGAACCTAGTGCCCCAATTGGCACCCGGCCAGCCCCTAAAGTGTGGGCTTTGTACCTTCGGGAGGGCAACCCTAGCCCTGTTGGCACTCTACCAGCAAGGGTCTTGATCCATCACCTCCACTCGGTATCACCGAGTCACACGGGTTCGTGTGTGTGCGGCGGCGGTTCGGCCCTTATCGTGAACTTCGCTATTTTGTGATTGTGCTTGCGAAATAGGTCCAAGGATCTTTGACCTTTTTCTGCATGCCCCTTAGTGTTTCACATCACGAAGGGTTTGGCTTTTCGAGGTTGCAGAGGTTGTGTGGTCTAGCGATAGACCGTTGTTGGTTTGTGCGGTTGATCTATGGCCGTTCATCATCAACGGTAAGCTTTTTAAGTCGGTTCAAATTCCATGCTATATGCAGCTTACATATGACCGTTCTTCGTGAGGCGGTTGGTCCCTAACCGTTCATGTTTGAAGATTGTTTGCACTTAATGTTTAATCGATGAATTTTGATATTATTGCAAATCTTGTTAACAATATCATGTGCAGCATGAAGCTCTTACTTGCTGTTTCGCCTGCACAGGTAAGTCAGGTATGGCTTTCTATCCTTGCAACCCTTATTGCATTACTATATGGTATTATAATATAATAATCTTGAGAACCAGTTGGTTATCTACGTGTTTCAGGATCTGATGTTCCCCTTTAACAAAAATGATGATGATCCAGGTTCACGTATTTGATCTTCGGATAGGCCGTTAGGTTGGGATGTCATGGGGAGGATGGTTCTATCCTGCACGTTGTGGTTACGGATGGTGTCTTGACTCTGATTTCCCAGCTTAGCAATATTATTCTCGAGTATTTTATATTTTAATCTTTCTTCGCATTTATTTTAACGATTTCTTTTATTTTAGCCCATCATGCATCATACGCATATTTTGAACTTTCATGACCCATGGTTTGCTTGAAGAATGTCCCATCAGTGATGGTTAGCTGCGCGTTCAATGTTTGAGTAAGAGGAACTAATTCCACTCTGAGTTGGAAGGTTCTCTTTGGTCGATTCGCTTGGTTTGGTTGATCGAGAGGTCCCCGTCTGGAGCTTTAGCTTGTTTCCTTTACTTTTACTGCCTGCTTTTGGCCTCCTCATTGGACCGCAGGATTGTGTCCCCCATGAGGTTGGTCTTGTTGATTTATTTCATTTAGTTTAGTTCCTCCAGACTGGCGTCGCTTTTGGTTTAATCATTCCTTGCGTTTGGTTCAGAGTTTTCTGAAAGATTCTTATCGCTTGTTGGTAAAAATTGGTGTCGTTTTACCTTAACGCCCGCTTTTTCGGTCTACTCCGCTGCATTTCCGCTTCATCTCCATGTTCCATGTCACTTCCGCTTCACCTCCGCTCGCTCCCATGCCAAGAGGACGTTAAGGAGGGGCATTTGTTGACACCCTTTTTTTGCCGATAAGTTAAGTCGTTCCTCGTACTCCCATTTGTTGATGCCTCGAGTTATCCATCACTCGTTGGGGTTGTCTTCAGGCATATTTTGGTCTAGTTTTATGGGTCGCCACCCTCCTTGGTTAGGTCCGAGTTGATTTCGGGCTTAACGGGCCTTGGTTTCAGTTGATTGGGCTTTTCCATGAGTTTCAACTCCCAAGTGCATGTACGGTTCATACCTGGCCACTCAATACATGTGCGGTTGACTATGGGCCGTCCTTATATTTTGGAGTAATTTGGTTAAATTTCTGAATTTCCACCGACAAGCACTTACGCGGGCCTCTCCTAGCCGTTCAACTTGATGGATGGACGGGTTGTGACCGCTCATATCTCAGAGTCCTGCGCTGAATGATTTTCTCAGATAATTATCTAATTATCTTAGCTATTTTAATTTTCCATCGAAAAGGCCAAAACGGTTGGTCTTTGGCCGCTCTACCTTTGAACGGTCGAATATGAGCCGTTCATCTATGAGAGTCAAACGGCGAAGGTTTTGGTCAGTTCAACGGATAATTTGGATTATTTATGATTTGTTTTGATTTTCCACCAACAGGGTTGGACGGCCAAGATGTGGCCGCACATCCAGATTGAGTGGTCTATTGTAAGACCGTTGATCCGTTCGGTTGCTAGATTTCAACATATTTTATCCCTTTTATCCGTGGTTAAACCCTCAACTTTGTCCTCGGTTTTCTCCATGGATTCTCAACCAAATCGGATGAGATTTGATCCTAACGAAAGCTGAGGATATTATCTTCACTTTATATTTTGATATCTCGGATTAATATCCACTGGAAACCCTAATTTCGAGCTAGGCTTTCTAGGCTCTATAAATAGACCCTAAAGGCCAGGCTTGAAAAGGGGGGAGATTTTGATCGACGGTGAAGCCCTGCCGCATTCTTGAGCGACCTAGCACCAAGGAGGGAGGCCTTCTACATCCATACAAGCCTCCGATTCAGGGAGTAGTCGAATGTTTTGAGTCTTTTACGTTTGATAGTTTCGTCTTCTTTTCATTGCATGCATTACTTTCTCCCCACGTTCTTCTTCATTTTCATTACCATGCACACATCCACCTGCGTTTTTGACACCCTAGGGGTTTAAAATCCCCCAGGTATCCACCCTTTCCACTTAGTCACGTTCATTCCTTATTATTTTGACATCTACTACACCATTCAGTTCTAATCTAGGTTGTTTCTTTGTGTTTTCACGATGTTTTTGCAGGTCAGCAATCCCTAGCACGAGGCCCATCCCCTCTGGCCGGCTGGAGAGGGTGGAGGTTGGACCCCTTTGCGATTTCTGGCTTGGTGGTATTACGCGGTGCTCTACAGTCCGTTCAAGAGGATGTGTGGTGCAGACAGGACCATCCATCTTCTTCCTGCGGTCGAGACGGAGCCGTTCAACAGCCAGGAGTCCTTCACCCCGCACCTTTTGCAGCGTCCTTAGGCGGTCTATCGTAAGACCGTGCAAGCTATAGGTGATTTTTTCTGAACCGCTCATCTTCCCAATGTTGCAAGCTAGGTGAGTGTCTCTCCCTTTTTCCAAGGCACGGCGTGTTCATCACGTTCGACGCTTTGGTGGCGATCACGGTTTGTTACACTTCCCCTTTTCCTCTGCCTTCATTTGTTCCTCATGTGGAGGTGGTAGAATAGACATTTGGAAGACACTTGGAAGAAACGTACGGGAGGAAGAAAAGATATCTACAATGGCCTGTGAGAAGTGTTCTGTGTTTTGGCATTGCGACCGGCCGTGAGAATTCCTGCCCTCCTCTTGGGATATAAGGGTGTATTGGCATTACTATGGGAGGATGAGTGCCAGTGGGGCAATGTGTGCGAAGATTCATGGCTGGTGATGTGACTCCCGATATGTTGTAGATTAGAGCTTGCGGGGTTGCAGGAAGATTGCAAGTTCAGAGGAAGAGTTGTGCTCTGGGTTCGAGGTATTTGAGCCTTCCTCACCCTATTTTCTGGAATTAGCCAGCCGTGTTGAGAGATGTTTTCGAAGGCGGATGCCGAGTTGTCTGTGATAATTGTGCGTGTTGTGCAAGGTGCGCAACGGAAGCGTGGTGTGCCCATAATCCACAGGTCCAAGATCATAGTAATGGTTACTACGAGCGGATTTCAGAGGATGGGTAGAGCATCAGAGGATCATTTTTGAGGTGTGAGATGGACCGTGGATGTGTGAGCCATGTCATTACCGTGCCATTATGTAGCAACCCTGATAAATTGAAGGGATAAAATCTTAAATAGATTAAAAGATTCAAACCAATAATAAAGGCCCAACTCATATATATACTTAAAACATATAACAAATAGGCCGAAGGTAAATAACGCCTCTGGTCAGGTCATCATTTAATTGAAGACTATTCAAGCAGGCGCAAATTAAAAGATTGACGCCCCTTTTAAAGGCGTTATATCCTGAATTGAAGACCACGTGGACAGCCGTCATTTTTGTTAGAATGTAAGGCCCGGATACAGAGGGGAGTGAATGTATCCCTCTACAAATATAGCCTAATTAAAAACTCTAAAGCTCAGTTATGCGGAATTAAAACTGTTGCAGAAATAAACTGAGGAAACTTAGAAGGATCAAAGCAAGACAACAACTCAAAAAGCCCTCAAACGATCCTAAGCAAGCATCTAAAGCACAGCAATTAAGTGAACATATAAGAAGATCAAACCACGAGGAACACCAGGATTTTTAGGTGGTTCGGTCAACAGACCTACGTCCACCCCTCACTCCAAACCGGAGTGAGGCTTCCACTAGTAACACTAGCACAGCAGACTCAGTCTGCAACAACTGCTGCCAAACAGCTTGACCAGGGGAACAACCTCCCCTCTTCCTCCCAACCGGAGGGACACCCCAAGTGACTCCCAGCCACTTGGAAACCAGAGACACACGGTCTCTCTTCCTCCAGACCCGGAGGGAACCCCTGGACTTGCTACCCACAAGCCCAGAACCGGAGGACCAACCCTCCCTTCCTCCAAACCGGAGGGGAACCTAGAGACCCAAGTCTCTCTTCCTCTGAACCCCAGAGGGAAACACAAGTGACACCAAGTCACTTGCAAACTAGAGGTCTTAGACCTCTCTTCCTCCCAACCGGAGGGAAACAACCAATGACACCCAGTCAAAGGCAACCAGAGACGCAAGTCTCTCTTCCTCCACACAGGAGGGAACCCGATCTCACACTAGAGGATCGGAAGAACAGCAAGTGAATAGTTCAAAGGAAAAACAAAACCCAGCAACAGAAAGCTGAAAGAATAAAATCAAATGTGGCTCTCGCAGGAGCTGGCTGGCCTGGATTTGATCCACGGTCCAGCAGGAACTTCTTCTACTGCTTCTCTCTTTCTCCCAGCACGAACTCTCTTTTCTTATTCTTCTTCTTTCTTACTTCTTCTTCTTCTCAACCTCTCTATCTCACTGTCTCTCTTTCTTTTTCTTCTTCTGCTCTCTCGATCTGGCTCTCAGCTTTCTCTATCTCTTCTTTCTCTTCTGCACTTCTTCTCTTAGCTCTGGATGCTTCTACTTCAGTCACTCTCTACCCTCGCACACACACGCTTCTTCTGAGGAAGAAGACACATATATATAGCAGCAGCAGCAGCAGCACCGACGTGTGACCTCCACATTTCCAGCCCTAAGTATTCGGACCATGTGGCAGCATCCAGCAGGCTGTCAGTCCATGTGTCATCATCTGGTCAGGCCTTCCAGCCTCGGATCACGTGCCAGATGCCAGCCTTGTATCACGTGCCCACTCTGCATAGGCTCCACGAACAGTACAACAGAGCAAACTGGTTCGGATTTGATCCTGAAACCAGAATCCTTCTTCTTCTTCTTTTTCTTCTTCTCCTGCAAAGAGATTAAAACCATTAATACTCAGGGTTCTCTCTCTCTATATATATATACCTGAAATAAGTCGGTTGACACTCAAGCTAAAACTGCACGAGGTGTGTAGGAACAACAAAAGGTGCACTGTACTGAGAACGACACGAGGTACATAAGATGACTACAGCACGAGATAAAGAGAGAATGACACGAGGTACCACAGTAACAAAAGCTAACACTACAAAGAGAACGATACGAAGTCAGATGAGAACAGCACGAAGTGAGAAGGAAATAACACAGAGTAAAACGGTAGTAAAACACGCGATCAGAAGAAACCTGGACGAAGATAGAAAGAAGCAACACGAGACATAAAAATAACACAAAGACACAAACATAGAAATAGCATGACGACTCGAACACAAGAATAACACGAACACATAAAAATAACACGAAGACACAAATACAGAAATAGCATGAAGACTCGAACACAAAAATAACACGAAGACACAAACACAGAAACAACACGAAGAACGACCAATCAAAATGACTCGAAAACGAGGACGACACGGGCTGAAAACAACTCGAAGATGAAAATAGAAACCGACACGAAGTGTGGTCACAAAGCAAGAAAGACACTTCCAACGTACAGACTTCATATGAACAGTCCAATGTGTGGACTTGTCGTTCACTGGTGAGTGTACAAACTTCGAATGAAAATCAATGTGTAGACTTTGGCTTGGAACGAAGGTAAGGATGAGGCTGTATAGACTAGGCCAAAATGAGACACTGTACAGACTTCATTCAATGCAACGTAGGTAAAAGAGACAATGTATAGACTTCATGAACAAGATGCAATGCTAACTGTTGTATAGACTTGTGAAACTATGCAAGCTACAGGACAATGCAAGCTGTTCAGACTTTGTGTGTTCAAATGCCAATGTACAGACTTAGCCTTGAGCATGGGCTGTACAGACTTGGCGAATGCAATGTTCAGACTTGGACGCATGCTGTGCCATGCGATGTATAGACTTTCACACAAAAGGTAGACAAGGCAGCATGGCGTCAACCCAGCTATTCCACTGCATCAACGCAGCAAGTAAACTAGCAACTACTGCGTCAACGCAGTGTCCTTGTAGCGTCAACGCACTGCATGAACAATTAGCCACTACGTTAACCCAATCTAGCCATATTCATGAATTAGCTATTCAAGCAAACAATCAGATATTTACGCAGTCAAACAGACATCTATATTAATTAGCACACCTCACAACACCTCAGTGTGACTCATGGTGTGTCAGCCATCATCAAAATCAAGCACACCTCACAACACCTCAGTGTGACTCATGGTGTGTCAGCCATCATCAAAACCACACAGGGGCACAACAATTTTAAAATAACGCCCCAATCTTAGGCGTCATTTCCAAGACCCGTTAGTGTTTGGTTTGAACAGGGATGTTATCTGGGTAAGTTTTGATTATGGAAATGATTAATACGTGGGGTGTCTACGTTTAATAGGATTCTACGAAGGAAATACTAATCCTAATCGAACTCCTAGAACTCGTTAGGATTCTCTTTTCCTATAAATACCAACCCTCCCATCGAGCCAACCTGCTGTCTCTATTGATTCTTCCAACAAACGACCTGCTACTGCTCAATACGTGAAGAACCTAAAGTTCTTCAACTTCTTCCTTTCCTCTTGTAGATTGCCTGCAACATGAAGGGGCTGCGGCTATTTAGTTGCTACTCTTCATGTCATCATCTTCATCCTCTGGACGTGGACGTGCTGCTACAGGTTCTTCCTTCCATCAAGCTACATAGTCTTCATCCTGCTGCTTCTTCTTTGAAGGAGGCTGCTGTTGGATTCGATAAAGAGCTGCTGCCTCTCTTTTCACAAAAAATAGAGTATCGTATCAAGGGTTATTCCTTCATCCTCTTCACGTTTTTGTCAACCAAATCACCAATCAAGGTAGGTTTTCTCAAGTGCTTGGCAAAACCATGTTAATAATGAGTCCTTGCATGCATATAGGTTGGTATTTATCAACAGGAAGATTTGTCGGTATCAGTTTTATGATTTCTACATTTGTAGTAAATAGCGACCCAAGCAAGGGCGCTATTTGATTTAACGACCGTTCAAACAATCATCAATTCGTTAAGTATTTAATAATTACGCATGTTCAAAATATAATAACTGTGAACTTTTACATGTAAACTAATGCATGATCATACTAGTGAATTCCTGTTATTTTTTTTTCTACCTGTACATGTCTTTAGAATCTTGATTGGACATACTCCAGAAACTGTGTGTCTACGATTGTACCTACCGATGCAAATCGTATGACAAAGAATTAACAACTCTTTTTAGTTCGTTAATTGAATGAACGCCCCTACACATGGGCGCCAATTAATGATAAATTGGGAAATTCTGAAATGTTTATAATTTCCTGGATATTAGAATTAACGACATGCACCCTACCCTTTAATTTGATATATGACGCTCCTGAATAGGGTGCTGTTTAATAAATTGAAGCCTTAATGAAAGTCGCCATTTTCATAATGACTGAAATCTGAAAATGTTTATTGAATTTAATATTTATTTAATTTGGATGTAACGACTGAGTGAACAGTCGTCATTTACTGATCTGACGACCCTGATAAGGGCGCCAATTCATAAAATGAAGACTTAAGATCAGGCATCAATTCACTATTTTTCCTGATTTTTGTCGATTTCGGTAAACCAATCAGTTGGTTATTTATTAGGCACTAATTCCATTCTGTTTCATGTTGTTTTATCGATTACCTACTATTTCTCGGTGATAGATGAACTCTCTGCGGGACACTCCGTTCCTTCGGATTGGTGATTTTATCATAGAGACCTCCGTAAGACTCCGCTAGCCTTAGATTCCCTCAAGGCAGCCGAGTGGGTTGTACCATTAAAACCTATGACATTTCTTGATTGCCATGTCACTCTAAAGAAACATAGTATACCGGCCCTTATGACATGCTATGTGGATGTCATAAGAATATTCTTGAAATAATGGAATGGGAAACCATGCCATTAGTGTTCTTATGAATTATGTGCCATAATTGTGGACTTCAATTCTATCAAGCTTATCATGTATAAGAACGAGCGACCATCAATGTATGAGCACTTATTCTTATTATCTTGGCACCCAAGTTAGGGAGCCGATTCCACCTAGTTTTATCGTTAATCATGATTGTACCGTTATTATCGTCCTTACACATCATGTTCAAATCCTTGCGATTCTATTTCACATGGTCTACCTTAAAGTTCCTACAAGCTTTTTTTTGAAATTCCATATTGGCTATAACTATAGTGGATGTCAAAAATACATGATCAATGCCTGCGCTTATAGGGCCCGATCTGGTCCTGGGAGGAACACCCGAAAGTACTTGTGCCTATGGGAGTTATAATGATCACGGTGTGACATTGCACCGAAGTGCATGTCTAGCTTGATTAGATATTTCCACAAATCTCGTACTTGACTTGATTTGACATGACATGACTTGCGTGACCCGGAAAGGGTATTTATCATATACTTGCTTGAAACATGATAGCCAACTCTTGACTTGACATGATACGTGCTTGATCATCTTGATATTTATTGACATAAGTTCTTGAAAGACGTGTTAGTTCACTCACTATCTCTTGATATACATTCTCTACTCTCTTGATTTACATGCTCTATTGTCATTTTACGCAAACATGCATAGCTATATTACATTTCATGTAACATGTAATCACTTAAAGAAAGCTAGCTCTTGAGATATAATTCCTACTGAGCGTTTGCTCATCTAGTGTTTTTCCCTTATTTTTCAGGTAAGTCTGAGGATGAGACTCAATCGGATGGGGAAAGTCAAGAGTGATGAGATTAGAGCTACTCCATCTATCCAAGCATCAACTAGTCTTATATTTTCTATTTTCTTGAGTCTTCCATTGTATTTTATTTTATTGAGTCCTAGTATTTTCATTGAGAGGTTGTAATAGAAGTGCTTAAAGGTTTTGATGAATAAGGGATTAGGTTATCTTTACTTTTACGCGCTTTGTCATTATGTCGAATACACTAACACTCTGATTGACATGATCGATATAAACTCGTCACGCATCTCCTGGTTCCTTCCACGCTCGGGACGTGACAGTTTTTGTGGTATCAGAGCCTAGGATATTCAATTCCTAGGAAACCCAAGTCCAAGGATAAGTTTAAACCTTCAACTAGTGAGATTGGGTAGAACCACGGGTTAAGATAACTTAGATACTCAATTCTTGATCAAATCTTATATTAATTGGTTATTTAAAATCCTTGTAGGACAATGGCTGCCGAACGTGCTCAATGGTGTAACATGCAACGTACTATTCAGGGCATGACGCAGGCACTTCAACAGGTGGCACAAGGAGGTGCGGACCGTGGAGCGGGAAATCTCCACCAAAGTTCCAGGAACATGAACCCTCCTAAGTTCATGGGATCCACTGATCCGGATGACGTCGAGCATTGGATCTGAGAGACTGAACGTATTTTTAGAGTTATGCAATGCACAGACCAAGAGAAGGTCTTGTTAGCCACATTTCAACTAGAAAGAGATGCCCGATGCTGGTGGGAGTCGGTAGAAGCCATTTTAAGGCAAGAACAAGTTACTTGGGAGGAATTTGTTGAACATTTCAACAATAAATATTTCTCAGATCGAGTCCAGGAAAAGAAAGCCGCCGAGTTCGCCACACTTAAGCAACGGTATTTGTCGGTGGCTGAGTACGAGGCACAATTCTCAAGGTTATCCCGGTATGCTAAACACCTAGTCAGTACCGAGAAGATGAAAGCTAGGAGATTTCTAAATGGGCTCAGGCCCCAATATATCACACAACTGGCCCCGATGGACATACAAGTCTATTCGGAGATGGTACAACGGGCCCAGCTACTGGAGGATGCCACAAAACTATCTAATAAGATCCGTGGGAGAGACAAGAAGGAGCATGTCACTAGCTCCGGCAATTTCAAACGTAACTTCAATAAGAAGAGGCCAAGTAATGGAGGAGAGTCTTCCCAGGAAAAGAAAGTTAAAAAGATTAACAAGCCATTCTCCATCACCACCACACCTTCTAAAGTGGTGTGTAAGCATTGTGACAAGGCCGGACATAAGGCCGAAGAATGTTGGAGAAAATTTGGAGCTTGTCTCCATTGTGGAGCCGTGATCATCAGATTCCCAACTGTCCCCTACTCAATGATCAAGCCGGTGACGGGAAGCGCCTGGTTACGAAGAATGCACACCTCCAAGCTATTAAGGAGGCAGAACAAGACAAGGGTGGACTGCTGGAAGGTACACTATAAGCTTGTTCCAAGTCTGCATATGTCTTATTTGATACTGGTGCATCGCATTCCTTTATTTCCAAGAAGTTTGCTGACCCATTACCTATGGAACCGGAATGGATAAGATTAGTTATTTCAACTCCTCTTGGAAATGAAGCTGATATTGTTCACCATTACCAAAACTACGAAGTCTTGGTAAAAGGAAGAAATCTTCCTATCGACCTCATATGTCTAGATATGAAGGACTATGATATCATATTAGGAGCCGATTGGTTATCCAAATACCAGGCAACCGTTGATTGCCGAAACAACAAAGTTACTTTCAAAGAATTTTCGGAACTGGTCTATACTAGCCCTAAGAGTCGGAGCAAGTCACCTCTTATTTCAGCTCTCCAAGCTAGCAAGCTAATGAGGAAAGGATGTGTATCTTTCCTTACTTTTGTCACCATTAAAAAGACTAAGGAGTCTAAGATAGAAGACATCCCAATTGTACGAGAATTCCAAATGTGTTTCTGGAAGAATTGCCTGGATTACCCCCACAAAGAGAAGTGGCCTTCACCATCGACTTGGTCCCTGGTGCTGGTCCAATTTCTAAGGCACCTTATAGGATGTCCCCTGCTAAACTCAAGGAGTTAAAGGAACAATTGATGGAACTTCTTAAGAATGGTTTTATCAGGCTGAGTACTTCCCCGTGGGGAGCGCCTGTGTTGTTTGTAAAGAAGAAGGATGGATCCATGAGGTTATGCATTGACTATCGATAGTTGAATCATCTCACTATCAAGAACAAATATCCACTACCGAGAATCGATGAGTTATTTGATCAAATATCTGGATCCAAGTACTTCTTGAAGATTGATCTCAGATCGAGGTATCACCAACTGAGGATCAAGGATGAGGACATACATAAGACCGCGTTCAGGAGCAGGTATGGGCACTATGAATTTGTTGTTATGCCTTTTGGACTAACAAATGCCCCTGCAGCCTTTATGCAGTTGATGAATAGTATATTCAAGCCTCATCTAGATCAGTTCATGGTGGTTTTCATTGACGATATATTGATTTATTCCAAGACCAAGGAAGAGCACGAGGAGCATTTGTGGATTGCATTACAGATATTGAGGACAAATCAATTATATGCAAAGCTCGGTAAATGTGAATTCTGGCTAGAAGAAGTATCTTTCCTAGGACATGTTATATTAAAGGACGGATTATCCGTAGATCCATCAAAGGTTGAAGCTGTAAAGAATTGGGAAAGACCGACTAATGCTGGCGAGATTCATAGTTTTTTGGGTCTTGCAGGCTACTATAGGTGATTCATCAAGGATTTCTCCAAGATCGCCGTACCACTCACTAGACTAACTCGCAAGGAGATCCGTTATGAATGGAGCGAGGAATGTGAAAAAAGTTTCCAAGCTCTCAAGGATCACCTAACTACTGCCCCGGTTTTAGCTTTACCAATTGAAGGCGAGAAATTTGAGGTATACACGGATGCGTCTGGTATTGGCCTCGGATGTGTCTTAATGCAACAAGGGAGAGTCATAGCTTACTCGTCCCGCCAGCTAAAGAAGCATGAAGAGAACTACCCAGTACATGATCTAGAATTGGCTGTGGTAGTGTTTGCATTGAAGATCTAGAGACATTACGTATACGGAGTGCCGTTCACTGTATACTCCGATCACAAGAGTCTCAAGTATCTTTTCTCTCAGAAGGAATTGAATATGAGGCAAAGACGTTGACTAGAGTATCTCAAGGACTTCGACTTCACAATACAATATCATCCTGGAAAGGGTAATCATGTAGCATATGCCCTCAGTCGGAAACCAAGAGCAATATTAGCCAACTGTATGATTCAGGAGTGGAAGTTGCTAGAACAATTTTCTAAGCTTGACATAAGCATGGACTAGGAGAACAAGTCTGTCACACTATCACATACGAAAATACAGCCAGATCTACTCTCAGAGATACAAAGACTTCAAGATAATGACCCAACATTAGTGGAAATCAAGGGCAAAATAGAAGAACAATCTGACTTCAAATTAGCTTCAGATGGAAGGTTGTTATTCAAAGATAGAACTTGTATACCGGATTGTCCAGAGCTGAAAAAAAAGATATTAGATGAAGATCACAGATCAAGGTACACCATTCATCCAAGATCTACCAAAATGTATCAAGATTTGAAAAGGACCTTTTGGTGGCCCAATATGAAAAGAGAAATAGCGGACTTTGTGTCTCGCTGTCTCACATGCCAACAAGTCAAGGAGGAACACCAAAAGCCTACCGGTAAGCTACATCCTCTTGATATTCCCAAGTGGAAGTGGGAGGATATCGCTATGGACTTCATTATGGGTCTGTCTAAATCTAAAGGAGGACATAATGGAATTAGGGTTGTCATAGATCGTTTGACCAAGTCGGCACACTTCTTGCCAATCAAGAGCCGATGGTCAGTAGATGTTCTTGCTGCATTATACATCAAGGAGATAGTCAGACTACATGACATTCCTGTTTCAATCATGTCTGACCGAGACCCTCGTTTTACTTCTCACTTTTGGAGGGGTCTACAACATTCGTTGGGGATGAGATTTAACTTTAGTACTACTTTTCATCCTCAAACGGATGGTCAGACCGAGAGAACAAATCAGGTAGTAGAAGATATGCTCAGAACTTGCATCATTGATTTTGGTGGGAGCTGGCATGATCACTTGCCTCTGGTCGAGTTTGCATACAACAACAGCTATCATGCAAGTATATAGATGGCACCTTTCGAAGCCTTGTATGGAAGGAGTTGTCGATCACCCTTATGCTGGGATGAAGTTGGCGAGAAACAACTATTAGGCCCAGATATGGTAAGGGATACCACCGAAAAGATTCAGCTCATTAGAGAAAGACTTCAAGTTGCTCAGTCTAGACAGAAGGCTTATACTGATACAAGAAGAAGAGATCTTGAATTCCAAGTTGGTGACCACGTGTTTCTCAAGATATCACATGGACGAGAAATTAGGAGATTTGGTGTTAAGAGTAAGCTTACACCAAGGTTTATCGGACCTTTTAAGGTACTAGAAAGAGTGGGCGAGGTTGCTTATCGCATCGCTTTGCCTCCTCAATTGTCCGACGTCCATAATGTATTCCACATATCCATGTTGAAGAAGTATGTGCACGATCCGTCACATATCATCGATCATGGAGACCTGGTGATTCAAAAGAACCTTACATATGAACAAAAGCCCATGAAGATACTCGATCGTAAGGTTCGTACGCTGAGAAACAAAACAATTCCCATGCTAAAGGTGCAATGGAGTAAATGCTCCGAGCATGAAGCTAAATGGGAGACTGAGGAGTGCATGAGGAAGCAATTCCCGGATTTATTTAAAGGTATGTGTCATGTACCCTCCGTAAATATATGCAATTGAATTTGGGGACCAAATTCTTCTAGTGGGGGAGGGTGTAGCAACCCTGGTAAATTGAAGGGATAAAATTTTAAATAGATTAAAAGATTCAAACCAATAATAAAGGCCCAACTCATATATACACTTAAAACATATAACAAATAGGCCGAAAGTAAATAACGCCTCTGGTCAAGTCGTCATTTAATTGAAGACTGTTCAAGCAGGCGCTAATTAAAAGATTGACGCCCCTTTTAAGGGCGTTATATCTTGAATTGAAGACCACGTGGATAAGCGTCATTTTAAAATAACGCCCCAATCTTAGGTGTCATTTCTAAGACCCGTTAGTGTTTGGTTCGAATAGGGATGTTATCTGGGTAAGTTTTGATTATGGAAAGGATCAATACATGGGGTGTCTACGTTTAATAGGATTCTACGAAGGAAATACTAATCCTAATCGAACTCCTAGAACTCGTTAGGATTTTCTTTTCCTATAAATACCAACCCTCCCATCGAGCCAACTTGCTGGCTCTTTTGATTCTTCCAACAAACGACCTACTGCTGCTCAATACGTGAAGAACCTAAAGTTCTTCAACTTCTTCCTTTCCTCTTGCAGATTGCCTGCAATGCGAAGGGGCTGTGGCTATTTAGTTACTACTCTTCATGTCAGCATCTTCATCCTCTGGACGTGGACGTGCTGCTGCTGGTTCTTCCTTCCATCAAGCTGCATAGTCTTCATCCTGTTGCTTCTTCTTTAAAGGAGGCTGCTGTTGCATTCGATAAAGAGCTGCTGCCTCTGTTTTCACAAAAATAGAGTATCGTATCAAGGGTTATTTTTTCATCCTCTTCACGTTTTTGTCAACCAAATCACCAATCAAGGTAGGTTTTCTCAAGTGCTTGGCAAAACCATGTTAATAATGAGTCCCTGCATGCATATAGGTTGGTATTTATCAACAGGAAGATTTGCCGGTATCAGTTTTATGATTTCTGCATTTGCAGTAAATAGCGACCCAAGCAAGGGCACTATTTGATTTAACGACCGTTCAAACAGTCGTCAATTCGTTAAGTAATTAATAATTACGCATGTTTAAATTTTAATAACTGTGAACCCTTACATGTAAACTAATGCATGATCATACTAGTGAATTCCTGTTATTTTTTTTCTACATGTACATGTCTTTAGAATCTTGATTGGACATACTCCAGAAATCGTGTGTCTACGATTGTACATGTCGGTGCAAATCGTATGACAAAGAATTAACAACTCTTTTTAGGTCGTTAATTGAATGAACGCCCCTACACATGGGTGCCAATTAGTGATAAATTGGGAAATTCTAAAATGTTTATAATTTCCTGGATATTGGAATTAACGACATGCACCCTACCCTTTAATTTGATATATGGCGCCCCTGACTAGGGCGCTGTTTAATAAATTGAAGCCTTAATGAAAGTCGCCATTTTCATAATGAATGAAATCTGAAAATGTTTATTGAATTTAATATTTATAGAATCTGGATGTAACGACTGAGTGAACAGTCGTCATTTACTGATATGACGACCCTGATAAGGGCGCTAATTCATAAAATGAAGACTTAAGATCAAGTGTCAATTCACTGTTTTTCCTGATTTTTGTGGATTTCGGTAAACCAGTCAGTTGGTTATTTATTAGGTACTATATTCCATTCTGTTTCACGTTGTTTTATCGATTACCTACTATTTCTCGGTGATAGATGAACCCTCCGCGGGACACTCCGTTTCTTCAGATTGGTGATTTTATCATAGAGACCTCCGTAAGACTCCGCTAGCCTTGGATTCCCTCAAGGCAGTCGAGCGAGTTGTACCATTAAAACCTATGACATTTCTTGATTGTCATGTCACTCTAAAGAAACATGGTATACCGGCCCTTATGACATGCTATGTGGATGTCATAAGAATATTCTTGAAATAATGGAATGGGAAACCATGCCATTAGTGTTCTTATGAATTATGTGCCATAATTGTGGACTTTAATTCTATCTAGCTTATCATGTACAAGAATGAGCTACCATCATTGTATGAGCGCTTATTCTTATTATCTTGGCACCCAAGTTAGGGAGCCGATTCCACCTAGTTTATCGTTAATCGTGATTGTACCATTATTATCGTCCTTACACATCATGTTCAAATCCTTGAGATTCTATTTCACACGGTCTACCTTAAAGTTCCTACAAGCTTATTCCTTTGAAATTCCATATTGGCTATACCTATAGTGGATGTCGAAAATACATGATCAATGCCTGCGCATATAGGGCCCGATATGGTCCTGGGAGGAGCACCCGAAAGTATTTGTGCCCATGGGAGTTGTAATAATCACGGTGTGACATTGTACCGAAGTGCATGACTAGCTTGATTAGACATTTCCATAAATCTCTTACTTGACTTGACTTGACATGACATGACTTGCGTGACCTGGAAAGGGTATTTATCATATACTTGCTTGAAACATGATAGCCAACTCTTGACTTGACATGATACGTGCTTGATCATCTTGATATTTATTGACATAAGTTCTTGAAAGACGTGTTAGTTCACTCACTATCTCTTGATATACATTCTCTACTCTCTTGATTTACACGCTCTATTGTCGTTTTACGCAAACATGCATAGCTATATTATATTTCATGTAACATGTAATCACTTAAAGCAAGCTAGCTCTTGAGATATAATTCCTACTGAGCGTTCGCTCATCTAGTGTTTTTCTCTTATTTTTCAGGTAAGTCTGAGGACGAGACTCAATCGGATGAGGAAAGTCAAGAGTGATGAGATTAGAGCTACTCCATCTATCCAAGCGTCAACTAGTCTTATATTTTCTATTTTCTTGAGTCTTCCATTGTATTTTATTTTATTGAGTCCTAGTATTTTCATTGAGAGGTTGTAATAGAAATGCTTGAAGGTTTTGATGAATAAAGGATTGGGTTATCTTTACTTTTGCCCGCTCTGTCTTTGTGTCGAATACACTAACGCTCTGATTGACATGATTGATATAAACTCGTCACGCGTCTTCGAGTTCCTTCTGCGCTCGGGGCGTGACACATTACTTGAGGCATTGTGGTTTGTGGCACTGGCAGGATGGAGAATTGGGGAAATATGACAGCAAGTGTGCCGGATGACTACCCTATTCATTTGTTGGAAGAAGTGTCAGGTGTTTGGTGCTAGACCCAGTTGGGGGTTGCAAAAGATATAGCCTGACAGAGGACGAGGACGCGATGTTTAGAGTCGGTAAGCTCGGTGCTTGACTCGTGTTGAGAGCTGCGTCCTTGGGATGGAATCGTGGTCCTAGAGATGTATTTTTTGAGGAAAGATTTATGGGTCCCAGTTTGTTACTGTGAGCGGCTGGTGAGGGTTGCCGAGTGGCCAGTCGTGATAATGCCTGGAAGAGGCCCAGTTATGTCTGAAAATTTAGAATGTTACAGGAAGTACCCAACTGTGGTAAAAATGTATGATGTCTGGAGACCTATGTTGTTTGGCACACCGTTGACCAGACTCTTATGGTGTTAAGGCGGCACTCGTCTGCTTTGGAAATGTGTGCCATGATTTGCTAAGATTGTGTCCTGTGGCTCGGTAGCGAGAGTGGAGTCGGGGATTGGCAAGTGTCCATTTGGAATAAATGTGATGAAGATTCGATGAGATTGTATAATGGACGATGCTGGAGTATGGAAGTCCCTAGAGGGATGTCGTCGAATGAGAGCCTTGGTCGCGTGACCAGCATGGGAGGAATTCCCTATGAGTCTGAGTCCAGAGTTGATGTGGACCAGGGATTGTGGAATCTTGCCATTTGGTTTCATCGTGCTCCCCTGAGTGGGTAGAGTTGGCGTGAGAATCAGAATCGGATGTTGTGTTAGAGAGAGGATCGACTTGAGAGGTGGCAATGATCAGTGTAAGAGTCAACGGACGGCCCGATGAGATTTAGAATGAGCTTATTGGACCCTATGAAGGAGCATGTAAGAGGAAGGGCGAACGAGTAAGGGCTTCCCATTGACAAGTAATTGATGGCTGATGGATGTACTTTCATAGTCAAAAGATGCCGGTTGAAGTGAATTGAGAATGGCAAGAGCCATGTGCAGGCGAGGCCTTGGGTGGCCGATTATAAGATATGCCTTTTCTCGAATTAGATCTGGCATCAATTAAAGGTTTGTGTTTGGATCGGAGTTGGTCCAATGTTATTATTGGCGTTCGACTTGCTGGATGTGAGAGTGCCTGTGGCGAGGAGCCAACGGAGTTGTGGTACTCAATCGAGGTGACTGCGTGAGCTGGTCAAAGCCCAACGATGGTTGTCCCTCGTGAAGGGCGTACGGTTAGTTAGCAGAGTAAGAAGCTGATGTTTGGTTGGTCCGCCGAGCATGGACTTTATCGGTGGCAGGTTTTCATGACATGAGTCGCGTACCCTTGGTATGTGAGATGGTGGCAGCGATGGCATGGTTGGAGTACCGTTGTAGCTGAGGTAGTGCCAGACTTGTATCCTTGCGTGTGCTATGCTCGCTCTGAGAATTGGTATGTATTGTGCTGTGAAGCGAGATGTTCCTGTTTGTGATCATAGTCTGGCTATGTCCCTCAGGAATTGTGGTTTTGGGAGAATTGAGGTTTAGCTAGAGCTCTGGGAGCATTGCCAACTGGATGAATAGTTCTTCCCCTTTGGCATGGTCGTTCCTTCAAATTTTGAGGATGAAATTTTTGTAAGGGGGGAAGGCTGTAACGCCCAAGATTTCTCGGATCAGGATTCATGGGTTTCAGAGTGCTTTCGTGGATCCCGGATCGTGTTTTGTGATTAAATCAGATTTTTCACTATTGGGCCTTCGGACCCCTGTGTAGGGTGAACCGATGTGTTTTAGAGCTCTGGGACGTTGCAGGCGTATTGTGCATTTTTCGAGGATCGTGGGGATGATTTTTCCCCATTTTTCTATTTTTGAATTATAAAAATCTCAAAATAATATCTATTTAAACCAAACCCCCACCCCTCTCTTCTCATTCTCTCCCTCTCTCTTCTCGTTTCTCTCCTTCTCTTCCCCCCTTCTCCGGGCGGCCAATGGAGGACGGCGTGGGTGAGGCGGCGAGGTGTGTGGGGTGACGATTGGTGAGGATCTAGCGAGGAATGGGGTGGTGGCG